>BTHU01000020.1:6460000-7060000 GCA_036184795.1 Tokudaia tokunoshimensis | reverse complement strand
GCGCTGGAATTTTTTTATTTAGCTTTTCTCGAGACTACCTGCCACTCATTAAAAATGTGTCCCCAGCTGGGCCCATAGTTAATTAACTGCTCTTTGCAAAATCCACCTGTTAAGGTTCAATATAAAACACCTTTTATTTCCCTTTCTGCTTGTGACCTAAATTATTTGGTGTCTCTGCTAAAGCTGATCTTGACCTAAGCCTCATAAAAATAAACACATCAGTGTGAGAGTTCACAACCTTTAGAAACTACCATGGCCTATCTGGGGCTCCAGAGCTCTTGAATCACAGGCTATAAAGCCCACCAAAGTCCTGGGAGGAAATTATTTGAAGTGCACACAGCACAGAGAACACCTACAAATGACGACGGTGTTTAATTAAATTTTATAATTAAGAATCCGATTCGATGTCACGATGAAATGTTCTCTGCAGCAAAAAATTGAGTGTTTTCTTAGAGGAGTTCACCTCCCTCCTTCATACGTTGCTCCCTCACTCCTCAAGACCCAAAAATATGCTGATGAAGAGAGAAGCAGTTTAATAACCTTCTGTTCTTACAATTGACTATAGTTCTAATAGTCCTAGGTAAGTTTCCAAGAGGCTACATCATATATTAAAAAAGCCAATAATCCATATGACAATTGATTTTGTTGATTGTCACTTAGTTAAGGAATACAGTAAGACACATACATGACATTGAAAGCGAATGTTCCCAGGTAATTCACCAACTGCGCATCCCCCACCTGAGCTCAGCCTCACCGTTACTTGAAGATGATACTTGTCCTGATACATCGCCTGGATATGCCTGCTTTCCATCCTTAAAAGGGAAGAAACATCAATAGTCTCCAGAAGGCACTTTGCAAAGTACGGGTCTAGAAAGCGAGATGTCTTTTCAAAGAAATTTGTATTAGATGCTTTTCAGAATAACGTCTGTAACATTTCTAGCCCATACCAGAAACATAATATAAAGAGGTATCAGCAGCAGTAGAAGAAAACAGAAAGTTCCAAATGTGCTATCGAGCAGAGCAGGAGAAAACTCCAGTATTTCTAAGATGGTCTAAGAAAAAGAGAGAGAGAGAGAGAGAGAGAGAGAGAGAGAGAGAGAGAGAGAGAGAGAGACTTGCCATTTCCATAAGATTCAATTTTAAATTTAATTACTTATTTTAAAACTTAAAAGCAGATAAATATTCATGCAGCACAGCTATTTATTGACCATCCCAGGACACTTTTCCTCAGATTGACTTCTTCTTGCATCTTTATGATGTTTTTGGACACCTGTGAGATCCCGAAGGAGGAAGAAGAAAACATCTGATCACACATGCCTGTGGGACTTAGGGGTCAGCTTTATTCCTAAGGGTGGGGTCGCAGTAGGGCTCAGAGTCCTAGACAGTGCAGCACTGGGTAGATGAAGATCAATCTGACTGACGAGCTATTAACTCACTTATGATTCATTGCCTCTGTAATAGAGCGCCTTTATATATCCAAGTGCTTTTTTTGGGACCCAAAGTACTTCAACAAGGCTGAAATAATTAAACACCAGCATCAGTAGGAAGTAGAAATACGAGCTCAAGATGAAGTTTGGAGAGAATTTTTAACTTCTCTAAGAAATACTGGGGAAAGGTGGTCCCTAGAGCCTGAGCGATTATGTTAAAACACATTGTCTTAATTTAAATAAAATTTCTATTGAGTTGTAAAGTTATGAAGTAGTCACGCTTCTCGTTTGCTAAGAAGTCAGAGAGGAACATGAAGCTGAGTGCATTTCTCCACATTGGATTCTTCCTTCTTCTCATCCCTCCATCTGTCCCTCCACCCCTCCTTCTTTACCTCACCCGAAAAACAACCAGATTCTCAACAACTAAGTAGGTTAGGGTATGCCTGGCTAACTTTCTCTATTTCTTGATTTTCATGTTCCCATCTTGCACCTCCTCCCCTCATAGCGATGATGGAGAATAAAAGTTTTATTTGATTGGGTCAAAGGTGAAGATCCCAGGACAAAGATGTCTTTGGTATGACAGAAAACCACATACCTAACTTATCCACACATTCCATCAGCATTCTACACAGTAGCCTTGGGCACTGACTCCATAGTCTGCCTTCAAAACACTTCTCTGGCCTGACAATGCCTCCTGCTTTTTGCTTTAATGCCCCTTTATTCCTTATATTTTTGCCATATATACCTTTTATAAACAGGTTCAGCTAAATCTTATGTCTCAATATAATGAATTAAATTTCTGATGCCTAGAAATATTAAATCATTGTTATCTGGTGTTTACTCCTGCTAATGAGATAGAGACACAGACAGATGGTGATAAAGTGAGAATAGATAAAAGATAAATGGCAGACACCATAGTACTTTAATCCTGACCCTCGGAAAGCTGGGGTCCTTCTGCAGTACATGTTCAAGGTCAGTCTGGGCTACAGAGCAAAACGTCTCCAGCATGGACTAGCTGGAGAGAGCAAGGGAAAGCAGGCAGGAAGCAAAGTTTCCTTCTGTGTCCTTTTGTAAGTGCTGCCATCAGAGGATACTGCCCAAATTTAGAGTGGGTCTTCCTGCTTCAGGTAATCTCCCACTGGTGTGCCCTGCAGCTTGGGTCTTCACTGATTCCAGATGTGGTTGACACAAATTAGTTATTTCGCTAGTTTCGCATACATCACTCTTCTCTGACAAAGCCGACTTTGCAGGAATGTCGTAAGGATGAAGGTAGGTACTGAATTTATCAAAAGACAGCGCAAAGCAAGCAACCGGTAAATATCAACCAGTTTTAAAGTAGGAAACACAAAAGACAGTCTATGCAGGGAACCAGGATAACTACTAGCTATAAGAACCCAGACCCTATAAATGGCAGCCCATCCTTCCCCTCCTACCTTCCAGCGTTAAAAGACACAAGTGGACAAAATCTCGGTCCAAAACTTATATTTAACACATACAAGGAAAACTGGCAGAGATGTCCTTGTAGAAATGCTGAAAGAAACATTTTTCCAAAAGAGGATGGGTCAGATCCAACCTGCCTGCTGCACATGGTGTGAGGTCTCTGTAACACAACAGTGCATTCACTGGTGTGGGCTTGGTTGTCTCTGCTAACACAACAGTTGTATTCGCTGGCCATACTTGAGTTTGTGGTAATTCATGATGCTGACAATACGCACAGGAAAACAGAATCTCATACAGAAATAACAAAACCTAACTGGCAGTAAAGTGAATGCTGTACATGCCTGGAAAGGTTCGGATCCCCAGCTTTCAAGGAAAAGGCAGGCAGTGACCGTGCATGACTTCAATCCCAGAAATGGGAGGGGGTATCAAAAGATAAGGTGGAAGCCATCCAACACGGACCTCTGGTCTCCATGGATACCTGCTCACCCACATGCACACACACACACGCACAAACATACATGCACACATACACACACATGTACACACACACATGCACACACACATGCACATAAACACAGGCATACTCACATACACACACGCACACACAGGCACACACACACGCACACACACATACACGCACACGTGCATGTGCACACACACACATGCACACAAACACAGGCACACTCACATACACACACTCACACATACACACATGCACACATGCACACAAACACAGGCACACTCACATACACAGGCACATACAAGCAAAAAATGATAACACAAAATAAAAGTATGTTTATTTCACAAACACATGTGACACATGAGATATGTTCCATGCACATACATGAACAAAAAAGATAGTGCTGGATAACTGTCTCAGCAGTTAAGAGCACTGACTGTTCTTGCAATGTTCCTCAGTTTGATTCCCAGCAACCACATTGTCACTCACAATTATTCAGTTCCAGGAAATCTGATGCCCTCTTCAGGACTCCTTGGACACTCCATGTAAATGGCTTATATACATACATACAGGCAAACATGGATATACAAAAAAGTAAATCTTTTAAAGAAATGTGTTAGGTCAGGCATGATAGTATATGCCTTTAATCCCAATACTTGGGAGGGAAATGCAGATGGAGCTCTATAGTTTGAAACAAACCTGGTTGACAAGAGTAAGTTCCATTCCACCGGTGATGGGACCCTGCCTCAAAAGAAGAAAAGTACTACTTCCCTTGACAAATGACACATGAGAAACACCTACACATTGAAGATGCCCCACTGCATGCTTGGTGGTGATAATTTCTTTAATGATGATTTAGATGATGAAGTATTTGGGGCATTTTTAAAATGTAGAGCACACAGCATACCCATGAGTATACGATACTTAGCTTAGAAAGTAAAACACTGGGAATGTAACTGAAGCTTCCCTAATGAGCTTCCTTGCCCCCAGACCCCTAGGTAATCACTACACTGAATTCCATGTTATTTATTCACATGGGATGCATTCTTCAAGGTTATTTTCTTGAGTTAAAAGGGCCAGGCTTCTATCCATCTTCAGAGTTAATTATTCCCTTTGTGCCTCTGCATAGAATTTATGATGTGGTGAGGTTTAATGGTATCAGAACTAAGTACACGGTTTTTATTAAATCAAAAGAAGGGGGAAATACTATTTTAAGGTCATATAGCAACTATAAAATCTAATGCTCTTTTAAAAAGTTAAGAGAGGATATTTAAAAACATGTTAAGAAAAACTTTTATAGATGTAGGAAGAATTCAAAATTTGGCTCCCAACAATACGAAAGGTCCATTAAAACCCTTCAGGTAATCGCTTGAGATGCTGAGGGGAAATTGCACAAATGCTAAAAATGCACAGCTGAGGGCCTATAAGAAATTATTCTGATCTGGGGAACTACATGAGGCTGCCCCTGGCTTAGCTTCATGGTGAGCATGAATAGCAGTCATGAGATGACTTTGGTTTCAAAGGGAACACACAGACTCCAGGGCATCCTGCTCCTGCAAGGCGATGAGTCAAATCGAAGACCCCAGCATAAAGCTAGAAGGGTGAATTCTCACTTAGGGCCAAATGTTCAGCAACATAAGATAAAAAACAGACAGTTTAAAAAAAAAAGAATATTCTGCTAGCAGCCTTCAGATGAAGATATTTAACTCTCAACTCCGTACCATGTTCCCCCCTTGATGATAATGGACTGAACCTCTGAACCTGCAAGCTAGCCCCAATTAAATGCTGTCCTTTATAAGAAAAAAAAAGAGATAGACTCGTCTGTCTATGCTAGGATGCTAGAACAAATTACTTGAGAATACAGAGTATGGGTGTATACAATGTACTGGACTGAGTTTGCATCAAGTGTGGTCTAAGAAGACATACTAAAGAAACATAAAAGAACCCAGGGATCCCTGAAGAGTGTACACAGAAGTAAATTCAGAGCTACTCTGGAAACACTTTAATTTTAATGTTATCTTTATGTTGTGTATCTTTGCTTGTGGTATATTGTGTAAGCAGGCATGCATGTGGAGACCAAGGGACAACTTTGTGGAGTTGATTCTCTGCTTCCACCTTTAAATAGGTTCTACGTGTTGAATTCAGGTCATCTTGACATCCCTGGAAAAACATTCTTAACCCGGGCTGCCACAAGTTTCACAGACAGACTTGTTGAATGCAAGTTCTCAATCCATATTAAATGGATACTACAGCCAAAACCAGCAGATTGAAGCACACATAATAAAAATGTCTGATGAATACTAACAATAATTATGACAGAGAGAATTATCACATATTTAGCTAATTAGTCTAAAATCCCCCAAAGATATTAAATAACTACTGCAAATTCTGTATTCCTTAACATATACAAAAAGGAGCAAACAGCTATTAGGGAAAGAAAAATAACCCCACACTGGGAAAAGGTCAGGAATAGGAAACACTGGATTCCTTGTAGCAGCTTACCTCAGCACCATGTAATAATATTAGACTGTGAGTATAGTTAACGGCTATTACATGAAAATTCTCCACTGGCAATCATGTAAAATGAGAATCACTCCTCAACAATGCCCGTGAAAACAGCAAACGCTAGTGCCGCAAAATCCAGAGCAGTGGCTCTCAACCTGTGGGTTGCACCCCTTTGGCCAACCTCATTATGATGCGTAATGGTAGCCAAATTACAGTTATGAAGTAACAATGAAATGATTTTATGGTTGGAGGTCACCGCAATGTGAGGCACTGTATTAAAGGGTCACAGCATTAGGAAGGCTGAGAACCATGCTCTAGAGGGTGCAATCTACATATTAAAGATGACATCAGAGTTTGAAAGCTAAGGGTGGTGAGAGGTGAAGAGAAATGATATTATATCTTTACATTTCTCTATACTTATGTATGATGTTTCATAGATTAACAACCAATAGACTCTCCATTGCTGATTCCTTGATTTATCCTTAAACTCTTATATGGTATCTTACACCTGTGTAAAGATGTCAGCGTATTACTCCTCTGATTATCTGAAAACAAGGTTATGCTGAATAGCTAAGATTGGGCTCAAATTCATCCTCCTGTCCCACCATTCATCCAGCTTCCGGGCTTGTTTGCTGATCACCTTTACCCTAAACTTAATGGATGTGCTGTAAGCACTTTCTCTGCTGTATAAATCCATCCCTTGCTACCTCCCATGGCCTGTTCCTGTCTGTCTCCTGATTGTATCGTCTCGGGGGTTCCAAGAGTCATCGAGACTGCCCTTCCAAGCTTGTGGTGCATCAGTTTCTGTTGTTGTAGGTGCCATGTTATTGTTGTAGGTGCCATGTTATTGTTGTAGGTGCAGAAGCTGTCTTCACTGCCTCTAGTGTGGTTTGTCATCGGTCATCCTACTGGTTTGACAAGATAACGCATGGATCCTGCACCTTTTCAAAAACTCTTCACTGGTTCCCCAAAACCTACCTGGCCCAGATACAATTCTGTCCTGATGTTAAAAGTCCTGCAGAGGTGGCCTTAACTCATCTCTCTCCTCCATGCTTAAATGGTTGACAATGGTTTGGGAAGCCATATGTCCCGAAGGGGCCATGCAAATTTTTATCTCCCTGAGAGTCAGACTGAGTAAGAACCAAACTATATTTTGTTTAGAGAAAACAAAAGATATAAAGACTCAAATGTAAAATGGAGTAAAAGGGAGAAAGAGAGAGAGAGAAACAACATTCAAACACTAGTCAAAAAACTGATTTTGTGGCAGAAAACACTACTAAGCACAAATAATATGCTTCATGAAGTCATTGAATAAAAATAAAAGCTTTATTCTTTCTAGTGCGATCCACCAGGTAGCCATAACAGGTCCAAATATATATGTGCTTACTACAATAGCTTCACATATATGAAAAATGACATAATTCAAAGAAAAACCAGACAAGTCCTCAACAGTGTGAAAGATTTCCACACAACTTACTTGTTAACTGACTGAACAGACAAAAAAAATAAATCATTTGGACATAAAATACTAGACAATGTGAAGACACCTGACCTAATTAACATATAATACTCCTGGCCTAATTAACATATATTGAACATTGTTCAAACCTACAAGGTAATCACCACCATAATTTGGTTGAGAATGTCTCCAAAATAGGGCTGAGGAGATGGTTCGGTGAGCAAGAGCACAGGCAGTCGAATGCTCCCAAATAATCCTGTAAGCCTAACAGTAAGGGGAAGAGACAGTAGGCCACTCTGAGTCTGCTGGCCACCAAAGTGTAGCTCCACATCCAGTGGTAGACTGTGTCTCAAAGAACAAAGTGGAGGAGACAGAGCATGATAACTAATGTCCCTCACTGTCCTTGATATTCATGCACCTCAGACCCACACAAATACACCACACACACACACACACACACCACAGGACAGATAGATAGATAGATCGATGGATAGATATAGATAGATAGATAGATAGATAGATAGATAGATAGAAGATAGATGATAGATAGATAGATAGATAGATAGATAGATAGATAGATAATAGATACTAGTGGATGGATGGATAGATAGATAGATAGATAGATAGATAGATAGATAGATAGATAGATAGATAGATAGATAGATAGATAGATAGATAGATAGAGTGATTGATTTTTAGGTTAAAAAAGGAACAACTCCAAAATCCCTCAACGACAGTCATTCAAAATAGCGGATTCTTCGAAGTTTCCCACTGAGATGAGAAACAAGAATGGCTTCTCTCAGTAGTCTAGGGCATCTGGCATCAGACTGCAGAACCTACTCAACACAATAAAGAACTAGAAGAAACCAAAGGGATAAGAAAGAAGCAGAATGCCCACAAGTGTATCTGTGCTGAAAATGCGCGAAGACTCAATTACTTCAAAGATTAGGTGACTTAGAAAGGTGGTGGTCAAAAGACGATTGTACTTCAACTTAGCAAGCTTTTGACGGTTCTTCTAGTACTGGAAACTAAGTAGCCAACTCCTCAAAGCACAAGTCACATCGATGATACATCCTGAGCCATGAAACGTCACATTAACAATTCAAGCACATACCTTTCTTTGAAGGAAGGAGAAAATTCACTCAAAAGTCCTCCTCAAATGATGTACAGACTTAAAGTACTTCTAGTGCAAAGTCTATTGATGCTGGATCTGTCGAAAAGCTGACGTTAAGATGCCCAGAGTGAGGAAGAAAGTCAGGGATCACTGGGACACTGCTTACAAAAAGAGCAAGGCAGGAAACTACAACTTGCCTAACATGAAAAGGTATTACCTAGCAGCAGCGTTTCAGTCAGGACACAATGACAGACCAACTGAATGCCGTGGCGTGCTCACACACACACACACTGTCTACCGACATTTGATTTCAGATGAGAGTGGCATTACAGAGCACAAGAAAATCTTCTTCATATCCCTGTACTAGAGCCAGTCAGAGGGTTCAGCTGGTATAGGGCTTGCTGTCACACCTGAGGACCTACGTCTGGGTCCCAGGATCTACAAGGTGTAAGAAGAGAAACAACTCCGGAAAGCAATGCTCAGGCCACTATACATGCACAGTGATGTGCATGAGTGTCTCACCACCACACATGCATGAACTCACACACATGCACATACTAAATAAGTGTAATAAAAATTTAATTGCACAGAATGTTTTTAATTGCACTGGGTTGAACCGTGAAATTCAGCCCTTATCAACATAGGTAGGTTATAAACACCTATCTACTCAGCCACACAAAGCCTTAAGAAGATAAATGGGAGGGTGCCAGGAGCCACTCTCTTTGCAGCTCATAGCCCCTTACCTTGACTTACATATTTGCTAAATTGGAAAATTACTGCTACAGACCTTAGCCAAACAGGATACATGCTTGCAGAACAAACGCAGCTCTCCTATAGTTGGGTTGCATAACAATACAACATACACCTGGATTTTTTAGTAGCCAATATCCTGCAGCTGTGGCCAAATTCCTTCTTAGGTCCTGGGAACAAGTCATAGCAGCCCCCCTGAAACAAAGTCTGCCCCTCCCAATGTTCTGTAGCTGTTGCTAGGTTCCTTGGAGCGTTAAGAACAAGTTAGAACATATTCTTCTAACGCCTCACCCACTCCCCCCTCCCCATTTCCTGCTTGATACCCTTTATAACCGTGTGTGAGAAAAATAAAATTTGACAGCTTGATCAGGATATTTGACTTGCTGTCTGTTTTTCCGTGTCTCATGCCTTCATTCTCTCTCAGGTGATTCCGGGACCCCTGTGACATGTCCTGTGGGTTCGGGACAGGAGGGTATCTCCATGGTATTTTCTTGGAAAGGATATCTTATGCCACAAAAACAATTTCATTTTGATTATACTACAAATGAGTTCATTCAACTTGATAGCTTTATGACTAACATAAAAATAATGTATGTTTAAGATATGTATGATATTTTATGTGCATTTTTGAAATGATTACTACAGCTAAGCTAATTAACATATCCATCATCTTTGAGTACATGTGCTGATTTAAGGTCTCTTCTTGAAATTCCTGTCAGTTTATGAGTTTCCCTGTTCACATTGTATGCTGACATACCCATTCATACACTTGCTCATACACACATACACTGCCAAACTTGGCCAAGAATTACAGTGAGTGGGACTCAAGTTTTCATATTCCGATAGTACTGAGCTACTGTACACAGTAAGTGGAGGAGTTACACATGGAGTAGGGGATATGGGTCAATGGATAACAGGGCTTGCTCTGCAAGCATTAGGATCTGAGTTCAAATCCCTAGCATCCTTATAAACAGCCAGGCATGGCCACACATACGTGTACCTCCAGTACTGGAAGGCAGAGACAGGCACAGCTGAGAGCTTGGAGAACAGCCAGCCTCACTAAAACTGTGGGCTTCAAAGGTCATTGAGAGACTGTGTCTTAAAGCAAAAAGGTATGGAGTGATAGAGGAAAAACCTCACATCTTCCTCTGGGTTTTCCATGGACCCACAAATGCACACACATTCACATGCATATGCCACATACTATAGGCAACATACAAAACTTACATAAAAACATCATACTTATAGTAAAATATCTATATTATATCTGCTAGATATACAAAGGGCAAATGCAAATTGTTAACATCACTCAAAACCCAAAGCTGTGCTTACCCTAGAACTTTGCTCATACTTCAGTTAACATCCTATGTAAAGGGCTGTTGGAAAAATAGTCACACTTTCTCACATCTTTCGGTCTTTAAAGAAAGCATTCTTATTCTGCATCCAAAAAGAAAGAGACATAAATTGGACCCGAAGGAATCAAGTTGTGTTCCTATTCAAGATGATTCTAGTGTGTCATCCAACATGATATCATCCAAAAACAAATAATTTTGTGATAACCTCTGGAGAGTCTTATTTGGAGTTGTGTGTATTTTCTGACCATCTTGCTGTTGTTTGAATATTTTTTTTTTAAAAATTCCATGTACTATCCAAACCTCTGGAATGAAAAGGGACCTGGAACCGTGGCTGAGAATTGGGTGGGTATTTCCATGATTCCACAGCACCATCCTCTGGGAGACACCCTTTGGAAGAGCATAGATTCCCACCCACTGCATCCCTGGCAGTTCTTGGATGTTCTTCTCCACAGTCCAGCCATACATAGCATATACACAGCAAATGTTAGCTACATACTTGATTCACATAAAGTCATTGCCTCAGAAACAAGGTTTTTGTCCCAGGCTCTTCCAGGCAGCCATGCTGATGAGATTTTATGGGTGGTGTAACTTCTCTGGCATTTCTAAGAGGTAAAATCTCATAGCAAACTTCTTGTTCTTCTTCCTGCCCTCTCTACTCCTATGATCCCTGAGGTTTAGAAGCAGTTGTGTTATAGATGGATAAGTTGGAATTGGGTACCACATGGTCACTAGCTCTCTACATGTTGATTGGTTGGTTTTTTTTTTTTTTTGTAAGTATCTCCATCTGTTTTGAGGAAGCATTTCTTTGATGAGGAGATCTACACTCATCTGTGGATATAAGAACAAATATTTAGAATGTAGTTAAGAATTATGCTGCTTTTGTACACTGATGGTACTAGGTATTCCTCCAAGGCTAATGACCTCACTAGTTCTGGAGAGTTAGCTATGTTTCTTTCTTGTTTTGTTTTGTTTTTTCGAGACAGGGTTTCTCTGTGTAGCCCTGGCTGTCCTGGAACTCACTCTGTAGACCAGGCTGACTTCCAAATCAGAGATCCATCCGCCTGCCTCTGCCTCCAAGTGCTGGGATTAAAGGCGTGAGCCACCACTGCTTAGCTATGTTTCAAAAACCAGGTGTGATTTCCCCCTTTTCGAGAAGACCTTAAGTCCAATTAGAGAGCTGTTAGTTACCTCCAAGACGTATGTGCCGCTTTTGCACCTTTAGAGATACTATGCCATGCTTATAGTCATTTTAGTCCATAGGCATCATAGCTGGGTAGGACTACTGGTTGCTTTTCTCACTTGAAAGCTTGCATGATGCCCTCTGATACCATGAAAGCTAGTTCTCCGGGAGGCAGTGTTCAGGTCAGAACCATCTAGAATCCTCTAGGTCCTATGTCCAAAGTGTATAGTGTCATCAGCAATAAGAATTTACCTTCAATTTCTGGGAAGAAACCAAGGGCAATACCAGTAGCCTGTGTCTGGGGAGTCTCTTGTACAAGCCTAACAATTCAGAGAGAGACTTTTCATGCCTGCTGTTGAGATTTTTGTTAGTCTGTGGCTCTTGTGGAGAGCAGTCAGCCTAGATAATTTTTCACTTAAAATATCATTATGTAGTTATTTACATGTATCATATATAACTTTAGGTAGATATGATTCCTAATGACTTTTCAGACATCTATACTGTTATTTTGTCTTCCTCTTTCTTCTGTACTAATCTCCATCTTTTCTCTAACTAAAGCACCCCCCCTTTTTCCTCTTTCCCCTTCAAAACACTTGTGTCCTGCTAGTACCCCTGCCCTGACTCCATGATTCCTTCTTACTTCCTGGTTTCTGCATTTACTTCAGGTCATGTATATTCACAGCAGACAATCTGGGGCTAGGAACTGAAGACGAGACAAGATGCAATGTTTTGCTCTCTGAGTCTGGGTTCCATCATTCAATGATATTTTTAGTTCCATCCATTTACCTGACATTTTCATAATTTGTTTTTTTTTTACAGCAGTACAGAATTCCATAGTGTATATGTATTGGAGGCTCATTATCCATTCATCGGTTGAAAGGCATTTAGGTTGCTTCTGTTTGTCTAACTATTGTGAGTGGAGCAGCAGTGTTCGCAAGCATCTGAAGAGCAGGATGCTGAGTCCTTTGGACATATGTCAAGAAGAAGTATAGCTGGGTCAAGTGGTAGCCTTTTTGTAAGGGCTCGCCAGATGATTTCCAAAGTGGCTGGATAAGTTTGCAGTCCCACAACAGTGGATGAGGATTCCCTCTTCCCAAGACCCTGCCCAGCATTTGTTATTGGTTGTTTTATTGATCTTTGCCATTCTGACCAGGGTAGGAAACTCTCAAAGTTGTTTTGGTTTGCCTTTCCCTAATGGCTAAAGACAATAAATATGTTTTTGAGATATTTCTATTTTTATTTCTTTTGCATACTCTGTTCAGATCCAAGGCCCATTTTTTGAGTAGGTTGTTTGTTTTTTTTAACTATATGCTTTTTGAGTTCTCTATCAGTCTGGGATATTATTGATCCTTTGTCAGATGTAATGTTGTCAAAGATTCTCTCCCACTCTGTGAGTTTCCTCTTCTTTCAGTTGTCTCTTTAGCTATACAGAAGCTTTTTGGTTTATGAGGTAACATTTGTCAATTGTTGGCCTAAATTCCTGGGCAAATGGAGTCTTATTCAGAAAGCTGTTTCCTACCCCTATGTCATGTAGAAAACTTCCTGTTTCCTTCTAGCTATTTCAGATTTCACATTTAGGCCTGGAGTTAGTTTTTGTGATAGATACAGGTCTTGTTTCATTCCTCTACATGTGCACATCCAGGTTTCTCAACAACATTTGTTGCAGAAGCTGTATTTTTCTCCAGAATATGTTCTTGGCATCTTTGTCAAACACTAAATGGCTGAATTTACAAACATGAAGTACTCATGTTTGGGTCTTTGATTTTGTTCCATTGGTCTATATGTCTGCTTTGTGCCAGTACAACATTGCTTTTATTACTATGGCTCTGTATATATAAACTAAAGTCTGGAATGGTGATCTGGAGGACATTTTCAGTGCCTACTTCCCCTTGGCCTAAAACTAGAAGTACTTGGCCATAAACAATACTGAGTTGGTTTGTTTTTTATTTTGTTTCTCAGGAAGTAATGTACTAATTCCCACATCCTGAGAATTATACAAAAAATTATACAAAAATGAATAAAATTAATTTGAAAGTAATATACCCAGAAAAATGCTCAAATGATACCTAAACAATATGCCTAAACAAGGACAATACTGGTATACATGCTGCTGTGAAAGGGAGAAAAACAATGGGGCCCTGATTGTAGACAAAGAACTACAGGTAATTAAGGGATACAGAGAGTACTCTTCCCCTAATTGGTTATCCAGTACCAAGTGGAGAGTACATCCATGAAACACCGAACAGACTCGGCAGGTTATATCTATTGTTTTACTTATATATGTAACAAGAGTGGGGAAAAGGAAGTCAGGAGTTTGAGGAGGAACTGGGAGAAATTGAAGGAAGAAAAGGGAATGGAGGGAAATGATTAATTATATTTTAATTTTGAACATTAATGTAATACAATTATATATTAAATCAACATAGTACCAATAGGATCCACAAGGCTAAGGGAATCGAAATAAAATAACAAAAACACACAGGCGCCCAGAGGGATGCACACCAGTATCCTGGCTGGTTTTGTGTGTCTACTTGACACAGGTTGGAGTTATCACAGAGAAAGGAGCTTCAGTTGGGGAAGTGCCTCCATGAGATTCAACTGTAAGGCATTTTCTCAATTAGTGATCAAAGGGGGAGGGCTCCTTGTGGGTGGTACCATGGGCTGGTAGTCTTGGGTTCTATAAGAGAGCAGGCTGAGCAAGCCAGGGGAAGCAAGCCAGTAAGAAACATCCCTCCATGTCCTCTGCATCAGCTCCTGCTTCCTGACCTGCTTGGGTTCCAGTCCTGACTTCCTTTGGTGATGAACAGCTGTGTGGATGTGTAAGCTGAATAAACCCTTTCCTCCCCAACTTGCTTCTTGGTCATGATGTTTGTGCAGGAATAGAAACCCTGACTAAGACATCAGTAGAACAGCTCAAAGCCTTCCAAGGAGTGCCGGGAGAGATGCATACCAGTAGAACAGCGGCAATATTACAGGCCATTAAACTATAAAAGACTAAGAAAGCTATGTGACTAAGACAAAACAAGTATATTTACATGCATGGATAAAGGAAATCTAAGAATAATGAAAAGTTCATTATATAAGAGTCAAAAGAAAAGAAACAGTTGGTCTTAGAGCAGTGATTCTCAACCTGTGGGTTGTGACCCATTTGGGGTCACACATCAGATATCATATCAAAGATTTACATTATGATTCACAACAGTAGCAAAGTTACAGTTATGAAGTAGCAACAAAATAATCTTATGGTTATGGGTTACCACAACATGAGGAATATTATTATTAGTAAACTATATTAAAGGGTTGCAGCTTTAAGAAGTTTGAGAACTACTGCCTTAAAGGGACATGAAAGGTAAATTTTATAGTTACTATGGAGCTAGTTTAGATATTTCTAGCTGGTTATGTGAACACTCTGAATAACTTCATCTTATCAAAAACTAAAACCAACGGTCAGTCTCCCTGCAGCTGACCTCAGAGCACAGAAAAGGGATGACTGAAAGTCATGGGAAGAATCTGGATGACATAGGGTTACTAAAGACAAAGAAGACAGGTCAAAATTACACCTAGTTACCTGTCTGCCAGCTGAAAGTTTCATCAAAGAAGTAATCACTATTGCACTGAGTTGCCTGCAAGGATGTCTACAGAAAGCTATGAAAGAAAATGGTTTGTTGTTGTTGCTGGTGGTGGTGGTGGTGGTCGTGGTGGTGGTAGTGGTGGAGGTGGTTTGGGTTTTTTGTTTTTAGGGGGGGTTTGTTGATGATTTTGGTTTTGTTTTCTTGAGACAGGTTCTGAATGTGCAATCCTGGATGGTCTAGAACTCAACTGTGTTGACCAAACTAGCCTCAGACTTGCAGAGATTTGCCTGCCTCTGCTTCGGAAGTGCTAGGACTAGAGGAGTAGCCCATACCCTGCTAGTAAACTTACATTGTGAATGAGCAGTACAATCTCTTTCCATGACGGAGACTGGTAAACACCCATGTGCTTATTAATACCTAAATGGCATGTCATGTTTAGCCATGCTAATACTTTTCTTCTGTCAACAGCCGAGAAACAGCTGGCTGAACTCTACTTCGGCCTTCTGGAAGCTTTCCTTCTTGGTAAGTGATCAGTATTTTGATACTGCTGTAGAAACAACAGGAAATGATCTGTTAGGAATCTGGATCTCCCACTACAGATGAGTGCCAGGGTAAAAAAAAAAAAAGAAAAAGAACCAGTCTACAAAACAGTCTGAAGAATTAGTTCTGAGACCACAGGGAAGAACAACAATTTGCTCTCTGCATTGGCAATGTGAACGCACAGTAGGAGGTTTTATAGTGACTGTGAACCACCTCAGTGGAAAGCCAAGGCTATAATCATCGTAATTTTGACTAAGATGGTAAATGCTGCAGCTTGAATAAGAATCATGTTAAATAGCTTTTCCGTAAGTAAAAATTCCCTCAGAAAATTTCACAAGCTTGCGTCCTTGGAAAATACTGAATTGGTTCTGCTCTGTGGAGAAGACACACGGTAACAATGAGGTAGCCACGGAATAAAGTGAGGGCACTTTAGAAAGTAGACTGCTTAACAGCACTGAAGAGAAATCTAGCTTTTCAGTGCTAAGGTTGTGAGAGATTATAACATTTTCATGTTTTATAATATAGTCTTCTGGTGAATGAGGCTTTAAAGACTCTAATGTGGATGGAGTGCATAAGCTCATCTTTAAAGCCCTTGCCCTTACTCTTACTGTCTCCCTCAAGGCTTTTTGGATGTATTAGGGTTCTCTGGAGTCACAGAACTTATGCAATGTCTCTCTATATTAAGGAAATCTATTGTAATGACTTATAGTCTGCAGTCCGACTAATCCAGCAATGGGCAGCTGTGAATGGGGAGTCCTAGAATCTAGTAGTTGCTCAGTCCCACAAGGCTAGTTGTTTCAATCCAGAAATGGAGGGCACACCTGTGTCTTCTAGGCCCAAGATCTGGATCACAGGTGTGACCTCCATTTCTGGGTTATTCTTCATTCCAGATGTAGTCAAGTTGACAACCAGGAACAGCCATCACAATCCACCCCTTGTCAACTTGTCACAAATCATATCTCATGTCCAAATGAAACAATAACCATCATAAATACGCCTAACAAGATATAACTATCCCTCGTTCAAACCTTTTCATGGCCACTGTGCCTCAAGATCTCTATGTCAAGATGTGGGTCAGAAGCCTGTGTCTTCCAGCCTCCATTTCTGGATTGTCGTTCAGTCCAGATGTAGCCAAGTTGACAACCAGGAATAGCCATCATGGTAGGCACAAATGAATGAATAAAAACTGAAGCAACAAAATGGTAGACCAAGCTTGGTGGTCTTGAAGGTTGGTAAGGTGCAGGAGATGTTCCCAGTACCATCTCCCCAAGTCACAAGAGAAGTCAGGGATGTGGATGAAGGAGAATAATCTTGACCTAAAAGATTTTCAAAGCAAAACTATCCATGTATAACTAAACTATATAAATTATATCCCCTAATACTTGAGTGTAACATATTGAGATTTCTATTTTTAAAAGATAAGTGCTAAATTTAAATTTAACAAAGTAAAACTCTGGAATAATAAACCAATTATTCTACTTAAGTTTAAAGTGGTTACAATTTTCTTAAATACTGTGCACATGCATACATATCTGATTTTGTACTTAAAATAGTACCCATATGGCCAAGAGACCAGGAGGCATGGGGGTCTAAAAATTACTTTTAAAAATCTGTGTTTTAATTGTTGAATGTTTTACAAGAATAAATGTATCAAAATGTCTCTTAGTTCAGAATACACAAATAACATTTTCAATTAATTACTCACATAAAAAGCAATGATAGACAAAATTCAAGAACAAATTTGAAAAGTGAAATTCTAGCCATAATCACAAAGAGCATTTCTTCCCAAAAACCCTGCCTCCTTCACAGTATCTTCCTTGTCTTCACCCCATCTTCTAGATTCAATCCATTTTCTGGATTCCAGTTTGGCTGATTAGAAAACTGATACCATCCTTAGTAGACTGCAAGAAACTAAGAACAAGGTGTACACCAGTTCCGCCTTGGTTCCCTTATGTCAAATCCAGGCATACAAAAGAACAGTTACATCAACTTCCTCTTAGAGCTGTGTTCTTTGATAAATAAAATTTAAAATTCCACATTTTTAAAATTTCTTATGACATTTCCTCAAACTCATTTTCTGAGTGTCATAGACTCTAGATTACGTGTGGAAATTATGTATGAAGATTTAATCCTATAACCATAAATTGAAATTGTAAACAAATCAGTAACTCTTCTTTGTTCTGTTCAATGGCTTTTCTTTTAGACCCTATACAGTAAGAGATATTACTCCATCTTTAAGTGATTCCTAAAGTAGAACTAGCTGTTTCCTCACAGTTTTAGTAACATATATTTCACATATAATAAACTGCACAAGTGTAAACCATGTAACTTGGTGGGGGAGGGGTTATGTGTATGCATGTGAAGCCCTTGTGAATTTCCACCACACACCAAAGCAGTCCACCCTTCTCCCTCCCTTTCCCTGTGCTATCAAGTCATTGCTGTACTTTCTATTATCTCAGCTGTACTTTCTGAAATTCTGTTATTTTAAAAAGTAGACTCTTAGGTACGCATATGCCCTCTTGAACTTCTCTCTTCACATTATTTTGAAAAGCATCCATACTGTTGCAGATAGCCTGCTCAGTTTTACTGCCAAATAGTTATTACATTAAATAGATTGCAATTTCTCTAAACAGCCTCCTACTGATCCAGATTTTTGAGACTTTGAAGTACAGATTGAGCATCCTTAATCTCAACATCTACACTCTGGAACAATCTGAAACCCTCTGAGCGTTCCACATCTGACTCAACATAACAAATGTTATGTTGGAAAATCTGGGTTCCTAGTCCTTAAAATGTCTCATGTAAATTATCACACTTTTCAAATTTATCAAAGACCACATAATATCAAAATTATGCCCTACTCCAAAGTTCCAAATTATTTCTGGTCTTAAGTATCATAAAGGATACAGAACCTGTATTAAACATGAAGCTTTGAAGAGCATATCCACATGAATCTTCAAGACACAATTTCTTCCTTTGGGAAAATATTAGTACATGCTAACAGAATAACTGGTTACAGCGTCATTTGGCGATTGACAGTGAAATTTTTGCTCATTTTTAATCACATTTGTTTCTTTCTATTGACTCTTAAGAATTTTTTTAAAATATGTAATCTACATATAAATTTTTGTTAGGGTCTGGAGAGATGGCTCAGTGGTTTAGAGCACCATCTGCTCTTCTAGAGGTCCTGAGTTCAATTCCCAGCAACCCACATGGTGGCTCACAACCATCTGTAATGGGATCCAGTGCTCTCTTCTGGTGTGTCTGAAGACAGTGGCAGTGTTCTCACATACATAAATAAATAAACAACACAAATCTTTAAAAAAAAAAAAACTTGGATCCTTGAGAGGCACGCCACAGCGAATTCCTAACTACAGACTATGTAGCTAATATTCCTCCATCTATTCATCGTCTCTGGGTTTTGTGAGTCCTAAGCTTCAGAATCTCGTGGTTAGAAACATGGTCATTAAATTCTACAAGCATTCGTTATGGGTTTGCTATTGCTCATGGTTTTTCCTGGAAGTAATCAACTTAACACTCTTTTTGATCATTTTTCTACAGGAATAGGAATATTTTTCTTACTTACTTTCAAGACTTGTTTATGTATTGAAAAAAATCACCTTCATTCATACATTTCTTTTTTATTGCATGAATTTGAGGTCTAAAGTCATCTGGTACATAGAGGGTGCAGTGACAGAGACATCAGTTTAAAGATAAACGGGAAGCGTGGTCTCTAGTGAGGCACTCTGAAGCGGTTTAGGTTATTGAGTTTTCTCTTTATATTTCACTGAAAACAACCCTGGGTTTGACCTTTGGGTCATGTCCTTCTCAGCTATCTAACCTGTGAAAAATTCTGCTACTAGAGAGCACCCCACAGAAACGGGTAAGTGTGTGGTCAGCACAACAGCCGTCATAAGGAGCACCTGCCCGGAGCTGCCCCTTGCTTCTGCAGTACGCATACATGTACGTTTTCTGTTTTTAAGTAGTTTTCTGTTTTTATGTAAACGTTTTATCCCTAACATTTCCAGATTTTCAGACCACCACTTCCTCTTTCTAGATCCATTGTCTGGATCTGCATTCAACTTACTTACATTATTCATGATCTGAGAGATGCCTTTTCCTTTCCCTCCTCCCTCCCTGTCTTTCTTTGTTGAGGCAGGGTTTTACAATGTAGCCCAGGATAGCTTCTAATTCCTGCCTCTGCCTCCTAGGGCTGGGTTTAGAGACACAGCACACTGCCACACCTGGAGGTTTCTACTTTCTAGACCAAAGAGTCATAACAGTTCTCTGTGTCCTCTGACACAGAGAGAAAGGTACGGCATGGGTTTGCCAAATGTGCACCACAAAGGCGGTGGGGGTTTTGAAGCTTGGGGGGCTGGCATGGTAGTGACCCACCATGGGAACTTAGCAAGCTGGGTGGAGAGATTTTGGAGCTCTGAGTCAGAGAGTCTCCACGAGATAAGAACTGGTTGGATACACAGCAGGGGCTGAGTAGCTGGGTGTAGCAAACCAACATGTTGGGCAAGAATCCACTAGAAATTTGAGATTATTAACCTGAGAGGTAGGATTTTATTTTTTTAAGTGAGTAGCTGGGTAGCACTGAGACAAGTCACATGGACTCAAGCACAGGAACTGAAACCAAGAAAGCATACTCTGAGGTCCCCTGCTTTGGGGACTGAAGGTTGCTCTGAGTCAGATGGAGAATGAAGCTGCCTACTTCTTGGGGCAGGGATTGAACTGTGAATTTATAAAATTGGGATTATTTGCTTTTAGGATAGATTTACATACAGATTCTGTCCAAATCACATGAGGAATTTCGCTCGCAGTTCAGAACTAGGATAGGGAAAATTAGTCACTGACTCCAAGTAGAGAGGGCAGTGATAATTACCTGCTATGATCAGGTATTAATTATAAATGTCTGTGACTCCAGGCAGAGAGCCGAACAGATAGATGGTATAACAAGATGGCTGCTCTAGGCAGAGAGAGCTTAACAAGTAAAAACTACCTGCTTCCCATAGGCAGATATTAGTGAAAGTTTGAATTAACTGCTTAAAAGATGGTATAAAGACATATTGCTCTAGTATGTCTTACAGGATACTCAAATTCTGTCTAACGTGGGCTCCACAGGAATTCTGGGTTTAAATCCTGCTTTGACTAGCTGCCTGCTTATAAGCGGGTACAGATAGAAGTGTGAATCGATTGTTTTAAAAGACGGAATAAAGATATCTTGCTCTAATATGCCTCACAGGGTACTCAAATTCTGTCTAATATGGGCTCCACAAGATTCTTGGGTTGTTATCCTGCTTGGCAAAACTGAAAAGACCTAAGCATAGACACAAACAGTATTTTAGTTTACTTCATTTGTTTTGGATTGTTTTAACTTTCAAACTGGGTGTGATTTTGAATTTTGAGGTTATATTATTCCTCTCGGAGAGAGGTCAATATAAAGGTTTTTCTGGTTACTGGCTCAAGGGTATGCTGATTTGGGAGAAAGGTTTTGTCTTTGCATTTTTTAGAAAAGGTGATTAGTGTTTATACACCTTCCAGAGTTATATGGATCAGATATGATAGAGGGAGACCCCCCAATGAACTAGATTCCAGAGAATCAAACAAAAAAAGTTATCGGATGATACTAAAATTTTGTTTTGAGATTTGAATATTACAGAATATACAGAATACACAGCCCTGCTGAGTCTCACGTCAGACATGCAGAACTGACCAGCTTGAGCTCCTGATGGCTTGGATTTTCAGCCGGTTCCAGTCAGAACACAGACATCGGAGACTAATACAATCATTGGTGTGGACTTAAGGCCTACCAACTCTCCCATTTTCCCTCCCCTCCCCCCTCCCCTCATAAATATCTCAATGTCCATATTCAGCTTGAAGAAGTTATAGTCATCATCCCAGTTTTCTGTGCTTTGGGGCAGGGGGTGGTTATTCTAAGGTTACCTTTCTAGGAAATTTAGAAATGGTCATAATTGGAACAGGGAGGAAATAGCTAGAATTGATTGTATAGCCATAATCTCATTTGGTAGATATCTTTATAATCTTTATAATTGTTACTAAGTTGAAGTCATAACTTCTTATTTTGGTATAGAATTTATTTTGATATAGAATCAAGGTTTCATTGGTATAAATTTCTTCTATTGATACAAAAATTTTTTAAGTACAAGGCTTGGATCCAGTCCTTCTATTAATGCCATTGTAAACTGATCTGAGATGTTTAAGCCTGTGAGTTAAGGGCCAAATAGCAAATTCATGGGTCTGAGTTTATTGTTAGTGTAGTTTCAGATATTTTAATTAGAAATAGCTGAGGGTAATTAACAGACAACAGTCTAGATTACTTTACATAGATAGTTGGTTTTCAAAAACGTCAGAAATCCACAGAATGTAACATTTAATGTTATTTATTCGCTTGTTGAGACAAATCTGCTCCTAGCAGCTTCCCATTTGTGGATTCAGAGCAACAGAGCATCTATACCTCCAGGTGAAGTGATACATTGTAGCTAGGTGGCCACCGAGCAGAAATTGGCTACCTCTCCCGCAGACCTGTACTGTTCTTGAAAGGACACAATTTACAGGTTAGGACAGCTTAGTTTTGCTGAGACAGAATAGGCTAGTCCTTAATAATCCCTGTTTTTCAAAGGTCTGTCATGATCCTGGGCTGAAGGTTGATGCTCCAACTTCCTGAATTACTGGGTGTCTTAGTTTTCTATTCCTGCACAAACATGATGGATGACCAAGAAGCAAGTTGGGGAGGAAAGGGTTTATTCCACTTACACTTCCACATTGCTGTTCATCACCAAAGGAAGTCAGGCCTGGAACTCAAGCAGGTCAGGAAGCAGGAGCTGATGCAGAGGCCATGGAGGGATGTTCCTTACTGGCTTGCTTCCCCTGGCTTGCTCAGCTTGCTTTCTTATAGAACCCAAGACTACCAGCCCAGAGATAGCACCACCCACAATGTGCCCTCCCCACTTGATCACTAATTGAGAAAATGCCCCACAGCTGTATCTCATGGAGGCACTTCCCTAACTGAAGCTCCTTTCCCTGTGATAACTCCAGCCTGTGTCAAGTTGACATACAAAACCAGCCAGTACACTGGTGCTGTATAAGTAGGCAGCTGTCTCAACAACTTGTCTCAGTTCTGGAAGCTGTGTTAGGCTTCCTATATCTTCAGATAATGTTGGTCATTCTCGGATTTCTCACAGGGTTGAAAAACTACTTATAGTCTCATAGCCAACCCAGGCTATTTAGCATTGAGAGAACAGATTTGAGAGGATGATTTTCAGATGACATGCACTCTAAAGCCAGGACATAAGTTAGGAGTAGAATTATAAGTCTTTTAAGTTAGGATGCATGGCAGTGTTCCATTTTATTGGCAAAAACTGATGGACTGGGAGTTCTTGTACTTTATAAATTACAAAATGGTAATAGCTGTGTTCAATTTATATTTGAGAGAAAAGTTTTTGTATTACAACAGAGAGAGGGAAGTGTTGTGGATGGCCCTGGTGATGCCTGTATTAATTCTGCTTATGATGATGTTAAGTCTGCTTTCCTAGGATTGGCTGTCTGGAACGAAGAGTCACATACTCAGGTGACTTCTTGTGAACCTTCCCCCGAATGAATATAGAGACCAATCACTGGACAAGTATGGGGGACTTCTGGGTTGAATGGAGGAAGAGAGGAAGCAGGAGAGAGTTAGGGGCTTTTTGGACAGGGATAAACAAGAGGGCGAGATGTAGCTACTAGTGTCTCCTGGCTTATATGGTGAATCTGCCAGGATTCACCACAGAAGGATTTAAGATTTAAAATGGCTTACAAGATTAGGATTCTAGCTGGGCAGTAGTGGTGCCTGCCTTTAATCCCAGCACTTGGAAGGCAGGCAAATTTCTGAGTTTGAGGCCAGCCTGGTTTACAGAGTGAGTTCCAGGACAGCCAAGGCTACACAGAGAAACCCTGTCTCAGGAAAACAAAACAAAACAAAAAAATTTTAAAAAGTAAAAAGATTAGGATTTTAGCTGTTGCACCCAGAGATTGAGTTACCATTGTTTGGGGGGGGGGCATTTAATTTCCTCTAAAAAAACTAATCAATGTGTAACTTTAATTTTTTCAAATCTTTTTTTTAAATGAGGGTTCTTAAATGCTTTAACCTTCCTTCTAGCCTTCCATCCACCAGAAGTAGTGGAAAGGATAGGATACAGGGGAAGCGGACCTGTTTAAGATATGGTTCTTTGGAGCAAATCCCATCTGCACTGTCAGGAAATCAGCTGTTCAGTTGACAGGAGTCAGCAGCAGCTGCCTGACAGAGTCGGGACAGCAAACACGAATCAGTACCTAGCAGAGACAGCCGGGCCTTAGCCCGGGCATTAGTCAACAGGAGGGACCACGGCCAACAGGAACACCAGGGAAAGTTCTCAGCTGTGCCTGTCGGGTGTTACACAGATAGCTCTGTAAGCGAAACTGGTTCAGCCCCCGTCACTGTCTGTGGAGTCCTGTTTATATTCTCTCCAGCATCAGGTGTCCTCCATGGGTCACTGCCTCGCACACTGAGTCTGTCTCGGCTGAGAGATCTCTGCCAATCAGCCTGAGTCCGCAGAAGCGGCAAGAAGCTCTAGCACACGACCAGAAGTTCTTTGGTGTTGGAGTCCCAACAAATGCAGCTCAACTATGCAGTGGAAGGCAGACCAATACGGACATGTCTTCAGTGAAGAAGAATCCTTCACCAGAGTCCTTCCACATGCTTGCTTTAGCAGAACATGCTAAATGTCTGTTTCAGCCAAATGTTCCTTCACGTGTCTTCCTTAGTCTTTCACCTGTGTCTGCTTCAGGAAAACACTCCTTCACACATCTGTCCCAGGAAAACACCATCCAACACAACTAATTTTCTAAAGATCTTTAAGTTTCCACTTCATCAATGCTACTGAAAATTACATATACACTAGAAAAAGTTTTGCTCCCAATATCCAACAACCATTATATGAAATAACCACCATGCTGGTAAAAAAAAAAATATTATGTACATCTTGAAATTTTCAGTTTAACTTGTTTTCTTTTAATATAAAGAAAAATGTAAAGATTGACTTCAAATTCATTTTTAGCAACATAAAATATATGAGCTTTATTATATAAAAAACAGACATGACCTAAAAGTTATTTATCTAAATTACTTTTAAATGTATGTAAAATTGCAAAGTAACACACTTTTTCATCAATGATACTTGATATACTATACAATGATAGGATAAAACAAATGTCTGTTCACTTCTGTCCATTTTAAAGTCACCGTATTGAACGATACATCATGAAATCAATGGTTGTGCATCTAGGGAATTTCCCAATGGAGCTCTCTTCCACTGGTGTGTATATTTTAATTTGTCTCATGTGGGTATCTCTTCCATTCTGGTGATTGGCTAGAACAGCAATCTGTATCATGAATGTGCGAGTTGGCTTCTTATGATTGTCAGTTAAAGGAACATGAATCCAGCCACTTGGTTCCACCAATTCAAGTTGCTGCCAAGAAAAAAAAATTCAATTATGTTTTCATTCTATTAATAAATTTATAATGAATGAATTCTAAAATTATACTTAAAATTCTGCTCACTGAGATAATAACAATATGAACCACCTTACTTGGCCTACTAACCCATGGCTTCTTAAACATCTGAACCTTGATGTGATCCTGAGCATATAGATAAAACAGATAAAGCATTGAAAACTGATCATAAAAAACTGATTTTAACATAATTCTTTGGTATACATATAATTTTATAACTTATTAAAGATGGAATTATTTGAGTATAAGATGTAGAACACTGTCAACATTTTTTAGCTGATTGATATTTTGATTTTATAGTCATGAATGCTGAAACTTTCACTTTGCATAAATATATGGTACAAAATGATAGAAGTATACTTAGGCCATTTTAGAAATTGCTGGAGATTTTATCATAATCCTGAGCCAAAAGTCACAGAAATTTAAGCCACTGTCTCCATTTTTTGATTTGCTGTCCCAAATAAAACTTTTAAAAGAAATTGCCACTTTTGTAGCTCAAAACCGTTCCTATATGACTATCCTACTTTCTTGATAAGTTTTTAAGTTACAAAATACTACAAATTTCATTACTTTCAAGTTCATGGGATCCTCTCTGGCTCAGAGTTCTTTTTCTTTCAAAATATTGGATGTAACCTAAAAGAGAAAAAGGGAAAGCCCCTTTTCTCAAGACTCTCCTCCTTCAGGTACCCTTTTCCACTCCCCCTTTTTTCCAGGACTTGCCTGTGTGCCCTGGAAGTGTTACAGTTCCTATAGCTCTGTGCCAAAACAAGTCACCAATTCCATAGTAAAGTCCAGATTCTCCACACCCACAACAGCCATACAGATTTTAACCCCAGTACTAAGGGCTTGAGATGGAGATCACTGATGAGCCAGCCTAGTCAAAACAATAAACTCCAGGCTCAGTGAAACCCTGTCTCAAAAAAAAAAAGGAGAGGCCAAAGACGAAACCTGACGTCAACATCATCTGGCACATTGTGCACATGCATATACACACATACCATACATGTACACAACACCAACAAGTTTAAAAAAGAAATAAACCTCCAGGGATAACCAATTGCTTTTGACTAGATCTAAGGCCTAGCCTACAAGAGGGAACTTGTGCCTGTTAGTGCAAACTTGGTCAAGAGCCCGTCAATGGGAAGATCGTAGGCCTAATACAAAACCTATTACTGTTGTTTTGCTAAGTGGACATGTTATCAAGCTTTCATCTAAATAGTAATGTTCATACTCATCGGCTGGTGCTGTCGGGGGCCCTGGTCAGAGAAGTTTCTTAGTACAACGAGCAGCAGTTAATTCAGAGACTCACAGCTGGTCAAGGAGCCAAATATAAGCAACAGTGACATGCTGACCCATAAGTGGGATGTCTATCTCATCCCCTCCATGGTTCAAAGGACATCTCAGAAAAGAGACAGAAAGGATGTCAAAACCTAGAGACAGAGAGTATGCTGTACAGTCCCATGGCCACGAGCCAGCTACTGTCCTCATGAACTCACAGCAGCTATGGCTACCAACACAAGACTGAGCCTGCACACATTCCATGAGTGGGAGAGGAACCATCAGACCCCACCCTTCATGAAGAACTACTGGCGGTTAGCGGTGGAGGAGCACGATTTTCCTTAGCTGTGGAGCACTCATGAATTACTCTATAAATAACCTCTTACCCATGCTCGTAAAAGCAACCACAATTAATGGAAGAGGCAAATTATTAAAAAAAAATCAAGGCAGACATGAAAGTAACATGGATGTGTTGAGAAGAATTTTCAGCAGAAGGGAAAGGGAATCAATGATGGAAGAAAAAATAATTAAAATTCACTATACATGGATGAAACTGACAAGAAGAAAAGTAAAACTCAGGCTGAGCTGATATATATTTGTCCAAAGAATACACAGATAACACTCCCATTCAAAACAGCTATATATTTGCTGAGTATGATGGCACATGCTTTTAATCCCAGGAGGCAGAGGCAGGCAGATATCTACTGACAAGGCTAAGTTCAATATATTAAAATGTTCATAGAAACACAATATGTAATTGTTTAATTACACACTAATGGTCACATAGATAAACAGTAGTATATTCACAATACAGAATATTATACAGCAGCAAGGAGAAGCAATCTATACTCATCTATATGAGGACTCTCATGAATATGATGAAGCAGAGAACATATACACAAGACTATACATAACATATTCTTTCTCTATAAGCAAACAAAAACATTTTTAATGATGACAGGAACTATTCTAGGCTTCAGATTTTAAAAAGCATGTAAGGGATTTCTTAGGAATTTTCTCTAACTGACTATTATTATAAAGAAGTTTTCTGTGAAAATTCAGTAAGCTTTTCACTTTGGTATGTAGATTTTTTTGTATCAATATTAAAAACAACAAGAAAAAAATTTTAATCTTAAAATGACCCAGACTTTCCTTTCTGCATGGTCATGTCCCCTGATCACCATGTGACAGACATGTCCAGTGAGGTCCAAAAGGCTTCCAGAAGCTATCAAGTTTCCCACTGGCCATGTCTATGTCACATGCCTTTGATGAAAGGGCAGTGTATAGTATTCCATGTTGTGAATATACTGTCTAGAAAGGAAGACAGACCGAGGACTGCTGCACAGGTAACCAGTCATGGCCACACCTCAAACTGTCCATCTTCCCTACTCTCTGCTACAGTCGCTACGTGCTGCATGCAGCTGGCCCCTAGGAAAGAGTGTCAATCATAGGATTCTCGGCAGGACACCTCCCACACACAACCTTGGCAGGGCTTTGCTTCAACAACTGAACCACACTATCCACAGCACTGACCAGAGAATTTTACACTAACCTAGAGGCAGATTCTGAAACCTTCGAAGATTAAGAGACATTAACTACACGTCACTGAAAATGGGTCAAGGTTGGGGCTAAAAACATGGTTCAGTGGTTAACGGCACTGGCTACTTTTCCAGGGGATTGGGGTTCAATTCCCAGCACCCACATGGAGGCTTACAAACATCTGTAACTCCAATTCTTGGGGATCTTCTTGCCTATATAAGCACTACATGCAAGTGGTGCACAGGCATAGACACAGCCCAAACCCCCTACACTTCAATAAATAAAATTAAAATTAAACTTTAAAATATGTTGAGGGCTTCAGACACCTTTTGTAAATTATTTTTATGTTTGTAAAAATAAAAATGACTCCAGGGACTTTTCATCTGTCACACAGAACCTTTGTCCCCAAAAAGTAATTTTCCTTTTAGGGTTATCATGTAGCAACTACCAGAATGCTGGATTAATGCATCTTCAGAAACCTAGTCATTGTAACTATGTTCATTACAGACACCTTCCAATGCCCATGGCCCTAGGCTGTGAATACTAAGCTTCACATTATTATTGAATCTACACCTTTCTGTAAATCTCTTTTTGTCACTAGAAAACGTTAAATAAGTAAATAAATAAGTAAGTAAATAATAAAGCACTCAAAGTGCTTCTACTCTCCAACTCTGCAATCAGAGTGCTACAGTACAACACAAGGATCCCGTCTACTTGAAAATCCATTCATTCAGTCAACAACTCGTAAGCCTACTACACAGCAGGATGTGGGACAATTTGAAAATGTATTAAGGAAAAGCAATCACTGAGTTACTATGCTTCATGTTCTTTATGCTCAGGAACTACACCTAACTACCAGGCTGTACACAAATAGCACTGACTATGATCTGCAAGGACTTCGAAAAAAGAGTTCAGCAGTTCATCCTTTTCCTCTTGCTCTGATATTCAACTGAAACAACAACTGAGCCATTGGGGAAAACACAGAAATCCATAGAAGCAGGGGACGGACAAGTAGATACAAACTGAGAGAGAGCTCAGTCAGACAACTAATTTCCAGTTCAGTTCCATGCATTCTGCTCACTGCACAACATGTAGAGAGATGGGGTTGAACAAAGAGGCAAGAGGGCTACAGACCAAAAGGAAGCAAGGTAACTGGACTCAGTATTTCTGAAGCTGGAACTGAAGACAGTTCTGAAGGAATGAATACCAAGTTGGAATAAAATAAACCAATAAGCAAACAGTAAGCCAGAAGTCTACATGAGAAAGAGTGTCCTAGAGTCTCACCGGCTTCTTCTTGACCAGGTTCCTTTCCTACTCTTATGCAGAGGTAAGTAAGGCGTTTCTATGTGGACAACCTGGACAAGGTGGACTTTTAGAGTTAGAAAACAGGATGTCGGCATCGTATTACCCTATAGTCAGCCTCCAGCTCCTTTTGTCTTGCTCAGCTACAAGAACACTGACTTCTAGATGGATCACGTTGTATCTTCCTACAGATCCTTCCACCTAGCCTGTCAGGTACACAGGTCAGATATTCATTTTTGGGCAAAATGGGAAATCCATAAGGAAAGACCTACAGATAATGTCAGGTTAATATCCTCAATTAACAGACACTTATTGGATGACTTATCTCTTTATGCTGGGCACTATTCTAATTGGTTGAACTATTATTTATTAAAAAGTAAAAAAACAACTGCAAGCAGTAAGTATTCTAGTGGGGTAAGATAAAACAACCCAAATATGTGATTTTCAAGGATATCAATGATAAGAGCAGTATGGGAGAAAAAGAGAACAGAAAAAGCAAAGCAGAAGCACGGAGAGGCACGCAGGTGCAGCTTTAAGTAAGGTGAGCATTCTACATCTTAGAAAGGGAGCATGAGCAAAGGCTTGAAGGGCCTGTGAATACTGAGCAATAACCCCTATCATAAGCACAAGTTACCAAACCGAACTCTAAATATGATAAAATAGCCAGGGATCTCCCAGCATGAGCAAATAAACAAAACGGAAAATGAAGTAAGAAAACAAGTAAAGCAAAAAGAGAATTCCCATTCTTTGACCTCGGTAGAAGCAAGATGACGAAAGGAACATCATCCTCTGGAAAGCACTGAAACAGGGTGCACAGGCTGTGCTGCCGCTGTGGCTCCAAGGCCTACCACCTTCAGAAGTCGGCCTTCGGCAAATGTGGCTCCCCTACCAGATGCAAGACGAATTATAGCTGGAGTGCCAAGACTAAGACACGAAACACTACCGGCACTGGTGGGATGAGGCACCTAAAAGTTGTCTATCTCAGATTCAGACATAGATTCCAAGAAGGAACAACACCTAGACCCAAGAGGGCATCTGTTGCAGCACCCAGTTCACCTTGAGAATTTCATACAAGTCTTTAAAAAAAAAAGAGAGAGAATTCCCATGAGAGGCACTGAAGGGAATGCAAGAAATTTCTCCAGTAACACAACATATCCATGAAACAAGAACAGACTGCCATTCTCTTAAATCAAAGAACAGAAAGGGACCTTAGAAATTGAAAAACACACACACGAAAACTAAAAGTTCTTTAAGAAAGAAGTTAAATTAATTGCTTGGAAAACGAAAGGAAATAAGAAGACGGGAATCGATGCACAAGGCATCAGAGTTAAACACATCAGTCCGATTCCTTGAGAGAACAGAGAGAACGAGAACGTAAAATATCAAGGCACATGAGCATGTCACGGATGTCCGCACACTGATGGGGATCCAACACGGTGACAAGGCAAAGCTCCACGAGAGCTCAAAGCGTCAGAGGTTAAGAAACTAGAAAAGCTTGTAGAGGGAAAATAGGAAACACGCAAACTATCAGAAATCAAAAGTAGTGTTGTATTTCTCAGCACTGAAAACTATGAGGTGATGGAGAATGTGTTTAAAATAATGAGGGGAAATCACTTCCAAACTAGAATTCCATACCCAGCCAAATCATCCCTCAAGGGTGAGATTAAAATAAAGTTTTCAGTCATGCAAGGTTTCAATAATCTACCTCCCATGTGGAGGATGGATTCCACCCAAAAGGGAAGCAAGACAAGAAAGACGAGGACCTGGGGCCCAGAAAAGAGGAGGTGACAGAAATTCCTCAGATAACACTGGAGGCAAAATAGGTAAGGCAGCCATGCACGTCTGGAAAGCGGACACAGAACCTGGATTTAAAGTCAAGAAAGTAAAAGGAGAAGGGTCAGTGAGAGAAAATGGGGCAGGAGCCTGGGGATGCCGGAGACCTGCCAGAGGCTGATGCTGGTCCGACCCAGAGGAGAGCAGGCTGCCAGGCTGTCCGAATGTAGAGTGGGCTACAGTGTGATTATACAGTTAAACTGGGCAAGGGACAAGCCTCCTTTAGCACCCCTGCTATGCTCAGTCTTTGCCAAGGAGCCAAATATGAGAGGTATACCCTCAGAAGAAACGTGGTGATTGGTTCTAGACAGCAGTGCTGGCCCTCGATCACTCATCAGACCCAGGTCAGCTCTGTGGTCAGATCTGAGAGAAGCATTCTCACGGTCACCTGTAACGTGTTAATGTGGGGTAGCCCACAGTTCATTTCCAGGATTTCCTTCTCCACACTTTTCTCATTAAGTGGTACACTTAATGACATTTTCAAGGGAAAAGGAGGGAATAAGCCAGGCTCGGTAGTCCATGCCCATGTTCCCATCTACTACGCCAGCTGGGGTGTGTCAGGCTTAAGAGTTCTAGATCAGCCAGGGCCGCAACAAGGACTTCATTTCATACAAGCAAGGAGACAAGTAGCTGTTCCAAGTGGCCAGGAGTAGTGGAACATGCTGAGACCCCTGTGGGGAAGGGAGAGGAGAAGTGAGGTCAGGAGGTCTGCGCACCATCTGATCGGCTGGTTCACTTGGGCAGGGTCCCAGCCTGCAACCAATCACCTTTTTCCTGCAGCTTCGTTGAGTCCTAGACAGGGGCATGGCTGAATTCATAACATCTGAGAGGAAGGGTATCGGCTGCTTCTGCAGGATACACAATCATAAGGTTGGCTATGAGAGCCGGCAGAGTCTGGGTCACTTCCGGAGAGTTTAGCTCATGGTCCTAGATTGCAGACTCTCCTTGCTCTCTAGTGCCCTAAGCAATCGTCACTTTTAAACTTCTGCCATGTGTACTTCCATGGTATCTTTTGAATACAACCACCTTACAGGGAACCAACTCCTATGTGAGTGGGACACAAAACCCTGTGATAGATCCCTCCTTACATATCCCTTGTACAGACACACTGAAATAGCAGCTGAGCTGATGGTTCAGGAGGGGACGAACACAGGAAAAAGACAGGGAATTAAGATACTAAGCATGGCTATTTCAAGGGATACTTTATTGAGTCGTCAGAGAAGCTACAGATACATTCACAAGAAACATTTTGAAAATTAGGGCAGGAAAAGGAGACTGCTATTAATTTCAAAGAAACTATGATAATGTCTCAAAATGAAATTTAAGCATTGAACATATATAATACATGTGTCCACAATAATAAAATGCTCATGATTTCAGTATTTATCCATCACAAAAAACTACACCAGGAAAATGAAGAGATCTATACGAGAAAAAAAAGTCGCACTGCAGAGCTAAATTCTGATTATTATGAGAATTATTGATGTGATATTACAATACAAACACACATTATGGAAATGTGGACATCTGAAAGGGACTGAGGAGAAAGACAATGGGAATGACCTAGAGATGAGTAAGAGAGACATCCAGTAAACAAGGCTGACCACATTAAAGTTTTCTCAATTTATGATTTTCTACTATGGGGTTACCTACTCTACCAGGCATTCCTTTAAAATGTATATGGACTGACAGTTCAACCTTGCAGTGACTCCATAAGGTACAGTGTTTATTTTAATTTTACTTTATTTAAGTATTATGGGCATTTTGTCTGCTTGGATGTCTGTGTACCACGGGCATGCCTGGTATCCACAAAAGGCAGAAGAGGGTGTTGGATCCCCTGCAACTGGAGTTACAGATAGTTGTGAACTGTGATGTAGGTGCTGGGCATCGAATTTGGGTCCTCTGAAGAGCAGCTAGCACTCTTAATTGCTGAGCCATCTTACACATTTTAATCTTCACTTTATATGCAAAAGGTCCACAGCATCGAGATACTAGTTTTCCAGTGTTAGGGTAAACAGGACTTCAACCCCAGCAGATGCCAAGCCAGGACTCTTGGATCCTTATCAACCCAAAGAAATACATTTATATGCAACAATTACATGTTGCTAAATACTTTTGGTTTCATGAATTTATGTGATAAAAATTTATTATAGCCCTTCCAGCCGCCATCTGCAGCAGGGAACCAGGCAGCTCCAAAGCCTTCAGTGCTTAGCCCACCAGGAGAGAATGACCTTCCAGCAACGATTTCACTTCTCAGTGCGGAGGTGAGATCTCCACCTTCTCTCTGAAGGGGTACAGCTAGGAGTTCACATGACATATGATCATTGGAGCAGCTGGGACAGGAGTCTTCCCTTCTGGCTGCCATTTGCAGCAGGGAACCAGACAGCTCCACAGCCTTCTGTGCACAGACCCTGCCAGAAGAGAGTTGGTCTCCCAGGAGTACAGACACAGGTTTACAGGCTCATAGGAGGGGCAAGCTCCAGCCAGAGACAACAAGACCAACTAACACCAGAGATAACCAGATGGCGAAAGGCAAGTGCAAGAACCCTACCAACAGAAACCAAGGCTACTTGGCAACATCAGAGCCCAGTTCTCCCACCACAGCAAATCCCAGATATCCCAACACACCGGAAAAGCAAGAGTTGGATTTAAAGTCTCTTCTCACGATGCTGTTAGAGGACATCAAGAAGGATATAAATAATTCCATTAAAGAAATACAGGAGAGCATGGGTCAAATGGTAAAGGCCCTTAAAGAGGAAACACAAAAATCCCTGAAAGAAATACAGGGTAGCATGGGTGAACAGGTAGAGGCCCTTAAAGAGGAAACACAAAAATCCCTGAAAGAATTACAGGAGAACACAAACAAACAAGTGAAGGAACTGAACAAAACCATCCAGGATCTAAAAATGGAAGTAGAAGCAATAAAGAAATCACAAAGTGAGACATCTCTGGAAATAGAAAATCTTGGAAAGAATTCAGAAGTCATAGATGCAAGCATCAACAACATAATACAAGAGATAGAAGAAAGAATCTCAGGGGCTGAAGATACCATAGAAAACATTGACTCAACAGTTAAAGAAAATGCAAAATACAAAACGCTCCTGAGCCAAAACATCCAGGAAATCCAGGACACAATGAGAAGACCAAACCTAAGGATTATAGGTAGAGAAGAGAGTGAAGATTTCCAACTTAAAGGGCCAGTAAATATCTTCAACAAAATTATAGAAGAAAACTTCCCTAACCTAAAGAAAGAGATGTCCATGAACATACAAGAAGCCTATAGAACTCCAAACAGACTGGACCAGATCAGAAAGTCCTCCTGGCACATAATAATCAAAACACCAAATGCACTAAACAAAGAAAGAATATTAAAATCAGTAAGAGAAAAAGGTCAAGTAACCTATAAAGGCAGGCCTATCAGAATTACACCAGACTTCTCACCTGAGACAATGAAAGCCAGAAGATCCTGGGCAGATGTCATACAGACCCTAAGAGAACACAAATGTCAGCCCAAACTACTATACCCAGCAAAACTCTCAATTACCATAGATGGAGAAAACAAGATATTCCACGATAAAACCAAATTTACACAATATCTTTCCACAAATCCAGCCCTACAAAGGATAATAGATGGAAAACGCCAACATGAGGAGGGAAACTACACCCTAGAAAAAGCAAGAAAGTAATCTTTTTCCAACAAACCCAAAAGAAAGCAACCACACAAACATCAAAAGAACATCAAAAATAACAGGAAGCAACAATCACTATTCCTTAATATCTTATAATGTCAATGGACTCAATTCCCCAACAAAAAACAGTCTAACAGAGATGTTTTTCATGTGGATCTTTGATTTTATCAGAAAATGTTTGTGACTCCTCTTTCAATGTAGTAATGCTTTTTGTGTCTACCATTTTGACTGTATTATTTTCCATGATAATCTTTAATTTTAACATTTTTTCTGTGTATTTCTTCGGTTTTGTCGGAGGTGTTTTTCATGTAGATCTTCGGTTTCGTTGGGGGGGGGGTGTAGTTCCACTTTCAATCAATTTAGGAATGTTTTTGTGCCTACTGTTTTGTCGGTATAATTGTCCATGATAATCTTCAATTTTAACATTTTTCTGAATTTTTCTTCAATTTTGTCAGAAGTATTTTCCATGTGGATCTTCAGTTTTATCAGACAATGTCTATAATTTCACTTTCAATCAACTTAGGAACATTTTTATACCTTCCATTTTATCTGTATAATTTTCTATGTAATAGTTTTAACATGTCTTTCTATATATTTCTTGAATTTTTTCAGGAATATTTTCCCTGTAGAGCTTCAATTTTATCAGAAAGTGTTTATAATTCCACTTTCAAAAAACTTAGGAATATTTTTAGGCCTACCATTTTATCTGTATAATTTTTCTATGAAATACTCAATCTTAACGCATTTTTTATATATTTCTTCAATTTTATCAGAGATATTTTCCATGTAAATCTTCAATTTTATCAGACAATGTTTATAATTTCACTTTCAACCAACTTAGAAACATTTTTATGCCTACCATTTTATCTGTATAATTTTCCATGATAATCTTCAATATTAATGTTTTTCCATATATTGTTTTCAATTTTATCAGAAATATTTTCCATGCAAAATCTTCAATTTTATTAGAAAATGTTTATAATTCTACTTTCAATCAACTTAGGAATATTTAAATTCCTACCAATTTATCTGTATAAATTTTTTCAATTTTATCAGAGGTATTTTCCATATAAATCTTCAATTTTATCAGAAAAATGTTTTTACTTCTACTTTCAATCAATTTAGGAATATTTTTATGCCTACCATCTTATCTGCATAATTTTTCATGAAATAGTCAGTTTTAACATGTTTTTCTATATATTTCCTGAGTTTTATCAGAAATATTTTCCTTGTAGATTTTCAATTTTATCAGAAAATGTCTATAATTCCACTTTCAATCAACTTAGGAATGTTTTTATGCCTACCATTTTATCTGTATAATTTTTCCATGAAATAGTCAATCTTAACGTGTTTTTCTATATATTTCTTCAACTTTATCGGAGATATTTTCCATGTATATTTACACAATGGAATACTACTCAGCTATTAAAAACAATGAATTCATGAAATTCTTAGGTAAATGGGGAACAGGGGGAGGGAAGAGGGCTTATGGGACTTTCGGGAACGGGGGCAACCGGGAAAGGGGAAATCATTTGGAATGTAAATAAAGAATATAGATAATAATAATAATAATAATAATAATAAAATGCAACATTAAAAAAAGTTTATTATATAGGATGCTTTTATTTTTTAATTAAAAAAATTTTTCTATACAATATATTCTGATTATGATTTTTCCTCCCAACACTTCCTAGATCCTCCCCCACCTCTCCAAATCCATATCTTTTCTTGCTCTTCCTCATTAAAAACAGACATCTAAAGCAAAATGAACAAACCAGAATAAAACAACAGAAAAAAAAAGCCAAAGAAAAAGCATAATACATACACGGAGACACAATTCACATACAAAAAAGTCCCATAAACACACAGTCAGAAACTGTAATACATATGCAAAAGCCTTGTGAGATTACAAAAAAAGAAAAGAAAAAGTAAAAAGAACCCAGGCAAACATCAGGAGACAAAAAAAACAAACAAAGAAAAAACTCCAAAAATACCATTAAATTCATTTTGGCCCATCTACTACTGCACAGAGCTTGTTCTTAAGTGCGGTTTGTATATCCAGTAAGATGCCACTATAGAAAACTGATTCTTCTTTTGCAAGTAATTGTCAATTGGAGATAGCTTCTGGGTTGTTGTTGTTTCCGGGGGGGGGGGGGGGAGCGGGAGGTGGGGCTTGCGTCCATTTCCACTTTCAGCACTGGCCCGGCTCTGGCTTAGACCAGTGGTGGTCCTGTGCCTGCCGCCTGAGTTCGTCTGAGTTCCCACTCAGTGTGCCCCCCTTTGCTGGAGCTAGAAGGCCCTGATTCCCTGGTGCCCTTCCCCCCACTGGTTCTTAGGATTTTTCTGGTTCCACTTTAGCAGAGTTCCCTGAGCCATGAGGGGAGGGATTTAATGCAGACATCTCATTCAGAACTGAGTGATCCAAGGTCTCACTCTCTGCACATTGTCAGTCTCTGAGTTTGTTCCACCTACTGTAGGAGGAAGCATCCCTGGTGGTGGCTGGGACATCTAATCCCCAGGCTGGTGTCTACATGAGGCCTTTAAAGCCATTCAGAGCTGTCAGTATGTCATACACTTCAGTCATCTTACCACACCTCTGACTTACAGCTGAAAACTTTGTAGTTCAAATCAGTTGCACAATTAGTTTCAAATAGGTCATCTATGTGGTAAAGGTTAGAAGCCAGAATTATTTACATGCTTATTTGCTCTGTGTGTGTGTGTGTGTGTGTGTGTGTGTCTGTGTGTATGTGTGTGTGTTGTATGCGTGTGTGTGGATATGTACACGTGTCTCCCTCCACTGCCCTCAACACATCCTTTTCAAGTTACTCTTACATGTGTGAATGAGTGTTTGCCTGTGTGTATGTACTACAGGGTGCCTGGTGCCCACAGATGCCTGAAGAGAGCACCGAGCCCCTGGAATTGGAGTTGCAAATGGTTGTAAGCCACCACACGTGTACAGAGAGCTGAAACCAGACCCTCTGCAAGAACAGCAGGCATTAGCGCCTTACCTTATTTTTGAGACAGTCTCTTACTGAACACAATGCCAACCAAGTTAGAGCAGTTAGCCGGCCAGTGAGCTCCAATTCTCCCTGCCACCCAGCATCAAGAAATACCCAACTTTTACAGGATGTTGGGATCTAAACTTAGGTCCTCATGCTTTTGAGACAGACAGTTTATCCCCTAAGCCACCTCCCTGTTCAAGAAGTCAAAATATGAAAGGACTTTTAGCTCCAAACTTTTGGACATCACAAATAAAAATGACATTCAACCACTTCTTTCTGAGATAAGAATAAGACAACACATTCAGAAGATGAATAAAAATGAATGCAAAAGGCCATAATCTGGGGCTGGAGAGATGGCTCAGCGGGTAGCACTGGCTGCTCTCCTAGAGGTCCTGAGTTCAATTCCCAGCACCTACATGGTAGCTTACAACCATCTGTAACAGAATCTGATTTCCTCTTCTGTGTGCACAACAGAGCAATCATACACAATAAATAAATAAATAAATAAATCTTAAACAAAAGCCCATAATCCTATCCAGGCTGTGAAAAAAGGTGGAACTTTGAAGGAAACTGGGGGAAGAAGGTAATTCCATCATGTAAGTACCACAAGGAGCAGTTTCTCTCTGTGCGTAGAGAACAAATTACACAGTTCTAGACATCTGAATGTAAACATCTCTGAGTAGCCTCAGTGACAACCAAAGTAGTCCATCCCCCTCCCCGCAGCACAATCTGCTTATAACATTGCTCATTTCAATCGGCCCTATGATTCATACAGCCAATGTCTTTTATAAAATATCAAAGCATAAAACACCCAACCCACAGCTTATTTTCAAGTGTTGCACCATGTTTGGGTTAAGAATAAAGTGACAGTATACAAAGTGTGTTTACTGACATGAGACACAACAAACGTTGCTTTATATTCATTTTAAAATCACTGGACTAAGTCTACTACCTACAGCTTAGCTATCATTTGACTTCATCTTGTTGTGAACTGCCATCATTTTGAGAAAAATGTTAACTTGGTTCCTAAAACTGCAACTACTACCAGCTCTGCTGAAAAGGCAGGGGCATCTCTGTTCTATTCACAAGCACCACGAACAGCCCAGTGGGGACTGGCAGCGCCAGACTGCCCTGGGAGCGATCGGGCTTCGTGGCAATCATGAAATTCAGACCCCTGAGGCCCTTAGAAAACTAACATGGTAAGGACGTGGTGCTTTTATTTCTCCCCAGAAGCCATATGTGAGATACATTTTTTCCATCCTCTGGACTGAAGAGATCTGACAACTAGTAAGTAATAAATCGAGTGTAACACAGACAAACTACGAAGCATCACTGCCTACCAGATCTACTAACTAAAACTTAATAGCCTGTCCTTGAAATACAGTAGTCTTCTTCTAGTGATCTGAATTAATAATTAAAAAGTACACACAGCTATCATGAAATGCAAAAGTACATTTTAATTGATTAACAAACAAAGACAAGTGAGCCTAAAATGATCCTTATAAAAATAAAGTGAAATGTTAACTCAGGTTTACTCTTTTATTATTAACTTCTACAGTGGAAAGTTTCTAAGAAAAAAACCAAACAAATGATACCCGTTATGGGCAACTACAAGCCATACACTTCAAAACTGAATTCCCTATCACTTCACAATGCTCTGGGTCTCAATGGAAGGACTGACTGTGCATTCGTGGCATTACATCTGCCAAATCTGCTGCCTGAATGTGACATAACCCTCAGAAGTAAGTAACACAGGTACAGAAACAGATGACGTGGATAAGCTCAAGGATGGATGAAAATTACTCTTCAGGTCCATATGTGGGTCTTGAATCCTTTGGGGGTTGCAAATCAGATATACTGTATATCAGATATTTACATTATAATTCATAACCATAACAAAATTACAGTTATGAAGTAATAACAAAATAATTTTATGGTTTGGGGGTCACCATAACATAAGGAACTGCAATAAAGGGTCATAGAATTGTTTTAGTCAGCTGAAATATTTCCAGGAAATAAACATATTTAAGAATCTGAATTTTAAGTAAAGTATAAGATACTTATTATTAATTACTTATTAATATAATTAATATGTATCTAATCAAAAGATATTTCACTTTATAATGGATATTTTAAAGAGTGGTATTAACAGTCAATCACCTTTCTCCATGCACCTTCAACAAAAGCTCATCATTTCTCATCCCTAATCCTTTCTAATTTCATTTAAGATTGTGCGTTGTTTTACAGTGTATGTGTACTATATATATGTATATATATGCATATATATATCCTTATTTTACACTCTTTAATGTGTTAGTGACAGTAATATAACATACATCTGTAATAACTTGTCCTATAAACAGAAGCACTTGAAAACTGAAAATACAAGGACCAGCAAGTATTTTCACTACATCCAGAAAACACTAAGGCTCTACTCCAAGAGGAATTTTCAGGAGGAAGAGAACTATGTGAAGAGCAGACACTGAGGCCCGCACAGGCGCCCTGCAGATGCCCCAGCAGGCATCTCCCCGGTTTTGTTGGCTCATGCTGTAGAGGTACTGGGCACAATGGAAGTTAATACCATAATTGCTTATTTCTCTTTGTATCTTTAACATAACAGGTAAAGACAAAAATTAAGCACAAAAATAACAATATAAAATGTTTTAATTCTTTCAAACGATGTAATTTATGACCATTACACAAACAGGGAAGAAGCACTGGGGGGGGGGGTAAAGCAATGTTCCAAAGGTTCAGTTTACAAGGACCTCACACAAAGTTTTTTTTCTTCTGCAACTCTTACTAGAAACAGTATTATTTGTTAAAAATGCACTAGCTGCCAAGAGCTATCGTCCATCTAAAGCAAAAATCTTAAGATGGAAATAGAGTGCTAACACAAAAAAAGGGCAGGATTCCATACACAAATTTCTGTAAATTCTATTAAAAAAATAAGGTGAAATTTTTATTTTGATATATTCCTTTGCTTAAAAATGTGTAATAATAGATAAAACACTAGATGTCTACTACTGTATTAAAACAATCAAAAGTAATGAGATTTTCAACGTTTCTAATTAAACTTTTTCTGTGAGTTATTGGGAATTCAGCACTAGCCTTGGCTCACATGATGGAACAATGGGAAATTTCCGAATGGTTGAACACTAACCCTGACAAGTGTGGAGAGCCAACTACAGTACATTATATGGTAGCATAACCTGCCACCCACGTTGCTGAGAGAACAGCTTTCAAACACATGCACTGAGCTGTAAAACCACAAAATCCCTTATTACACATTGTCTTCCTTACTCTAGGTGAAATATACCATCAATTCTTTCCATTATAAATCTTTCTCTATCATTATTTTTGAACTCCACTTATAACGTGTTTTTTTTTTCTGAGAGTATAGAGGATGTCTTATTTAAAAGAGAAAATACAATAGTTTTCATTCTCCCACAGTGCTACAAATAAAGACTGATACCAAGGGACAATTTCTCATATTATTTTAGGAATCCATATTATCTAAAATATGCTTCAAGATAAGACTCCATTTCTTTGTTTTCTTTCAAAAAAAGCTCACTGCAATATTAACACCAGTAACCAACATGGACAAAAACATACGGAACACACACGCCTACACACACCATGCATACGTGCACAGAGAGAGAAAGAGAGAAAAAAATACACTTTCAGAAATTCAAAGACACGACTTCACTACTTTTTAGTGATTCAAGAGAGCTGAAATAATTTTTTTTAAAAATGTGCTTTCTGTAACATTCTGCCTGATTTATTTCCCTCCCAAATGTACCTCATGTCCTTTCTATTTCCTTTCCCCAACTCCTAACCACACGACCCTTGTCCATCGAGAGCCTGCTGACTGAATTACAGCATTCCAGGAGTCATAGGATGGTAACATTTTTTTTCCCTAGGGTTTTCATTTACCATGTCGTTGGTAAAGAGAATTTTATTTGTAAGTATTTCTATTATAATGACAGGATCAACTAGTTATTCAAGTGGGCCCATTCATAAAATGTGAGCCCAGAAACATAATAATACTGGCCATCCAAGGAGATTCTTATCTTAACAATCTATAGTTTTATTAATTTGTTCCCAGTTGACCATGCATTATTTGATAAGAGCTCCAGAGGAGACCCATGCATGAAACTTCCAGTGTTCTTATCTTAACAATCTATAGTTATTAATTTGTTCCCAGTTGACCATGCATTATTTGATAAGAGCTCCAGAGGAGACCCATGCATGAAACTTCCAGTGTCCTTATCAAGAGTCCTCCTTAGGGAAAACAGCATTGCTGCGTCTGTGGAACTTTATATGGAGACAAGTGTGTGCCAGGCTTCAAATAGTGACAGAACCTCTGACTTACACTTAAGAGCATATTTATTGTTTACTGTAGGACAGACAATATGAATAAGTATATCAAGTAAGACAACAAGTTTCACATAGCTAAAGTGGAAAAATTAAGACTTGAAACCAGTTCTGCCTAGTTCTCTCAAAGCATCATTGGGCCTAAACCATATAAGATCACCCTTTATCATCTGCCACTGTCATGTGCAAAGATCTAACACCATTCTAGAAGAAAATATGCTCAATTATTCATGAGAAACATGTTAAAGATGAATAATTAAGTAAGAACATTTTGATGCTCAGATGGCTAAGTCAATCTCTAGCTTGTATTAATGGTAAATAAGTATTACATTTATATCCTTCCCTACTCAAGTTCACACACAGGTATGAGTGTCCATGCTCGCACCCACATACCTGGTCACATGGACACACACACAAACTGTCACACATCAGTCTCTAAGGCAAAACGTTCTATCTGTTACTCCAGACCACAAAGACATGAAAAGCTGTATTAATGCCTCTGATGTCGAGGTGTCAAGTTCTTTCCAAGAATGATTTTTCAGCAGTCATAACTGTTCTCTGGCTTTGCTTTATAATCTTTTAAAACAATGTTAAAGAGGCATGCCCTGAACAGTTCTAAAGACTCTGCCAGCTTTCCCACCTTCAGAATGCTAAGGTAACTCCCTACATAAGATGGCTTTGTACTGTTTAGCAGAAAACATTTTTAAAAAATTACATGTGTGATTAAGATAGAGTTTTTCTGAAACTTTTAGCTATGTTTTGACCGTTAAGATGCACATAAATAACCTCTTTAAAAAAAAATTCCACCAGGCAGTGGTGGTGCACACCTTTAGGCCCAGCACTCAGGAGGCAGAGGCAGGTGGATCTCTGTGAATTCAAAGCCAACCTGGTCTGCAGAGAGAATTCCAGGACAGCTAGGGCTACAAGGAGAAACCCTGTCTAGAAAACAAAACAAAACAAAAAAAAAATCCATTCCATTTATTTCCCTTTATTATTTATTGCCATAAATTTTGGGTTACCAACTAAAAATAGCACATTCTTTGAGAAAAGGAAAAGTGTAAGTGCTCAGAAGTAAAGCCCAAAGTTGTCTATACCGAGTCAGCTTTATTTTTTTTTTTTTTAATTTTATTTTATTTTATTTTTTTAATTTACATTCCAAATCACTTCCCCTTTCCCGTTTCCTCCCTCCCCGAAAGTCCCATAAGCCCCCTTCCCTCCCTCTTTTCTCCGTTCAACCCCCTCTCATTACTCTGTCCTGGCGTTCCCCTACATCCAGTCTTTCCAGGACCAGGGGTCTCTCCTTCCAGCTTTATTTTTAAAATGACACTAATAAAAATAAAATTTCAGGCCGGGCAGTAGTGGCGCACGCCTTTAATCTCAGTACTTGGGAGGCAGAGGCAGGCAGATTTCTGAGTTCAAGGCCAGCCTGGTCTACAGAGTGAGTTCCAGGACAGCCAGGGAAACCCTGTCTCGAAAAACCAAATAAATAAATAAATAAATAAAATTTCATAACACAAAACACCCGGAGATGCAAGTACAAAACTCAAAGGCAAGAGTTTTCCTACTAGAGGAACATTCATGTTCTCACATAAGGACTCAAGCCAGGTCCTATCAGATTTTGTGTTAATAACTCCATAACATGAAAGAGATTGTCACTAGACTGTTCTTTACACAGAGCAGTAATTCACCAACAGTGTAGTTTCAATGGATTAAATCTGTACTATCCAAAACCAAGAGGGCCTGCATTTGTGTAAGAAACAGATGAGCAGTTGGGGGTGAACACCAAAGTCCAAAGTGCCAAATATTAAAAATTGTTAAAAGTCAACACTGGCACTTCAAGGTTGCACGCAGTACCAGGAAACCAGCAAGTTACTTAGGCTTCCACTTGATCAGGACTTAACCCAGATAGGACATCCTTACTCAGCTCTGTGCAGCCTCCTTCAGCCAAGTGAGAGTAAGACTAAGGGAAAAGCTATAAGGTCGTTCGTCCGTCCGTCCGTCCGTCCGTCCGTCCGTCCGTCCATCCATCCATCCGTCAGCATGGCTGAGCTCCATATCAGCAGTGGAGAGAACAGAAGCACGGCTGAGACTGAGTGTCCACTACTGTTCAGTTGATGGCGGATATCTACACAGCATCACGTATCCAATCTTCACAGCTACTTAATTGGATAGAAACTATGAATATCCATTTTCAAAGTAAATACTAAAATTAAGAAAGGACAGAGATACCCTTGTACATTACAAATTAAGGAAGTGATAATACAAAGATTCCAATTCTGATCTGACAGGCTCCAAACCTCAAGCAGCATGTGGCAAAGACAATCTAGAAGCCTGTTCCTTTCTCTGGCTTAGGTCTCATCCTTCTGTCCTATTCTGAAAACAATACTAAATTCCAAGATTGCAGATTATGAAACAGACTGGATTTCCTCTCATAAGCCAAGGTTGAGAACTCAGAGTTCAATGGCAAGTACACTGTGCCCAGGGGAGTACCAACGAGTATCCAAGGACCGAAACACCTCAGGTTAAATGGGGTTCAGTGAGTCATGGGAATTCCATGTTACTAAAATATGGACTTCAGTTAACAGAAAACTCTCAAATATGAATTCCAAATTTGTCTTAAGCAATTCCCTCCCAACACAACACAACTCTTAATGCAAAAGAGGTATTCCAAACCCGGGAACATGCCTCAAAGTCTCACAGACTGGCCTCAGAGAAACAATAAAATTATTATTGTTGTGGTGGTGGTGTTTTGTTTTGTTTGTCCAGACAGGGTTTCTCTGTGTAGCCCTGGCTGTCCTGGAACTCAATTTGTAGACCTGGCTGACCTCGAACTCAGAGATCCACTGCCTTTGCCTCTCACGCTGGTAATAAAGGCGTGTGCCACCACTACCCAACAGTAAGTGATTTTTAAAACAATTAATGAGACTAATGTTTCCAAAAAAGATTTTATCAACTAGCTGAGCATGACTTTTGTATGATCCCATCCTTTTATGAGCTTAAACATGATGCAGTTCCTACCTAAAGACTGAAGTCAGGAGAGAAGGGAGAAATCCCTTCTCATTCCTCAATCTGTGCTTACTCTCTAATAAGATGCCTTCCTTATACAGAACCAGAATTTCCCATCTTTGGGCCTTACTAAGGTGTATAGTAAGAATCTTTGTCGGGTGGCGGTGGTGCACATCTTTAATCCCACTGGAGGCAGAGGCAGGCGTGTATTTGTGAGTTCGAGGTCAGCCTGGTCTACAAATAGAGTTCCAGAACAGCAAGAACTGTTACACAGAGGAACCAACCAACAAACAAAAAAAGAATGTTCTAGATTCCCCCAAAGTATACTTGATTCCTTTTTTCATTACTGTCTCTAAGATGACAAAGTCCTATCAGAAAGTAGGGCCACAGGATAGATCATTTAGACTAATCTGTCTTCAATCTTGTCCTTCACTAAAGCTGAAACAGATGCCCTCATTGAGCTATTTTTAAATTAAATATCAAGAGACATTGTAGGAGGGAAAACAATGTGTAAAATATTATCTGAGTCTAGTAATTAAGCCAGCTACTTAAGCATAATGGAAGCTAACAAATATTACACACACACACACACACACACACACACACACACACACACACACACTGCTTAATAGGTTGCAAATTTGTTCCTAGCAATTAAAACAAAGTGTCATTCCTGGCTCTGACAGTACAGAGATTCTTCTACTTACAGACTAGCTTCCTAAAGTCCATTATTAAACTCACTTAGGCACATATGCTAACTTTAGTATAGAAACAATGGTTATACTACCTATTGGGGGCTAAGAAAGTTGGCATACTTCCTTCTTTCTCCTACACCATACCTATAGATTAACAGTTAAAAAAAATCCTAGCAAGTCTATAAAATTAAACTTATGCAGTGCTGCAATCAGTACAGTATATTTATATTTGTAAAAAAAAAAAACCATGCATACTTTTCATGCAGTCCCTAATTTTAAAAGAATAATAAAGTATAAAAATTTTAACTCTTGTAGGAACATTCTACAGACCCAAGAATAAATGTTAAAGCGACTGGCATCATAGTTATTTCCCAGACATGTTTTGTAGGTGATATCTCTTTAACAATCCATAAAATAGGAAAATAAAGCTTCAAGATTAAATTCTGAGGTTTGGCAATTATATATAAAATTTGTACAATGCTCATGAGTGAATAATAAAAACGAATGTAATATGGTTTATAGAGCTAATTAATTTTTCTTATGAATCTCAAGAAGTATGTCAAAAGCTAGTCATGTATAACTCTTACGTAAAATAAAGATACTATATATAATCAACACATACTGCTCGGATTCATCATGAGTAAAAAGAGAGGCAGAGCCAGAATCAGGAACTTGCACAATGTTTTACTCTTTTTTTCTGTTCTGTTTTTTAATTAAGTTATTTAACTTTAGTTATTTAATAATTACCTATCCACTAATGGGTAAGTTAATTCAGTCCAAATTGAAAAGCTGTAAGTTAAAGAATTTATTATTTTAATGGGATAGTTTTAAAAATCAGGGTGAAGTAACTACATATGAATATTACTAATGTGAAATCAAAAAAACTACCACAGAGACATTTGAACATCCCTATTTATTGCTCCTCTATTCACAATAGCAAGGTCTGGTCTCCATGGGTATCAGGCACATATGTGATGCACATACAAACATGCAGGCAAAACACTCATACACACAAAATAATGAAATGTTGAGGAGGAGGAGGAGGACGAGGACGAGGAGGACGAGGAGGAAGAAGAGGAGGAGGAGGAAGAAGAGGAGGTGGAGGAGGAGGAGGAAGAGGAGGAGGTGGAGGAGGTGGAGGAGGAGGAAGAGGAGGAGGTGGAGGAGGAGGAAGAGGAGGAGGAGGAAGAGGAGGAGGTGGAGGAGGAGGAGGTGGAGGAGGAGAAGGAGGTGGAGGAGAACGAGGAGGAGGAAGAGGAGGAGGAGGAGGAGGAAGAGGAGGAAGAGGAGGAGGAGGAGGAGGAAGAGGAGGAGGAGGAGAAGGAAGAGGAGGAAGAGGAGGAGGAAGAGGAGGAGGTGGAGGAGGTGGAGGAGGAGGAGGTGGAGGAGGAGGAGGAGGTGGAGGAGGAGGAGGTGGAGGAGGAGGAGGAGGTGGAGGAGGAGGAGGAGGTGGAGGAGGAGGAGGAGGTGGAGGAGGAGGTGGAGGTGGAGGAAGAGGAGGAGGAGGAGGAGGAAGAGGAGGAGGAGGAAGAGGAGGAGGAGGAGGTGGAGGAGGAGGAGGAGGAGGTGGAGGAGGAGGTGGAGGTGGAGGAAGAGGAGGAGGTGGAGGAGGAGGAGGTGGAGGAGGAGGTGAAGGAGGAGGAGGTGGAGGAGGAGGAGGTGGAGGAGGAGGAGGAGGAGGTGGAGGAGGAGGAGGTGGAGGAGGAGGAGGAGGAGGTGGTGGTTCTTCTGGGTTAAGAGCACACACTGCGCTTACAGAGGACCTACACTGCTCCTAGAACGCACTGGTTGGGTCACAACGTCTTGTAACTCCAGCTCCACAGGACCCCATGCCTTCTTGCGACCTCTGCAGGCGATTGCACTCGAGTGTACATACTCACACACTCATACAATCTATCTCAGCAAAAGAGATTGCTGAATCACATAATACTACAGTTTAAATCTAAAAGTCTCCCACTGACTTATATCTTATACCTATGTTCCCCAGCTACTAGAGACTCTCTGGGACACTATGGAACCCTGAGGAGGTGGAGCCCAGCTGACAAAGGAGACCACAAGGAGAAGGTTTTGGAGGTTACAGCCTAGCTTGGTTCTAGCCTCACTTGCTCTTCTTCCTGCCTTGTATAATGTGAACTGTGTTTTGCACTTACTTCTACTGCCATGATGTCCTACTCAAGCACATGAGGCCAAGCAACTATGAACTAAAACTTGTGAAACACTGAGCCAAAACAACCTTCCTTCCCTTTGCTGGGCATGAGTCAGTAAGGCAAGTATCACTGCTACATTGTGGCAGGGACTTCCACGCCGTCTTCTTTCATCAGCACACTAATTCACAACCCCAGCAGTGTACAAGGGGCCTCTTCACCTTCACAAGCAACTCACCTCCTCTATTTCCCTGGTGATTATAGTGAACTGATATCTACTGTGACTCTGATGTGGATTTTCCTGACAGTTTGTGATGTGTAGGGCTGCTTCATGTATCTGTTAGACTTAAATATCTTTTTATTAGTTTTGTTCTTGGAGCCAAGGTTGCCATGTAGCCCAGGATGGCCTTGAACTCATTATGAAACAATGTAGCCTCAAACTCATGGTTCTTCTACTTCAATTTCCCTGTCAGTATGACAGATGTGCACGAACACACACAGCTTTGTCTTCTTTTAAGAAAGGTTCATTAAAGTATACAGTCCAGTTTGTCATTTTTAATTGGGCCATGGTTTTGTTGATTGCTTGGCTGCTTTTGGGTGTAGGGGTTGTTTTTGTCTTTTAGGGGTTTTCTTTGTTTTGTTTTGTTTTGGTCATAAGTTCCTTAAACATTTTGAACACTAAGCCTTCATGAGTACAACATTAATTTGCTTCCCCTGTTTTCTTGGCTGCTTTTTCATTCTGATGATTTTCCCCCCATTGTTATAAAGGAGCTTTTTTGCCTGAGGTAATCCTATTTGTCTAATTTTTCTTTTGTTTCCTGGGCATTTGAGGATATTAACAAAAAAACCAAACAGACAAAAAAAAAACCTTGTCCTTTTCACTATCCAGTCTAAGGCATTTCCTGTGTTTCATAGTTTCAAGTCTTATGTGTAAACTTTGAGATGATTTTTATATATGGTTAGATATGAGAACTGAGTTCTAATCTTCTGCACAAAAAGACTAATTTTCCCAGGACCATTTATTAGAAGCACATCTTTGCCCACTGTGTGCTCTTATACCTTTAAGAAGGTTGGGTACACATGTATGGATTTATTTCTAGGCTCTCTATCCTAGTCTCCTGGTTTATTCATGTTTTTATGCCAATATTGTGGTTATACCAGTTTTTATATAAATATTATAGTGATTCTTTTAAAAATATTTTTTAAGACTCTTTTTAAGACAGGTCTTCAGATCCTGCAGGCTGGACTTGAACTTGCTATGTAGCCAAGGCTTGTCATTTATATATGCTGTTTGCGACAGTCTACTTTATATTAGACTGTTTAAAACAAAACTCATGAGAAAGTCAAGACTTGTCATTTATATATGCTGTTTGAGACAGTCTACTTTATATTAAACTGTTTAAAACAAAACTCATAAGAAAGTCAAGACTTATTTATATATGCTGTTTGAGACAGTCTACTTTATATTAGACTGTTCAAAACAAAACTCATAAGAAAGTCAATGTGAATAGATTTGACATCAATGGATACTGCCTTGCATCTTTATAAGACTCTAATTATAACAGTAATGTTATCTTAACACAAGAATTGATCTATCACGCACTTCTGTCAAAGTACCATATATGGATTTACATAGCTGTGCTATGACGTAAGACAAGTAGAGACACACAAAACCTCTCTCATCCATGGAAGAAAGAGAATTACCACGACAGTTCTCTAGGCGGTAAAGACTACTTCAAGTCATCTCTTTAAAAAGGAGAAAAACAAAACACTTGGTAACAGATTTAATACCTGAAGATGAAAACAAGTCTTAAAATTCACTTTAATGCTCAAGCTTACAGTCTAGAAATTTTAGAAGTAAAATATTAACAGTGAATCAACGGGCAACTTTCAAATATGCTGAAAGGATTATATTAAGTTAGCAAGCTGTTTTTCTTTTTTTATTCCTTCTTTCCTTTTTCTTTTTGTTTGTTTTGATTTGTTTTGCTTTGTTTTGTTGGGGGGGGGGGGTCGGTTTTAAGACAGTGTTTCTCTGTGTATCCCTGGCTTTCCTGGAAATCTCTATAGACCAGGGTGGCCTCAAACTCAAAGATCTGCCTGCCTCTGCCTCAGTGCTTGGGATTAAAGGCGTGCGCCACCACCACCTGGCTGCAAGATGTTTTTCTCACAAGAGTTTAGAAACAACGTTGAGTGCCTTCAAGATATGTAGAAGAAGTACAAAAAGTTCTACAACAGTTTTTAAAAGAGATATAATTAGCAAACTGTTAAGTGTTGCTGGATATTTTCTAAAATGTTTAAACAGTTACATCAACTCTCTAGTATTGTTTGTTATTTAGACAAAAAGTTCTTAACATATTATTTTCCTTTCACAGAGAAAAACAATACTAAGCAAGAACATAGTGTTAAAATACAAAAGATTTACTACGCAGTGGCGGCGCACACCTTTAATCCCGACGCTCAGGAGACAAGCAGAGATGGATGGATCTCTGAGTTTGAGGCCAGTTTGGTCTAAAGAGCGAGCTCCCGGGCAGCCAGGGCTATAGACACAAAGAAACCTGTTTTGAAAAACAATAACAACTACAACAAACCCCAAAAGATTTTAAAATTCAACAACAGTGCCCTATTTGAAAGCTCTTCCTGAATAGCATTAATCCTGAAACTAACACAGATGCAATGGTACAGCAGAAAGGAAAGTAAAACAAAGACAAATAAAAAATCCTCACTTCTGTCTAGAGAATCTCTTCTGTATATGCAATTTTTGCTTATATAATCTTAATGCCTTATAAAATTTTCTTAAACAGCAAATTGAAAATCTTTAAAATTAAGAAGAGTGGCATATACTTAAATAAAATCTGTTTTGGCAAAAAAAGAAAAAATCAATTTGGCCCAAGTCAACTTTCTATCAATAGAAAGTTCCTTTTCGATCCCCCTCAGTCACAGAGCACAAAGCATGAACTGCTGAGCCGAGCGGTGACAGGATGGCGCTCCACTCCACAGCTGCCATGAGGGAGGGGAAGCACTGCAGAGGTCACTGAGACACACGGGAGGCCACCGTCCATTCTTCTCACCTGCAGATCTTAAGTCACTACTCCACGTCAGGGAGATTATAGAAAATGGATATTTAAAATGTTTTAAGTAAGCAGATCCATAATTTCTACAAAAAAAAAAGAAACTCTACTAAACTACTTCAGTACTAAAGCCTCACAGACAAGAATCCATGGACAGATATAAAAGGATTTACTCAGACTTTCCATTGAGTTAAAGCAATCCTACAACCTAAGAAAGGATGGCTCCAAAACACTCACAAAAGTTCAGCGTCTTAATTACCTCTTAGGATCTGAACTCACAGACTTCTCTCTTTTTAAATGAAAGACAAGTATTGGAGACATGTTTTTTTAAAAAATTATGATCTATTTCATCTGTCCTTCAGACACAAAATACTACCTGAAACTTTTTGAACATATAAAAGATAAAAGTAAATATAATAAATTACCTAAAGATATAATATAATTAAATATAATATATAATTAAATATAATTATAATATTTATATTTATAATATTTATATTATATTTATATTTATATTATATAATTAAAATAAAATATATATAATTAAAAGTACAAATTAAAAGAATATCCAAAATTTGTGATTCTTTAGTGAGAACTAAACAAAACACAGTATATTCACTAAGTTATTCAGGAAAATAGTTGACAATCCTTAGGATTAACTGGTATCATGAGGCCATGTCATCAATATACAGAAATATACAAGAGACAACTTATAAGCTACCTATAAGACCCCCTTTTCCAACAGCTAATGTTTCAGCATTTAAATAAAAGAAGCAAAGACCAGGTATACCTCAAGGTCCAAACATGATCTAAAGTGTTTCCTATTAGCCTCTGGAAAGAATTTTGTACTGTCAAACAAGACAACTTCATAAGCACAGAGATCTTATATGAGGATGTACACTTTCCAAAATGCATCAAAAAGTTTTTCTTTTATTTCTTTCTATCTATCTATCTATCTATCTATCTATCTATCTATCTATCTATCTAACTATCTATCTATCTATTTATTTATTGGTTTTTCAAGACAGGGTTTCTCTGTGTAGCCCTGGCTGTCCTGGAACTCACTCTGTAGACCAAGCTGGCCTGGAACTCAGAAATTTGCCTGCCTCTGCCTCTGCCTCCCACATGCTGGGATTAAAGGCGTGAGCCACCACTGCCCAGCCAAAGAGTTTTTCAATGTGAATTCACTCTAGGAAAAACTACAACTAAGGCTACAACTAATGCATCAGTTGAAGTCTTCAGCTGATGACTAGAAAATAAGCTACAAAGTACAAGCCAACAGTGACATCTAGTGGGCATTTCAAGCACCATAAGCCACACCAAGGTATTTCTAGTGCGGCACCATGCTACAACTTTTAGCTATAACTCCAAATGAGAAAAGCTTGTCTCCACAAAAACCTTATCAATATGAGCAGTCCATTTTGATAAATATGAACCATGTAACAAATCATACAATTAAATGCTTTAAGTCTTTATAACATGAGACATTAAGTGTACTGCATATGAGACTATCAACTGATCAAATATGACTGTGATTTTAAAAATCAAGATATTTTGAATTAAGAAACATTAGAATGAATGGAAAAAACTAAGAAAAGGGAAATAACAGTATATACATACAAATGACCAAGAAGGTGTCTCAAAAAGCAAACAAGTCCTGACATCAGTAACATGGTAAAATGGAACTTTGTAAAACCTGTCAATTAAACCAACTACACCTATACACAATAATACCTTTGCAAAAGCTAATACACTTTCCAGTGTACTAGCTAGTGGGCTTTCCCAGACAGTCTTCAAAGACTTGAATAATTTCCTTCTTCAAGAACCCAGAGAGTAAAGTCATGCCAAAAGAATCAAGAACAAGGGTTGGAGAGATGGCTCAGTGGTTAAGAGCACTGACTGCTCTTCCAGAGGTCCTGAGTTCAAACCCCAGCAACCACCTGGTGACTAACAACCATCTGTAATGGGATCTGATGCCCTCTTCTGGTGTGTCTGAAGAAAAGCTACAGTGTACCCATATACATTAAATAAATAATATTTAAAAAGAAGAATCAAGAACAATTCATGAAATACCTACCCAACCAAAGAAACCAAAGAAAGCATCACTGGCTGGTTCTGAGTAAAGGCAGTGTCCTAAACTGCCTGAAATTCAAACTGAATGCTTTAAGAAAACTCAAGAAGCTTTAAGAAAATAGAAATAATTTTAAAATTACAATAAATAACCAAAATAAGAAAGGGGCACAAGAAATGGAAATTGGGGTTTTTTTTTAAATGAAACAAATTCTATAGCCAAAAAATACAATGAATAAAAATTTTAATGCATAAGAGCAGAAATAATCTAAAGAATCCATAAAATTACACCACGAGGAAAAAAAAAAAAGAAAGAAACGAAAAATCTGGAAGAAAGCTTGCCAAATTTATGACAACTTAAAACAAATGCAGGTTACAGGATTAGACAGACAAGTAACAAGTTTATTTAAAGAACTAACAAAAGGCTGGAGAGATGGCTCAGCAGTTGAGAGCACTTGCTATTCTTCAGAGGACCAAACTTTTGATCCTGCCCCCAAGTTCAGTGGCTCACAACCCCCTGGAACTCTAGTTCCATGGGACCTAACACTCTCTTCTAGCCTCCAAAGGCTCCCCTGTACATGTGTGCATACACTAACAAAAACATACACACATACATATAAAGAAATCATTCACATTAAAAGCACATCAATTTATAATTTTTAATATATAAGAACAAAAATTCTTTCCAAATCTGAGGAAAAACAAAATTCCAGGATGAACCTAGGGATGCAGGGATGGTTCAATATATGGAAATTCATCAATATAATTCACTACATAAACTCAAGGAAAAAAACCGCATGGTCATTTCATTAGATGCTGAAAGAGTTTTTGATAAAATCCAACATCCCTTTATGATAAAAGTCTTGGAGAGAGCGGGAATCCAAAGCCCATACCTAAACACAGTGAAAGCAATATACTGCAAACCAGTAGCCAACATCAAATTAAACAGAGAGAAACTCGAAGCAATCCCACTAAAATCGAGGACCATACAAGGTTGCCCTCTCTCCCTATCTATTCAATATAGTACTTGAAGTCCTAGCCAGAGCAATCAGACAACAAAAGGAGGTCAAAGGTATACACATTGGAAAAGAAGAAGTCAAAATATTACTATTTGCAGATGATATGATCATATACTTAAGTGACCCCAAAAATTCTACCAGAGAACTCCTAAAGCTGATAAACAACTTCAGCAAAGTGGCTGGATATAAAATTAACTCAAGTAAATCAGTAGCCTTCCTCTACTCAAAGGATAAACAAGCTGAGAAAGAAATTAGGGAAATGACACCCTTCACAATAGTCCCAAATAATATTTCATACCTTGGTATGACCATAACGAAGCAAGTGAAAGATCTGTATGACAAAACTTCAAGCCACTGAAGAAAGAAATCGAAGATCTCAGAAGATGGAAAGATCTCCCATGTTCATGGATTGGCAGGATCAATATAGTAAAAATAGACATCTTGCCGAAAGCAATCTACAGACTCAATGCAATCCCCATCAAAATCCCAAATCAATTCTTCATTGGTCTAGAAAGAGCAATTCTCGAATTCATCTGGAATAATAAGAAACCCAGGATAACAAACACTATTCTCTACAACAAAAGATTTCCTGGGGGAATCACTATCCCTGACCCCAAGCTCCGCTACAGAGCAATAGTGATAAAAACTATTTGGTATTGGTATGGAGACAGGCAGGAAGATCAATGGAATAGAATTGAAGACCCATAAAAAAAAACCACACACGTACGGTCACTTGATATTTGACAAAGGAGCTAAAAACATCCAGTGGAAAAAAGACAGCATTTTTAACAAATAGTGCTGGATCAACTGGCGGTCAGCATGCAAAAAAATGCAAATCGACCCATTCCTATCTCCTATGTGGATCAAGGACCTACACATAAAACCAGATACACTGAAGCTTATAGAGGAGAAAGTGGGGAGGAATCTTGAACACATGGGCATAGGGAAAAAGTTCCTGAACAGAACACCAATGGCTTATGCCCTAAGAACAAGAATAGACAAATGGGACCTCATGAAACTGCAAAGCTTCTGTAAGGCAAAGGACACAGTCAGTAGGACAAAATGGCAACCAATGAATTGGGAAAAGATCTTTACCAATTCTACATTCGACAGAGGGCTAATATCCAAGGTATACAAAGAACTCAAGAAGTTAGGTTCAAGACAGTCAAATAACCCTATTAAAAATGGGGTACAGAGCTAAACAGGGAATTCTCAACTGAGGAAACTTGAATGGCTCTAAAGCACCTAAAGAAATGTTCAGCATCCTTAGTAATCAGGGAAATGCCAATCAAAACAACACTGAATTCCACCTCACACCAGTCAGAATGGCTAAGATGAAAAACTCAGGGGACAGCAGATGCTGGAGAGGATGTGGGGAAAGAGGAACACTTCTCCATTGTTGGTGGGATTGCAAGCTGGTAAAACCACTCTGGAAATCAGTTTGGCGATTCCTCAGAAAATTAAACACAGTACTACCTGAGGACCCAGCTATACCACTCCTGGGCATATACACAGACGATGCTCCAACATGTAATAAGGACACATGCTCCACTATGTTCATAGCAGCCTTATTTATAATAGCCAGAAGCTGGAAAGAACCCAGATGTCCTTCAACTGAGGAATGGATACAGAAACTGTGGTATATACACAATGGAGTATTATTCAGCTATTAAAAACAATGAATTCATGAAATTCTTAGGCAAATGGATGGAACTAGAAAGTGTCATCCTGAGCGAGGTAACCCAATCACAAAAGAACGCACATGGTATGCACTCACTGATAAGTGGATGTTATTCCAAAAGCCCAAAATAAACAAGTTACAATTCACAGACCACAGGAAGCTCAAGAAGGTGGAAGACTGAAGTGGCGGTGCTTGGGTTCCTCTGAGAAAGGGAACAATATCCTTACAGGAGCAATAATGGAGGCAAAGTGTGGAGCAGGGACTGAAGGAAAGGCCACCCAGAGACTGTTCTACCTGGGTATCCACCCTATAAACAGTCACCAAACCCCAACACTACTATGGACAACAAGAAGCGCATACCAAAAGGAGCCTGTCATGGTTGTCTTCGGAGGAGCCCTCCAGAGCCTTACACATACAGAGGCAGATGCTAGCAGCTAACCATTGGTCTGGGAGTGGGGTCCCCAATGGAGGAGTTTGAGGGTGGTACGGAAGAGCTGAAGGGGTTTACAGCCCCACGGGAAGAACAAGGATGTCAGTCACCCTGACACCCAGGACTCCCAGGGACTAAACCATCAACCAAGGGGTACACATGGTTCCAGCCAAAAATGTGGCAGAGGAATGCCTTGTCGGGCATCAGTGGGAGGAGTGGTCCTTGGTCAGGTGAAGGCTCAATAGATGCCCCAACAAAGGGAAATCGAGGGGGGGAGGGGTACAAATACTTGGAGGCAGGGAGTGGGAGGAGAGGTTGGGGGGTATTGGGGAGGGGAGAAACCTGGGAAGGTTTTTCCAGTTGAAATGTAAATGAAGATTATATTTAATAAAAAAAAAAGAAAGAAAAGAAAAAGAATTCTAAGATGAAGACGGCCACGTATCCCTAAGCAGATTCGATCCCAACGTTGCTAGCAGCACTTTGCTGGGAGGGGCTTTTCAGTGACGCAGCTGCTTTTGAGCTGCACTTCTGGAAGTTACCCCAGAACTCACTGATCACTAAGCTAGACTTGGATGGAAATGTTTATTCAGTGCCTACTGATCTGGTTAGTTTTATGCCAACTTGACACATGCTAGAGTCATCAGAGAGTAGAGAGCCTCAACTGAGAAAATGCTTCCATAAGGTTAGGCTATAAGCAAGCCCAAGCCCATGTGGGAATTTTCTTAAGTTAGTGACTCATCCAGAGGACCAGCCCACTGTGAGTGGTGCTGCCTGGTCTGGGGGTCCTGGGTTCTACAATTCAACAGGCTGAGTGAGCTATGGGGAACCAACCAGTCAGCAGGACTCCCCCATGGCTTCTGTATTACTTCCTGCCTCCAGGTTCCTGCCCTGTTTGAGTTCCTGTTTAAAGATGAGCTGTTACATGGAACAGCAAGCAAACTAATACGCCCCAAGTAGCTTTGGTCAAACACAGTATTTCATCATAGCAATAGGAACCCTAACTAAAACACCTACCTAGTATAAATGGATATTTGTTTCTCTTGTTTTCTCTAATAAAACATAACGATTCTGTATAAAAAGGCATACATTCATTGGCATCAAAACAAAACATGAGGCAGTTAAGTAAAAGTATGTAATCAAAGATAAGTTGTTATTAGTTTACATAAGTAGCTATTACAACCATAACGTTTCTTAGTAAAACGTGTGGTAATGTCAAAGCTCTACGCAAAAGACAAAGACTAAGCTCAGCACACGGGAAAGTTACCTGAGCACAAAATAAGGGAAGAAAGTACAAAGAGCCTAATATGATCAGAAGGCAATGAAAATATGGCAGCGGTGATTTTCAATTTTTCTATTGACCATCACTGTGAGTACAGAGCACTAAATCCTTCAATCAAATACTGAGTGGTTGGTGCAGTCAGGGCTCTAATGAGCACATGCTGCCTGCAAGACGCTGACCTCAGATTTCAGAACATACAGATTTAAGAGTGAAGGGACAGAAATGACATTCCATGACAGTAGACACAGAGAAAAACGTTCCTCATTTCAAAGGAGTAGAGCTATACTGATGCGTGCATTTGTAAACCTCATCAAATAATATACTTTGGATTTATATAAAATTGTTTCCCTTAAAATTAATACTAAGTAAATACTGGTAACGCTTATTAATAATAGCTCATGCTCACATATTTGAAATAAAGTAGTTATAGTAAACGGTGGAATCTACCTCACGCTGGAAGTCTGTTCTTATCTCCTCCCTTGATAAGTGGGAGCAGGCTGGGGACCTGGCTGGGGACCACCTTGAGGGAGGGTTCACCATTAGATAATGTACGTTTCCTTCCCTAGCGCAGCCTCCAGGAGGTGAAGAGCTTTGTCTGTGTCTCCCTCCATAGCTATGACCTTCTCTTCTGTCTCTGTCGCTCAGACCCTGGACAGAGCCTCAGCACGCTTGTTCACCCTGGTTCCGGCTTCCTTACTCTTTCTCTCCAGCCGCCCTGGCTAGCAGACAACTCTGCTGACCCCGGCTGACCTCTGTGTCAGCTCTTCTCAAGCAGCATGACCTCCCCCTGTTTCCTCCGTTCTTCTCCTCTGGGTAACTGTTAACTTTACAGCTTACAAGCCCTTTAATTTTTCTTTTAAACTATAAATAAATTGTCCATGAGTTTCCATGAGTCCATTCCTTTTTTTTCATTAATGAGACTAAGAATCTCAAAAGGAGACCCTGATTTCCCAAGTATATGATGGCACCAGTAGGACTTGCCAAGATTTCTAGTAACATGTTTCCTGCCTTTTAACTCTCTAATCGGCAGTGAAAATGAACATGTTCCTACACCCTAGATGGTATCAGGAACCTGTAACTTATTTTGATGAATTAAAAAATGAACTTAATAAAGCAAATGTAGTAAAATAGTAAAGCATTCCAACGGTGAGGGGATTACTGTATAATCCTTTTAGCCTTTCTTATAACTGAAAATCTTAACAAAGCATTTTTAAAAATCTCAGTTTAAAAATACACATATTATATGCAAAGTTTTCAATATAATTTTCTTATTTTATGACTATCATTTATAGAAAGAATTAAAGAAACACACATTAAAAACAAAACAAAACAAAACCATACCCGGATTTCTTGAAGGTTGTGAAAATTATTTCCTACTCTGACTGAGATTTTGCTTGGAGTGTAGCTTTCATCAGATTTATAGTCTGCATAAATACATAATGTCTTCACTGTTGTTTTTCTTCTAAAAACAATAAAATAAAAACATGTCCTTTATCATACATATCAAAGCGCTATTGCCAAAGCATCTTCTCTTCTGATGTTAAAAATTACAAGCCAAAGCTGAGCAGTGGTAGCGAAGGCCTTCAGTCCTGGGGCTTGGAGGAAGAGGCGGGCGGGCGGGCGGGCGGGCGGGCGTGTCTCTGTGAGCTGGAGGCCAGCCTGGACTACAGAGGGAGTTCCAGGACAGCCGGGGCTGCTACAAAGAAAAACATACACACATGCATATACCCATCACAAGACAAGTATTTCAGTCAATAATTTCCTTTTATTTTATTTCAACTTGCAGGCGAAAACATGTACAAACATAAGGACAAATATAGTATTTTATACAACATCCCGCACTGAGAACACGTCAGGAACTAAACATATGCAAAGAAGCACTTACGTCAAATTAGGCACTTCAACATTAATAATGTCCAACCTTCCTTCTTATTTAGACATTACACAAGAAGTGTTCTAACATGCTTGTATTTCTTTTCCAGTTAATTACTTAATTCCTTATAATAATACTTAAAAAAACCTAAGTGAGAAAACGAACTCAACAAATAAACACCTTAAAAAATAAAAAAGCATACTCTGACACTTAATGTACAAAATAAAATTCTATTCCATTTCAAAAATATACATACCTTCCCCTTGGGAATAAGAAAAAAAATGCATTATAGAAATCACCTCAGGAAATGGAAAAGAAAGAAAAACATGAGAAAATATCCTATTCTAAAAACCAGAAGAGATTCAAACATAGAGATATTTGCTTACCATCATACTAGAAAATATCAGAATGACTGGTAGTGCCCATATTTCATTAGAAAAAGAATACTGAATCAGTAAATAAATTTCTGGCTCACTGATTCAATTTTTAAGTGAAATGAAAGTCCACCGCTTTCTGATCAATTTAGATTTGTGTATTTAACTTGGGGTACTTACAAAGGTCAGAAAGCTAGAGAGGGGCTACTGATGTGTGGAGGCAGGAGAATAAATGCCTTAGGTGAGGGGGTGTGGAGGTTTGAAGAAAGATTCCCATAGGAAAGCTTAGTCATCAGGAAGTGGCACTACTTAAGAGGGATTAGGAAGCGAGGCCTTGTTGGAGGAAGTTTGTCACTGGGAGTAGGCTTTGAGGTTTTAAAAAGTCAGGCCCAGCCGGGCAGTAGTGGCACACGCCTTGAATCCCAGTTCTCAGGAGGCAGAGGCAGGCGGATTTCTGAGTTCAAGACCAGCCTGGTCTACAGAGTGAGTTCCAGGACAGCCAAGGCTACACAGAGAAACCCTGTCTCGAAAAACCAAAAAAAAAAAAAGAGTCAGGTCCAATGTCTCTGTGTGTGTGTCTGTCTGCCTGTCTGTCTGTCTCTCTCTCTCTCTCTCTCCCCCTCTATCTCTCTCTCTTTCCTGCCTGCTTCCCAGTAAGATGATCTTAATCTTCTTCCTTATAATTTCTGTATTTTCTGAATAATTTTTTCAAGATAAACATGAGTCATTGGCCATAAGGGAAAAAAATAGGCGATTTTTTTAAAACTGACCATCCAAAAACATTTAAAGGGCTTTACAAGTTAAGTGTAAACTGGTACTGTTTTTGGTCAAAAGTAGCCTGTGTCAAAGGCCAGCCCATAAAATAGTGGGGTCTGCAGCACTTGTCTAGGAGAGCAAACCTCTGAACTATTCATCCAGGGGCCGTCAGGGAGGAGCGGAGGATGCAGGGAAGGTAAAGGAACTTCCTGATGAGCCATAAGCAGGACGTAAAGGTCTCCTAGGACACAGCGACCAGAGACTACAGCAATGAAAAGGGACAACTGAGAGGCCAGGTAAGTCCTTTTACAGAACTGCATGGCTTCCGAGGCTCTGAGGTTCAGGGTCACGTCAGTCCCAGGGTGAGTTTACAAAGGCGAGGAATGGTAAAAACCAATGGAAAAAAACATAGCAACACAGCACAAGAAGACTTTGTGTCTGACGCAGAACTAAGGCTTCATATGCTTTCTCTCTTGGTTCTATCACCAGCTCACTTCTTTTCTGACTAAAGAGGAAACACTTGGGTAAATGAGTGAAAACATTCCTAAGTGTTCTAATTCTACACAGAAAATCATGCCGTTAGTCAAGTGACCGCACATGGGAAGATGAAATGTGTAGACAAAGTGGAGTCACAGAGTCAAAGTGGAAGACGCTGGAGTTACTCAAAGCTTCACTCTTCATGGTCACTACACTGAACGCCCACTACGTGCGAGGCACCTTGCAAAGTTCAGATGTGTTTGTCTGCCTTCCTTTAGTTAACTGTATCTAGCTTGTTAATAGCCATTGGCTACTATTAGTTTACAGTGGTGAGTAGACAGTAGCTCTTGCTGACATTTGCACTAAACCATAGTTCTTTTCTTGAGGCTTATGTATCTCTCCAGAAATGATGGATATAATTTATGCTATATACATAGTTATATTAGGTTTTAGAAGAAACTACTACTGCATCAAAAGTTTAAAAGTGCTACTCTACAAGATACAGCAAAATCTTTTTAAAACAACTAAAGTTTGCCTCGTACTAATTCAAAAAGTAATAATACTGTATAAAAATCATGTTGTTTCTCAAATAATGCACATGGCGAGATGAAATACACAGGTTGAGTCATAGTGGAAGATGCTGGAATCACTCCAATCACACTGTGATTGCGGCCACTGCACTGAGTGAACACCTACTGCATGCCAAGCGCCTTGTAAACTCCCAAGACACACTGCTAGAAGGGGAGAGGGGAAATGTTCCCCTGACTCTGACTGACAGTCTTGACTTCCCTCAGTCCTCCTATTAAAAACACTTTCTCCTAACAATCAGCTTCAGGCAGGAAGCTAGCACTTCCTTTGTTCCTTCATGCCACACATGTAATAAAACCAAGCACATCTGGTTTAGCTACAAATGTAAGTCTTAGTAAGTCTTTAATTCTAGGGTATGCTATTACCACATACACTTAACTGAAGATTTAATGCAGTTAGCGTGCTTCTCATTAGCTTCTCGGTTCTAACAAGTGATACCTGCTGACTCCTGAATAATTCCTCATCTAGTTAAGACTCTATGGCACACCAGGCAGTGGTAGCTTCCCAGTTCTTGGGAAGCAGGGGCAGGCGGATCCCTGTGAATTCAAAGTCAGCCTAGTCTACAGAGTGAGTCCCAAGACAGCCAGGGCTATTCAGAGAAACTGCATCTTGAAAAACAACAACAACAAAAATAACAAAACAACACCACCACCAACAAAAAAGATTCTATAACATTACAATGGAAGATGTCCACAACAGGTATTCAGCTACCTACTCCAATTCCCTTTATCCCTTCTTTCTTCAAAATATCCAACTAAAGGAGCCATGCTACCTCAAAAGTAGTTATAACTAGATTGTAGCCCGTAAGTGCTGAATCTTGCATTATATTGCAGCAGTATTTCAAAGGAAGATATGTCCCTTTCATCTTCCTTCCTATTCCTTCCTGCTGTCAGAGCTATTGTAATTCTCAGAACTCCAGTAGGGGTCATGAGTTCACCTTAAAACTAAAACCTAAGAGAAAAGAAGGAAAGGAGTGAAAGAAGTAAGTGACTAGAGTCAGGTATACCCTCAGGGTATCTATCACAGCACTCTTTACCTTTCTCTTGCATGAAAACAGAAGCAATAAATGTCCACCTCATCGAAAAACCCTTGTTAAAGACTCTATACTAGAAGTAGTTAACACACATTATTATGTCCACTGCACAGATAAGAAAACTTGAGAACAAGCTAACCAAGAAGTCCTTACTTACAAATCTAAGGGACAGTCAAAAACTAATCTAAATCTATAATTACACTACATTAACATACGTAACTCCTAACGTACAATACTTAAAACACAAAATAACTGTAAAATTCTGTTTACATTCCCTCTTAACATGCTATATAACATTACTAAATAGCATATGGCCCACACACTTGTCTAAAACAAAAGCAAATAATTTATATTTATTCTTTGTTCCTACAACAATAGTAAAAATGTGGTTTTTGTGAGTTTGTTTCTAATCATTATTAATTAGATGCTAAAATAGAACTTCCACTAAAAACAGGACTAATGAAAAATTTTTTTTGACAAATGAAAATTTAATATTAAATTTTAGCATATATAGTATTAAAAGACAAAAAACAAATAAGAGTCTGGGATATCTGCTGACCACAGAAAAGCTGCAAAACTTGCCCTCTTACCACAAACTCTAGAATACGAAAAAACACAGAACTATTTCTGCAGGCTTGAGAACCACGGGACTACAGGTCCAGAGCAAAGAGAAGTAACAAGGAGAAGCCTCAAGTGGGCACCCTGACTGTGGTCATCTCTGAACTGAAATGGGGGTAAGGTAAGAAGCCAAGAAAATCTGGCAGCCTCCCCACGGCAGACAGTTCCAGTGGGGCAGCAGGGGCGCAGCAGGCAGGGAGGAGGTACGAGTCTACACGACACAGGTAAAGACAACCGCCGGGAGAGCACTGACCGGAACAGCAAACCAAACTCACGGAGGGCTGGGCGTGAGTGCAATCCCAACAGCCAAAGAAAAGGTTCTCTTCAAATACCTACATTAACTCAGACCCTAGACATGTCCTAAGGATGCTAATTTTGACAAAACAGACAGGATTACACATTGTCTGGAGACTCATGTGAGCTCATGTGAGGAGGTGAGGAAGGTGACAGGCATTCTCTTGTTAATGCTACTTTGTTGTCTACCTTTCTGAGTAAGCCTTTTAAAGTATACAGTAGTTTTCCAGAAAGCCTTAGTAAAGAAACAGAACTGAGATCCCAGCTACCTTCAGTCAGAGAACAGAGGGTCACAGAAAAGTAAAGTAACATTAGTTTCACAGTTTGGGAAGAAACAATTACTTTATATAAAGCTGTCACATATACTAACATATAATAGGGTATTACTGAGTTTAATGAATGACTAAATTTATTATAGTTCTTCACATAATTTCTAATATGGTAAGTATAAAATAAACAAAAAAATTGTTGGAGTCCTAAGTAAAAGTTTACTGTGGGCATTAAGAACAAAAAGTTTGAGAACAACTGCTAGAACAGGACTAATGAGTTATAATTTCAAGTACAAGCCAAATGTGTGTGCCATCTACTTTTAAAGTTTTACTTAAAGAAATATTCATTTACATGTCTTCTGTGATTGCTTTTACATTAAAACAAAAAAATTGACTATCTGCAGCAGAGTATATAAGGAACTTTTACAAATCTGCAACAACTTTAAAATGGGCAAAGGATTTAAATAGCAGTTCTTCAAAGAGGACAAATGTCCAGTAAGTACACGCGAAGATTCACACCGTCACGTCACTAGGCTTGACTGTCAAAGAGGACAAATGTCCAGTAAGTGCACGCGAAGATTCGCACCGTCACAAGTCACTAGGCTTGACTGTCAAAGAGGACAAATGTCCAGTAAGTGCACGCGAAGATTCGCACCGTCACAAGTCACTAGGCTTGACTGTCAAAGAGGACAAATGTCCAGTAAGTGCACGCGAAGATTCGTACCGTCACAGGTCACTAGGCTTGACTGTCAAAGAGGACAAATGTCCAGTAAGTGCACGCGAAGATTCGCACCGTCACAGGTCACTAGGCTTGACTGTCAAAGAGGACAAATGTCCAGTAAGTGCACGCGAAGATTCGCACCGTCACAGGTCACTAGGCTTGACTGTCAAAGAGGACAAATGTCCAGTAAGTGCACGCGAAGATTCGCACCGTCACAGGTCACTAGGCTTGACTGTCAAAGAGGACAAATGTCCAGTAAGTGCACGCGAAGATTCGCACCGTCACAGGTCACTAGGCTTGACTGTCAAAGAGGATAAATGTCCAGTAAGTGCACGCGAAGATTCGCATCGTCACAGGTCACTAGGCTTGACTGTCAAAGAGGACAAATGTCCAGTAAGTGCACGCGAAGATTCGCACCGTCACAGGTCACTAGGCTTGACTGTCAAAGAGGACAAATGTCCAGTAAGTGCACGCGAAGATTCGCACCGTCACAGGTCACTAGGCTTGACTGTCAAAGAGGACAAATGTCCAGTAAGTGCACGCGAAGATTCGCACCGTCACAGGTCACTAGGCTTGACTGTCAAAGAGGACAAATGTCCAGTAAGTGCACGCGAAGATTCGCACCGTCACAGGTCACTAGGCTTGACTGTCAAAGAGGACAAATGTCCAGTAAGTGCACGCGAAGATTCGCACCGTCACAGGTCACTAGGCTTGACTGTCAAAGAGGACAAATGTCCAGTAAGTGCACGCGAAGATTCGCACCGTCACAAGTCACTAGGCTTGACTGTCAAAGAGGACAAATGTCCAGTAAGTGCACGCGAAGATTCGCATCGTCACAGGTCACTAGGCTTGAGACCCTCACCAGCTCATGCGCTTGAGCACTTGTTTGCCAGCTGGTGGCACTGTTGAGCCGACATGGAGCTTTCAGTATGTAGGGCCCAGCTCACAAGGATGTTTCACTGAGGTAGACCTTTACAGGATAACCTAGTCTATCTAATCTATAAAAATGTGAAGAGCTGCACGCGCACACGCACACACACACACACACACACACACACACACACACACACACACACACACACACACACGCGCGCGCGCGCTCCTGCTGCTTCTTGCCATGATAGCCTATAGCCTCTGAAACTAAACCGAAGTAACCCTTCCTCCTTAAGTTGCTTCTGTCAGCCATTTTACCTGAGAGAAGTAACAAATCTACCTGGGAAACAAGAATCAAAACTACTGTGCCATCACTTCACATGAATTAACATGTCATGACTTCAAAAAAGAAAACGAGCCCGGCAGTGGTGGCGCACACCTTTAATCCCAGCACTTGGGAGGCAGAGGCAGGCGGATTTCTGAGTTCAAGGCCAGCCTGGTCTACAAAGTGAGTTCCAGGACAGCAAGGGCAACATAGACAAACCCTGTCTCGAAAAACCAAAAAAAAAAAAAAAAAAAAAAAGAAAGAAAAAAGAAAGCCACAGATTCTAATGTAATGTGGGTGGGAAAATGAAGTTTATATGCACTGTCCGTGGAAATGTAAAATAGGGTATTTCTATGTAAAACAGAATGGACATACCTTAAAATATTAAACAGAACTACAATTTGATTCTAATAATGAGAAAAATGATAGACCTTATATCTTAAAAGGAGATTCTGTAGATTACAAAAAGGTATATATCTAAAACTCTATTAATAAAACTATTTAAGAAGTAGAGTGTATACTATTTCATGATTATTTTTAGTATACATTATAGATTGTAATTTACAAAACAAATGCTAGTATTAAATAATTAAATTTGGATGCTCAATATTGAATTGTTAGGCTATCATGCTTGTAGTCCTAGACCAGCAATTTGTCTCAGGTTTATAGGACAGAATGTCAATAAGCACAGGCTCTGAAATCAGAATACTTATATTCAAACTATAATTCTACAACTTATTTATTATGTGACCTGGACTCATTTATCTAGGCCTCAAGAAATTGTAAAGGTTATGAAGAATGCAGAAGTCAGAGGGGTGCAGGTTACAGGCTTGTTCCCCATAGCTCGATCAGCTGCTTTCTTAGAGAACTCAGGACCACCAGCCCAAGGATGGCCCCACTTACAATGGGCTGGGCCCTCCCCCATCAATCACTAATTAAGAAAATGCCCTACAGCCAGATCTTATGGAGGCATTTTCTCAGTTGAGTTCCCCTCCTCTTAGGTAACTCTAGCTTGTGTTAATTGACATAAAACTACTCACCACAGAAATTCTGAACCTAATCAAGGTGATGATGGAGACTTTTTGGTGAAGAACATGTTACATTCAAGCTGTGTTCTGTTTACGGCTTACTGCATTGGCTCCCATTTGCAGAGAGAAAGCAGACAGATATGAAAAATGACAAGTCTGGATAGGAAAAGGAGTATGAGCCCAGTTAAAGCTACAGACAGAAGTATATGGCAGCTATCTGAGTCACAGTTCTATTGCTGTGAAGACACCATGACCAAGGCAACTCTAATAAAAGGCATTTAGTTGCAGGCTTGTTTATAGTTTCAGAGGGTTAGTCCATGATCATCATAGCATCATGGGGCTGACAGCTTATACATTTTGATCTGTAGGCAGGCAGAGAGAGACTGGGCTTGGTATGCACTTTTGAAACCTCAAAGTATGCATGACACCACCCACTGAAAACTCTAGGGTATAGCTGGATGAGTGGGCTATGTATGAAGCTGTGAAGGACAAAGCTTAGTTTGCAATGGAAACCCAGTATATTAGAGAAACCAGAAACATGAATATCCACCACCCCAAAAAGCATAAGGTGCAGCATGGAGCTAGCCCAAAAGAGAAGCCATGTGTGCTATAGGCCTACAGTTTGAAGGGGGCCTCCCCAAGCCTATGAAGCACAGATGTTGGACATTAAGATGCAAAAATCAGCCGGGCGGTGGTGGCGCACGCCTTTAATCCCAGCACTTGGGAGGCAGAGGCAGGCGGATTTCTGAGTTCGAGGCCAGCCTGGTCTACAGAGCGAGTTCCAGGACAGCCAGGGCTATACAGAGAAACCCTGTCTCGAAAAACCAAAAAAAAAAAAAAAAAAAGATGCAAAAATCAGGGCTTGCCCACCCTGCTAAGCTTTGGTCTTGCTTTGGTCTGGTCTTCCCTTCCTGTGCTTCTGTCTGTCTCTTTGGAATGGGAATGTTTACCTGCACCACTATACGCTGGATTTGATGTGTATTTTTTTTCTTTTTAAATCTTACGGGTTTTGCAGTAAGGCTCAGTAAGTCTTAAGTCTCAGAAGAGATTCTGAACTTGGGATTTTGAACAGCAGGATAACTGGAGAACTATTAAATTATATATTAAATGGAGAATTTTAAAGACAGAAAGAATACATTTTGCATAATGAGATGGCTATGAGCCTAAGTCAAATGGAAAATGTCCCTTACAGGCTCATGTCCCTAGAGAATGGAATTATTGAAAGGTGGGGCCCAGTTAGAGCAAGTCAGTTACATAGTTTGTGAGTTGGAAGATAGATTAGCCTTGGCATTGATAACTTGACCCCACTTCCTGCCCTGGTTCAGCCTCCTTATCTGCTGAAATGTGATTACTCATTAGCCTCACTTTTCTACCATTATGCTGCCTACATTAAAATGGACTTAAACTATGAGACAAAAGCCTTCCTTAAGTTATTTCTCCTCAGGTATCTGGTTTCACTAATTAGGAATATTATCAGTGGTAAAGTATTTGGTAAAGTAGTCCTAATTTTTTTGAGACAAGGTCTTTATGAGTAGCCCTGGCTGTCTTGGAACTTACTCTATAGACCAGGCTGGCCTCGAACTTACAGAAATATGCCTGCCTCTGCCTCCCAAGTGCTGAGATTAAAGGTGTGCACCACCATGCCTGGCAGTTGCTAGAATCTTAACCTTTAAAAAAGTTAACTAGCAAGCTAGAATAGCAGTTGGCACACTGTGTCAGCAAACTGCTGCCTTGCACCTGCTTTTGTAGGATACAGTTTAACTGAGGGCACTAAACTCAGTCACTGATGTGTTGATATTTGGCTGCTTTGACACTGTAATGGCAGAATGACATAAATGGAGACCAAGGCACTACAAGATTTAAATATTTACTCTCTACTCAAAAGAAGTTTGCTGATATGTACCCTACAACAACAGAAGGAAGGGCCTAAGAATCTAACGTGTTAGAATAGTAGAGGATAGAATGTAGAAAAATAACCAGGCTGACTAGTTTGCGAATAAATCCAGAGCATTAAACAAACATACAGGTATCTTCCTACCTCAAAAATAGTATTCATTTTAAAACTAAGTTTACAGATTCAATGTCAAGTTTTTTTTTCTTTTTGCAAAAGTGTAAATATGAGAAGTACATAAATATCATACCTAAAGAACTTACAAGCATCATATATTATTAAGGCATTATACCAGGTCATAAAATATATTTGTCTACTTTATCTCCTAAATTAAATATTATTTCAGAACATAAATTATCAGAAATGAATCACAGACTAAGGAGCTGACTCAGTGGGTCAAGTGTGAGGACCTGAGCTCAGACCCCTACAACACATGGAAAAAGAGACGCCTGTAAATAATGATGAGGCAGGAGGAAGGGCAAAGAAGGTGGATCCCTGAAGCTCAGTGGCCAGACAGCTTAGCCAGAGTGATGACCTTTGGGTTCACCGAGAGACCCTGCCTCAAAACATAAAGATGCAGACCAACTGGGGAAATACTTCGACCATCAACCTGGGCCTATCTATGTGCATTCAACTGTGTGCATGTTCACCCTACAAACACACACACACACACACACACACATACACAGAGAGAGAGAGAGAGAGACAGACATACATAAGGACAGAATACACTGAAGCTACCCGCAATCTGGATGGCTAAAAAAAGAATCTCGGGATGGAGAGATGGCTCAGTGGTTAAGAGCACTGACTGCTCTTCCAGAGGTCCTGAGTTCAATTCCCAGGAACCACATGATGGCTCACAACCATCTGTAATGGGATCTGACGCCCTCTTCTGGTGTGTCTGAAGGCAGCTACAGTGTACTCATGTGCATTAAATAAATAAATATTTAAAAAAAAAAAGAATCTCTAAAACCTAATAGAGTCTGAAAGCAATTAAGTATTTTCATTTTACTTTCCATGTTCTCTGAACTTTTACATAAACAAAATAATTTCCTTGTCCACTTATAACCTACACTATATAAAAAAAGTAAAAAATGGATTACCTGAATTGGATGTTCACTAAATGAGGCTGAGAGCCATCAGATTGCCAGTAAGTTTCTAGATTGTCATCTCGTAATTGATCCACTCCAAACCCTAGAAACAGTGAAAATAGCAACAAATTTCCATGAAAAAGTTATATATTTAAAACATAAAAATATCATACATATTTGTCTAGAAATGTTGCTGTAGAAGACAGTTAGAATATGAAATTTAACCAGAATTCTATTCTTTCATCCAGATTTTAGCTCTAAAAATCCCCTAATGGGCTAGGTTTGTTGTTTACTGATAGACTGTTTAATTTAAAAGTATAAAGCCCTGGGTTCAATTCCCTTATACACACTAAAGTTTATACTATGACAAATGTTTTGAGTAGTTAGTTTTTTTTAAAGCATCTTTGGGGATATATAAGGTCTCTATTTGTACAAGTCCAAGTTTTTATCCTTTTTATAAACTGATCGTAAGAATGATCCATCTCAGCCGGGCCGTGGTGGTGCATGCCTTTAATCCAGCACTCAGGAGGCAGAGGCAGAGGCAGGCGGATTTCTGAGTTCGAGGCCAGCCTGGTCTACAGAGTGAGTTCCAGGACAGCCAGGGCTATACAGAGAAACCCTGTCTCGAAAAAAACAAAAGAAAAAAGAATGATCCATCCTGTGATACCCTTTAAAATAGGTAGATACAAGCAAGCTCGGAATGTCATACTTGGTTTTCGCTTCTTTTTTAAAAAAGGCTTATTTTATGTATATGAGTACACTGTAGCTGTCTTCAGACACACCAGAAGAGGGCATGGGATCATTGTGAGCCACCATGTGGTTGCTGGGATTTGAACTCAGGACCTCTGGAAGAGCAGTCGGTGCTCTTAACCACTGAGCCGTCTCCCCAGCCCCTTTTGCTACTTTTTAAGTTCCCTAATAAGGACAGCTAAATCTCATGATTTGTAAGAGAGACCTTAGTTAAATGTTCTATTGAGTTAAAGGCTTTTTCTACTTATTTTACTTTGGCTGGGTTTTCCCCCATTTTACAATTTTTATTTGTATTTTAGCTCAAAGAATTTCATAAAATGGTATTTAGTCTTAAGCAAAATAAATATTTAGCAAAAATCTTTTAACTCAAAACTAATTTGAAATGTGTTTCTAAGACATTACTTATGAAAGTTTAGTGGAAAAATAAATAAGCATAATCTTTCGGGAGCTGATTACTGTGGATCTTTACCTGTAGGACACCACGTATGATCGCCTGCCTTCATTCCCATATTCTTTCCTCACAAGTAGAAAGTCTTATAAACATGAACTCACATGCTGATGCCTACACACCACCTCTTCTCTAAGGTCCCAACTTCATTACTATGTCTGACTTGTTTTAACAAGACCTTAAACAATGGCAGATCTGTTTTAACAGCTTTGACAGGGATTATATACCCATGTAAGCTATTATTCAGAGGGGGAAAAAAGTCTATACATCATAACAGTCTTCAGTGGTTCTTTCCTTAAGGTTTTACTTCTTAGGTATTTGTGTGCATGTGTGCACGTGCATGAGTGCCTGCAGAGAGGAGCAGAGGGCACTGAATCCCCTGCAGTTGGAGTTAGAGGGACTGTGAGCTGCACGATATGGAAGCTGAACACAGGTCATCTATAGAGCAGCAAGTACTCCACAGCTGAGCTCTCTCCAACTGCAGTGTCTCTTACAGTGTGGCCCTTACACCAGCAACATCATTCTCCATCAACAGTTCTGAGTTTGTGTTTGGTTAATCTGTGGGGTGATTCTGGTGCATGCTAATATATCACAGCTACTTCTCTAAGGTCATATTTCTTACTCTTGACACTACTCATCGTTTGGAGTCAACCATGCTTTGTGGTCAGGTGGCTATTCTGACTTCTACTTACTTGATTCCCAGAATACAGCAACAATTCTCCCTCCTTTCCACAGTCATGACAATGAAAAATATCCGCAGATACTGCTAAAGGTTGAGGCTCAGGTATGGGCAACAAAATCATCTGTAAGTAAAAACTATTGTCCCAAGGCAAAGAAAAACAATACTCCCTTTGGTTATGGCTATTGTTAGCAAATATTTATTTTTCTCTTGGCCTCCAAGAATGGTATGTGCCCCCATCTGGGCTTAGTCCAGATAGATTCAATACAATGTGAGTGAATGTGACACAAATTGCAGTTTTAATGTACTTACAAGGTCTGGATTAACATTCTAGATGTCTCCACCCTGCAAAGAGAACATGTCTAGATCCATGGAGCAGATACCAATAACTGAAAGATCTATTTAGTGTTCAAGCCATTTTCTTAAGTATCTCTAGCAACACAATTACTTTCACACTGGATATGAGGCTACTATAACTGAGCCACATGCCATAACTTCAAAAACCTAACAAGTAATATGCAGAGTCAGGTGTGGTGGCACACACCCTTAATTCCAGTGCTTGGGAAGCAAAGGCAGGCAGATTTCTGTGAGTCTGAGGTCAACCTGATCTACTTAGAGAATCCAGGCTAGCCACACCTATATAATAAGGCCCTGTCAGAGAAACAGACAAGATGTTTATATTTATATTTCAACTAAATAAAACCGGATCTTTGCCACTGTGACTGAGCAGACAGGAGCAGACAGGGGCGCAGGGATCACCCAAGTGGAGGATCGCTTGGGACGTGCCCCGCCAGGGCTCTGCCTGCACTGAGGGACTCGGCAGTACCACAGCTTTCTGTGTACCTAGTCTGCTAGGAGATATCTGCTCTGCAGGGAATCCCTCGAGTAGAGATGAGGCCAACATCTTCTCTCCTGCTGCTGCAGCCAGGAACGCAGGGAACACCTGAGTGTAAGATCACTTGGGACTCATTCTGCCAGGGCCTGACCTACACCCAGGAGCTGGGCAGTCCCACAGCAATCTGTGCCAAGGGAAAGCCAGGTCACCCAGGGGTGCTGAGATAGGCCTGCAGGCACACAGGAGGGACAAGCACCAGCCAGTGACAGCAGAACCAACTAACACCTGAGATAACCAGATGGCAAAAGGCAAACGTAGGAACGTTACCAACAGAAATCAAGGCAACATGGCACCATCTGAACCCAATTCTCCCACAATAACAAGTCCTGGATACCTCAACACACCAGAAAAGCAAGATTCAGATTTAAAATCACAGCTCATGATGCTGATGGAGGGCTTCAAGAAGGACATAAATAACTCCCTTAAAGAAATACAGGAGAACACAAGTAAACAGGGAGAAGCCCTTGAAGAACTAAGGGAAAACACAACAAAACAGGTGAAGGAATTGAACAAAGCCATCTAGGATCTAAAGATGGAGGTAGAAACAATAAAGAAATCACAAAGGGAAACAACTTGGGACCTAGAAAACCTAGGAAAGAAGTCAGGAGTCATGGATCCAAGCATCAACACCAGAATACAAAAGATAGAAGAGAGAATCTCAGATGCCGAAGATACCATAGAAAGCATTGATACAACAGTCAAAGAAAATAAAAAATGCAAAAAGCTACTGACCCAAAACATCCAGGAAATCCAGGACACAATGAGAAGACCAAACCTAAGGATTATAGGTATAGAAGAGAGTGAATATTTCCAACTTAAAGGGCCAGTAAATGTCTTCAACAAAATTAAAGAAGAAAACTTCCCTAACCTAAAGAAAGAGATGCCCATGAACATATAAGAAGCCTACAGAACTCCAAATAGATTTGACCAGAAAAGAAATTCCTCCTGTCACCTAATAATTAAAACAGCAAATATATTAAACAAAGAAATAATATTAAAAGCAGTAAGGGAAAAAAGTCAAGTAACATATAAAGATAGACCTATCAGAATTGCACCGGACTTCTCACCAGAGACTATGAAAGCCAGAAAAGCCTGGGCAGATCTCATACAGACCCTAAGGGAACACAAATGCCAACCCAGGCTACTATATCCAGCAAATCTCTCAATTACCATAGATGGAGAAACCAAGGTATTTCATGATAAAAACAAATTTACACAGTATCTTTCCAGCCCTTCAAAGGATAATGAATGGAAAACACTAACAAAAGGAGGGAAACTACACACTAGAAAGAACAAGAAATTAATCTTCTTTCAATAAACTCAAAAGAAGATAATCACACAAACATAAAAATTACATCAAAAATAGCAGGAAGCAACAATCACTTTTCCTTAATATCTCTTAACATCAATGGACTCAATTCCCCAATAAAAAGACATAGACTCACAGACTGGATACGTAAAAAGGACTCAACATTTTGCTGCAAAGAGGAAACGCATCTCAGTGTCAGAGACAAACACTATCTCAGAGTAAAAGGCTGGAAAACAGTTTTCCAAGAAAATGGTCCCAGGAAACAAGCTGGAGTAGCCATTCTAATATCCAATAAAATAGGCTTTCAACCAAAAGTCATCAAAAAGGACACAGAAGGACACTTTATACTCATCAAAGGAAAAATCTACCAGGAAGAACTCTCAATTCTGAACATCTATGCTCCAAATGCAAGGACACCCTCATTCGTAAAAGAAACTTTACTAACGCTTAAAGCACACATCACACCCCAAACAATAATTGTGGGTGACTTTAACAGCAGATCTCCTCAATGGACAGATCAGGGAAACACAAACTAAACAGAGACACAGTGAAACTAACAGAAGTTTTAGACCAAGTGTATTTAACATATATATATATATATAGAACATTTCATCCTAAATCAAAAGAATATACCTTCTTCTCAGCACCTCATGGTACCTTCTCCAAAACTGACCATATAATTGGTCACAAAACAAACCTCAACAGATATAAGAAGATCGAACTAATCCCATGCCTCCTATCAGATCACTATGGAGTAAGGGTGGTCTTCAATGGCAACAAAAACAACAGAAAGCCCACATACACATGGAAGCTGAACAATGCTCTATTCAATGATACCTTGGTCAAGGGAGAAATAAAGAAAGAAATCAAAACCTTTTTAGAATTTAATGAAAATGAAGGCACAACATACCCAAATTTATGGGACACAATGAAAGCAGTGCTGAGAAGAAAATTCATAGCTCTGAGTGCCTCCAAAAAGAAGATGGAGAGAGCATACATTAGCAGCTTAACAATACACCTGAAACAGAAAGAAGCTGATACACCCAAGAGGAGTAGAAGGCAGGAAGTCATCAAACTCAGGGCTGAAATCAACCAAGTAGAAACAAAAAGAATTATACAAAGAATCAACAAAACCAGGAACTGGTTCTTTGAGAAAATCAACAAGATAGATAAACCTTTAGCCAGACTAACCAGAGGGCACAGAGACAGTATCCAAATTAAAATCAGAAATGAAAAGGGAGAAATAACAACAGAAACTAAGGAAATTCAAAAAAAAAATCATCAGACCCTACTACAAAAGCCTATACTCGACACAACTGGAAAATCTGGATGAAATGGACAATTTCCTAGACAGATACCAACTACCGAAGTTTAATCAGGATCAGATAGACCATCTAAATGGTCCTATAACCCCTAAAGAAATAGAAGTGGTCATTGACAGTCTCCCAACCAAAAAAAGCAAAGGACCAGATGGTTTTAGTGCAGAATACTGTCAGACCTTCAAAGAAGACCTAATACCAATACTCTTCAAACTATTCCACAAAATAGAAACAGAAGGAACACTACCCAAGTCGTTCTATGAAGCCACAATTTCGCTGATACCAAAACCACACAAAGATCCAACAAAAAAAGAGAACTTCAGACCAATTTTCCTTATGAATATCGATGCAAAATACTCAATAAAATTCTTGCCAACCGAATCCAAGAACACATCAAAACGAACATTCACAATGATCAAGTAGGCTTCATCCCAGGGATGCAGGGATGGTTCAATATATGGGAATCCATCAGTGTAATCCGCTACATAAACAAACTCAAAGAAAAAAACCACATGGTCATTTCATTAGATGCTGAAAAAACATTTGACAAAATTCAGCATCTGTTCATGTTAAAGGTCTTGGAAAGAACAGGAATTCCAGACCCATACCTAACATAGTAAAAGCAATATACAGTAAACCAGTAACCAACATCAAACTAAATGGAGAGAAGAAACTTAAAGCAATCCCACTAAACTCAGGGACTAGACAAGGCTGCCCTCTTTCTCCATATTTATTCAATATAGTACTTGAAGTTCTAGCTAGAGCAAATTAGACAATAAAAGGAGGTCAAAGGGATTCAAATTGGAAAGGAAGAAGTCAAACTATCACTATTTGCAGATGATATGATAGTATACTTAAGCGACCCAAAACTCCACCAGAGAACTCCTACCACTGATAAACAACTTCAGCAAAGTGGCCAGATATAAAATTAACTCAAGCAAATCAGAAGCCTTCCTATATTCAAAGGATAAGCAGGCTGAGAAAGAAATTAGGGAAATGATACCCTACACAATAACCACAAACAATATAAAGTATCTTGGTGTGACTCTAACCAAACAAGTAATAGATCTGTATGACAAAAACTTCAAGTCTCTGAAGAAGGAAATCGAAGAAGACCTCAGAAGATGGAAAAATCTTTCATGCTCATGGATTGGCAGGATTAATATAGTAAAAATGGCCATCTTGCCAAAAGCAATATACAGATTCAATGCAATCCCCATCAAAATCCCATATCAATTCTTCATAGAGTTAGAAGGAGCATTTCTCAAATTCATCTGAAATAACCAAAAACCCAGGATAACTAAAACTATTCTCAACAGTAAAAGAACTTCTGGGGGAATCACTATCCCCAACCTCAAGCAGTAGTACAGAGCAATAGTGTTAAAAACTGCATGGTATTGATACAGTGAGAGGAAGGAAGATCAATGGAATAGAATTGAAGACCCAGAAATGAATTCACACACCTATGGTCACTTGATCTTTGACAAAGGAGCTATAACCATCCAGTGGAAAAAAGATAGCCTTTTCAACAAATGGTGCTGGTTCAACTGGAGGTCAACATGCAGAAGAATGCAAATTGACCCATTCTTATCTCCTTGTACTAAGCTCAAGTCCAAGTGGATTAAGGACCTCCATATAAAACCAGACACACTGAAACTAATAGAATAGAAAGTGGGGAAAAGCCTTGAGCACATGGGCACAGGGGAAAATTTCATGAACAGAACACCAATAGCTTATGCTCTAATATCAAGAATTGACAAATGGGACCTCATAAAATTACAGTTTCTGTAAGGCAAAGGACACTGTCAAAAGGACAAAACGGCAACCAACAAATTGGGAAAAGATCTTTACCAACCCTACATCCGACAGAGGGCTAATATCCAAGATATACAAAGAACTCAAGAAGGTAGACTCCAGAGAACCAAATAACCCTATTAAAAAATGGGTACAGAGCTAAACAAAGAATTTTCACCTGTCGAATATGGAATGGCTGAGAAGCACATAAAGAAATGTTCAACATCCTTAGTCATCAGGGAAATGCAAATCAAAACAACACTGAGATTTCACCTCACACCAGTCAGAATGGCTAAGATCAAAAACTCAGGAGACAGCTGGTGCTGGTGAGGATGTGGAGAAAGAGGAACACTCCTCCACTGCTGGTAGGATTGCAAGCTGGTACAACCACTCAGGAAAGCAGTCTGGCGGTTCCTCAGAAAACTGGGCATAATACTACCGGAGGACCCTGCTATACCACTCTTGGGCATATACCCAGAAGATTCTCAAGAAGGTAATGAGGACACATGCTCCACTATATTCATAGCAGCCCTATTTATAATAGCCAGAAGCTGAAAAGAACCCCGATGTCCCTCAACAGAGGAATGGATACAGAAAATGTGGTATATTTACACTATAGAATACTACCCACCTATTAAAAACAATGAATTCATGAAATTCTTAGGCCACGTGGGTGGAACTGGAGAATGTCATCTTGAGTGAGGTGACCCAGTCACAAAAGAACACACATGGTATGCACTCACTGTTAAGTGGATATTAGCCCAGAAGCTTGGAATACCCAAGAAACAACATATCAAATGATGCCCAAGAAGAAAGAAGGAGAGGCCCCTGGTGCTGGAAAGGTTCAATGCTGCAGTGTAGGGGAATACCAGGACAGGGAAGCAGGAAGGGGTTGATTGGGGAACAGGGAGAGGGAAGAAGGCTTATGGAACTTTCGGGGAGGGGGGAACCGGGAAAGGGGAAATCATTTGAAATATAAATAAAGAATATATCTAATAAAAAAATTGACACTGAGGGAAAAAAAAAACAATGTGCTTTCTCCTTGTACTTAAAATCCAAATTCTTTGTATATGTGTGCATGCTTGTGATTTATATGTTACATGTTTACATGTGTTCATGCATACATGTGTGCTTGTGGAAACCAGAAGTCAACACTGAGTATCTTCCTCTATCACTTTCCACTTATTTTGCGTATATGTGTATTTTTGCTGTATGTATGTATGCGTTTGTGCAGGCATGTGTGTGTAGGTGTGAGGAGTCAAACAGAGTGTGCAGAAGCCCAAGATCAGTGTCCTGTGTCTGTCTCCCTTACACCCTCAACCACTCTCTTATCAGTTTATAAGACAGTGTCTCTCACTGACCCTGGAGCTCATGACTTAAGCAAGACAATCAGGTTGAATACCAGGTATCCTCATATCTCTGCGTCCTAAGCCCCTTGGAATACACGCACTCCTGCCATGCCAAGATTTTTACACAGGTGCTAGGGGTCAAAACTTCCTGTGGCTAGAGAAGTGGATCAGCAGTTAAGAACATTTGCTGCAACCGGGTGTGATAGCACACGCATTTAGTTCCAGTACTCGGGAGGCAGAGGCAAGTGGATCTCTGTGAGTTCAAGGCCAACCTGGTCTATAAAGGAAGTTCCAAGGCTACAGAGAAATCTTGCCTCAAATAACCGCTCCCTCCCAATAAAGAAAAAAAAATGGAATTCTTCAAAAATCAAAAGTCAAGGACAAAGCCACCCAGAACAGACATGAAGTTATCAGATGCCGAGAGAGAGCAACTACAGATGGCATGAACATACGTTGGAGCATCCTGTAATGATGTTTACAGGGCTGTAAGTCAAAATTCACAAAAGGGTTCTTGTAGAAAAGGTTCTACTGTATGGAAATTATACTCTAAAAGTATTCATTGAAAAAAAGACAATCTTGAAGAGAAACAAAACAGACTTGGTTGAAAAACTAGCTATAAGAGTCTAACTATAGGGGTGGAGAGATGGCTCAGCAGTTAAGGGCACTAACTTCTTTTCCAGAGGACCAGGGTTCAAATCCCAGCACCAATATGGCAGTTTACAGCTGTTTGTAACCCCAACATCTGACACTCTCACATAAACATACATGTAGACAAAAAACCAATGCACATAAAATAATAATAAAAAGGTAAATTTTAAAAGACTTTTTAAAGTCTTAACTACACAAATAAGCTAAAACAAAATAAAATGATTATAATTTAGAATTCCTCATTATAAAGGAATTTCTGTCAACTTGAGTCTTCAGATTAAAAATGCCTATCAAGGTTGCTCTCTACAAACTGGCAGCAAGATCCTACAACTCGTATACATCTCACTGAAGATGGAGATTGTCAAGCCAGTGCCTACATAGAGCCTTCACTCCTACAATTCATCATCTTTGGTTACAGGAAAGTATTCTGCAAAAGAGAAACATAAACACCAAGCCAGACACAAACTCTTTATGTGCAATGTGTACTGCCTGCAAAATATGCTAGGACAATGACAGCACAAAGATTGTAAGAGTAACCAACCAGTAACTGATTAGACTTAAGGCAGAATCCATAACTGACACTGCTTGGATGACCAAGAACCTGACACTAGATAGCCTAGGGACTGAGGGTAAAACCAAATAATACTGGTCTAAGAAAGAAAAAGAGATTTAGGGTTAAAATGACTCTTAATGACATTCTTCTACACTCATAGATCAGCACCTTGCTCAGCCATCATCAGAAAAGCTTCCTCTTTGAAGTAGATGGGGACAAACATAGAGACACAGAGCCAGATATTATGTGGAGAATGAGAGACCTTGGAACATTCAGCCCTAAATGGGATATCTCCATTAAATCTCTCCCTTCAGAGCCCAGGGAACTCCATGAAAGAAGAGGCAAAAGGAGTTAAGATCCAGAGGGAATGGAGGACATCAAAACACAAGGCCCATTAAATCAGCACGAACACAGCTCCTATGGCCTTGGAGACTAATGCAGCATGTGCAATGCCTGCACAGGTCTGCATCAGGTCCTCTGTTTATACTATGGCTTCCAGCTTAGTGCTTTTATGGGACTCCTAAGTATGTGAACAAGTGGGTTTCTGATTCTCGTGCCTTCTTATGGGTTCTTTCCTTCTGTTTGTCATGTCCAACTTCAATATACTAGTTTTTTGCTTTATCTTAGTCTATTTTGTTACGGATTTCTTAGAAAAAAAATGAATGAGTGAACGAAAACCTAGCCACTAGGGTAAAGTTAACAACTGAACTGTCACTCATACCTGCTAGGAGGAGAAATCAGTTCTCTCCAATAGAATCACACTGGGTACATCAAGCACTCCGGGACAGGCCTCATGTTTATTTGGTTACAATTTGCAAGAACAGGAGCATCCATGCGCTTGCATGCATGCATGCTAGTGTGTGTGTGTGGTTTTATTTTAGGTTTTTTGTTTTGTTTTGAGAAGGTTTTGTTGTATAGGTTTGTTGTTGCTGTTGTTGTTGTTGTTGCTGCTGTTTTGAGAAAGAAGTTGGATGGGGACAGGGGAGAGGACAGGTTAGGATTGGGGGAGGGGAAGAATATGATCAAAATATATTTAAATTTAAAAAATTTTTAAATAATAAAAAAAATTGCCAAGAGTAACAGGGGCAGTGGAGGTGAGATGCAGCTTAGCCTCGTAAGGCTGCTGTAAGGACTGGATGACCTAACAAAGCTACATGGTACTTGGCCAAAGGCAGCGCCATGCCTGCCTTTGTTGCTACTGTGACACTGTTGTCATGAAGCAGACTCTACAACTGTAGCATTTCACACAGTTGGAACGTTTATAGCCTTAAGTACACTCTGCTTTTCAGGTTCCCCTACATTGTACTCAAGTGTTTCTCATGTGTGAAGTCTCAAAGTTTGCCATCTTAATACTTTAGCTGCTGCTTTGAAAATAATTTTACACTAATCTTTTTAAAATTATTACAAGAAAAGAAGACTGCCTATCAAGTTCTAGGTTATGTAAATGGGGAAAAGATATACATATAACCTACTGTGACACATCCTAGCAAAAGACAAGAACTCCAAGAATAAAGAGAAAACTCTTAGATGCTTCCAGGAGGGACAACAAGTGTAAAATGTGAATTAAATAACAACCACACAATACCAGAGATGGGATAGGATGAGGACAGGAGAATCTTATGGAAAAGTTAAATCTAATACTAAACATCTTACTGATATTAGTAATGTAGCTGGATAAAAATATGCAATAAATGAAAACTCAGTTCATTAAAATTGAAGTATCTACACAAGTATATTAAAGGTAGTCTAGGCATAGGAAAACTACAAGTAGGCTGTCCTTTAATCCCAGCACTAGGGAGGCAGAGGCTCTGAATTTAAGGCCAACCTGGTCTACAGAGCAAGTTCCAGAATAGCCAGGGCTACACAGAAAAACCATGTCTCAAGGGAAGGGAAGGGAAAAGGGAAGGGAAGGGAAGGGAGAAGGGAAGGGAGAAGGGAAGGGAAAAGGGAAGGGAAGGGAAAAGGGAAGGGAAGGGAAAAGGGAAGGGAAGGGAAAAGGGAAGGGAAGGGAAAAGGGAAGGGAAGGGAAAAGGGAAGGGAAGGGGGAAGGGAAGGGAAAAGGGAAGGGAAGGGAAAAGGGAAGGGAAGGGAAAAGGGAAGGGAAGGGTTTTGCGAAGGGAACTGTGAAGGGAAGGGAAAAGGGAAGGGAAGGGAAGGGAAAAGGGAAGGGAAGGGAAAAGGGAAGGGAAGGGGGAAGGGAAGGGAAAAGGGAAGGGAAGGGAAAAGGGAAGGGAAGGGAAGGGGGAAGGGAAGGGAAAAGGGAAGGGAAGGGGAAAGGGAAGGGAAGGGAAAAGGGAAGGGAAAAGGCAAGGGAAGGGAAAAGGGAAGGGAAGGGAAGGGAAGGGAGAAGGGAAGGGAGAAGGGAAGGGAGAAGGGAAGGGAGAAGGGAAGGGAGAAGGGAAGGGAAAAGGGAAGGGAAGGGAAAAGGGAAGGGAAGGGAAGGGAAGGGAAGGGAAGGGAAGGGAGAAGGGAAGGGAGAAGGGAAGGGAAAAGGGAAGGGAAGGGAAAAGGGAAGGGAAGGGAAGGGAAAAGGGAAGGGAAAAGGGAAGGGAAGGGAAGGGAAAAGGGAAGGGAAAAGGGAAGGGAAGGGAAGGGAAAAGGGAAGGGAAGGGAAGGGAAAAGGGAAAAGGGAAGGGAAAAGGGAAGGGAAGGGAGAAGGGAAGGGAAGGGAAGGGAGAAGGGAAGGGAAAAGGGAAGGGAAGGGAAAAGGGAAGGGAAGGGAAAAGGGAAGGGAAGGGAAGGGAAGGGAAGAGAAGGGAAGGGAAGGGAGAAGGGAAGGGAGAAGGGAAGGGAGAAGGGAAGGGAGAAGGGAAGGGAAAAGGGAAGGGAAGGGAAAAGGGAAGGGAAGGGAAGGGAAGGGAGAAGGGAAGGGAGAAGGGAAGGGAGAAGGGAAGGGAGAAGGGAAGGAAAGGAAAGGGAGAGGAAAAGAAAAGAAAAGAAAAAAGAAAAGAAAATGGACTGTCAGTAATGATTATCGTAGCCTGGGGTTTTGTTTTGCTTACCTGGTTTGCACGAAGAGAGTGACCAAACAGCCTGAGACCCAATTTCCCTAACTGTTGCTGTCCTCTCCAATTGCTTAGGATCAGCACCAGGAGGTGTCTTGTTCGGCGTGGTCATTTTTAAATTATTCTATGGAGAGACAAGCAATATACATTCCACCATGTCATGACAATCTTTCTGCAAAAATGTAAAAAACAAAATTCCAGTGCCCAGCATTGCGGCACATTATTTTTAATCCTAGTGCTCAGGAAGGCAAAGGCAGCAGCAGAAGCCCAAGAATCTGAGTTCAAGGTCAACCTGGCCTACAGTGAGCTCCAGGAATCTGAGTTCAAGGTCAACCTGGCCTACAGTGAGCTCAAGGAATCTGAGTTCAAGGTCAACCTGGCCTACACAGTGAGCTCCAGGACTACACAGAGATACTCTTGTTTGGTTTCAGACCTGGGACAAGAGACTGAGGTGCATACTTTACATACCAAAGCAGACCTGGCTTCCAGGTTCTCCCAGCATCCATCAGTCCCTACCTGACATATACTGCCTGGAACCTTGAACTTTCCAGCCCTCCCCCAGAGACTTCCCTCTATATAATCCAGATGTTTTGGTCTCTCTCCCTCCTCTCCACTTCTCTTTCTGTGTGCACTCTACCCCTTCTCTCCTTTCTACTCCCCTTCCCCATGAAGACTTCCCTGGCCTTGGTCCTTGGAGCCAGTGAACTCGCCCATCTAAGCAGCTTCCCAATAAACCTTTGTTTAATATATTCTAATCTGGCTTAAATTGGATCATTTCACCGACAGCAGGGAAATAATCTATCAAAACCCTGTCTCAAAAAAATCAAAAAATAAAGCAAATTTCAACCGCAAAATAATCACTCATATTCCCTTCATCTTTCTTACCTTTTGTGAATCCTAGTAAATCTATGAAAAGCACGAAAAAAAAAATAAAAACTTCTTGGAGAGTCAAGAACATGTTAAATTGTTTCGGTGACTTTTACGGATACTCTACATTATTGTAAATTCTACTTATAATAAATTCTATAAAGTTCTGTGGCAAGATCAATATAACTATAGACCCTCTCCTTGACAGGTCCCTTTGGATTCCAAGCTATCCCTATAACCGCCGCACAAACACTAATAACTTTTAATTTACGTAATCACAGAGACAATATAAATTCCGTTAGAGTCTGAATCTCCTGCCATTGGGGATGCGGGTTGGCGGGGGGGGGCATCTCGACGCTGGAATAAACTTCAAGAAACAGCCAAATGGATGAAACTCGATGCTGGAATAAACTTCAAGGAACAGCCAAATGGATGAAACAAAACGCTAGGGGAGAAATGGGTTCCTGGCCTTAATAATACTGAAGGAGTTGAGAATTAGACTTGGAATCCGTCCGTTTTACCAGATTAGCAAGGACCACAAAGCCTGAGGAGACAGCAAGCCTAACGCCGCCGAGACTAGGGAGAAGGACGCATCTGCGCCCGCTAAAGCACGGTTCTCTAAGTGGAGAGCGATCTTACACACCTGGTTCGCCACAATTCCAGTCCTCAGGGCCGCCGCCACTCCCACTGCGGCTCAGCGGTTCCAGGTTCCCTCGGTTAATTGGCGTCGCGGCACAATGACGTCTACAGCGTCATCACTCCCTCCGGGGCGCCGACTCGGCCCTCTGTCGCGCACGCGCACTACGCCCTCATGCCTTGCGCGAGGCGGCGGCTGTACACCGCCATCTTGGCCGGTGGCGGTAAGAACACGCTGTGTGCTAAGACCTGACGGCTAGCGCTGCTTTGGCTGCTGCACGCCCCACTGTAAGGGGACCGTTGTCTCCAGGTACGGGAGTTCAGGGGAGGGGTTTGGCGTTCGGTGGCCGGCTGCCACCTTGGGGAGACTATTAGGGACGCTCTCCGAGCGCCTGTAGTTAGGCCTCAATAGCGGGGACCGTAGCGCGTGGCAACCGGCTCCACTGCACATCTGGGACTGCCGGAGCGTTCCTCGCGCGTCCGTTCAGCCATCCCGGCCTCGAGGCGTCTATGCTCCAAACACGGCCAGCGGCCACGAGAACGGTCCCAGATGCCATAGGCTCTGCGCTCCACCCTCCGCTGCCCCTTTTTCTCTCCCGCTCCAACCCTTAAGCTAAACCCTTCTGTGGAGGAGGACACACCGCAGATCCCCCCCAAGCTTCCCCTTAACAGTCAGATGGCTACGTTGGCATCTGGTTGTAAGAAGTAGTGGGTTTGTTTGTTTTTTTAATGATTGTGGAGTGAGTCAGGGCACCTTGCCGCCGTGAAGTCCGGTACTCCTAGTCCAGTCCCAGACTTTATAGAAATGATAGGCAAATGTCGTTCTACCTTTCTCAAAGAGCGCCGTGTTCTCAGTTGGGATTGGGGTTATTAGCCCAAGTAAATTTCCGAGTTGAGTTCCTGTCTTTAGAACGTTGGAGAGAACTTTGTAGCCCTCTGTCCTCTTCCCATTAGTGACTTCATCTGGTTTTTCGTTTATTACATCTTAGGCTTCGTGACGTCAGGGATGGCGTCTTTATTCAAAATGTCTTTAGATGTCCTTTCTAAAAGGCTTGATACATTCATTGTAGGTGGTTAGTATTGTTGCAAATAAAAAAAAATGTCAAAGCTGAATTTCTGCACCTCCAGAGCTACAAATGTATTTTCTCTTTTTTGGTGGTAAAAGTGGTAACTAAGGAACAGCTGTCAAACGGCTTTTATTGGTTTGCCCTTTCTTCCAAGGGACTACTAACTAGGGAGTTAGGAATTAGGATAGTAACATTTGTGTTGCAGCCGATGGTCCTGTATGCTGAAAGTAGTCACCCTGTGTCTGTCTGTTGATAATGTATTCACTGTAATCAAAAGCTTAAATATTTTTGAGCCAAAATGTGTTTAAGGTTTTATCTTTTCATAACATCGCTTAGCTCACCTCTATAGAAAGAAACAGCATGGCAAAAATATGTTTCAGAAAAACATTTAGCAGTTGCCAAAAGGGGATCCATTAAAAATGAAAGCTGTGTGCCTCTCCCAACTTACGATGCTTTATAAGGCTAGTTTACAGTAAGCATGGGTCATAATATTTCATGTGATCCTAGACTGTGAGTGTTTCCCACGCACGCCGTCTTTTCACTCACCTAGCAGGCACCAAAGTCACTGGTTTAGTACTCCCTGCTTGCAAGTCAGCCTTCAAATCTGAAGTGTTTTCAGATCTTTTCGTAGTCCTAAAAGTTTTCCTATAATATTCCTCTTTGAGCTTCCTATTGGTAAGAAAGGAACTCCTTTTCTCTAATTCTTGGAAATAATATGGAAGTTGAACAAATTGTATTTACCTATATAACCATTATCCAAAGACTCTATATCTATTTTTCTTAAATGTAAAATAATGTGTTATTCTATTATATAAATCAACTTTATTAGCCACCTCTAGTATATTTCTGTTCCCCATAAATATTGTTTATTATAGACTTATTTTTTTAATAATTTGAGAAGATAGCTTCAGTAGTGTCATAAAAATAAAGACCAACATAAGCAATTTCATAGTGAAAGATTTATTTATATCTGAAAATACTTTGATTTACCAGGTACTTTGTAGAAAAGCATTTTTTATTTGTATTGGAATGCATGGTGCCCAGTTTATTAGTTTGTTTGCTAAAATAGTCAATTTCTTAGAAAATTACATGGTATGGTTTGGTTTGGGGTTTTAAGTAAGCTTTTGATGTAAAATAAAATCATTTAGTTTCTAAGTTAAATTAAGGAGACCTGGATCAGTTTTTAAAGAAATGACTTTGTCAGCACAGCAGTTAAGGTTTTGGTTTTTGTTATTTTGTTTTTCATTAGAATAGCTTAGCTACCTCTACGAAAAACTAAGTAGAACATTTACCTGTTTGAAAGGAAGTGGTCTGGTAGTCTGTAAATGATGAGAACATTCAGGTCTAAGAGGAAAGCCTATTTTTAGGGAGGAAGAGGAAATAGTGTAGGACAACATTGAGGAGCAAAATTGCTTCTGTCCCTCCAAGTCTAATCATACTAATGGCCATGTAAGTTGTGGGTCACAGAAAAGATCAGCATAGTATCTTTGCAGATGGATAGTATTGGCTTTTGGTTTCTTCTTTAGGTTCGGAAATTAAGCTAGGCTGTGAAGGCACTGTTATAACTTAATCCTTTAGTCACATGAGGGAGTTAATGTCAACACACTAAACCCAATATTATAAAGATTGTAAATTTGGTCTGGTCTTAATTCTCTGTAGATGTTATAGTGAAGACTTAGAAAAGTCTTTAAGACATAGTATGTGTCTGTACGACATTGCTGCTACAGAAGAGCCTGGGCAGCAGCATGATACCCGCCACTCGAGCACGTACTCCCCCTTTCCATCAGTAGTATCATTATAGAGTACCATTAGAGTTGGGTAAGAAAATAAATTCACGATCTGCTTTATAGATTTATATTCATACAGTGGTGTCAGTATTAGTTATTGAGGCCTTATATAATTTTTTTTAATCTGTCATGTATTTTCATTCTTGCTGTTTTAATTTTCTTGATTATTTTTTTCCCAAAAGCGCTTTGATTTATATGGCTTCTTTTAACCCAAGAAATTTAATTGCATATATAAACTTCAGAATTAAATTTCTTTGATATTAACTATTTTTATTATAAAAACTGAGATAACATTATTTGGTTAGGTCTTTTGAGACTAGTGTTTTTGAGCATTTTTTCATATGTATATATTAAGTATCTTTCTAGGAATTTTTTGTGGTTTTTGTTTTTTTTTTTTAAAGTGGGACCTAATTTGTAATCTAACTTTGTTGTGTAAAATTTTGTTTTCCAAACTGAATAGATTATTTTCCTGTTCCTAATAATTTTTTTTAATTTTCCAAGTGAACATAGGAACTCCATATGATTATTTGTGTCCTCCTTTTATACCCATAAGTGATCTCTCTTTATAGTATATAGAATTTGCTCTAATTTTATTCATTTTTTTCTTTAATAGAAGAGCTGGATATTCTTTGTTACAATTATGGCAGACAAATTAACAAGAATTGCTATTGTCAACCACGACAAATGCAAACCTAAAAAATGTCGGCAGGAGTGCAAAAAGAGCTGCCCTGTGGTTCGGATGGGTAAGTGACTCTGTTGGTGTCTAAGAGTAGGAAGCGGCTGTGGAAAAGCAGATGGGTTTGGAAGCTTCCTGGGGGGCTTAGCAGATAGTGTGTTAGTTAATCACTGTTGGTTTCTTTGAGCTAAGAAAGTGAGAAATTTAGAATTCTGAACTTTATTGGTTTTAAATGATCCTTTTGAAAGAAATTATAGAATGTCATTGTTAAGACATTCAGAAAATGTAAAAAGTTCAAACCAAAGTTTACTCTAATCCTTGCTGTTCTACAAATTTCTGTAAATAAGTCACAGGAAAAGGTTTGCCAGGATCTTTACATTAGATGTTGTTTTCATCTTGAAACCAGAAAATAAAGATAATTTTAAGTTTTAAGACTTAAAGGGCTGCTAGATTTTCAGGATGGAGTAAATGTAACAATTCAGAGGTGCCAAGTTGTTGGTCTTCAGGGTTATGTTACATGACTGCTGCTCTGCAGTGGTGACCTCTAGACTTACCGAATCGGGAGAGAGCCTGTGGGTGTTATCTGTTAGTGTCTCCCATGGTTTTCAGAAATTCACTCATTGATGTCTCAAATACTGCGCTTAGCTTTGGCTGTATACTAGAAAATAGCATAGCTTTTGATGGTTTCATTTACCTCACTGACATGTTTTATCCCTGTCTGTGGTGTGCCTTTCATTGCTAAAACGTGCTCTCTTCTCTCTTTAGGAGGAGTCAGTTAGTGAGTGCAGTACTCGCACCAAAGACAAATAGAAGTCAGTCACCTTACACACAATATTGTTTCAAGGTTTACCATATTTTTTACTGGTATAGACAAAATATATTGGCCATTTGTTTACTGTCTGATAAGAATACATAATTAATAAACCCAGATATTTAATTCAGAATCTGTTCCACCAAACTCTGATTTAAATCATTATCATTGAAACTTTTGTGTGAGACTTTGAAAGAGTTATTTTCTGAATGGCAATCTTAAAAGTGTTCTAATGGATAAAGGAAATTATTTTTCTTTGCCAGGAAAATTATGCATAGAGGTTACACCCCAGAGCAAAATAGCATGGATTTCTGAAACTCTTTGTATTGGTTGTGGTATTTGTATTAAGGTAAGTGATATTTGTTTGTTGAGTCAAAAATAAAATGTGAAAATTTTAAGTACTTTAAAATTTTTTAAAAAGACAAAAGGATAGGGGAGATAAATTGAAGATAAGTTTAAGAAAGTAATATTCTTAGAACAATATTGTTGCTTTTTAAGTTAGTAGACCACTCTTGCATTGCCTCACACTGTAAACCAGGCTAACTTAGAACTCAAGAGATTTGCTTGACTCTGCCTCCCAAATGCACTTTTTTACTTTTGATTATTTTGTAATCTTGAGAGTGTGCGCATGTGTGTGCACATGTGTGTGCGCATGTTTGGGTGTGCTTGTGCCACAGTGTACAAGTGTTTTGTAATCTTGAGAGTGTGCGCATGTGTGTGCGCATGTTTGGGTGTGCCTGTGCCACAGTGTACAAGTGTTTTGTAATCTTGAGAGTGTGCGCATGTGTGTGTGCATGTGTGTGCACATGTTTGGATGTGCCTGTGCCACAGTGTACAAGTGTTTTGTAATCTTGAGAGTGTACGCATGTGTGTGTGCATGTGTGTGCACATGTTTGGATGTGCCTGTGCCACAGTGTACAAGTGTTTTGTAATCTTGAGAGTGTGCGCATGTGTGTGTGCATGTGTGTGCGCATGTTTGGGTGTGCTTGTGCCACAGTGTACAAGTGGAGATTGGAGGACAATATGCAGGTGTCAATTCCAGGAATCAAACCCAGATTATCAGACTTGGTGGCAAGTACCTTTACCTACTGTATGATCTTGGTGGCCTCCAAGCCAAGCTTACTTTATTTACTTATTTAACTTATTGGGGAGCTCCAGAGAACTTTAATGGTAGTTTGCAAGATGGTAGGATTCTCTAAGCCCCTCTCTTTCTTTTGAGGGCATCTAACATAAAAACTGTGAGGGGCAATAGGCGTGTTGGGCATTGGTTAGGGCGGGAACTCCACAGCAACTTCTCTTCTCTTGTTCCTGCTGAGGTAGGTAGTTTAGGATTCATTATTCCTTGGAGATCATGTAGACTATGAGGTCTGTCGAATTCAAAGTCATACCTGAAAATGAGCTTGGCTGTTGAGACCAGTGTCAGTCCCAGCCCAAAGATGAAAGAGGGAATAGTTGTGCTATTGAAGTCACAGGAGACAACCCGGTCCTCATTATAACCCAGAATAGATAGATGTCCTTTAGACCTCCCTCCAATGTTTGCTTCACTGCCTTCTTGATGTCATCATATTTGTCAGCTTTCTCCAGGTGGCAGGTCAGATGGACATATCAGGAGTAGGACTATGGAAGTCCATCTCAGTGAGCTTCCTATTCAGCTCTGTGAGGACCTTGCCCACAGCCTTGGTGAAGCCAGTGTGTGCAAAAATGAAATTCTAGGAAGTTCCGTGTCCATCATCACAGTTTCCCCGAGGGGCCATCTATAGTCTGGGTGGAATGATGGTATGGACTATAGTTCTGAGTCCTTCAGTAATACCAAAGTTGTCATGGGTGACCTTGGCCATGGGGATTAAGCTGTTGGTGGTGCAGGAGGGATTGCTGCAGCTGTTGAGTGAGCTATTTATCCTTATGGTTAGTGCCCTTCACAAACAGGGGCATCAGCAGAGACGATGGCCTTTTCAGCTCCACCCTTTGAGCGGGCTGTGGCCTCCTTCATGATAATCAAGCCGCCTCAGCACCAGCATCACCCTGTTGATGTCAGTAGATCACACCCTGGAAGGTAGAAGCGGCCTTCCTATAGATGAGAAGGGTCCCATTCCCAGCCTTGACTATGTTGTGGAAAGTGTCGTGGTGACAATCACACTGGAACACTGGATAGCGTGTAGTTGAGTTCAGTGATGAGGTCATTGGTAGCAACAGTACCCATGTTGCATGTTGCCAGAGTTGAAAGCAAACATGCAGTCTAGGCACCCAAGATGGCCAAATCTGTTCACTCCAACCTTCACCATCATGTTTCAGGGAAAAGGCTGGCACTGCATAAGAAGTGCATCTGTCTCCGGACCTGGGAGGAGCAGAGAGCCCAAAAGCACACCTTTAAGAAGTTAATGGGTCAGTGAGATGTTCTGGAAGAAAAAGGCACTCTGAGGTCGAATTGAGGAACCCACTTAACTGTAGAGAGAACTACTCCACAAATTTGTCCTCTGACATCCACATGATGCACCATGACATGTACACATACAAAATCACATAAACATAGACACACATTGTCCACATAATGGATGGTGACGGTGTGAGTGTGCACACATGCACACACTAATAATAATAATAAATGTTTTAAAACAATCATATATAGCTAGGTAAAAATATTTCTAACTACATTATTTCTCTGTATTGAGCTTTTCATCATACAAAAATGTTGTAGCACATCTTTTCCAGAAATTTTTAGAGATAAAGTATAACTGGCATTATAGTTTCTCAAGTCTGTTTACTTTCATTTTGAGACAGGTCTCTGTAGCTCCAGCTGAATATGCTTATAGACTAGACTGGCCTTGAACTCCTAGAGATCCATCATCTGTCTCTGCCTCCCAAGTGCTGGGATTAAACGCATGCACCTTTAGGGAGCTGATTCAGACAGTTCAGTGAATCTTCATTTCAAACTGAGAACATAAAAAAGAAAAACAAAGCAATTTCATAAAGAGTTAGCCAGGTGCCCCATACCTGTCTCAAATTTTAAATTTACCACTCTCAAGTAGAAATACAACTAAAATATGTTAAATTTAATCTAAAAATGCTTTACTATATCTCATATATGTATCTATTGTATTTATCCCAATAGTATAATTTTCAGCATCTTAAAAGTCATAAATTTCCAACTTATAAGAGAGATTTAGCAACTGATAAGTTCTTAGGTGTTTTTCTTTATATGTAATATAAAAAGGAACTTACTTCACCAGAGTTTGGAAACTTCCCTGTAAATTGTTGAATATATAAGCTGTGGATGTTTTATATTGTTTTTGAAACCTTATTCAAGTATCCAGAAAAGTTACATGGATTCTGGAAATAGTTTTTCCTACTTTGAAAAGCATAAGCAGGAAATATTATTCCAGGCAAATATTGACTAATCCTTCATCATGTGTGCCTGCCTGTATGCTGGGTGTTAAGAATCTGGTGTGAACATCACAGTATCGTCTCTTCTATTTTCGTCTTGGTGCTGTAAGAAATTAATATTCCAAAGTTTTAGTTGTCCATCTGAATGCCTAAAGCACCAATTAAATAAACTCTTGGTGAATCACCTGTAGCCTGCTTTGATGAAAAGAGGAGAGTAGAAAACATACTTGTAAAAATTTAGTAGTGTGGCTAGGAGCCAGAAGTTATTAGAAAACAAATTTTTTTTCTTTAATTTGTTATGGTCTCAGTTTGAAAGGAAGTCACTGAGTTCTCTCTGAATGAGTTCTTTCAGTTCACTGAACACCTCTGCTGACCAGAGCTGTAATCTGACCTTGTCCTTTCTGGTTATGTCTCTATCATTGTCTGTTCTTTAGAGATACTTTTCTAGCCACATTACTTTTGCCTTTTTTTTTTCTTTAACATGCATGCTTACATGGGTAGGTGTGTGTATGAAGGCCAGAAGTCACAAGCCAGTTGTCTTTCTTGATTACATCCCTTATTCATTCATTCATTCTGGGTTTTGTTTGTATGTTTGTTGAGACTTTTTCTGTGTAGCATTGGCTGTCCTGGAACTCATATCTGCAGACCAAGCTGGCCTCGAATTCATAGAAATCCAACTGTCTCTGCCTCCCAAGTGCTGGGACTAAAGGTGCTCAAGCCCCGTGTATCCTCCTGCTTCCATCTCCAGCTCTGGGAGTTTAGGAACACACTGCCACACCTGGCTTTTCCAGGAGCACTGGAGATCTATCTGAGCTCAGTGTTAAGCACACCCGAGCCGCCTCCCCAGCCTTCAGGCCCCACCCTCCAAAGTGACCTCCTTACGCTTGGCCATTCTTGTTCTGTGGACATCTATCTGATAGTCAAATACTAAATTGATAAATTCTGTTGATGTCTTCTTTTTCGATATTAGTTTATTTAGCCTTGAAACATTCTTAAGATAGAAGGATGAGTTATAACAGAAAAATAATAAACTTTGATCCAATATATAGGCTATCTATTGGCAGGATAGATATAACCCTCTCCCCCAAATGATAAAATCAAGACACCTTAAAAGATTTTATCTGTAGAAGAAGCAAACAAGGACAGGAGTAATTTAAGGGAAAGAAAACATCTATTATAGACAAATTATGGAAACTATTGAACAGTGTTTAGGTTGTATCAGTCATGAAGAATATTAAATTTGTCTATACAGTTATAATCTTCAAGGAACTTGATTTTATTTTTAAGTAAATTATTTCTCATATTTGTAAAACTTGTATTTGAAAGATTTCAATAATATTGTTAATTCATTTATTTTATAAATTGATATGTGATTCTTTATTTTAAATAATAGAAATGTCCCTTTGGCGCCTTATCAATTGTCAATTTGCCAAGCAACTTGGAAAAAGAAACAACACATCGCTATTGTGCCAATGCCTTCAAGCTTCACAGGTGTGTTCCTCTCTACTTCGGTCAAGAGTAAACTTCCCTTAAGAGTGTTCAGAATATGGAAGAAAATGATATTGTGCATTTACCACAAAGTCATAGAATATTATAAAATGCAAGGTTAATTTATATGTCAGCAGTTGCCATGCACAGTAGCAGATGTCTTTAATCCCAGCACTCATGAGGCATAGGCATCTCTGAGTTTAAGGCTAGTCTAGGCTACATTGTGAGATCCTGTCTCAAAACAAACAAGCAAAAAATGGCAGCAGTTCATTCTAGTTGATATTTGAATTAATTTTTAAGGGACTTTAAAGCAACTGCAAATGCCCAGTTGAATCATGTTGTGAAGATACAGAAACTAGATGTCTGGAAGGTAAAACATCTTAAATTATTCTAAAATATGATCACAGTTGACAGTGGTTCATACCCTTATCCCTAAATAATCTTTAAAGAAAGTTGCTTTGTTTTTAATTATCGACTAACCTTATGTTCCACAGGAAATGCTATACTGACTTGAACCTCATTAAATCACTTTTCAGGATGGTATCTCTGTATTACCTTGGCTAACCTAGAACTTACTATTTATAGACCAGGCTAGCCTTGAACTCAGAGATCTGCCTTCTGAGTGCTGGGATTAATGGTGTGCACAGCCCAGCCTCGCTGCTTGCTTTTATCTGCTGGATATTAATGTATCGGATCTGAAAGTCTAGGTTTTATTGATGCAAAGGTATTTATTTCCGCCTGCCAGCTCTTAAGGAGCCAGCAGCAATAGGAGACTGGGGGAATGACAGTGTGGCATTGTACCTGCTGTGAAACGTTTGCCCAACATGTAGTGTGTTAGAGCAGAGCCGTAACTATAAAGAAAAGTGTTATTTTTGATAAAGAACTGGATGAAGTTTGGAGTTTTGTTCATTATGGGTACATTTCTAACAATTAGTTACTCTTGGCTGTTTTCTTGCTTAGCATTTACTTCTTGCTTATTAATGGCACACACGTGCTTTAAATGCATCGTCGGGTTGCTGTGTACCTTTGCCATCTAATACAAAGTTGATTTTGTTTTGCTTTTCTGTATTGTAATAGGTTGCCTATCCCTCGTCCAGGTGAAGTTTTGGGATTAGTTGGAACTAACGGTATTGGGAAGTCAACGGCACTAAAAATTCTAGCAGGAAAGCAAAAGCCAAACCTTGGAAAGTATGATGTATGTATTAAAGATGATGGAAGTGAACATGTCTGGGTCTTTATGAATTTTTTTATGAGAGTGATGGGTATAACTTTTTTTCAATGTTCTTATTTTTTTTAAGTTAATTTGTGGAGTCCAGTTCAAAGGTGTTATATGTCCCAAGTTTGGTTTAGTTTAGTTTTGTTTTTTAAGACATGCTGTTACTATGTAGCTTCAGAGGCTCTGGAACTCATCTTCCCAATACTGGTTTACACTGCCATGTACTGATGTAATTCTTCTTATTGTCATTTGTTTGTGTGTGAGAGACAAGTCTCATATTCCATCCCTTCAAAATTAGAATGTTAGTGTTGCTTACCTGAAAATTCATAATTCTCTCAAACTTTAAAATCAGTATACCTTGATTTGAAACTAAGTCTGCTTCCAATCTTAAACTAGAAGTCCCCTATTTAAATATATGTTTAATTTTATTTAGAAAGTATTCCCTTTGCATTTTTATCTTAAACTCACATAACCATTATATTTCTAGGATCCACCTGATTGGCAAGAGATTTTGACTTATTTCCGTGGGTCTGAATTACAAAATTACTTTACCAAGATTCTTGAAGATGACCTAAAAGCCATTATCAAACCTCAATATGTAGACCAAATTCCCAAGGCTGCAAAGGTCAGTTGTTTATAGATAGAAGTTATTAATTGTAGATTATTGATAGGATGATAAAAGTTCTATTAAAATAGACTTGTTTTACTTTGTGAAATTTTTGAAAGGAATATAGTGCTAATTTTCTGTTGTGACAGGGGACAGTGGGCTCTATTCTGGACCGAAAAGATGAAACAAAGACACAGGCAATTGTGTGTCAGCAGCTTGGTAAGTATTTGAGTCATACTTTTAATAAACTACACTTATCATGATCCTCTTGATGGGTTATAGATTGCCAAATTCATGAGGAAAGCTTTAGTAATTATTGTATTGTTATACTACACAGTTTTAAACTGGAATATCATTCAGACATGACATGCAGTGTGTGCATTCTGCCCAGAAGAGGCGAAATGGAATTTATAACATTGAACACAATGCTTCTGATTATTCTTTGTAGATTTAACTCACCTTAAAGAACGAAATGTCGAAGATCTTTCAGGAGGAGAGTTGCAGAGATTTGCTTGTGCTGTCGTTTGCATACAAAAAGCTGATATGTAGGTTACTTTACACTTTTTGTGTATTTCAGTCTTGTGAATTTGTATTTGTAATGCACATTCAGCAGTAATCTTGAAAGGGATAATTAAGAGACATTTAAGTGTTTGATTTTGAGCTGATGTGTTAAAGCAGTTGTATTTCCATGACCCACTTTCCCTCTAATCAGTCCTTTGCTTTTATGAGTAGTAATTTATACCTTACATAAAACTTAAGCTCTCCAATCGAGGTTAGTAAGCTTTCTAAATATCTCAAGTAAAAGATGGTCTTTAGACAAATCAATATCAGAATGATATGCTCTGTGAAGGAGACATGGAATAAAAAAAAAAGGCTAGTCTGCTTCCTGCTTACTAACGTTCTCCTCCCGTCAGATGTTTATTACTCCCGTATTTTTCTGTGTTGCTGCCCTGGCTTATAATCAAGCCCCGTCTTCACCACCAGTTGGTCTCTGACATTCTGTGCATGAGAAACCGTCTGCTTTAAAGCCTTCGCACTTGAACCTATTAAGATAGTGGCTCTTTGGGGCCAGCGAGATGGCTCAGCTGAATAGAAGCCTGGGGCCAAGAACCACAAGGTAGAAAGAGAACCAACACCAGCGAGTTTCTCTTAACCGCCACAGTGGCTTAGCAGGCAGTGGCACCCTCGACACATATCGTAAATACAGTTTAAGGACAGAAAGAATTCAGACTGTATCAGAAAATTTTTCATGAGAAGGTACCAATTAATAAGTCAGTCCAATCTTCAAAAGCTCTCCTCAAAGTTGTAGGTATACATTTCTGCTTTTTAGAATTATTTTCTTTCTTCTGAGCAGAGTTTTGCCATAACAAGAAGCCTTCCTTCATTGGTGTATGGAAATTTTCATTCTGTTAAATCAGAAACCATTATTGCGCTGCTTAAAAAGGATAAAGTGTAGTTATGTTATTCAAACTTGCTTTTTTTCCCTTAGCTTTATGTTTGATGAACCTTCTAGTTACCTCGATGTCAAGCAACGTTTAAAGGCTGCTATTACTATTCGATCTCTAATAAATCCAGATAGGTAAGTAACATTTCTGTTTTCTTCTGTTAAGGAAATTTTACAGATGTTTAAATATTAAACATTCTTGATTTTCATCTTGATCATTTATAGTAACCACCAGAATTTTTCTTCCTTAGAACAAAGGTTCTTAGTGCAAGATTCACAATTGTTACCTCCAGCTCTATGGAAAGGACTGTTTGGATGTGAATGCTTTGGAGTCATGTGTAAATTTCGTGTATATCTATTCTTTGTGTATGTTCTTGGGAAAAACATCCTTAGTTTTTACTAGATCTTCAAAAGTAAATCTCAATTTTATACAAATACAACACATACTTTAAAATGTAATCACTATAAAGATGGTGGTATTTACAATCTCACTGAACAAAAAAAAAAAAAAAGACTTCTTAACAACTTGTGTGATGTTTCAACTATTTGTTGAAATCGGTACTTTGTAATTTCCAAAGTTTCTTAATTCATCATTGCCCTGATGCTTCTGGTGACTTTATTGGGTCTTTAGGTAGTGTTCATGTTTTATTGGGGTTTTAGAGAGGATTCACATTTCACAGTGGAAGGAGCATATGAAAGGCTCGTTACTCAATGATACCGTCTTAAAACTGTCGTGTGGAAACAAATAACAGGGTTGTGCCCTCAACTCTTGATTATGTAAACTTTTTACAGGTAAGAGTACCTGAAGCAGCTGTCCCTAAACTTGGGCAGCATACACAGCAAGACAGAGTACTAGAACTCCACCTGGCACTCTGAAAGAGCCTCTCAGACAGTGGCTGACGTGAGAGGTGTAAAGTATTCAAAAAGTAGGGATTGGATGAACACGTGTTCAAAAGCCCGAGAAACCTAAAAAGCAAATGTAGAGAGGGCCATGGAAGGCTCAGTTTATAATGTGATCCCCTGCAAACATGAGGACTTGAGCTCAGTCCCCAGAATGTTAGAATAGGCCAAGCACGGTGGTATGTGTGTACTGAGTATGTATGTCCCTGGGTTTATATTTCTAGCCAATGAGTTGCAGGTTCGGTGAAAGATCCTGTCTCCAGAAACAAGGGAGAGAAGCAATTGAAAAAGATACAGATGTTGGCCTTTGTCCTCATGAGTACACACATGTACATAGTTACAGACATGCACCTACACTAAAAACTTGTGTACACACAGAGGGGGAGGGAGGGGGAGAGAGAAAGAGCACGCAGCATTAAAAACTTGGTGGACTAATTAGATGAGTTAGGAACGCCAATGGGAACACTAAAATTCGATTTCACAGTTCGTGGCTATAACTGAGAAAATGGCATTGAAATATAAGGGAGACTTGAAAAATGATGATGGTAGTAAGACGACTATTTGATTGTTTTAAGAGTGAAAAACAGACAAGTGGGCAAGATGGCTGAACTGGTAAAGATGCCAGGCAGTGGTGGCACACTCCTTTAATCCCAGCACTTGGGAGGTGGAGGCAGGCAGATTTCTGAGTTCGAGGCCAGCCTGGTCTACAGAGTGAGTTCCAGGACAGCCAGAGCTACACGGAGAAACCCTGTCTCAAAAAAAAAAAAAAAAACCCTAGATGTATGAGCAGGTAAAGTCACTTGCTGCTGGCAAACAATCCAATAATCCCTAGTGCTCAGATCAGACTGGGCGGGGAGAGTCAGCTCTGATGTCAGAGACCTCGGTGGCCTGTGCACCAGGTACTCACACGCGCACACAGGGAGGATGGCGACGGGCTCTGCTGCTGTTGCTTTGCTCTTTGGTTTTTAAAGACAGGGTTTCTCTGTGTATCCCTGATGTCCTGGAACTTGAATTGTAGACCAGGCCTGCCTCTGCCTCCTGAGTGCTGGGATTAAAGGCATGTACCACTGTGTGCACCAATGATTATTTTATTTAGAAGCATGAAGGGATCATGGCTGAGAAGTTTTCAGAATTGATAAAACCCCCAACTTCTCAAATATAAGTTCAGCAAATGATCAGTAACACCAAGGTGCTTCAAATTGAACCTAAGAGTATTATTGGTAGAGTCTTTTTTTTTTCCTCTCAGACATTACATCCTGACCTCAGTTTCCCTGCCTTTACTCTTTCCAGCCCCTTCTCCATTTCCATTCGACCCAGATCCATTTCCCTTAAAAAAAAAAAAAAAAACAAACAGGCCTCCCAAGGATCTCTACTGAACATAGCCTAACAGGTTACAATATGATTAGGCTCAACCTTTCATGTCAAAGATGGACAAAGCAACCTGGGGGGAGTGCGGGCGAGCTTCAGAGACACCCCTCGCTCACAGGACAGTCCCACCAGGACACTGAGCTACACAGCTGACACCACAGCGTGGGCGTGGCTGCTTCAGCCTCTGCGAGCCCCTGATCTCTGCTCAGTTGATTCTGTGTTTTCCTGGTGTGTTAGGCCCTCCTGGCCCCTCTCCTGTGGGATTCTCCTGACTCCTCCTAGTGGTTGGCTGTGGTCTTTGCATCTACTCCCATCAGCTGCTGGATGAAGCCTCTCTGATGACCTTTGTGCTGGGTTCCAGTCCACAAGTACAGCAGATTATCATTCTTTATTATTTGTTTGCTTTTTTTCTGCTAATTCTGTTTGGCTCTACCCTGGGACTCTGGGTTGAGCTGCACTTTCCTGGCCATCCTCGTGCGCTGCCTCTCATGGCGTAGGCCTCAAGTTGGACCAGTCATTAGTTAGACACTCTCACAAGTTCTGTGCCACCATTACCCCAGCACAGTATTCTGGATATTAACCCTCTGTCAACTGTAGGGTTAGTGAAGATCTGAAGCTCTTTGCCATTCTGTAGCTGCCGTTTCGTCATAATGACTGTCCTTTGCCTTACAGAAGCTCCCGTTTGTTGACTGTTGGTCTTAGTACCTGTGCTATCACTGTTCTCTTCAGGAACTTGTCTCCTGTAAAAGTGTGTTCAAGATTATTCCCCACTATCAAATTTAGCGTACCTGGTTTTATGTTGAGGTCTTTTGATCCACTTGGACTTGAGTTTTGTGCAGGATGAGATATGGATCTCTTTGCATTCTTCTCCATGCTGACATTCACATAAACCAGCACCATTTGTTGAAGATGCTTTCTTTTTTCCATTATGTATTTTTGGCCTCTTTATCAGAAATCAGGTGACCATAGTTGTGTAGATTTACCTCTGGGTCTTGGATTCGATTCCATTGATCAACCTGTTTTGATGCCATTTTTGATGTGGTTTTTATTACTATAGCTCTGTAGTACAGCTTGAGATCAAGGATGGTGATTACTCCTGAAGTTCTTTTATTGTACAGGATTGTTTTAGCTGTCCTGTTTTTCCATATGAAGTAGAGTATTTCCCTATTGGTAGAGTCTTAATTGTCCACACACCCAGACTTTTTACTTTGTGTGCATGATTGAGCATTAGAGCATTTTAAGAGAGTCTTTGGGAAATAACAGTATAAAATTGTAACCCTAGTATTTTAAGAACTTGACATAGTAAAGAGCATTTAAGAACTGAAAATGGTAAAGAAAAAAATACATTATATATACCAAACTTAAAAGATAAAGACCAGATGACTAAGTAGTTCTTAATCTAAGCCCCTTTTAGTTACAGATCTTATCTACTTTGATCTACTATTTTTAAATAGCAAATGATATTGCAACTTCAATAAAGGAAGAGCTAAAAGAAATGGAATTCATAGCTAACTGACTCAGAACACATTTCGGTATCTAGATATTCAGGCAAATCACTGCACAGCAAGACACCACACTTATACTAAGTGAAATTAAAAGATAAAAGAAAGATATAACAGGAATGAACTGATGAAAACTAATGATAAAAATAGATTTTATAAGACTTAAATATGAGAAAGAAACCTTAGTTGTAACTTATACAGTTAACCAAGCAGAAACAATAAGTAAAACACTTGTGGATGTACCAATATGTGTGGATTGGTGAGCTGTAGTAATCCATGTGTACTGGTAGGTTGATGGAAAGAAGCTAGAGAGTATATCCGTTCTGAAACTGTCTAATGGTTTAAAAATTTTGAAGATCATATCCTCCAGAAAACAGTAAGAAATCCAAAATAATAAACTGGAACTTTCTTTGCATATTTTGTCTGTATTTTTATAGTACAGATTTCTTGAGTACACAGATGCTAAAACGTCAGAACTTTTGATTCTGAGTTAGTTGCATTTGAATGCAAGAAATTTCTTTAAGAAGGGGCTTTCAAGAGTAGGAAAAATACATTTGCATATTGGAAAAGGTATTTACGTGAATAGGAACTAAGTGGGATTTTAAAATGTGAAAATGTTAGTGAGTGACTGTTTAGGAAGGAAGGAGAGGCCCTTAAACATACAAAATAAATGCATTATTGAGAAGATAAACATCAAGTTGTAATTTTTTTCTGCATATAAAGAAACAGTAAGATACAAGAAAATTTAAAAGCTCTTGAAAATCTGAAAAAATGTTTGTAAACGTGATTATTCTATTTATACAAATGAGAACTTTATGCAGGAAGCTAATGCTTTAAACTGGTTTTAGAGCTGCATGTATAGAGGTGAGAATAAAGTCTGCATAAAAGCTTCATCCCTGAGTGTGTGGTAGTTTCTGTTCTAGCAATAGATTTTTAAATCATCTTAGTTGAATCTATCCTGAGGAAAACATTTTAAATAGGAACATCAATAATAAGCATTGTATGAGAAAATTTTTTATGGCTTTACTATGTTCTTTATACCTTTTTATTTTATTTTTTTTAAGATTTACAACTATAGAAGAAAAATAAATTGATATAGTCTTAGCTAATGATGTTATGATAAATTGAAAATTAAAAATCTATTTTGCTTTTCAGATATATCATTGTGGTGGAGCATGATCTAAGTGTATTGGACTATCTCTCTGACTTCATCTGCTGTCTGTATGGTGTGCCAAGTGCTTACGGTGTTGTCACTATGCCTTTTAGTGTAAGAGAAGGTAACTTGAAAACCTGTTGAAAATGCTGTATTTTCCTCTTCTCTAATGCCTAGAGATGTATTACAGTTGACATCAGTACTGTGTATTGCTCTAATATGTATATGAAACTGGCATTTTATAGTTTAATCATTGAGGAAAACATAGTGTATTGTAAGGCTATACACAGTTATATAAAAGAAATCACTTCCCCTGTTGTCCGTCATCATGAGTCTGGTTTGACTGCACGGTATTTGTCCCCTTCAAACTCATCTTTAACAAGCCAGCACCTTCGGTAAAATCTTAACATTCCTTCAGTGCCCATCTCATTAGTTTAGAATGTGGGTGGAGAAGGACTGATTATAACCTATGCTTATATTTAAGATGAATAGCTATGTATTTTAAGGGGAACTGATGAGGTGCCCCAGTTTTCTTGCCGGTAGTCTTTGCTTTTGTTTTTCTACACAGGGCAGAGAACTGTAGCCTTGGCTGTACTGGAACTACTCTGTAGACCAGACTGGCCTTGAACTCACTGAGACTGCTTCTGCCCCCCAAATGTCGGGAGTAAAAGCAAGTGTCTTCATGCCCAGCTTCTTGCCAGTGTCTTAAGAAACTTCTTTAAAATTCAGATTGAAACCTTCAGGATGGCTCCATGGATAATGACACTAACTGCCAAACATGACAACCTAAGTTCTAGCCCCAGAACTACACACCTTGTAGCAGGGGAGAATCCAATTCTTACTTCCCCTTCAACCATTATTAAGCCGTGTGTCTGTCTGTCTGTGTACACATAATTTTTTGTGTATATAGGTTTATATATGCATGCAAGTTCTCTGAACTGTACAGGTGGCTATCATTAAGACTTATTTTCAAGTTGACAGGATAACTAGCACAGAAAGAGTGTAGAGACCACATCACTTTCTGTTTTTTAACCAAAGTCTCTTGCTTCTTTAATTGGTCAATGAAGCACTTAGACTAAGTTTTCTTCACCAGAGGTTTTGGTTTTAATTTTTAACTCTACATTTTCACTTTTTAAATATTTGAAGAATAAAAGTGAAACTTTTAGGAAAGTTGGTTTATCACTCCCAAGGTTTGTAGTCCACCGTACACTTAAGCATAAATGTCCCTGACGTTGCCTTGGCCCAGAGGGGGACGCTGGCAGTCCTCACCTGCTCAAGACCTTTCCCCACTAACCTGTAGAAGACATACTGAAACCAAGTCTTTCATTATATTTACATGCATGATAATCTTTTTGTTTTCTATTTGTCTGCCATTGTGAATGTTTTAAGAGGGGTTTTGTGTACAATTTTAGTTTAACTTCATCCACTAGAAAATAATTTAGAGAATGGTTTTTAATCTTTGCATAGTGAAACAAAAAAATTAATGAAATTAGAAATACAGTAATAACTTCCAACTCTATAGCTATCGCAAAGCAGTGCTTGCTACTTAAAATTGCTTATTTTAAAAATATATTTTCCAAAGTATTTTGTGTCAATTGCATACCTGAAAATATTCCATTCTTAAGTCTCTTTAATTTTTTTAATTTACCTGTGTGGGTATGTATGTATATGTGTGTGGGCACATGCATACAGTAGTGTATATGTGTGGGTCAGAGGACACTTTTCAGGAGTTGGTTATCTCTTTCCATACTGTAAGGTGCCAGGATTGAACTCAGGTCATCAGGCTTAAACCACTTTTACCCACTGAGCCATCTTCTTATCCCAAAATGACAATTATAATATAATGATACATCAAAAGGATGTCCTGTTTCACACACATATATAAGCTTAAAATTAATCTCATACCGGATGAAGGGAGTTATTTTGGTTTTGGTGATAGAAAATGGAATTTTCTGCAGTGGGGGCTCACACTGTAAACGTGCTAGTCTCAGTCTAGCACCTTCATATCTAGCTCAGCTTTCTAAGTGTTGGACTACAGGCATCAGCCACTGTGCTCGGCCTGTTTTCATTGTCGAAACACACCCAAACAAAGCGCTAATTTTTGCATATATGCAGGTTTAATATTAACAGAGGTATAAAGTGTATATATATATTCCCAAAAATCAGTCGTAATCGTTATTTTAGATTTGTTTATATTGTCTTAGATCTTTACTAATCTGATGACCATTTTCCCCACAGGCATAAATATATTTCTGGACGGCTACGTCCCAACAGAGAACCTGAGGTTCAGGGACGCGTCGCTTGTCTTTAAGGTAGCCGAGACAGCAAATGAAGAAGAGGTTAAAAAGATGTGCATGTATAAATATCCCGGGATGAAGAAAAAGATGGGGGAGTTTGAGCTCGCGATTGTAGCTGGAGAGTTCACTGACTCTGAGATCATGGTGATGCTGGGGGAGAACGGTAAGCCCTGCGTCTGTGATGGGGGAGGCAAGTCTCTGACCATCTGCTCACGGAGAACTGACGCAGGGCTGGCACCTGAGTTTATTGATTTAACCTCACAGTTTTGTGGTATTTATTTAGTTTTGTGGTACTAATTTAGTCTCACCATTGTTGAAACAGGCTAATATTCATTATTTTCACTAAAACATGCAGTTTCTGCTCAGCTGATTTTTCTGTGACGTCTACCTTCATAAATGTATTATTATTGGCTAGGCAGCGATAGTGTACGCCTTTAATCCCAGCACTCAGGAGGCAGAGGCAGGTATGGATCTCTCAGTTCAAGGACAGCCATGGCTACACGGAGAAAAATTTTATTACCAATATTTTCAATATTAAATTGTCACAGTTTATAGTGTAGTCTTGCAGCTTATAAAACTGTAGAAGATTTAGTATGAGATTGCAACATATCAGGCTTCAGTAAACAGGTTTGGTTGGGTTACAATTTTTTGTATGAGGTGTGAATAGGCATTTCTACCATAAAATAGCCTATGGTACCCTTAACAGTCTGTGTGATAACTAAGACAAATGCATTTTTAACTACCAAATAATAAGTTTAGGCTAATATTTGACAGGTGAGAGAAAATTGTTTCTCTCTTAACTGTTACATAAAATCTTTAAGACAAATTTCTCTGTTATAACAAGAATATTTGGAATGTAAAGGTTATAATTTTGTTTTTGTTCTATTATCAGGTACAGGTAAAACTACATTTATCAGAATGCTTGCTGGAAGGCTTAAACCAGATGAAGGAGGTACTGTCATAAACATCCCCTACTTTATTCTACAGAGTAAATGTTAAAGGGCTGGGCAGTTTTTATGTCATTGTAATTGTGGTTTTTTGTAGGAGAAGTACCGGTTCTAAATGTCAGTTATAAGCCACAGAAAATCAGTCCCAAATCAACAGTGAGTCATTATTTTAATTTGACTGTTAAAATGTATATTTGATGTATGTGTGTTATAGCTTTAGTCTTTTGCTAAGGGGCTAGGGCATTAGCTCAGTGGTAGAGTATATGTTTAACATGAGGTAAATTACTGAGTTTAATCTCCATCACAAAAAGAACTCTTGCCCATGTTAACTTCTCTACATCACAGGCTAACCTGGAATCTACTATGTAATATAATACCTCGGATTCTCAGTCCGCCTACCGTACTGCCCAAGTGCTGGAGCATGGTACCACATCTGGCTCTGGTCAGATCATTTCAAGCATACAGCTGTAAACGCCAGCAATTCTACTCATTAGCATAGACCTGAGCAATGTACACACTTGAGCACCAGAAGCAGTACAAAAAATCCTCCTGTCAGTCAGCTGATGAATGATAACTTAATGTAAGGTTATTCAGCATTAGGGAAATTAATGCTGGTTAGTTATTTCAAGTATAAAACTTGAGAGTGTTATACTGAAGGAATCAGTCGTGCCCTCTGATTATGTTGAGCTTACTCTCTGTGTGTTCAGCATCACAACACTGACCCTGTTACACATTTACATGATCTGTTTCAAGTTCTCACACTCAGCTCTGTTCCATACAGCAAGTAAAAAGCCATTTTAGGATTCAATTAATAAGAGAATAAGATGGTTTGCAATTGTGTGTTATAAACTACAGATTATCCAGCATTTTTAAGTCCACTTTGACATTTACAATTAATTATTCCTGCTCTTCATTATTTCTCCCGAAACATTCATTTACTTTCTGCTTTTCAATTTTAAGATTATTATTGCCTTTTTACTTATGGGCAAACATAGGTGAACCATTAAGAAAGCCTCAAAATGAGATGGTGAATAGGCCAGGCATCACTGCAGACCTGCCATTAGTACCAGCACTCGGAGGCAGAGGCACCCTGGCTGGCTATGTAGTGAGACACTCTAAGAAAAAGAAAATAAAATTGATATAAATTGGTGGCAAATTGAATTCATTTTGGTCTGAAGTTAGTACTAATAAATAGAAAATAGAAAAGTTCTTTCCTGGTAATTTATCATTTAAATTTTTCTTTTTAAAACCAGGGAAGTGTTCGCCAGTTACTGCATGAAAAGATCAGAGATGCTTATACTCATCCGCAGTTTGTGACTGATGTAATGAAGCCCCTACAGATTGAAAACATCATTGACCAAGAGGTACCTTAGCATTATCTATCCTGATATACCTGTACACATCATTTGGATGTCTTTACATTTTCTGAACTTCTCCAATTAGGTACAGACATTGTCTGGTGGTGAACTTCAGCGAGTAGCTTTAGCTCTGTGTTTGGGCAAACCTGCTGACGTCTATTTAATTGATGAGCCGTCTGCGTATTTGGATTCTGAGCAAAGATTAATGGCAGCTCGGGTCGTCAAACGGTAAATGTCGTTCTTGTAGAATGTCATCTTGATTGTGTGTAGTGGCATACAAATCTGTTTGTGATGTAAAAGCTATGAAAGGTTTGCACTTGTTGTGTTCCAGTTTCATTCTCCATGCAAAGAAGACAGCATTTGTTGTAGAACATGACTTCATCATGGCCACCTACCTAGCAGATCGTGTTATCGTTTTTGATGGTGTTCCATCTAAGAATACAGTTGCAAACAGGTAAAAAATGATTTTTTTTTTCAGAAGTAAAATTTAAATTCTAACAATTATCACATTCTAAATTTCCAGTAAGATCATAAATACTGACGTTCTATTGCTTTCTTCTTTGAAGCAGGTAGCTGCTAGTCAGTTTCTTATTCTGTGACAGCACCCCACTTTGTTGGGGATCCTGAATATCTCGCTTCCATGCAGCGCCCCACACACCCCACCTCAACACCTAGTTGCCTGGTAGAATCAAGACTCTTAACACTTAATTAACTAACCAGATTTATGTATAAATATCACAATTTACAAGATGTCAGTATAATAATATTAGAGCCACTTAATAATGATTATAACCTTGTGAAAACATAGCTACTTGTGGTTAGAAAATGTCACACATGTCCACATCAATCTTGGTTCTCTCAAAGTAAAGACTTATTTACAAACAATACTGTCTAGGGCCTTACAGTAGTTTTCAGCGTAGTATACAATACTCGACCTAGGTGGATACATTCTCTTTCAGTCTAACTTTGTCCAGTTGATTATTTAAAATTCCTTAGAAACTTAATTTTTCTGCAAAAATTACTGTTGGGAAACTAAAAAATTAGACATTATTTTACCACTAGGTATGATAAGTTGCAAACCTTTGGGCCATAAATCTATTTGTTTCTCACACAAAACTTTTTGATGTTAAGAAGTAGGGTTAAGTTGCTATTTGAATAATTCTTTCAAGAAATAAAAGTACCAGTCAGGTATAGTGGTTGGACATCTTTCATCCCAGCATGAGAGGCAGAGCCAGGCAGATTTAACACCACTGGCTGTTCTTCCAGAAAGCACGGGTTCATTTCCCACCACCTACATGATGGCTCGCAACTCCCTGTACCTCTAAGTCTAAAAAAAAAAATTAGCTTAGAAGAAAGCGTAAAAAGGTTTGACTGGACACTTACTTCAATGGCAGTAACTCAGTGTAAAGTACTTTCCTAACATGGTGCAGGGCCCTGCTTTCTATCTGGGGTTCTGCAAAAAATCATTAAACATTCAGATCATAAACTATAGATCATACTGAGTTTGTTAGCTTTGGTGCTTGGCTAAGTGGTGATTCTTGGATCCTTAATCAAAATTTAATGAAAATTGTTCATTTTCCTCCTAGTCCTCAGACTCTTTTGGCTGGCATGAACAAATTTTTGTCCCAGCTCGAAATTACATTCAGAAGAGACCCTAACAACTACAGACCACGAATAAATAAGCTCAATTCAATCAAGGTATGTGGATAATAAAAACATACATCTTTTTCTTAAAAATCTATTATCATATCATACTGATTCTCAGAATCAGTTGTTTTTCTTCTCTACAAGGCAGCAACTGTAATGTATCTGGTGTTCTAATTTATTCTGTGCCATTTAAAACTGCCCTGAAATCTGGCACATGTTGTAGCACACTCCATTAGTCCCAGCACTGGGGAGGCAGAGCCTTCTGTCTAAAAGAATAAAACCTTACTACGAGCCCTTGAAAGTACATTTAACCAATTTCTCTGGTTTTTGCTTTAAGATAGGGTTAAAATAAACATTCTCCTAAGATGGTCATAGAGCGTGACACTAATGAGAAGCTAGCTGACAGGTGGACAAGTGACCATTCTATAAACAGTGCTAAGAAAATCTATTTTTAGTATATCTTACATAATAAGCAGTTTTCAAGCTGACAATCCACTGCCTTTTGTACCATGCGCTTAAAGTTGGGATTATGTTTCACCAAGAATATTGCAGTCTGTACAAAATTCATGCATTAAAGCATTCTACAGAGTGCATGCTGCCCTGCTCACTGTGTCACTTCTCTTTCTTTTTAGGATGTAGAACAGAAGAAGAGTGGAAACTACTTTTTCTTGGATGATTAGATTGAATCTGAACTTATCAATAAGCCATCTTACCTACCGGGATTTTTATCATATAAAACTCTAATCAGGTTTTATGGTCCCACATACTCTGGAGCTTTGAAGTATGATTTTCTTAATGTGACATCAAAAGCCAGTTGTCTTGTAAATTGTTTAAGAACTGTTATGTTCTTAAGATTAAACCTCCGTGCATACACTAGCATGGAGACATTTCAGATAGATCAGTTACCTCCAGATTTTCACGATCTGTGGGGAGATTTTCAGTTGTGTATTATATTCATGTACCAGATGCTTCCTGGTGTTGCCCATCTTTAAAATCTTGGATAAAATCTGTACTTACCTGTTTGCTAAATGTACCAGTATAACGGAACTGCCCTCTTCTAAAAGCCAGTCACAGACTTCCTGCTGAGGTCTATAGCACCAGGGCTATATTTGCTATGTTCAGTCTGTACACTGTTACTTTCTGTCAGTGTCTGCTACAAACGCCATTGTTGGAAGATGTTTATGATCAACTTATGCATTGTTTTTAATGGGTTTTTGGTGCTTTTGAACATCTGTCAAAATTTATTTCAGTACCCTAATTTAACTATGGCTTTGTTTTTTTGTTGTTCTTACATTCTATAATAACATTCACAGTAATGTTACTTTTATAAATATATATAATCACTGATGAAGATTAGGGAGGAGGCATTTCTGAAGAATATATGCTTCCTGTAAAACTATAGGCTTGGGGTGGGGAGATGGTTCAGTCAGTAAAGTGCAGGCTGCACACTTATGAGACTTAGTAGAAATCTCTGATACCAATGCTGGGAAGTGAAGACAAGCAGCTGCCTACAGCTCCCTGGCCTGCCAGCCTAGCACAATCTATGAGCACTGTGTTCAGTACCAACACACTGATGTGTACACACCCAACCCTACAGATACAGTTGGTCCTTAAGTATCTGGATTTTAGGGTTTTGATTTTAGTTTTATTTTGAGACGTGTCCTACAGCCCAAGCTGGCTTCAAATTAGGTATCCACGGACAAGTTTGAATTTCTCAGCCCGCTACCTAGACTTGGATTATGCAGTGCTGAGGATCGAACCCAGGGCTTCGTGTGTGCTAGGCAAGCACTCTAACAACTGAGCTATATCCCCAGCCCAGCCCTTCATATTTATAGACTACAAATTCTTCTGTTGAGCAACCAAGGACAACCTTAAACAACTTCTCCAGTGAATGCAGGGCAAATAGCAATACAAAGTACCACTGCTGTAGTGCACACACATTGTAGGTTTGCATTCCACATCTTACTAATACCAAACTGGGACGGGGCAGGCAGAACAGGGAAATTAGAAATTATTTGACAAGACTTTAGAACTTATTAATAATAGATCTTGATTAATTTGCAAATGATAGAAAGTTTGTTTTGACTGAAACCCATTAGGCCTAAAATGAATTTATATAATTTATATAATCCATAAATACATGTTGTAAAAGAATGCAAATATGCAGAAGTATATGGAATAAAATCTCCATCAATTTCTGAGCTTACCAGTGTGTGGTCATTCCTTCATTATGCACTTAGTATGGGATTATACTGAAATAGTTTTCAGCATTAACAAAGTTCATCCATTTTAGTGCTAATGTCAATGTGAATAAGATTATTTTTTGTGCATAATAAATTTGAAAATGCAAAAGCAGACAAACAGTTGTGAGATGCCTTGTGGATGCTGGGAATTGAATCCAAGTACTCTGGAAAAGCAGCCGCTTGCTCTTGCAGAAGACCCAAGTTTGGCTTCCAGCATCACCAATGGTACCTTATAACAGTCCTAACTGCTGGCTTCTGTGGGGCCCCATCCCCGCCAGATGCTCCTGTGAAAGCTTGCTAGCTCAAATAGGGAGCAAAAGCAACAGCTGACCTTCCTTCACAGTCCTAGAAGGAATGCCCCCTCTCATCTCAACCTTCAGGCTTAATGTCCCTCCCTTTTCCTTCCTGACTCCTCCTTACTTTCTATGGCTTTTTCTTAATAATCTTATGTTCACTTCCTGGTAACAGGCTCACCCTGCTTGATCTATGGCTGCAGCAGAAAACTCTTGGATTAAGGGTGTGGGCTAAGGCTGAGCCACACCACAACTAAAGACAGGTTCTCTCCCCCAGTAAATAACACACTCTCAGGGTTGTGTGTCCAAGTATCCTGCAACACAAGTCTTGCTTCCCACCTTCTGGCTTCTCTATTAACCTGGACAATCTAGCACACAACTGATTGGGAAATGCTCTCCTTCCTCCCTACCCTCAACCACCTCATCTGGATAGCTCAGTCAACTCATTCTCAGAAGACCCACATAGTAGGGAACTGAAGAGATGGCTCAGTGGCGTGTAAAGCCATATGGCTACTATTGTAGCCATGTGGCGTGTAAAGCCATATGGCTACTATTGTAGCCACTTTCTAAAATTCACATATGGAAAAATAATCTGAATACAGTTACCTTATGAGGCAGTGCCCCAACTAGAACCTCCAGTGCCAGGAAAACAATTTATTGAGCTATTGGCCAAAGAGTTCCCATAAGCTGGGCAGTGATGGTGCAGGTTTTTAATCCCAGCACTTGGGAGGCAGAGGCAGGCAGATCTCTATGCATTCAAGGCCAGCCTTGTCTACAGAACAAGTTCCAGAACAACCAAGGTTACACAGAATCCTGGCTCAAAAAATAAAAGTCAAAAACCAAAGGGGTCCCCATATATACCCCTCCCAAATATCACATGCTATTGTTATTGGCTACTCGGTACATGAGGGAAGAAAAGTCTCTATTGCTGATGCCACCGCGGGGGGGGGGGGGGGCATGTAGAAACTGAGCTGGCGCCCAACTATAAAGCTTTACCCCTACTGTGCTAGAAGGTACTCTGCATTACCATCAGAGAAAAAATAACATCGTCCAACTGCAAACCTGACAACCTCCAACAGAGACCACCTGTAAAATGACTGGTGCAAAGGTGGAGTAAATGTTATGGGGGTAATAACCATTTGTTTCATTTGTCTATTCACACACATAATGCCATCACAGGAGTGCCTTTTACCATACAAACCCCAGGAATTGAACTCAGCTCAATATAAGGCTCAGCAGCATATATTCTTTCTCTACTAAGCCATCTCCAAGGCTCCAACCGCATTTCGGTTAAAGTCTACTCCATGAGGAATCCATACTTGGCACTGCAAAAGCCAAGAACCTGAGAGTTCACAGATCATGAAACCTAGGGGAAAACTTGATTATTCTACTAAAGGAAAACAGTAAAATAGCTCCTAATAGCGTTGCTCCACTCCTAGTCAGGGCTCTCCTCAGTGTATAACTTGCTGACATCTGACAACTGGTCTATGTGCAGAGTGAGACCTTAAAGCACTCAGTCCTACATGACTGACACTTGCTGGGAAAGGGCGAGTGTCTTCTCCAATACAGTGCCACTGGTCTATCAACCACATGCCAGGCAGGGACATTTTTGTGTCACTGCACTTCTTTTCCGTTTTTGTTTGGAAGAACAAGAATTTAGCTGAGTGGGGATGTAGGGAGGACCTGGGTTAAACTGGAAAGAATATTACCAAAATATATTGAATTAATGATTTTATATGTCTGCACACACACCCCACAAGAGTGCATATTAGGTCAGATGCACAGGACTTGAATTCCTGCACTGAGGCAGAGACAGGTGAAATTTTGAGTTTCAGGCAAGCCAGGGATACAAAGTGTAAAAAACAAAGCACAATCCTGCTTTGTGGGGCACTCTTCCTGGAGTCCATGTCAGGCTGACTTACTTGCCTTTAATTCTACCTCCAGGAAAATGGCCTCCAAGGGCACCTGCACTCACATGCAAAGTCATTCACATACACATAATCTTTAAGAAAAAAAAAACTATAGCTTGCTACCTGTACTGAGATTAGTTTCCATCAAGTAATGCACTATCATTTTCAGTTCTGAGAAAACAAGTCTCCTGAAAAAGTTCATAATTTAAGCAAAATGACTATTCTTGAGTAAATTACTTAATGATGAGCATGCACTTAAATATTTTTCAGGGTCAGGGTAGTAGATCATCTGCCTAAAATGTGCAGGCTGCACTTTAATTCCCAAAACTGCAAAAAGCAAACAGTTTTCAAAGTACTGTTTCCAATTCATTCAGTTTTTAGAAGACATATTCCTGAACTTTTGGGGGTTGGGGGTACCAAAAAAATAAAAGTAAGTCCCTTAATCTTTGATTGCCTCGGTATTCTGCATCCCTGCTTTAGTGTGCTCAAAGGGATGGGGCATCCCCCTTGTACAAACCATTCCACCACTAACTAGATAGCTCCATGCTCCATGACCTGGTCTAAAACCTTGGCAATGCATAAAATGGAAGCAGTACCCGTAGGTATAAACACACTTTCAGTTGCCTCTTCTATAATTATCTTCCAGCATGAGAAATCCATGGAAGCCATATCATTTTCAAGAGTTTACTAAGATTCATCCTCAGATTTACATGTGATATACTGGGTTACCCAAAGACCAGAGAATCCCAAGCAGAATCGACAGACAGAATTTAATATATGCACACGGTTGTATATATAATGCAGCATCACACCATGTAGGGCATTGACTTGTTTTATACATTCAGATCGTTTGAAACACTTCTTAAGGCTACGAAACAGAACATAGAAAAATAAACAGCAATATATTGAACACTTACAAAAGTGGTATGATAAAGAATATAAAGTACTATTCCTTTCAACACTTCAAAAGATATGTATAGATATGTATATGTTTTTACAAGTAACATCACAAAGGATCACATCTTCACATGCTTATAAGTATTATTGTACTCAGTGTAAGGCTAGGATCATTTTTCATACATAAGTTTTTTCTAGCTTTGTAACAATGCAATCTTTTTAAACCATTCAAGTAAAGTCAACCCCAAAGCTGCTGCTTCTCAGCATTAAGACATGCACCCACCCCTCACAGGATTCTCTAAACTTCCAAACAAACAAAAAGTCCCAATTATCAGGAGAAACAATGGCTGACATTATGTAGGAAAATCTTAGCTCTTTCAAATTGATATGCTCAAGTGAGCCATTGTGAAGATCTTAAAAAAGCAACTAGACATAAAATAGGGAGCAAAATATAGTAAACAGAAATAGTATAGCTTCCTCTTCAGCTACACAAGAATGGACCTTGCTAAGTACCCTAAGTGAAAGAAAACCTTCACCTCATCTAAAACTGAAGGTAAAATAAATGAGGCAAAATAAATATTGCTAGTTTCCAGGATGGCTGAGTATTCTCTAAACCAGAAACGTTTAGAAAGGAACTGTATTGCACCAAGTCAATCACAAGCAAGTCTGCAGTTCACAGGCATTCTGATTTAACCCTTGGGTCAAAGAAAACACTACACTCCAAAAAGAGTTTGCATCTCATGAACTGTCAGCACAGTGGGGCGGAAAACCCACTCCTGTCAGGCTGAGGCAGACAAGAGCCCTGCCGTGAAACAGACACGGGAAACAACACGAGGGTCACAAGCTGCCAGCATTCTGCTGCCAAGGAGTGCGTGGGCCAAGAATGGAGGATGTCTGAGAGGAAGTAACTTGAACAGCAACAACACCGAAAGGAGCAGAGGTGGGGCCTACTCCAACTACAGCACCTACACTACACATATGAGCTCTGGTCACTGGAAGCGTTTGTTCAGAACATAGCCCATCATCAAAATTTATGATGTGCCAACACAAAGGACTTTCTGGTTGTCATTTTCTTTCTTTTCTCACGTAGAAAGAGGTCAAAATACAATGACAGTTCATGTGAAGGAAAAGGCTTGCTTGGCCCTAGTCTGACCTCAGGATAAGGCAAAATCTTCTGATACCTAAAGAAAGAAAACTGACCTTCATACCAAGACTGATCATTTTAAAACTATTGAAGTCCGAGTTCTATTCCAGAGGTCAAAACAAACTACCACAGGCTAAAATTCTTTCATCACTGATCCATCATGCCCTGCAGGTCAGGTAAAGAAAACAGAAGTTGACTGGTTTCCCTTAGGAGCTAGAAGTACTGGGACATCACTAAGACACAGAGTGACCATGAGGACACCAAGCGCTATTCTTCCCTGTCCAATCTTTCAACATTTCCCAAATCAGTAACACAAAAGACATTGGAAAAAGCTACTTCTTTTGAGCTCCTGAGACCAAACATATCAAACCTCTAAAATCTGGCTTATATCAAAAAGCGATTTTCATACTAAAACTATTAAAACCAATTCTACATAAAAAGCACAGGCTAAACAGAAGATCCTCTACAGTTCTCATCCATAATTCAGCCACAGATACTGAACACCGGCAGAGCAGAACCTTTACCACTTCAGCTTAGAAGCAGACGGCAAATTCCTTTCTTCCTTTCAATGGGTTCTAATTTTTTTCTTCACATCCCATGCTATGAATTTTTTTACCTAGCACCATCATAATAAAATATTATCTTTCAAAGTGCTCTCTAAAGCCCTACATTACAAAATTTCTAAATGCTAATCACTACTCAAATCAGCAGTTACACAGACATGAGGGTAATTAAAACAGCGGAGGTAAATACCATCATTACAGTACAGTGGAACTTCACGGAGCCTCGCTGACAGCCAAACGTCCCAAGTTATCAGAGGACCCAGAAAACTTGTCTGCTTCAGTTTGTCAAATTCAAGTGAACTGAATTTGCTTCTAAAAGTAATCTGCCCCCCAAAACAAAATCCACACCTATTTCTGGCTAGGTATATCACACACAACATGCAAAGAAAATCACCACCATACTACCTACTATTTGCATAGCACTCAAGCTGCCTGATCACGAAGTAATTTCAACATAAAAAAAAAGGTAGATTTTTCACATTGATATGTACAAATAAGAAATACAAAGGACAGTTAGTTTTACAAAGTGACACAGATGAAAGAATACTGTGCTAACTGGTCTGAGTCCAACCTCCAAATGAGGACAGAGTGCAGCATGCAGAGGGAGCCGCTAGAGAACCCTGCAGACAGGAAGCAACAGAGAGCTACGGAATACAGAGCAAAGCCACGTTCTAGCAGCATCCTCTAGACAAGAACGACGAGTCACAATCATGTTCTCTTTATACAGTAATTCCAGCTACGACAAGCTGAACATGCAACTGTAAAGTGATAAACACAGCTCATGGTGCAGGGAAGAAAACGAAACACTTTTATAGAGAAGAAGCCTATCAGGTTAAACGTTTCAACATTTCTCACAAAATATTTAGAATCTGTCAGTGCATTAGTGTTAAAGTGGCATTAAAAAACTTCTGCAGTTTTAACAGATGCAGATTATTTCCAAAATGCATAGCATCTACATTCCCTTCGAGTAGGCACCATGATATTTACAGCAGTGCTAAGAGTTCTTGATGGAAACAGCCGTCTCACCGGACTTCCTACTATTTCTTAAACATCTATTGTATTCTATCTCAAATTCAACAAATACTCACCAAAAAATTCAAAAATATACCCTATGGATATTAAAAGAACTATATACAACAATTCTAAGACACAGGTTAATAGGCTGCCTCGTGTGTAATAGTAAAGAGAAGACGTTATTCAAGTTTGACAGATACTGAGATGAAAGGCCTTTGGGTTGGAAGCATATTAAAAGACAACAGTGTTTTAGGCTGAGGATTGTTTGAGCCCAGTTTATGACTAAGGCATTGCATAATAAAATATACATTTCTATTTGGTGCAATGTTATGTTTTGGAATCTATAGTGTATTGAATGCTTTATTTTCTTATCACTTTAGTAAACACTAAAAAGCACACATTTCCAACGTTTTAAATCAAACTTACAGAAGGAAAAAAAAAATCAAACACTGTCTATGTCTTATATTGAGCTGTTTATAAAAAAATACTTAAAGTCATGTTTACTTTTTATGGGGGCAGTAACCCAATAAACAGATTCTGAGTAAGAAAAACCACAATGCCAAAAATTCATCTGCCCCTTGAACTCATGTCCAAAGTCTCATCAGAACAGGAATTAAGGGAAAGGGGGAAGGGGAGAAGATAGTTCCAATTTGGGTTTTTATTGTAATGATTTTAAAGCCTTCAGAAATATTCCACCTAAGAAAAGGCTACAGCTCTATAACATGAGCAATAACTAACCATTAAGTGTGTTGTCCCCTGTGGCCATCTCCCATCCCTGATCTCCTCCTGTCCCCCCTGTACGGGCGTCCTCTAACATGTCGATGGTACTGATAACCTTCATCCCGGCTTCGGTTAGGCTGCCCTTTCCAGGACTCCTCGCCTCTTACATGTTGATAGCCACCTCGACCAGAAGAGCCCCAATCACTTTTGTACTTCCTGCTTCCGTAAGTTTGGTTATAAAACTGCTTGGATCTGCCACTTCTCAAAATATTAGACACTTCATTCTCATCTTCTGAACTCTCTTCATTTGGTCTTTGCAGTTTATCCACAGAATTGGCCCCAGAGCTGACCACATCCGCAGCGGTCTTGGGATCTTTTCCTTTCGGACTCTGAATGGTCCTCTTAGACTCAGGTTCAGCAGACACAGTCTCTCTCTCTCTGTCTAGAATCTGAGTAGGAGGGTGAGCCTTTCCTTCCACTCCAGAAGAACCTGAAGCCAAGTCTATGTCTGCCTTCCTCGTCTGGGACGACTGCTCCACTCGGCCTTCATGCTTGCTGCCCACACTTCCTTCAGAGAGAGAATGTGCACCTTCAACTCTGGCTTCTGGGAACTCATCTACTGCTGAGACAGAATCGCATTCTTTAGACAGATCTAGATTTTCCAAAGGCAAATCCAACTCTCCTTTATCATCAGGGGGCAGGACAATATTTTGCCTCATTACAGGATTTTCTACAAATCCCTGAAAAGGATACCCATACCAAACATGAGGGAAGAAAGGAGGTGCAATGGGAACAGGACCTAAAAATGGGTTAGGCCCAAAGGACTGTTGTGGGTACATGTTCTTGCCATTAAGTGACTCTTCATATTCAGCATGAAGAAGCTGCCCTGGGTTCTCAGACTCCAGCTCAGGTTGGTAAGACAATTGTCCATGACCTTCAGACACCTGAGACGGAGGGATAACCAGCGGTGAAGAAAATGCAGGCGGTCCAATCTCTGCCTGTGGCATCTGACCATTAACACTGGCCTCAGGGTGCATAGAATAGTGGGCATCAGTGCAAGGACAGTCACTTTCACTCTGAGCAGGAGGGGCTTCTTGGAACCAAGTATTCTGAGGATACACAGGAACAGGGACCTTTGGGTACATCCTGCAGGCTGCCATGTAGGCCTGGTGCAGAGGATACAGGTAAGAATGTGGGGCCCACATAGGGCAGCTATATGCCTGAAAGACAAAAACAAAAAAACAGCAAAATAAGCAGAAATATGAGAGGTTGAAAAGCTGTCTTTCTGAAAGTATTTAGCTTGAGCTAAGTCTCTCATGCATATAAAAAAAAACAAAACAAATACAGGATCACAGTGGTGACCAACATGAAAAGTGCTGGAGCTGGAATCAAGTCATCTCTTCTTGACCCTGTTCTGGGTTCTGACCTGATGCAGACTAACAGGAAGAAGCATCATCTTAGCCACTGAGAATTTAGCTAGATCCATTCACTAGCCTGCCAAAAAAATGCTCAAAAAGACACAGTCTCCAACAGGGCTCATTAACTAGGAGTCCTCAAAGTACTCCAATAGCCAAGGATTAACATGCCAGACCTCTTAACAAAGGATAAAGACGAAAAAGAAACGCTTTAAATCCTTCCTTTGTTGGTATTCGACTAAAAAACCAAATTATGAAAAAATCCAGCATGACCTAGGTAAATGTTACCAGGCAATGGATACAGCATATGGCTTTCTGAAGCTGGCTGTAAGATATTTATTCCATGTTTCTAGAAAAGACAGAAATGAATTTCCATCAAAGAACACTGACACGGACTGTCCTGAGGCCTCTTCCCAAGAAAAGCTATTTTTCTATTAGCCACTTCTCCCACACCCCCACTAACTCTCTGATATGCTAATGAGCAATGGTCCCACCTTAAAGAGGCTTTCTAGATTACTCCCTCCAATCCTCTCAACAGGGGCAACTTTGCATAATCATGAATAGGCGGCTTCAGAGACACCCAATGGCTTGTACAGGATGACAGACCTGAATTTGTTAAAGTACAACTTCAAACCAAGACCTTTCTTCTAACTCCCCATCAAGGACATTCCCAGGAACTTGGTTTGCCCTTCATACATTCCAAGTCCAAGCTATTATCAATTAAAAGAAAAAGCAAGCAAAAGCTAGAACCTGTACCATTACCAAACAACATAAAAGGTACCGTTTAGTAAACCTTAAATTACCAATTAAGAGATAAATATCTTATATTTTACTATTTCCAGTGATGAGGTTAACTTTAATAAGATAAGATGTAAATACCTTTACACCAAGATTGAAGAAAAATCGAAGAATATTCTTATCTGAAAAAAAAAATAATTTTTCACTAAAATTACATAATCAAAGGTTTTCTTTCTGCCAACATCAACTATTAAAGCTCTAAAGACATTTTCCTTGTCTGTGCAGTAAAACACAAAAAATAGAAACATAACCAAAACACAGGCTGTCTCTAAAGGGCAATTTCCGGTCTTCTATACTTTCCTCTGCATTAATATCTAAATTCCCAAATAACTTAAATTTAGTTTATCTGACTAAAATTCAATCTGGGAGAAATTCAGATGAACTATTATCTTTCATATATTCTGTTGTGGTTTCAAGAATTACAAGATAAAACACAGGGAAAAATATTAAGATTCCCATAAATCAAATCAGGTATTGGTAGTGTATACTTATAACCTAGAACCCAGGAGACTGAGGCAGAGTATAAGTTCCAGGCCACCCTGAGCTACACAGAGACACTTCTGACAAAATAAATTAAAGCTTGGGCTGGATGGCTCAGTGGTTAAAAGCACTGTATACTGCTCTTCCAGAGGTCCTGAGTTCAATTCCCAGCAACCACATGGTGGCTCACAACCATCCGTAATGAGATCTAATGCCCTCTTCTCATGTGTCTGAAGACAGCTACAGTGTATTCATATACATAAAACAAATGATTCTTTAACAAAATAAATAAATTAAAGCTTAGAAATGATTTCAAAGCTGTCAAAGTTATTTATGGAAGCAAGCAAGCAAACAAACAAAGAAGCATGAGAGGCTTTGCTAAGCACAAAAACGCATTTTTTACCTAAACAAAGCTAACACAGGACTGAACACTCAAATGCTCTCGACTGAGTCCTTCCAATGGCTCTTTCTCACTAACTGGGTGTACTTGAGGAAACAGCAAGTGAATGCTGGACAAGGCCTCACCTTTAGGCAGGTCCTCGCCGGTCTGACACAGTGAATAAGGGGGTGCAATGGCTCGATCTCCCTTCTCACTACAAGGAAACCCAGGATAGAGTGGGTCTTGATAGAGGCTCATTGTCTGAGGCAAAGGCATCAAGGGCTGGTTAACTGCCTGAATTGACACAGGAACCGGAGAGGGTGTTAAATGCGCTTGGGACACGGCAGCATCAGGTCCAGTGGTCTGTGTCACTGACAAAATGGGAATCTGAGCAGGGACACCTAAGAAAGGCAGGGGAAAAAACAAAAACTATTAAAAAAAAAAATCAAAGTTATTTTCATTTAGAAGTATTTGTAGTAAATGAACAATACTGCACCACTTATACACCTTGTAAAGTAGAGCACAGTAACTTAATTACTTGAGTAAAATCCAGGAAATAAGTCAATGTCTTCTAACTATAGTTCCCCCAATAAAATGTTTAAGGCAAAGCCCTTGTAAAGAGTCCTAAAGGAGATGTTAATAGTGTTGCCTACAGAGGAACACAAACTGTGGCACCAGTCACTGTTGAGCTCCGAAGACAATGGTGCCATCTGACAATAGGGGTAACTGGCTCAAATGTCAGCACACCCACAGTGATCAGAGCACGCCCCAGTAAACACCATGCCCCAGCACTTAGCTTTCTAGAACCATGAGAAGTGCTAAGAACTCCACATTCCTAAGTCTGCTGTGGTCAAAATCTCATTCAAGAACTTGACACTTTTGATTTTGAAAGGCATTGTTAACTGCTGGGAAATTTTTCCAAATTCTTTTCTAACCTGTTGGTCCAAAGGTTGTAGGTTCACTTGGCCAGGCTGGCACAGTGGCTGGTAAGGAAGGCACCGCAGGAGTGAGATGTACTTCTGGAGAAACTAGAAGGGGAGCTGGATTTGACAAAGGTATATGTTCTGCTGGCTTCTTCAAGAATGGCAGGTTAAAAAAAAAGAAAATCATTTTGCTTTGACACATGTTTTAGTAACAAATTTATCTTGAGTGAAGTATAAAATGCCCTACTATAAAACTAAGCATATAATTATTCATTCATGCCAGTCTCAAGAGTTCACTCACTGGCCAAGAATACCACATAACACATTTCATATTAACAAATTTGCCTAGCGCCAAGTCACAGGCAGTTAGAAACAACAAACAAAAGCCAAGGACTTTTTTTCCCCCTAAGAGATTCTTACACAAAAATTTAAATTCATTAAATTAAGTTCATTTTTCCAACACAAAGTATGTTGAAGCAACAGCATTAGACCAAGAACCAAAATGTCTGCTGATAGTCAAGTGCGTTCACTGACTCGGCAAACTACTGGTCCTTTTAAATATATATAGAATTCATTAGTGTTGATGCATTTAACTTCTAGAGATATTTTTAATGTTCTTTTTTATTTTCCAGCTGAACCAGCAAAAAACTTACTTGTTCTACAGGAGATGGGCACTCTTTCTGTGACTTAGATGGTGATGACACTCTGGTACATTTATCATCGCTGATCTTTAAGAGCAAGAAAAGTCACACTGTGATTAAGAGACCTCCATTTTGGAGAGTTCACTGAGAACCCACACCCTGTGCATCGCTGTCACAGTACTGGGGAGCTTTTATTTGGGGTATGACTCACGCAAAAGGAGACAAAGTTGATCTCTCTCTCCACATATACACTATAGTGTGCACACAACCATGCATGCACACCTAAGAGGTAAGCAAATGTCTTGAATGTATTTAAGGCCTTTACCTCCAGTGTGCTTGGCTCGGGTTTTTTATCCACATGAGTATGGCCACGTAGAGAGTCTGCAACAGATCAAGAATAAAAAGGCAGAATCAACCTTCAGTTGATTTAAATACAGAAATACAAATACTGTCTTAGCTCATGTAAATATTTCTCTCCAATGTCAAATATATGACATCAGATGAACAGTTTAACAATTTAAGTGTCTTTTCCCAATATACCAATCCCTTATCTATAGTAGATGCAATACACCAGGTGATATCTCAAACTTTGTATAAGCCCAGTTTTATACTATGAATTTTTCCCTGTATCTTTAAAGTCAGCAGAAACTTCTGTATTAAAACAGAATTCTGATATTCTGTAGAAGTTACATGAATGTAACCTCTTACATAGACATTATACTTCCACCCTTTCATTAGAGAGCAGTACTCTCGGACTTCTCTTTGACCTACTCAAATTGCCAGCATCTCTACTCTACACTAAGGGAGCATTACGAGAACACGAGCACTGCCACGCCCACTCAAGGAGACACTCAAGGCAGCAGCACAGCACAGACATCATCATCATCATCATCATCATCATCGTGCTAAGAACAGCACAGTCTGACTCACAGGAGGGATTTCTGATACTCTCCATTTAATATTTCCAGATCATAGTTTAGTTGAATACATAGAACTGCAGAAAACAAACTACAAATAAAAAAAAAAACTGCAAGAAATACTGTATATGACAGTCAGAGATGTCATGTATCTTCTGTGATAAGGCAGTGTACCTTTGTCCTTTCGTTCCTCTGCGTCTGCTCTCCGCATGCTTCCTTTCCTGTCCCTTGTATGTGAAGACTTCCTTGGGACACATGCATTGCTATTCTGAGAAGGTGACTGACTGACTGATGAACTCTTTAAAATAAAATCATACTTGGTATTAACATTTTACAAATTTGTATACAAACTCTACAAATGACATTCATACTTCTAATCAATCCAAGTTCATAGCCTTATAATTTTATACTTTTTTTAAAATCTACTGGATAGGTAATTCTGGCTATCTTCCAGAATCCACATTCAATTATCAGAGAATCAGACATTCAGGCTAAATTAATACGTCATTTATCATTTCAAGAGCTCACACTGAGCAAGCTATTATCTTGAAATTGATACAGTAGTATCTTTGCTGCCAACCTTCCCAAGGTCTGCTGTGATGGGGAGAGTCTCAATTAGCAGGTGTTACTGAAATGACACTGACAAGAGGAAGCCGCCTAAGCTCCGAATGACACAGATTATTGGTAAAGCAAAGGGGACCAGACACAGTACGTTGGGTTTTTAAGATGAATTATCAGCAAAGGCTCTGGACTCCTGCTACAGCACTCTCAATGAATCACACAACAGGAACGAGGCTTAGTCGTCTATTCTAGTTTCTAGTAAACAAACCTAGGCCACTATCAAATCCTACTACTCAGATTAGCTCTCAAACTTAGCTTCTCTCTCAGTAAACAGAAAAGTGAGCACGTGCAGCTTTGATCTTGTCCGTGGCATAGTGAGGAGCCTTCAACAGCACTCCGCCTTGCTTCAGTCAGTGTTACCATGTTATACCATTTGCCAAGACTTAATTAAGAGCCCTCACCTACATGACAATAGTTCTCCTTTCTGATTGCATCCCAAAGTTAAAAGAAAGGAAGGTGGAGGTAATCCTTCCATCAGACAAGTGTCCAGTACAGCCCAGCAACTGACACATGGAGCAAAACAGATACATGGGCTTCTTGCTCAAAACAGCGTGGTGAGCACACTCAAGTGTAGTATGTTTAATATACAAGTGATCAAAGTTTCCTGAGTGTTCAGTAAAACTTTGTAAATGGTCAACTGAGAACTATGTCTCTGCACTGCAGGATTTGCTTGCAGACCACAAATCAGTCTGAAAGGAAATACTCATGACTGTTAGGTGACCAAACCAACTCACTGGCTTACCTGTCAGCAGTTTTCTCAGCAGCAACTCTAGACCAGGACTAGAACACGTTCTACCTTTACTCCCCCTCTCCTTTTAATCTTGGCACACAATCTTACTATACAGCCACAAAGGCTTTGAATTCAAGGATTCTCTTGCTTCTCAAGCGGCTGTGATGACAAGCACACACCACACACCAAAGTCGATGTAATATTTAAAATATTTTCAGTTTAAAAATTTAAGTCCACCACCTGAAATTATTATGTACTACAAACTGCACTGAGAAAGACTTCTAAACATTAACCTTACAATCTCCACATACGTACAGAAAGGGCAGGAAAAGCCTGTTCATCCCGGTTCTGAATCTCATAGAGTAAACGAGACTCTTCAATAGCTTGCTTCTCTCTGCGCTCTTCTGGGGAGAGGCCAAAATAGTAAGATTCACGACTCACGTGATCAAAGTCCTCAGTCCTTTCACGGTCAGGTTTTCTGTCAAATAAAACATTCTTTCAGGAGAAAGGCAAATGCATGGAGAACAAAAATGCAATGATCTAGTCTCCATTTTAAGTAAACAGCCATTGAACAAGCCACACCAGGACATTCTGTAACTTAAGACCGCTGGCAAACAGATAAAAACACATTTTAGGCTACGTTACAAAGATAAAACTTACAATGGCACAGACTAAAATAAAAGTAAAATATAACTTACTTCTATATGATACAGAAATAACTGAAGTTTTCCTGAGAACTGAAATATAAGCACTATACATATTCTTTATGCCATTCCAATATTATAAAAATTTACTCTTAAAATAAAGGAAAACATGAACCACCAAATGACTTAAAGCTTGCCACCCAGAGCTCACAGGGGTGAAGGAGAGCAACGATTACTACATGATCTTTTCTGACCTCCACATGTACACTGTGGTACACATGCAGCACACCTACACACAAAATTAATGAAAATGTAAAGGAAAGTTTAAGGGAGGAAGAGAATGCATTGTGATTTTTTTGTTCTAAGGGCAAGATGAGACAAAAACCATCCTCCTCCTTACTGACAATAATAATAACAACAACAACAATATTGTTGTTATTATGCAAAGCAGAGAATTATTATTATTATGATGATGATGATGATGATGTAAAGCGAGAACTACAAACAATGAGCTGTGCCAGACTGGATTATTGGCTACCATTGCTGCCTCAATGTAACTTTGGTAAAAGAAAGATCACTAGAGATTCAGTAACTTATTTAGTAACAATTCTAATATTTATATAGAGCTTGCAGCCATTAAGTGCGGTATGAAGTAAGTGCTGGAGATGGCTCAAGAGTCAGCAGCTCGGCTGCAGTGCAAAGGACCCAGGGTTCCTAAAGCCCACACAGCAGCGCTCACAACCACGTGTAACTCCAGTTCTGACTTCCTTAGACACTAGGCACACACAGATACACACATATTTTGCACACATATATATATGCACATTATGCACATATATGCAGATAAGACACACAGATGAAATAAGTATATTTGAAAAGAGCAGTATGAGGAGTATTTCTATCATTTCTATCTTCTGTATAAGAAATCGAAATTCAAATTCAAAACTTTTAAGAAAAAAGTGTTGCTCAAGTACAAATAAATATAATCTTACTAATAAGTACTAGAATGTTGTGGTACCACTATTTTAATTCTGAAACAAATAAAAGACATTACTGTCTTCAGGTAGTCTCACTTAAACATTAAATCTAAAAGGACAAATGACCCTCATTATCTCAGAGCAGCTCTTCTCAACACCAGTGGGGTTAAAAACTCCAAAGAACATTTGGCAAGTTCTCAGGCAACTGAAAACTTCAAACACCTTCAGCTGAGGAGCCAACAAGTATACAGGACGGCCCCTTCTTCCCCAGCCGTCAGTCACTGTCATTGCCCAACAGGCCTGTGAACAAATGATCATGGACACAGAGATGGAGTGTATGCATTAGCTCAACAACATTAACTACTGCTCACCAAGGCTCACCTACCTGATGACAGCTGCTGCTGAATGTCAGATCTCCCAAGCGCAGAGATCAACACTGAGCAGATTCCCCAGGATGACCAGCAACCTCCTGGAGGATTGACCACACTGAACCACTTTCTCTGTGGAAAGGACAGCTCTATCTTCTATCCTTACTTAAGTAGATACTTATTCTGGATGTAGATTTGCCTTTCCTGCACATAATGTTTCTAACAAAACCACCATCCATGGACTTACAGAATGCCTCATCTACCACCATGGTATTCTACACAGTATTGTTTCTGACCTTAGAACTCACTTAATAGCCATAGGTGTGATAGTGGGCCCACAATTATGGTCTTATCATGTTCCCATCATGAAGCTGCTGGCCTGAAAGAAAAATGGAATGGCCTTTGGAAGATTGACTTACAGTGCCAATTAGGTGGCAGCAACCCAAGGCCTGAGGCAGGTTCTCCATGGTAGTGTCTGTGCCCAATATATGATACAGTTTCTCCCATAGCCAAGGACCACGGGTCAAAAAAATCAAGAGGTGGAAAGAGAATAGTTCCACTCACTATCACTCCTAGTGACCTGCTAGGAAAATTTCTGCTTCCTGTTCCCATCACCTTAAGTTCAGATGACCAAAAAATGCTGGTTCCAGAGAGGGTTAGCACTCCTGCCAGGAGACAAAACAAACATTCCACTTAACTGGAAGCTTAGATTTCCCTTGGCTGCTTTGGGCTTCTAACACCCTTAAACCAGCAGGCTAAGATTGGAATAACAATTTTAGGAGTGATGATTAGTATAGACTACCATGGGGAAACAGGATTGCTTCTCCACCATGGAGTTAAGAAAGATTACATCTGGAGTGCAGAGATCCTTTAGGCCATCTTTTGGTGCTACCATATCCTGTGATTAAAGTTAATCCAAGCAGGATGACAAAGGACACAAACCCATCAGGAATTAAGGTATACATCACTCCTCCAGGAAAAGAGCCAAGACCTGCTGAGGTCCTTACTGGAAGGTAGAGGAAATACAGAATGGGTAATAGAGAAAGGTAGGTATAAAAATCAGCTGAGGCCCCATGACCAGATACAGAAACAAGGATTATGCCTGACATGAATGTTTCTGTGATATGTTGTTAAGAATATGTTTGTACAGGTTTAGATTTTCTTTCCTTGATTTATTATATAATGTCAATTAAGAGACTACAGTGGTTATATTTGAGATAGAATATCATCCCAAGGCATATTGCCATTTATTCTATATTTATAATTCATTTGGTTGAAAAGGATAGCTACAATGATGACCTGTTTAAATATATAATGTACTTGAAACTGTACATGAAATACTTCCATCCTGTTAAGCGCAATTATGACCTGATAAGTGATTGCGTTTGGAAATTAAACATAAGGTGATATGATTGTGTATCAACTTGAAAAGAGATGGGTTAGTGATGACTAGTCTAGGTTGTCAATGTAACTATATCTTATATTAACTAAAACCCAAATATAAGGGATTTTTCTTAATTAAATCTTTTGGTTTGTTTGGTTGGGTTTTTCAAGACATGGTTTCTATGTAGCCCTGGCTCTTTTAGAACTAGCTCTGTAGACAAGGCTAGCATCAGAACTCAAAAGGCATGTGCCAGAAAGACCCAGTATTAAATCTTATGAAGTACAAAGACCTAATTATAATCCAGATCTTTGAGACAGAAAGATACACCTTTAATCCAGATCTTTCGATGTGGGAAGATTCAGAAGACAGGCCACACGTTCTGCTGGCAGTCAATTACAAAGGCTCTGAGAGAAGTGAGCTTGTCCTCTGCCTGTTTGCTGTCACCCTTCCTCGCAAGTTCATTCTTTCACTGGTTTAGTTAAAGTCTACTTCTCCGGGATTCCTGCACATATTGAAGACCAGCTTAGAGACCCAACCTCATGGACTGAATGGCTAGAATCTTGGACCTTCTGTTGGTAAATAGCCATTGTCGGACTTGGACTACAGCCTATAAGCCACTCTGATTTACTGATAGGTAGATAGGTAGATAGGGAGGGAGGGAGGGAGACTGGCTGTCTCGAAGTACATCCCATCTCTAATGCTAACTCCTCCATAGTTATCTAGTATCACTGAAGACATAAAGAACACCTAAGAAATGGATCATGCCCAGCATTACCACTGAACTTCTATTTCAAAAGAACTGAAAACGTTACACACACAGTCAGGATGAATTCTATCAGGCTCATATCATCAATTAGGTAATAGTATAAAATGCTAAACATTGACTACACTGTTAAAATACTTTTTGGAAAGATTTTTATTTCTTATACCTAATGTATGCTCACACGCATGCTCAGTGCCCATGAAGAGTTTGAAGAGGGCACAAGATCCCCTGGAACTGAATTTACAGATGGTTAGGAGCACCCCATGGATGATGGGAATCAATCTGGATCCTCTGCGAGAGCTGCTGAACCATCTCTCCAGCGTGAATCAGCAGTTTCACTATTAACTATTAACGCAAACTAGAAAAGGCATACTAATCAATAACTTTAAATGCCAATCAATTCCTACACATTCACAATGTAAAAAGTCATCTAAACAAACTTTTCACAAACCTTGTTATATGCCATCAAATAACCCACTTAATATGTAAGAGTCTAATAAGCTGGACGCAGTTATCTGTCACAGCAGTCACAGTACTGTGCATATTAAACACCTACTCCTAAAAGACTGGAGTTCACCAAAAGTTCTGGATTCACATTCAACTGGCACAAGTTATTTGGCAGTCTGTATTTTCTTTTCAAATGTTTAAGACACTAACAAATGTACTCTTACTTATAGAGTACAGGAAAAATGCTTCATTATATGAAAAGATGGTGGAGGTATAAAATAAACTTTTTCCTCAGGTATTTTTATGTTTTTAGGGTAATGTACAAAATAATCTCTCATATATTTTGTCTACAGTGAGTAAAGCTACCAAGTACAAAAGGGAAGAGAAGCCTGGTGTCAGTGTTCAAACAAAACCTTCAAGTTCAACCAGTGACAACTAGCTGACATGCTATATAAGACTTCCATCTGCAGAGAGAGAACCCACCATGACCCAAACATCGCAGCACAGCAGAAAAATCACCTTACAATTAAATAAGATTTAAACCTAAAGGTCACAGATTAGCATCCTTTTTAGTTTTGTCTGCATGACATAAACTAGAGTCGTTTGGAAAGAGAAAATGCTCCCATAAGGCTGGAGCCTACTGATAAGTCTGTCAAGCATTTTCTTGATCAAGTGATTCATGTGGCTGGTGTCACCCGGGGCAGATGATCCTGGGTCTCTAGGAAGTCAAAGCAAGCCATGAGGAGCAAGGCCAGCATTCCTCATAGTCTCTCCATCAGTTCCTATATTCAGGTTCCTGCCGTTCTGAGTTTCTGCCCTGACTTCTTTCAGTGATGGACTACAATGTGGAAGTGTGCACTGAGTCCTTTCCTCTCCACTCATAGTGTGGTTTTATCACAGCAGGAGAAGCGCTCGGACAATTAGCATATGGCCACTGATAATAATCTAAACCCCCTGATTACCCTGAAAATGCTGTGATGATTTTGCACATTTCTACACATTTCACTGCTTCTGTTGAACTTTGTATTTTTATTTTGTGTTTTGCCTACATGTATGTCTAGACACCACATGCATGCCTGGTACCTGAGGAGGCTAACTGGTGAGACTCTGGAAATCAAAGACAGATCCTTTGCAAGAACAACAAGTGCTCTACACCACTGAGTGAACACTCAAGCCACAGTTTTGTTTTGTTTTTTTTAAATTCAATGCACATTTTTTGTGTTTGTGTGTAGATGCTCACAGGACAAGTCAATTCTCTCCTTCCACCATATTAGAAATTTATCAAGAGATGGGTGAATTGAGAAACAATTTAACAAAAATACTACTGTAGATTATTTGTTGCTCATACATTATCTTGGTTCCTAACAATTTCCCGGCATGTACTGTTTTAACATGTCCGATTTTTCTCATACTATCGATGGTCAAATTAATGATCTGAATAAAAAGATAAAGTCTCTCAAATGACCCCTGAATGGCCATCATGGCTAAGATGTCTTTCTCCTTTCCTTGGTTGTTAGCTTTTCTTATTCTGTAATGAGTGCCTGTATTAGCTGGACTAGCCATGCAAGCAATGCATTCAGCCATGGCCTCTATTACAACCACAACTTAGAAATAAAAAAAGGGAGCAATGCAGACATCACAGAGGTGCTTGTGATCACAGATAAGCACTCAGCAGAATTGTCCTTTAAGGGAGGGAGGGGCACCTGCTATCCACTCAGAAGGCTAAGAACAAACACCCTTAATAAACAGCCTGGTGACCTTTGTGCTATCTGTGTGGCTGAGACCAAACGAGATCCTCCCCCCAGACACTTATCGTGAGCTTCTCAATATACAGAACCCATCTTTATGAAAAATGTCACATGTACTTTACAAAGCATTTTGATAGTCATTTCTTAATTTATTGTGATACAAAATTGAGTTATTTATCATCAGGAAGTTTTTTTAACAATTACTTAAATATGCCTTGGGGTCAGACTCCCAAAGTTTGAACCAATACCAGCTACTGAGTCATGTTTAACCAAACTACCTTCTTGCCTCCTGCAGATTATTATTCTGTTCTCCATACTGGCTGAGACACCTGACAGAACTACCATAAAGTTTGCCATCACTTGGAATAAAATATTCAGAAATAAAGGCTTACTCCTATGTACTGTTTGAAAGTTCTGTCAACATTTCCTTTCAACACTACATTATAAACAAGTGTGACCAAGAACTAGCATCTAAAAAAATGAATACAAAGAAAGACATGCAGCGATGTGCCTCCTGACTTGTGTTTCTCTTCAACTCAGGAAGGTTACCTTGTGATCTGTGAGGGCATCCTACTTAGATTCTTATGCTCACTGGAGGATTTCTGAGACTGGGAGCCTGTAGAATGGCTGGAGAACGCATGCTGTCTTACACCCGAGGAAGGATGCTGTAGTCGAGGAGGTAGTGCAGATGGGGCTTTGATTGGCTTGTTTAGATTCTTTGGCCCTCTGTAATCCGTATCTGTGGAAAACAGAAAAAGACCTCAAAATTTCCCTGACGTAAACAACACCAAGAACTACCATCATAATCCTAAAGAAAACTTTGATGTGAACTTACCTGAATGGAAATTTTGCCCAGAATTAGGTTTTTTCATCTTCTTTCCTGATACCGTGTTCCAGCTTTCTGGGGGAGGTGGCTTGAGGTTCTTCGGTGTATGTCTTCAAAAGAAACAAAGTTGTTAGTAACTAAAACACAACTGGAGAGGCAGATGCCTCAGCAGTCAGGAGCACTACTCTTCTGGGGGACCTGTCTAATTCTCAGCACCATGCAGTGGCTCACAACCACCCTAACTCCAGTGCCAGAGGTTCCAATGTTTTGGCCTCCTCGAGCACAATACATGCATGCACTGCAAGATACATGCAGCCAAAACACTCATATACATCAAGTAAGAAATCTAAAGCAATCATTTTAAAGGAATACGAAAACCAATACCCTGCAATAGCTACTTTGCTGTTGACTTATACAAGATATGCTAATTTAAACCAGGCATGCTGACAAATGCCTGAATTCAGAGGCCAGCCTGATCTCTAAAGTGAGTTCTAAGACAGCCAGGCTGAAGAAAAATCTTGTCTCAAAAAATACATACATATGCAGGCAAACAGAAGAGCTAATTTTAATTTTTTTCCCTTGAGACAGGGTTTCGCTATATACCCTTGGCCAGCCTGAAAGTCACTATGATCCTCCTGCCCCTGTATCCCAAGTACTAGTATTAAAGGTACAGACCACCACACCTTTAGTTCTTACATTAAAAATAAGTTAGAAAAACTTGATATAGATGCCATTCAATGAATACTTGCTTATCAACATTGCAAGGCACTAGGTTCCATCCCCAGCACCGTTAAAAAAAAAAAAAAGTTTTAAATGAAACATTAGAACTAAACTATAACCAGCATTTAGCAATCTGAACCTCTATCGAATGGCAAATTACATTTCATAACTTTAAAAATGGAATAATGAGGCCTTAAATAAAAATTAAGCAACGAAAGACTTAAGTAAATAAGGAACAATTGCTTTTCTGCTTCTCCTAATGGCACTATAGTTAAGGCAACAAGAAAGAATCTTACTGTTAGAGATACTTGTAAACATCACAGGACAGGACAGGACAGGATAATACAGTACAGAATAATATCCAAACTTGATATAAAACATTAATTTTTTTTCTATAAAAGGATATGGTGAAAGCCAGGCATAGTGGCACATGAGATGTTGCTTCAAAACAAACAAACTAACAAACAAGAAGTTGATTAAAATTATTAAAGTGAGGGCAGGGTATGGTGGCACAGGTCTGTAATCCAGCACTCTGGAGGGAAAGGTAGAAGGGTCTGAGTCTGAGACCAGCCTGGACTATATAGCAAGTTCCAGGACAGCCAGAGCTACCCAGAGAAACCCTGTATCAAAGACAAGAAAATTAAAAATTAACAAAAAACAAGCAAACAGAAACTATATAAAGTATAAGGAAGAAATAACTTATGTTGCTGAAAGTGGGTGTTGGTTATACTGGAGTTCACTGCACCACACACCTTACAGTCACATATTTAAATGTTTTTTTAGTAAAGGTCAAGGTGTGTTCCAAACACTTGCCTCTCGTAAGTTTCCTCCAGTAACTCAAACAAAAGGTGCATTAAAATGGCACTGCAGTAAGTTTGTAGTATTTTCTATACTACATGACAATACTGACATTTTTGAAACAGAGTCTCACTATGTAGACCAGGTTGGCCTGAGAATCTACCTGCCTCCAAAGTGCTGTGGTTTGAGGCGTCCACCACCACACCCAGACACCGACAGATTACTTATTGCAGGTAACTCAGCATTAAGAAAACAGAAAGAAATACACTGCCTGTTCTCTAAAGTCCCATTCAATAATCGCATAATTCCCAATTGCGCCTATGAAGAAAGTATTTTAAACTGTAGGCATTAGAACTAGCATTTTGTGAAATATACCAAAGTGAGGAAAACATTTGATTTAAATTCAAAATGCTCTTCTTTTTCTAGGGGAGGTGTGTGTTACACGCGCTGCCTGTGTAGATGCTGTGCTTGCGTGCACACATGCGTGCTTCTACCGAAAACTTCTATGGCACCGTCTCTCAATGAACCAGAAGCCCGGTTCACAGAGTCCAGGAGAACCTGGAATCCACCTCCTGATCCCCAACACCTGTGTGACAGGACGCACAGCCTTGCCTGTTATTTATAGAGATGTTGGAGATGTAAAAATTCAGTAGGTGCTATGTTGTTATTGGGGAAGGGGAGGAGACTGGGACGGGGTCTATGTAGAGCATGCTGGTCTTGAACTCAAGTCATCTGCCTTAATGGAGTACAACGCCCAGCTTTATAATCAGTTCCTCTGCACCCGGTGGCGGTGGCTCACCCCTGCTTCAGCACTCAGGAGGCAGAGTCAGGTGGATCTCTTTGAATTTGAGGCCACAAATTCAAGTCTACAAACCGAGTACCAAGGCAGTCAGAGCTATCCATAGAAACCCTTTCTCAAAAAAAAAAAAAGGTAGAGAGCTAGACACATATCAGTTCCTTTGCAAGATTAATTCCACAGACCCTCATGATTTTTCTAAAGATCTAACCTATTAAAAAAGTTTTATATACAGGTAATACATTTTATTGAAATTCTAACTACAGAGGCATTTTAAAGTAATCACATTTGTAACAGACTAAATCTAAGGGGTAGCAAACACCTTAGCTAAAGAATACGTACTTTTTCCCCACTTCTTCAGACAAAACCGGTCCATTCTCAGAGTGAACCCCATGAATGTCTGCGTTAGATAATTTCCCATTATGATCCAATCTAACCTGCTGAACACCAGAAAGAAACATCAGACACCTGATAATGTACATTTATCAGGAAAAAGAAATAAGTACAAAAAAGGCTTCAACAGACTCTGTATCCCTGAGGCACCATACCTCTCTACCTAAAAAAGACTTTCTTCTGTCAGACTTTTGGAACTTTATAACTACCCTAAGAAGCAGCACAATCCATCCAACTGTAAGCAATACACACATCAACCCATCCTGGCATTGAATCTCCAAGCCTGTCTTTTCTACTGCTAGCAACAATCTTGGACAATTTACTTACCTTGTTTGCTCATATGCAAATTGGAGCTAACAACAGAAAACTATATAGAGAACTCCTGGAGATTTAATGGAGAGAGATCATACAGGGGACAGCAGTCTACAGAGCAGCCACTCTACAAATGAGGGTACTATTATTACTATTATCTTTCTGTTTTTATACTAAAACCATGTAATAATGGTAACCTTTGCTCCTTAAAAAGGGATGCTTCTACTGTTCCTTACCAACCCCCTTAATAGTAGCTAACTGAATTGTGTGGATATGGGGCCTTGAGGTTTCTTCCAGGCAAACTGTACACACTAACTAACCCTGTGCACGGGCCAACAGCTGCATCAGGTAAGACAGCACAGTGAACAAGCTCCTTTACAGAGACTCCCTTTTTTCCAAGTGATCAGAGTCCTGAGCTGACATCTCATTCCTCATTAATCGATTTTTCTCAAGAAATTTTTGCAATAAAAACAATTTTTAAATATTAATTTAAAATTTCTTGAATTTTTATGTGTAGGTTTCTTCTGCCACCTGTGGAGTGCTCACAGTTGCCAGAAGAGGGCACCAAATCGTTTGGGGTTGGAACAGTTTTAAGCCTTCTGATATGGGTACTAGGAACTAACTCAAGACTCCCTGAAAGAGCAAAAGGACTCTGCTGAGACAACTCGCCAGCCTTTTTGTTTTGTTTTTGAGACAGTGTCTCACTGTATAGTCCTGGCTGGCCTGGAACTGTGAAGACCAACCTGACTGGTCATGAACTCACAAAACCCACTTGCCTCTGTCTCCCTAAGTGCTAAGATTAAAGATATACATTACCACATCCAGCTTCTCTAGCCTTTTCTTAAATAGCTATTTCTACCAAAAAGTTTAAAGTATATCTATCCTACATAACTGAGTAAACAAATCACCTGTGTATCATTCTAGTTGCTTAAGGTTTCAGGTAAACTGTATTCAATAAAATGGACAAAGGCCCAGAATTCAGGAGGCAGAGACAGGCAGATCTGTGTGACTTCCAGACCAGTCTGATCTACATAGTTCCAGGCCAGCCAGGACTATACAGTGAGACACTGTCTCAAAAACAGAACAAAACAATAAACAACAAAACTGTGGCTTTACAAATGTATAAATTTCAGTGTTAAGATGATTCTAATTTTTACTTGTATGTATTGCATTCTGAAATTCAAATTATAACTACAGTCAAACTTTAGTTGGCTGTTCCTTTGAAAAGAATCAGAAAATGTAAGATTCAAGTCAGGTCACTTTCTCATTTGGTAGACATCACTTACGTTGCATTTATCTCCAACTTCATACTGTAAGCCAGCAGCAATGGAATAATCACGTTTTTGTTGAGCTGTTAGTTTAAAAAAAGTCATTAAAATATATTGTAAAATTTCATTATCTTTCAACTGCCACAAGGCAATTTTACAGAAGATTTATGTTCAACTCACCTTGTTTAGACTTCAACCAAATTTCATACTCCACATTTCTGTAGACTGCTGGGTTGAGTGACTTAAGAACCTTTCTGGACAAAGGAAAGTCAGCTGAGTTCCCATTGTTCTTAGGGTTCTAAATAAACAATGTCAGATGTCCAATCAATACAAAAATGCTTTTAAAACAGTTTCAAATATGCACAAAAATTTATTTTTAAGCAGGAAGCAGCAAATCACTTTCTTACTAGCAAAGCAACCCTGATTACAGAAAATGACTATCAAAAAAACCCACAGGTTCTTTACATATAAAAAAGTTAAAAATATTAAAAAATTAAAATACCTCACTGCTTGAGGGTTTAAATCCATTCACAGTGGCGGCAGCAGCAGCACTTTTACTCCTATAAAGGAACAGAACCATAATTAGAAAATGAAAATTCGCATGTAATCAACTTTTAACTCAACTACATGCCAAAAACATGAGGTTACAATAAACTATATTTCACTATATTAAGTATATATATCTATCTACATATATAAAGTATATGTATACATATACATTTTACTTTATGTAAGTATATTATATACACAGTAAGCATCTACATATAAAAATCACACTAATACTAGTAATTCTTACTGATTTAGTAAACAAAAACAAAAATGGTGGTGGCAAGTTGCAGTATTTGAATGGATGAAACAATTTGCAAAAGATTCAACATAAAATTTTAAAAAGTGTCACAAAGCTTTTAAAAGAACTGGTACAATCAAATTGTAACATTTATAATAAAAAAGCCAAATACTCCAATTGTAAAAATGTCAAGAGTCATAACCACCTTTTTGTAAAGAACACTTCCTAATCTTCAGGACAATCGAGAACTTTGAGCTGCCTACCACGTGCTGCGCACTATGGATTAACGTGGACTGCTTGGGTCTAAGCAGTGAGAGACAAAAACTGCCCGGAGAATCTAGTAGGTAAACACAAATTAGGTAGGTACCCAGGACAGTAAGAACTAAGTCCTATGAAAACAAAAGGTAGCAAGCACAGCAGCAAAAAGTGGTAGGGAAGGCCACACGAGGTCCCTTTGAATAAAAGGTATCAAGACAGTACGTCACATCTAGTATTCAAGGCAGAGAAGAGCACACACAAAGGCCAAGGACTGATGGGACTCCAGATGAAAGAGGTTCTACTTAGCCCCTAGAGTATCTATCCTACACCTCCTCTTTAAGAAATCCACCTCTGTTTCAAAATAACCTCCAAATATTCACTAAAGGGAGCAAGAGCTTGGAGTCTAGACTGAAAAACAAAAGAATCACTCATTTCAAGTACACTTCAAGACACACCAATATGAATGTGAAAATAATCCAAAAACATATTACACATCTTCTCTCCTAATCACCACACTAACCTGATCTGTCCTTGAAAAGGTTATTCAGTGTTTGTCCTCTCTTAAAACTGATGTGACAAATAAAAAAGGGTTTGTTGGGTTTTATTTTGTTTTTGTTTTTGTAAGACTCAGACTCAGGGCCTCCCACATGCTAAGCAAGTACTCATTGGCTATACATATCCAGCTAAAGCAATTTTATTATAGTAAAAAGTTAGACTACATTTCAAGGGCAGTGTAAAAGGGAAACCAAGCACAATAACACACATATCCTATCCTACCTGCTTCCTTCCAGGTAAGCTTCTCCAGCTTACCAGTCCTGTATCCAGAGTCATACCCTGGATTTGTTTCTATGACAGGACAAATGTCTCTAAGAGCCCAGTTTAAAGGCCCTCCCACTCTAAGTGTGGGTGGCAAATTAAATAACTTAGCCACCCCCTCACATCTACATCAGGTTACATGTCTGGAAAGAGGCAATTTCTATTTGTGCATAATTAATCAACACATGTTAAAACAAAATTCACAACATCAAACACCATTTAAGCATAAATAATGGTCAGATCCAGTTCTTCAGTCCAAATCAAATTTTAATTCAACTAATTCCTAGAAAGCAAACATGATGACACACACCTGTAACCATGAACACTTGGGAGGGGAAGACAATCAATCAGGAGAGAAAGTCACTCTTAGCTACACAGTGCAATCCAGGAATACTTAAGAACCTGCCTCAGAAAAAAAATGGGAGAGAAGGGGGAGGACAGAAACGGCCCAGTGGTTTTAAGATTCCATTCTGCTCTTGCAGAAAATTCAAGTTCAATTTCCGGAACCCATTCCGGAGGCTCACAAGAACCTGTAACTTTAGCAAGAAACGTACGTGTCATCTCGACCTCAAACTGTATGCACTCATTCACATATACATTCGTAATTTAAATATTTCTGTCAAAAAAAACCCTAAAAAATTAAAAACAAGCACGGATCTACTACAGAGTGCAGCCCAGTGGTACAGTGCTTTGCCTAGCATGCACACAATGCATACAACTCTGAATTGCTCTCCACCACAGAAAAAGGGGGAGGGGTTCTACACTTCGACACACATATATATTTCAAACACTTGATTGTAAGAACTAAAACTCAAGAACCTCTTCCCCTAGTGTAACATGTACTACCACGTTCTCATATGAGAAGATACTTTCAGCTTCAACAGGAACATAATAGAGGATGCTCATAAATGATACTTAATGTTGATACTAATGTTATATACAGGCTTAGCATCAAAACTTAATATGTAACATATCATGAAACTGTATTTACCTGACATGCTCTCACATAAATATATTATCTCTTTTAGGAAATTCTGAAACACCCTCATTCTATGCTACAGAGGTTTGTTTCTGAGGATTCTTTAGAGAATTTAAATATGTTCCTAATCTATCTAATTAGCAAAAAAAAGAAAGAAAGAAAGAAAGAAAGAAAGAAAGAAAGAAAGAAAGAAAGAAAGAAAGAAAGAAAGAAAAAGTTCTAAAAACATGGTTAGATGTCCAAAAGTATGCCTGCACGTCCAGGGCTGAGAATCTCCAAGACTCTCAAAGGTGGATTTCCTCACACAACTCCCCAGCGAAGCGCTCCTTAGTCTAATAGAGGTAGCAGGAGAAAAGGAAGGAAACTATGAAAAGGTCACGAAGATCAAAACTAACATTTTTCATCACTGGATGTGTAAACAAGTTAACTTTACAGTTTTACAATGTACACACAGATCAAATCTATTCTACATGTTTATTGATTACATATATATAAACTTTCATTAACCAGAAACAACTTTAAAAGACAACACCATTATAGAAACGAGGTCAAATTCATGGCAGCAATAAAGAATCTCTGCTGCATAACAATGCTTTATGGATCCACACCTTAACACACAAAAATGTTTCCTTGGGTGACACTAGAAAGACACTTAGGATTGAGACGTGGTCTTACCTGCAGCTGTCGTCCTCAGAATCTGATATCTCACTGTTGCTTTCCTCAACCACCTCAGAGGCTTCTAGTCCCATCATGATTTTACTAACATCAGTTTTAAATACCTTCTCATACAGCAATTCATAAAGGAGAGCTGGAAGTAAAGAGGCAAGTATGCAATGTTAGAGGCATATTCTGGAAACAGGAGAAATGTGACAGCAGCACCCAGGCTTCTGAAATATTAAGTAAGCATATACAAACCCTTACAGCCAACAGCACCATTTAATCTCAAAGATACCTAGAAAGCACCAGGAACCGTCCTTGGTACATACAGTTCAAAATATCACTTAAAATTACTATATTTTTAAAACATAAAGAGTACCAAATCTATGAAGCAAACACATCAGGAAAAGTGAAAAACTTTAGTGAGCACTACTTGATTTTTCAAACATTAAAGCTTTGTTGAGTTCTCACATTTAATCTCAGCACATGAAGTACTACTATTTTTAGTCTCCCAGCTTTGGTATATCACACAAGAGGTTTTACCCAAAGGTTTTGGATGGAAAAAATTAAGCATCATTAAGTTTGCAGAAAAGAGAACTGCAGAACACTAGAATATACTGGCTGACAAGGCAGAAGACTTCAATTTCTCGCCTTAGTTCTCCCAGTAACTGGAACATTAGATCAAGTACTCATCAAGTTTCTATAAATCCCGGGTATGTTCACCATAATCCAATTTCATGCTTTAACTTTACATAATGAGCTAAAAAAACGACTTAGAATATATATTCTTAGGGGCTTAAAGATGGTTAAATTGGTAAGTGCTCGGTATGCAAACATTAAGGATTTGATGCACTCATACAGAAAAGGCAGGTGTGGCATCAAGTGCTTATTTATTATCCTAGCACCAAGGAGGTAGAGACAGAAGGAGCTTTAGCAGTTGCTGGCCAGACGGTCTAGCTTTAAAAAGTGACCTCTGGCCACCGTCAGTGAGCGATTCTCTCAAATGTAAGCTGGAGAGCCACCAAGGACATCCAATGGTGACCCCAAGTCACATCACTTACTATCCACCCCCAACATAATACAAAACACATGCAACATAATACAAAAGGGGGGGAAAAAAACAAGAACGAAGGCTGACCTCTGGCTTCCGTGTGCATATACATAACCACACTTACAAACCTAACTTGCACACTCACAGGCTATATTCTCAGTCATCTCTGAAGGAAAGAATATTTAGACTTGCTCAATTAAAAAATGAGTTCTAAAAGTCAGGCAGCGGTGGCACACACCTTTTGTCCCAACACTCAGGAGCAGAGGAAGGTGGATCTCTGAGTTAGGGGCCAGCCTGATCTACAGAGCAAGTTCCAGAACTGCACAGAAAACCTTGTCTTGAAAAAACTAAAAGGATTATTAAAAATAAACGATAGGGCCAGGGAAAAATGTTTATACTAAAAACTCAAAAATAGGTGAACTGTAAAACTCATTTATTACAATAAACTTCCTGAAACTAAGTGCACTAAGAACTCGTGCCCACCGTCTAAATGAATCCCCACAATCCTCTCACAGACCATGTATCTTCTCCCAGATTCCAAGTAAGAGGTCAAAACTCAGACTCAGTCGGGCGGTGGTGGCAAACGCCTTTAATCCCAACACTTGGGAGGCAGAGGCAAGAGGATTTCTGAGTTCGAGGCCAGCCTGGTCTACAAAGTGAGTTCCAGGACAGCCAAGGCTACACAGAGAAACCCTGTCTCGAAAAAACCAAAAAAAACAAAAAAAAAAAAAACAAAAAAAACCAAAACTCAGACTCACCCACAGGCAGTAGAGGGAAGGCAAGCTACAAAGGCTTACCACCTTCCCCCAAGCTGCAATGCCCTGACTTTGACTAGCTAAAAAAGGGGGAGACAGAGACGCAGCACAAAAGATAGTTCAATATTTCCACCTCGAAAACATGGCTTATACTTTAAAAACATCTACTACTTACTTTTACTGATCGCTTAACACTAGAGAAAAAAGCCAAGCATGGCGGTGTATGTCTAATTCTAGTACTTAGGAGGCAGAGGCAAATGGTTCCGAGTTTAAGTTCAGCCTGATCTACATAGGACATTCCAGGACAGTAAAGGTTATATAAGTGAAACTGTCTCAAAAAACAGAAAGGAAAAAAAGAAACAAAGCAATTACATGTACAACACTACTACTCATATGGGCAAAGGGAGTTTAAAGCAGGAGGAGCATTCCTCTCCTCCTTAACCAGGATTCGTATGCATGTGGAGGGGAGGGGAATTTAGCCAACCAGCAAATACTTAGGAAAACCTGTAGAAACTAGATTTTACAATGAGGTAGAAAATGTTACTGGCATCTACTAGGTAGAAGCTGCATCCTACAGTGCACAGGGAAGTACCCCACATAAGAATCTGGCCCCAAATTTCAGTAGTGCCAATTATAATACAATCAAATGACGCATTTATTCAATCACTTGGATATTTTTTAAAACTATACATTAACAACTTGAAAAACTGATATAAATCCTTACTAAGGCTGAGGCTTAGGCTACAATACCTATATGAAGAAAAGATACTTACACTGACACATAGCAGAACTATCTTTATACGTTATAGGATAAACAATGTCATAATGATTTCCATTCGAAAAACACAGTAACACCTAAAGGGAAAGGAAGGAACATTTCAGTCAATCGCATTTAACATTCACAAAGCAAACTGTCTCCAAAGCCTCTGAACAACACATTCTCCAAATCGTATTTCGGAAATAACACAGCTCCAATGATGTCCACCGCAGTCTAGTGGAAAGCCAGAGCAGCTAAGTTCTGTTTTGTTGCTTTTTGAGACAGTTTCATGTATCCTAGGCCGACCTCAAACTCACTGTCTAGTGGACACTGGCCTTCAAACTCCTGGACCCTCCTGTACCCACCTCTCCAGTGCTGGGGTTACAGATCCCCCGCATGCCCATTCTGAAAATGTTTATAGAACCATAAAAAACAAACAGTAAAAAGTTACAAGTGATTGCAAACATCTATAATCCGAGCATTTAGGGAGGCTGAGGCAGGGGGATCACAAGGCAAAAGCCAGACTATATAAAGAGACCACCCCAAAAACCTACAATAAACACCAGACATCATATATGATCTCAACTACTGAAAGAACAAGAAAGTTAAGGTGTTGAGCTCGTTCAGTGGTTAAGAGCACTTACTGCTCTTGCAGAGACACAAATCTGTCTCCCAATACCCACATCTGGCAGCTCACAATCACCTCTAACTGCAGCTCCAGGTAAGACGCCTGGGCTCTCAGCATCTGTATACTCATGCACATAAGTATACACTCAAAATAAATAAATAAATAAATCTTTTTTAAAAATAGTTAAAATATTATAAGAAATCTTTCCAAGTCAAGTTCAGCGACACATAACACGTAAGAAGCTAAGGCAAGAGAATTAAGATTTTGGATTCAGTGGGACTTTGGAAAGATGGGATGGAGAAGAGAAAGGAGAAAAGAGAAAAAGAGGAGAGGAAGAGGAAAGAAGAGAAAGGAGGGAAGTGATAAATAAGGGGGAGGAGAAAGGAAAAGGGGAAGTGGAAAGAATTGGGAGAAAGGGAAGGAAGTGTTCTAAAACAATATTAATGCTAACTTCTATGCGACAAAATCAACAATAGCTTTTCCTGATTGTCAGTTCTAAGTATTTTCTATGTAGCTGATTACTACAACATAAAAAAATATACATTTACTGAATAAAATATGCCATAACCCAAAAATTAGACTTGAAAAGCTCAACTCAAGAACAAAGCCACATTAACACCCACCCCTCCCCATGCCCCACACCCTCCTCATCCTTCAACAGCACATCTCACTCATTTCCTCTCCCCCTCTCATAAAAGGAGCAGTGTCCTTCACCTTGGCCTGTATGACTGAGATAAAGTAAAATTCTCTTACAGTGAATCAGCTTTTTTTTTCCTTTTTAGGCTTCATCAAACTTTTCCACTGCTTCTACTACAAGCATATGATGCCGTGATAACAGTGCTACTAAAATTACCTTTACAGAGGGAAATACAAACAGCAGGATATGTATGTCTGGACACAAAGCAGAGCTGACGTTCACAAGTTATTTAATGTCATGATGAAACAGTAATAATCTTGGTCAGATAGACATAATGTTTTTTTTTTATTTATTTAATGTATATGAGTACACTGTAGCTGTCCTCAGACACACCAGAAGAGGGCATCAGATCCCATTACAGATGGTTGTGAGCCATCATGTGGTTGCTAGGATTTGAATTCAGGACCTCTGGAAGAGCAGCCAGTGCTCTTAACTGCTGAGCCATCTCTCCAGTCCCATGTTTTTTTTAAACGACATGATTAACCTAACTTGAAGAAATAATACCGTAACTATAGCACCATTTTAAGAGTCATTTGAATTTAAAAGTATAGCTTAGGATACTAGTCAAGGTAGCAACTAAGCAGCTCTTCTTCTAATTTTTAATACTTCAAAAAAGTCTTACCTTCTCAGGAAAATTATTTTCAGTTACGTGTGAAGGAGAAACATTTGGCTCCTGGTATATTACAAAATCTTTCCTAAAAATAAAACTCAGATATTACTTTTAAAAGAATATATTTCATGAATTGAAGTTATTCATTTATCTATATATGAGGCAATGCTCTAGGCACTGTTGAGCATAAAAAAGAAAAACAGAAAGAAAATGAAATAACTGCACTATAAAATACCAGAAGCATGTTTTCTAAAAATTAAAATTTCACAAGAATTTATACATAAGCTCTACAACATGAATAACTTCAAAGACAACTCTAAAAGGAAGGCTTGCTCTCAGAGAAGCTGTAGCAGTGAGAAGATAACAGCCCCTGGGCTCTGTCCCTGAGCTGGTCAATGTCACTGTAGCAGTGAGAGGATAACAGCCCCTGGGCTCTGTCCCTGAGCTGGTCAATGTCACTGTAGCAGTGAGAGGATAACAGCCCCTGGGCTCTGTTCCTGAGCTGGTCAATGTCACTGTAGCAGTGAGAGGATAACAGCCCCTGGGCTCTGTCCCTGAGCTGGTCAATGTCACTGTAGCAGTGAGAGGATAACAGCCCCTGGGCTCTGTCCCTGAGCTGGTCAATGTCACTGTAGCAGTGAGAGGATAACAGCCCCTGGGCTCTGTCCCTGAGCTGGTCAATGTCACTGTAGCAGTGAGAAGATAACAGCCCCTGGGCTCTGTCCCTGAGCTGGTCAATGTCACTGTAGCAGTGAGAGGATAACAGCCCCTGGGCTCTGTCCCTGAGCTGGTCAATGTCACTGTAGCAGTGAGAGGATAACAGCCCCTGGGCTCTGTCCCTGAGCTGGTCAATGTCACTGTAGCAGTGAGAGGATAACAGCCCCTGGGCTCTGTCCCTGAGCTGGTCAATGTCACTGTAGCAGTGAGAGGATAACAGCCCCTGGGCTCTGTTCCTGAGCTGGTCAATGTCACTGTAGCAGTGAGAGGATAACAGCCCCTGGGCTCTGTTCCTGAGCTGGTCAATGTCACTGTAGCAGTGAGAGGATAACAGCCCCTGGGCTCTGTCCCTGAGCTGGTCAATGTCACTGTAGCAGTGAGAGGATAACAGCTCCTGGGCTCTGTTCCTGAGCTGGTCAATGTCACTGTAGCAGTGAGAGGATAACAGCCCCTGGGCTCTGTCCCTGAGCTGGTCAATGTCACTGGCCCCAAGAATAAGCCCTTTCTCTATGAAGCTGATAAACAACAGTTTTTAGGATATAGTCTAATATTTTCTGTGCCTTTTTCAAAAATCCCTCAGGAATTAAAACATTTAAACAGTGCTATCTAATCATCAAATTTCAACTGATGCAATTAAATAAACAGACTAAAAAACCTTAGGGAAGGTTGATATAGAAAACACCTTTGAAGTTTTAAAAATTTTAATTTTCCAGTTATTTTATTTTGCTGTTTACTTAAGTGTCTATAGTTTACCTGTACATGAGAGAAAGGGCACTTATTTCCACTTGTCCTACCCATTCCTGTGTTGAGGAAAGAAAAGTTGGCATGTAAGTATCTCACTTTTTACAATATATATCATGCACATTCTCCATAAACACCTTTTTTTTTCCAAGACTGGGTTTCAGTGTGTAGCTTTGGCTTTCCTGATACTCACTCTGTAGACCATGCTGGCCTTGAACTCACAGACCAGCCAGCCTGTCTCTACCTTCCGTGTGCTGGTATTAAAAGCATGAACCACCACTGTCCGTCCATAAACACCCTTTATATAAGTATACCATTAGTATATTATTATTAAGTCACCTAACAGAACAGAGTTAGAGAGATGGCTCAACAGATAAGCCATCTTGTTGCTGTTACAAAGGACCCAAATTTTGGTTCCCAGGACAAACAAGGCAGCTAACAACTACCTAACTCCAGTTTCAGGGGATCTGCCCTCTTCTGGTCTACTAGGGTACTGCACACACATGGTGCAAAGATGTAGGCAAATCATTTCATCATATTCATAAAATACAAGTTTTTTTTAAAGTCTCTAATGGGGCAAAGGGGAAAAGATGCTCAAAACACATATATACTACATGAAAATGACCATATGTAACTCATTATAATAAAATAAAAAATTAACAGAAAACACCCTTAGTACAAGGAACAGGAGTCATTTGTAAGTAAGTTGAGAACTCGCCTATAGCAAAGGCTATCTTCTAACCTTAGAAGCTTGGCACATGAGGCCAAGAATGAGACATAAAGAGAAGTTACTTCACCTTCAGAATGAATCAAGGTACAAAAGGAAGCATCCTAGAACAAAGGAAATCTGTACTGCTTAAAGTCACTTGAAGCCACTCTGGAAAGCAAATGGCTAGCACATATAAGGAAAAAAATTAATGCCCCTGCATTTCTTTGACTCAGCAGTTCAAACTCTGTATGTTCATAAAAGTATATAGGAAGATAGTAATAATGCCACATATTTGTCACAGTGTTAAAAATTCCCAAGAACTTCAAGTAATAAGCTCTAATCTGTCCACTCTGTACAACATGTTGTATACACTGCAAAGGAGTAACACGAAACATCTCTCCAGTCTAGTAAAACACAAAGTCAAAACCAAATCTTTTTTTAATAACTAAGCTATGTTATCTGCATACATGTGCCCAGAGAACTGGAAGGGTGTGCTATGGTTTGGGACTGTTCACACTTTAAAACCTGGTCCCCAGCTGCTCCAGTGTTCCAGGACTCCAGAGCCTAGCTGGACAAAATAGGGAGCAGGAGACATGTGCTGAGACATGCAGGCCAGGCTAACTTCCTGTTCCACCTCTGCTTCCTGGTCCTCTGAGATGTGAGCCAACATCTACCACACGCTCTCTCTACCACAAAGCCAAGAATGACACTATCACCTCAAACCTTAAACAAAAAAACAAGAAGAAAAAACGAACCCTCTCCTCCCTTAAGTTGTTCCTTACTAGGTATGCGGTCATAGCCACAAGAAAACTAATGCAAACATATCCTAAATTCACAACAGAAACAGGAAATTCAAGACAAAAACCAAATCATTATGTACCTATATTTAAAACCTTGTAATATAAGAATGCAGCCCTAGGTTACTTTTGAAAGCATTAGTCTTTATACCGAGACACTGCGAATGAGCTGGCAAACCAAACTCCACCACTTCCAAAACAAAAGCAGCTCACAAAGGAGCATTTTAGACCATGCTGTGACTTCTCACAAACCTATGTCTCACTAGTGCTTTCAAATCAGCTTTGGCTTTCAAAACAAAGTAGGTTACACATACTGAAGCAAACTTTTTGAAATAGGCTTTATCTTAATAATCAGAGCTTCTCATAAATCCATGTGATAACATCTGGCAGAGAAAATTCATTAGTAGGAGACTGTTTAGAAGATCTCCTCAATTATGGAACAAGGGCCATACTGAATTTAAAAATGTAAACTTCAAACTGGAGAGATGGTTCAGGCATCTTGTTGCTCTTGCAGCAGACCCAGACTTCAGTCCTCAGCACGCACACAGGGAATTCAGGATCCTCTCTCTTCTAATATCCAGACACAAGGAATGCACACGGTGCATATATATCCATGAGATTAAAACATCATGAACATAAAACAAAATAACTAAAAAAAAAATTAATCTACCAGCCTTATCTAATGACAATAATATATCTCCTTACAAGTAACCTTCCAAATAAATTCTAATATACTCTGCATAAGTAAACAATGGCCATCACAAAACATCTTCTTCCTAACTAAAGATTAGCCATCAAATGTAAACTTTTATTTCTTAAAAGAAAATGAGCCAAGCAGTGGTGGCGCACGCCTTTAATCTCAGCACTTGGGAGGCAGAGGGAGGCAGATCTCTGAGTTCGAGGCCAGCCTGGTCTACGGAGTGAGTTCCAGGACAGCCCGGGACAACACCTGTGTTGTAAAACCAAAAAATAAAAGAGGGGGGTTGGAGGGGAGAAAAAAGAAAAGAAAAAAGAAAACGAAAAACCAAAACAAAAATTGCAAGACAGTCTTCCAAAAATATACTGCCAATGCAGGACTTACAAGTAAGATCAATAGCAATTAAAAAAAAAAAAGCCGTAACTTATGAACAAGCATCTTATCAGCAGATACATGGATGGCCAATAAGTTCTTTAAACATGTTCATCGTCATGCAAATTAAGACCACAGCAAACACTCAAAAATGTAGAACTGCATGGCTCACAGTGAACAGAAACTGTGTGGCCACTCTAGAAAACCTGTTAAGTTTCTCATTATATATTCAGCTTATGACCCAACAATTCCATTCTCCAAGAGAAAATAAAACCCACTTCTAAGAGCCCAGAAGTGGGAAACAGCCAAGTATGACTAACAGATAAGGTGTGTCCATCTATCCAATAGGCTACTCCCTACAAAATAGAAATAAAAACAATTGAATGACTCTTAAAAGTATTCCCATTATGCAAGCAAGTCAAACATGTAAGACCACAAACTTTGTCACTCCTTTTATAAATCTTAAAAAGCAAAACCTAGAAAGCAGATTGATAACTGCCAGGAGCCAAATTAAGCACTAAAAAGCATGTGGGAATTTCTTAAAGAATGACTGATTGACAACTCTATAATTTGTGCTGGCAATTTGTGAACAAAGCTGTGGATAAATGTTAAATCCATATGGACATTACATGTAATAGAGGACGTCAATTTGACTTCGAGTTCACAAAAACATTGTTTATTTGTTCATTTAAGACAGAGTCTGTGTAGCCCTGGCTATCATGGAACTCACTCTGTAGACGAGGCTGACCTAGAATTCAAGAGATCTGCCTACCTCTGCCTCCTGAGTGCTGGGATTAAAGACGTGTGCCACTGCACAGCTTTAAAGAAAAAAAGAGAAAATGAAAAAAATGAGTGAGTCTTCATGACAAACACTCTTAAGTCCTCCTGACCATGTGGGAATTAAAAGGTTGACCACAACAGAAGTAGGGTAGAGTGGGGGTCACAGAGCCTAGGAAACAGGCAGGGAGAACACGGTCAGTGAGGGTAAGGAACAGCTGCTTCCAGTGCCTGATGCACAGTAAGAGCACTACTGGGACTGACTACACTTAACTGAGTATTTCAAAATACTAATGGAGACTACTGTAAACGCTCCCAAACATGATGGCTTAACTGACACCAACATTCCACACCAACATTCCAAATCTGATTATTACGTAAACCTTGTAAACATCTACAGAAAGGTACAAACATACCCCAAAAATATGGGGAATTGCTATGCACTAGATAAAATTGTTTTAGCTATTTTTAAAAATAAGAAATGGATGTCTCTGGTCTCATCTACCTCAAGTTATTTTCATCCAGGCATGCTGATAGCACATCTATAATCCTAGCACTCTGAAAGGGGGCTGGGGGCTGCGGGGTGGGAACGCACCCCCAATGAGTTCAAAGTCAGCCTGTGCCTATACAGTGAGTTCAAGGCCCCCTGAGCTACATTAGTAAGATCCATGTCAAAAGACCAAGACCAAGGAATACAGCTCACTGATAAAATCCCTTGACTCATATGCACAAAAGTCTGAGGGCCAATCCTCAGGACTACAAAATAATATTTTTATACAATATGTTTTTAATCTACCAATCAAAGCAACAAGAATACTTAGCATTACTTTTGCCTCTAGGTCATATCACTGAATACAACATACAGAATTCTAAGATCAAAGAAATGAATCCAAGCAGAAAGAAAAAAATAGATGAATAGAGAAAGTGTCATAATAATGTTGAACAGGGTACCCATAATTCTCACTTCTTACCTCAAAACTCTTAAATGTCTTTCCAATAGAAGACAGTCAGACTTCATGGCCTTAGTAGTGATTTACAACTTAAGATGGGAGTCAGAGAAGAATCTACATTTACAGCACACACCAACTGATACAAGCAATAGGTAGGTGACATTGTGAGAATTACTAACTCATGGGCCCAGCCTGCCCTCCAACTTATTTCTCACTACTTTAATTTTGGTTTTTTAAGACTAGATTTTTCTCTGCGTGGCCTTGACTGTTCTGGAACTCTCTATAAACCAGGAGGACACTGAACTCAAGAGAGATCCGCCTGCCTCTCTGCCTCTTGGATTAAAGGTGTGTGCAACCATCTTTTTCTACTACTTACCTGCACGTGTCATGCTCCACACAGGGACTATCCTCTCACTCCATCGTACTCAGTTTTTACTGCTTAGAATGCCCTTCATCCAAAGCACTGCTTATTTAGACCTATTCAGACTTCAAACTCTGAGAGCCTTGTCTACTGAGCTGTAAATGCACCTGAATTAATTCTTCCCATCTGTATTTCTAACACATGCACTTTCCTAATTTACATCTGACTCCCGCCTATTACAGAGAAATCCTGACCACATTTCTCCAGTGTCTCAAGCCCTGGAGCTGATGCTGCAGACCTGTCAGACACATCAGCTATGGACGCACTCTTCCTCTCTTGTATTATTCCCTTTACCCTTACCTCACTCTTCAGATTCTTCCTTTGCCAATATTACTTTTTTTAGACTTGAAAGTATTTGCTTTCTATGCATATGTACCACACATGTACCTGGTACCCACAGAGATCAGAAGATATCAGATCCTCTGAGCTGGAACCACCATGTAAGTGTTAAGAACCAAATCCAGGTCCTCTGCAAAAGCAACAAGTGCTCTTAACTGCTGAGCAGTCTCTCCAGCCCCTGCAGTGTTACTTCTAACTACATAGCAGAGGATGGGAATTGCTAAAACATTCTATGGTGGCCATGCTTCATCGTCAACTTGACTGGATCTGGAATCAGCTAAAACATAATTCTGGGTGGGTCCATAAGGGTATTTCCTAGGAGGATTAACTGAAGCAGGGAAGACTCAAGTGGGCAGGAAAAACAAGGCAAGACTTTCCCAAAGCAGGCCTAAGATTTAAAAAAAAAAAAAAAAAAAAAACAAAAAACAGTGCTGTTGCATGCCCACATTTCCCAGAATACTGTTCGTGCATCCATGTACCCTGCTACCACTTTTCACTGATATTAGAACCAATATTTTCTGATGTGAAATGAAGATCAGAGTACCACTTCCCAACCCCCAAGCTTTTAACACCAAACTGGGACTGCTGAGGGATCCAGCACTACAGACATAGCCACAGCTCAAGTTCTCAGGCTCTCCAGCATTCAGACAGCCACTGCTGGACTACTGGGCTCAAATCATGAATAGCACCCAATAAATGCCTTTGATAATATGCACTTGTTCCCTCAGTTCTATCTCTCTAGAGAACCTTAATTCGTATCCCATGACATTTGAGGCTTATGGTGACTGAAATACAACATGCTAAGAAAACACTGCTACTAAGCTGTATGTATGTGTATGTATATATATATGTGTGTGTGTATATATGTGTGTGTATGTATGTATGTGTGTATGTATGTACATATATATACATATATATATGTATATGTATCTCCTTAGTCTTCATTCTATGATATGGAGTTTCAGTGATTTTTTTGGGGGGTAGGAGGTAGGTTCAAGACAGTTTCTCTGTGTGGCCCTGGCTGTCCTAGAACTCACTCTGTAGTCTAGGCTAGCCTCTAACTCAGAGATCTACCTGCCTCTGCCTAAGTGCTGAGAATAAATCCAGCTTAGTGAGAACCGTTCAAGGAGGAAGGAAGAGAGGAAGGGAGGTTGGCTGGTTCTTTCTTCAGCATGACTGATACTGAATGGTAGGAGCTGACAGACCTGTCACCCTTCTTCTTTTCAAGTCTTTGCTCCCTTCATAAGCTAATCACAGGAATGGCACCCCACAGAACTCTCTGCTCTCATTTCCTTAAAGAAATCAAGCTTCATCCTGTCCAAACTGCATACAGCCTAACAGATCATTCCAAAAATCATCTGCACGTGGAATTACAGATCCTGTATGCTACACTCATATGCCATGACAAACACAAATGACTCTTTCCTCACAACATGACAACTTCCAGAAAGATCTATCAACTTCCTTTTTTCTGGCAAAGAGTGCCAGGATTTCTCTGTATAGCCCTAGCTGTCTTGAAACTAGCTTTGTAGACCAAACTCAGAGATCCAACCACCTGTGTCTGCCTCAAGGTGTGTCACCACACAATCATTTTTCAATTAAACACTACACAAAGGGTACAGTAACTTCAAGTGTCACACAACACACTACTGATTTTCTGTCAAAAAATTTTAACACACATTTGGATACACACAAGCAGAAATACAATTACACGTACCTGTGGGTTTTCCAAACGTTTTAAATATTCTTCAAATGACCCTTCTATAAACTGTAAGAAAAAAATATTATATTAAATTATATAGGGGCCTGGAAAAGTGGCTCGGCAGATAAAATCACGTGTTGCTTCTGTAGAAGACCTTGTTTCAACCCCCAGCATTCACAGCAGGCAGTGCACAACCACCTGTAACTCCAGCTCGAGGTGATCTGACGCCCTCTTCTGGCTAAGGTACCTGAACACGTTATACACACATGCGCTTTTTTTTTTTTTAGTCTAATAGGAATACTGTCTAAGAAAAACGCCAAGCAACAACAGGTTTACTGTTAAAGTTCACTTTGAGTCACTGGGTTCTTAGACACACCTAAACTTTATCAGTAATGCTAAAAGGTATCCATAACATGAATATCTGTATTAATACTTAAGTAATGGCAATAAATACACAAAAGAACTTAAAGGAAATGTTGCTTGGAATGGTTTCCAGGCAGAAGATGACTCAAGGTGAGAGCTAGCCAGAACTCGGAATGGGCTTAGTGCAGCAGCCGCTAGAGTATGCCCGTGCAGCATGAGAAGACCACTGTGGGGAAGACCTGAGCAACATCACCAACTGAGGCGGGGCAACCTGGAGAAGGCGAGATGAGAACAGAGCAAGTGCACGCCAGTTCATGGGAAGGAAATAAAGCAGGACTGCCAAACAAGAGAGGGAAGAAAATGGCAGGCTGCACATGTCGTTCTGAGCGGAGGAATACCAAAAACGACACTTTCAGATTAACCTGGTTGATCCATGGGTACGGGTGAATCAAACAGTTAACTATCTGACCGATTATGCTAAACACAGAAGAGTTATAGGGAATCAGATCATTTCAATCAAGAGTTTTATGATATAGTTTGTTTTATTGTCTCCATCATAAAGTAAGTTTACTTAGTCTATACCCAAACTTTTTTTTTTTTGCTTTCATTATAGCAACTGACAATCTGACAAAGTGCTGTGGTGGTTTGAAAGATGGCCCTCCAGGTTCATACATTTGAATGTTTGATCTCCAATTAGAACTGTTTGAGAAGGATTAGGGTATGTATCCTTGTTGGAGGAGGTCTGTCAAGGGAATGAATGGGCTCTGAGGTTTTAAAAGCGCATAACCAATTAGCTGTCTCCTGCCTGTGGTCAGATGTGAGCTCTCACTACTACTGCAGTACCATGACCGCCTGTCTGCCTGCTTCCAACCGCGAAGGCCAGTGAATTCTACCACCCTCGGTTTGTCAAAGCGCAAGTGCTAAAAAGTATTCCCATCTGACCACTAAGTCCAATTTTATTTAATTTGCAATAGTAGTTAACAAAAGTGATACATTTAAATTGTAAAATCATCCACCCTCTTCAATCTACACAAGTCTTTTCATCACCTACAGCATATTTTCAGATCAAGAATTCTTCTACAAATTGTACACTATCAAATTTTAAAACTCTCTTAAATTCTAACACATACATTTTAAGTGCCTCCCTATGAGTTATTTATCAGTGAGGCCTCAAAGGAACCAAAAATAATATAAGATACTGCCACTGTTCTTCACTGCACACCAGAACTAGGAGGCAAGACCCTACTTTTAATACATCACAAATCTGGATTGAGGCCCACAGAGAAAGAGAGAAGGCTAGAACTGATCGAGAAACTTTCCCCCTCTGGCTAGCTTTTATAATGCCAGAGGTATTATGTAGGCTGCTGGGGGAAAATACTAGTCTTACCCAGCCTTGAAATCACAAATGCTACAATACTGACTTGCCAGGCAAGATGATACATGACTGTTTTAGGAATAACCAACTGCTTTCTGATTAAATGAAAGCTGCTCCAGGAAGGGAATTCGTTCCTTCTAAACAATGGCTAGGGAGGTCACAGGCACTAGGGGAACTATTTAGCTGTTTGTTTTGCTAAATAGACATGTTATCAAACTGCCTTATAAATACTTATGTTTATATCTGTGCCTCTGTGATGTCACCTGGGTCAGAGAAGCCAGAGACCAACAAAGACATAACTTGTAAAAGTAATGCGAATGAGTGATCTACCCTAAATGAGACATCTACATCAATCAACCTCCCCACCCCCAAAGATCAGGAACAGAAAGAATGTGATCTGAAGGATGGAGAGGAGCACTGTAAAATGCTGTCTTCTAGATAGAACACAGACTTTCTGCACTCATAGACAGTGGTTACTCATACAACTGAAATAAATAGTCAAAATTCCAGTATGGATAGGAGAAGGGCTCACAAGAACACACTCTAACTGGGAAGTTACTTTTTAAAAAAGGAAAAAAAAGACATGAGATCTACAGAGAAATAGATATGATCAAATAACAATATATACACTTATGAAATTCTCAAGAAAAAAATTAATTTAAAATGTCTAGCCTGTGAAATATCAACTAGAGTATTTCCAATGGTCAAAATGTAAATCCAAGTAAGACACAACCATATGCAAGGTTAATAATTACCGCTTCAAATTTCTCTCTGTTCTCTCGAAGGTAGCGAATACAGGCCATTCTAACTTCCACATGTCGAGACTGAGAATGCAATACCTAAAACAAAAAAGCAGCATGTTATTAAGCATTTTGTCAAAAGCAAACTGAGTGTGACAACCAAGAGTTAAGCCTGTCCATTCCCTTTAACTTTTTATCCTTACTCATTCTAACCCCTTCCTCTGAGCACTATGACTTGACAGACTAGTGGGCTGAATAAGAATGGCCCCCATAGGCTCATATATTTGAATGCTTGGTGACCAAGGAGTAAAAGCTATTTGAAAGGATTAGGATTAGGAGTTGTGAGGTTTGCGAAGCCCACGCCAAGCCCAGCATTGCACGGCTCCCCCCAGCCCCAGACCATGATGTATTCTCAGCTACTCCTCCAGTGCCTCCCTACATACCATGCTCCCCACCATGATAATGTACTAAAAAACTTCTCAAACTGCAAGCAAGTCCCCAATTAAATAATTAAATGCTTTTGTAAGAGTTGCCTGATCATGATGTCTTTTCACAGCAATAAGTGACTCAGATATATAAAAAACAGCTCTATTAGCCTAATGTTTTTTTCTTTTTACTTTTTTTTAAAAGTTTTTCAAGACAGGGTTCCTCTGTGTAGCCCTTACTGTCCTGATATTTGCTTTGTAGACCAGGGTGGCCTTGAACTCAGAGATCCACCTGTCTCTGCCTCCTAGCCCTAGAATTTATAGAATGAAAATGTGTCACCATGTCTCCTAAGATCATTATAATGGCTCCTCTGAAGAGGCTTTCCTTTGTTGCCAACCTTCTACAATCACTCTGCTCCTCACGAGGGGGAACAGAATCCCCGCTAGGAATGCTGGGGCTCCTCCTGTGCTTGCTATAGAGAATGAGGCCGGCAGTGGTGGCGCAGGCCTGTAATCCCAGCGCTTGGGAGGCAGAGGCAGACAGATTTCTGAGTTCGAGGCCGGCCTGGACTACAGAGTGAGTTCCAGGACAGCCGGGGCTACACAGAGAAACCCTGTCTCAAAAAAAAAAAAAAGGGGGGGGGAGGGGAGGGGAGGGGACAGAGACAGACCGAGACCCAGACTTATAATGCAGCTACTAGGAAGCCTACAGTGGAATGTTTTCATGTTTGAAGGCCACCCAGTCTTCTAAGTGAACTCAAAGCCAGTCCAAGCAGCTGAGTGAAAGAGAGCCTGTCTCACTGGCTGGATGTGGTGGTGGTGGCTCACCTTTAATCCCAGCACTAAGGTGGCAGATCTGGCAGTTCAAGGCCAGCCTAGTCTACTAAGAGAGTTAGTTCCAGGACAGCTAGGGCTACATAGAGAAAGAAACACTGACTGGGAGGGGGAAAAAAAAAGGAGTATCACTCAATGGAGGATTCCAGCACATACATGGCCCAAGTTCAACCTCCAATATCATTAGGAAAAAAGTTATTTTCATCAAAAACAGCCTTTGAAAATGTAAGCCCACTGTGGTTTCAGAATAATTATGTGTCACTTTTTATCAAGCTTACAAAATTCCAAACACCCAAGTGAGTAGACATGCTAACCTGGGTAATGCCATCCTAAGGGTGGTGCATTTGTTCTTACATCCAAACCCAGGGCTAGCAAGATGGCTCAGCTGGTAAAGGCCCTTGCTGAGTTTAAGCCCACAGACTGTCTGCCACATATATGCAGTGGTATATTCAAAGACACACTCACACACACACACGAATAAACGCAAACAGAACCAAATGTATCAACCAAAAAAACCTATGTTCAGACCTCTCATCTGTAACAATCCGTTCAACAAAAACACAGACAGAAAAACCTTCACTGGAATTTTATCAAAATTTGAGCTCTGAAATGAAGCAAACTAAATTTCATATCAAATGCTAATCTCCAACATTTTCACCATGTTTAAAGAGTAAAGTAAATCACTTTCTATGAATAGGTATCTTCAGGTATTCCCAGTACTCCAAAGTTCAGCATTAAAATCCATATACACTTGAAATAAAACATCACTTCAAACAAACTATCAAAGCCTCTTGTAGATTTTCAAGAGAATGCAGCTTTAAAGGCTACAAGTCCAACTCAATCTCTCTGTAAAGTACTGAGAACCTAGAGGATCCAGCTGCACATTTCACACCTGGATAACAACCAACAACTACAGATGCAGTTTCCCGAGAGCCAGGATGTTCCAACAAGCCAAACACCAAAGATGCACTCTTTGAGGTTAACTTTTTAATTTACCAGCTGTTTTTCAGCTTAACTAAGTAAACCTTCCTTACGGTTTTAGGACATTATTAAAAAGTAGCCTTACGTAGTCTAAGCTTCCTGTATCACAAGAACCATCCACGTATTTTAAAAACAACTGTTTGCCATTTCAACAAATTACATTTGGCAATCTACCTTTCCCAGTAGCTACACTGGGCACTGTTATTATTAATATGAGTGAGCCACGGTGTCATCTGATAGGGCCTACCATCGGCAAAGCGCCTGTGTTAGAGCCATTCACCTAACAACAGGTGGCAGACAGAAATTAGTAAAGCTTGTTTCTCATCAAGTAACTGTGTCAGGAATATCTTTTTGTTTTTTTCTTTTAACGAAGATTTTAGAACATGGCATCGTCCTGAACTTGCTGCCCAGATGCAAAACTCTCATCAATGTACACAAAGTGTAGATATTGATAATTTACTAGGCCAAACAATGCAAGAAAAACAAGGCTGAAATGACAACTCTTCAAATACTAAATTACTTCTCAAGTCCCTGGATACTCAAAATTCAAATGGTCTGCTATGTTGCTCCATGAAAATAGGCTAAAGGTAGAGGCTTTAAGACAAGGTAGTGTTAAACACAGGGAAAGGCTGAGACACTGTTTTAGCAAGTCCTCTAAGAGTGCCCTATTTTTAGCTACAAGGCTAGGAGCTGATTCAGGTCAGGCTTCCTGCAGGCCCAAATCCACAAGTGTAAAAAAAAAAAAAACCGTATCTAAATCTGGTAATCTGAAGGAGAAAGGCTACTCTTGAGTGAAGTCTCTCTTCCTCTTCTCCTAGGACTGCTATTTGGCTTCCTAACTCTTTAAAAACATTTATTGAAATTTTTACCAGAAAAAGAAATTCCACAAAAATCCTTTCTACAGATTTTTAAAAGGCAATGGAGGTTGACAACACATTCTTTCTCACCATAACTTTAGTCCATATCTACTGAAATATTAAGCTTCCCCTACACCTAGGCTCAATATACTCAAATTAAAGTGTCCCCAAATTTGTAAAGGTTAGTTAGTTCCTTTAAGACTAACCCAGATCCCAAGGCAAAAAACGGGGCTTACCCATGTCAATGAGTTCTTAGTGCAACTAGTTCTAGCCCACTGTACAGATACTGTACCCACAAGCTTCTGTTCTATTCCCCTGGATCTGTGGCATGTCTCATGGGCAGAAAGACACCTTTCTGCTTCCATTTAAACAGACCTGGATTACTCAACTCCAAACATTGACCTCTACCTTCAAACTTGCTAATGCTAATGCAGTACAGACAGAGACCATGGGATGACTTCACTTCCCCTCTTCAGCTTCTAGAGGGGCTGGAGTCCAGGAAGGCTGAGAAGGGGAGACAGATCCCTCTCCATCTGGAAAACTCGCAAATGGAGCAGACTGTTTACCTACTAACAGTAAGGTCTGGGCTGAAAACACGGCACCCACATTGGAGCTTCCTAAATTTCTGAGATGTCAAATGGTAGCCTGGTTTGGGAAGTATCAAAGAATGTTTCAATGGACATACCTATATTTACATACTTCTTAAAAATGCAGGGCCTGGTGATTCTAAAACAGAAACCTTAAAAAAGGTAGTTAGCGCACAAAAGCGCGCGGGCAGGGGGGTGGGGAACAAAACCATAAAAAAACGCCAGATTAAGCCTGTAAATGGTATGAAATACACACCGGAACAGTAATGTGAAACTTTTTTAATCCAACTACTTTAGCAGCTAGTCTTCAAATATAGGATGGGTTTTGGTGACCCCCACACCTACACCTGATTACATAACATAGGGAAAAGGGCTTGTTCTCAAAAAAGAAAAAATCTCGAGTATTCTTCCCTGGAACTCCTCCCACTCCTGAGTTCTACATCTCACTTCTCTTTAGTAAAATGTTCACTCTGCACTGGGAATAATTTTGACCTGTAAGGAAAAAAAAAAGCAAAAAACAAAAACCGACATGTGCCTAGACTGAAAACCCGTCCTATTACTAAAAGGCATTTAGGAGAGTAAATTCTTTAGTACATCTTGCCCGATTCCAGCATAATAAAGTGAGGGACCTACTCAAGATAAGTCACTCAGAAGACCCTCTACGGGGAGATTGTTTCCCTTAAAGAGCCAAGTTGGCCTGTTTCGAGTGACACCGGTGAGACCGACTACCCCGCATTCCAAAGTCCAGCCACAGGAATAAAAAAAAATAAAATCGCGAAGCAGCCACACTGGGTGCCGCACCTCCTCCAGTAAACAAGCGGTTAACTAGTGGGGCCGCGGGGCTGCTACAGCCCGAGCGAGCGCAGGTGAACGCGGAACACAACTCAGAAACAGCATGTCGCTGGGTCCCTGGCGGTCACGCTGCGAGCAGGCCGCCCGAGAGATGTCCTCACTCGGTCCCCTGCCGGCGTTACAATGGGCCGCTGTGACGACAGCGAGCCACGCGCAGCCCCGCCGTGGGCGGCCAGGCAGCTGCGGGCGGCGTGTCGCACCCCAGACCCGCGCCCGCCGCGCTCGGGCCCGGGTCCTTTACCTGCTCGGCCACAGCCCGGAACAAACACGACCCGTCCTTGGCGACCAATTTCCGATACAAGCCCAGTTTGCGCAGATAGGCGTCCATGGGCGTCGCATCCTCCAGCGGCCCCACGCCGCCCTGGTCCACGCCGTCGGGCGCGCCGACGGCTGCCTCCATGTTGCCGGTCCGCTGCAGGATGCGCGGGGCCAACTAGCCCCACATGGCCGCGCCGCCGGCTGCTCGACGCCCGGGCCTGGGGCAGGCTGCGGCTCGGGCTCGGGCTCCGACGCGGACACGGCGAGCAGCGGCAGGAAGAGACGGCGGCCCGAGGCGGTGGCCGGCGCTCTCCCGGAGCATAGGGGAGCCCAGCCTAGTGCATGGCCATCCGCACGCGGCCGCCTCCGCACGCGCCCGCGGGCAGCCCGGGGGGTCGCCGCCCCCACGAGTTTCCGGGTCCCGACCGGTGTGAGGCGAGGAAAGCCCCGGCGGCGCGCCCCGGCTGAGATTAAGCGAGGCCTGCGTCTCCCGCGCGCGGCCCGCGCCGAGAACCGAGGAAACCCGGAGAGAGAACCGCCGCCGCTCGTTTTCCCCCACCTCGCGGGAGGGCGCCTGAGGGGCGGGGAGCGGGAAAGGGGCGCCCGGCGGAGGGCAGCAACCTCGCAGCCTAGAATTTGTTTTCGCTTTCAGCCCTCGGCGCAGCGGATGACGGGAGTTGTAGTTTAAGCGGCGGCAGGAAGTCCTCGTGCTGAGGGCGGGGACGCCTGGGACGGCCTACCCGGAGGGGAGGCGCCCCACAGGCTCGCGGACTACAAATCCCTACAACGCTAGCGGCGCCGAACCTAGAACTGCCTTCGCGCTTCCCAGGCCGCGTCCGCGAGCAGGCCCGAGGGTGTCTGCCGCTTACGCCGGCGACCTGCGCGCGCCGCCCCGCCCTCCCGGCGAGCCTCCCGCCTGGAGCGCGGTGGGGCGGCGGAAAGCGCGCGAGCGCTGCTTGCGTGCAGTTGCTAGGGGCTCCGTGGCGGGGCCGTCGGCCCTTTGTGCAGTTCCAGAGGACGCACCTGTCCAGACCCCACCCCCGGCTTTGGCCTCTTGGCGTTTCCTTGGAGGTGGCTAAACGCGGAGAGCGGAAAGCCGGGCTCGTCCGCCGAGGCTCCTGGAACCGCCAGCCTCACACCGACCCATTTTGACCCTCAATGAAGCCTCGGCGGTTGATTGAAACTGGGACAGCTCTCACTTCTGTGACAAGATGTGGCTTCGCCCAAGCCATGCCTGCTCATTCTGTCACAGCAGCTGCGCCCTGCCACACACAGAGCTGCCCCTGTTAGAAGAAATTACTTTTTTATTAAAGTTCGGTGACAACGCTACGGGGGGGGGGGGGGGGAATCCGACCTGAGCTAGAGGCTTCGTACTCGTTACCCTCCAAAGGTTGACGACGAGAAATGGGGTAGTCCAATTGAATTGGCGAATCCGGTACTTAACCTTTTGGGACGCCAGAATTTTATTTGACTGGCGTACAGTAGCATCTCGTATCATTTAAATTTATTAAAACTTCGGTCTTGACGTCATGTTGGAGGAAGAAAAGGGTTAAGTAACCTTGGGTTTAGAGGTGTAGGCAGTCTTGGGGATGGAGCCAAGATATGCCAGGTGGTAGGATTCCAACACGTTACTTAAAATGTAAGCTGTTAAAATTTAAGTGTTCCTATAATTGTGCTATTTTTAGAAAATATATCGCAAGTTAAATTTAAAAAAAAATCTTTGTCCCAATTTTAAAATTTTTACTTGTAGAGGGGAAACACTTTGAGAAATCCAAGGGTTTTGTTTTTGTTTGACTTAGTTTAAGAGGCATACTCCATACACCCCAGACAGGCTTTGAACTTGACATATAGCCAAAGATGACCTAGAATTCCTGACCATCTTGCCTTTGCCCGCCCTCCCCAAATACTAAGATCACTGCTAAGCCACCACATCCTGTTCCATGCTGGGAATGAAACTCAGGACTTGCTGCACGCTAAACAAGCCCTCTAACAACTGTGCTTCCCCCCAGGTCCAAAGCTGTAATTCAACCCCCTTATAGACCTATAGTTTCTTCTAGTAATATCTAGATTCTCATGCTATAAATACAATTCCTAAAATGAGTAGGTACTATATGATCAGTTAACAGACTGAGTATGCAGAGAAGGCAATGCCTTCTGATACCGATTTTGACATTCCTTCAATAAGAACTTATGGGACTAACTTCATATTCCATATGTATTTGTGGGGAATATGTATATATGTTAATACTGCTCATAGCTTGATATTTTTTAAAACTTTCAAAATTTGTTCTTTGTGAATGAAATGCTCAAGATTGCATTGTATTAATTTTCTCATCCTTCAAATAAAATCTTTGCTCAACTTATATGCACAAAATGTGTGTGACAGTGTTTCATGTATAATTTCCATATTTTCATTACTTAATGTACTTCCATTTTTTAACGAAATAGCACCATCTTCTAAAGTCCCAAGGTTTCTCCGAGATAATTAAGGGAAACTAAATGTCATTCATTCTAAAATATCTTTATTTTCAATCACAGTAATTTAACTCATTAGTAACAGAATAATCAAAATGTTAATGGGCATGATCACTAGTTTTAATTATTCTATGAAGCCCAGCATCAAGGTCTGTTTTCCATATATTTTTCAAGTCATTATTACTTAAAAATAGAAGCCCTATTAGGAATCATTATATTTTGTGATTTTGTTAAATTGATTTGTCATGAGAAGCAGTATGGTCTTTTGCACAATGGATGTTGTCTGACCTACTGAAGCAGTGTAAAAACAGTTTCACTCTGCTTCTAGTTCCAAAGTTAGAGGAGTTGTTCCTGTTAGGTCTGACCCCTGGACTTCATAAGGAAATCCCTTAGGTATTCTGAGCCTAATCCAGGACAGACCCTCTGTATGCCAACTCTCCAAATATAGTTCAGCATTGAGGCAACATCAGAGGATCTGGGATCTTCAAACTGGGGAAAACATACAGAAACTCACTTCCTATGACCCTTCACTTCTTTTTAGTTTTGTTTTGTTTTGGATTGGTTTGGTTTTTGGTTTTTCCAGACAGGGTTTCTTTATGTAGCCCTGGCTGTCCTGGAACTCACTCTGTAGACCAGGCTAGCCTCGAACTCAGAAATCTGCCTGCCTCTGCCTCCCAAGTGCTGGGATTAAAGGCGTGCACCACCATTGCCCGGCTTCCCTTTACTTCTTAACATTAACCTCTAAAGGTCTTTGAAAAACCAAAGCAGTACTGATTGAAAATGTTCACTTCTAAGAGAGCCATTTGTGACCAGTAAAAGTTAAGATGCCTTACAAATCATTTTTTTTTAATCCGATAAAACTCAAAAGATTCAATGTTTCTGAGAACCTAATAAAATGACTAAAAATTACCTGGGCAGTGATGGTGTACACCTTTAATCCCAGCGCTTGGGAGGCAGAGGCAGTAAGATCTTTGTGAGTTCCAGGCCAGTCTGGTCTACAGAGCAAGTTCTAAGACAGTCAGGGCTACACAGGAAAACCTAGTCCTGAAAACAAAAACAACAAAAAGAAATTACAAAAACTTAATAACAAATGTGTCTCTGACCTTCTTTTCCTTGTATAAATCAATATCTCATGTTCGTTTATAAACTTTAGGGCTAATTATGGTAGAATTGTGAATATTTATTTTGGAGAGAGGGGTCTTAATATTTAGCATTGGCTGAAAACTTACTTTGTAGACCAGGCTGGCCTTGAATAGATCCACCTCTGCTTCTGCCTTTCAAGTGCCTCACAGAATCCAAGGCTTACTCTACCACCATTTCTAGCCTTGCAAATTCTCGGCAAACTCTACCACCAACTACACCTCCAGCTCCAGCTCTTATTTTCTTGTTTGTTTTGTTTTTCTAGACAGGATTTTACTGTGTGACAGCCCTGGCTGTCCTTGAATTCATGTCATAGACCAGGTTGGCCTTGAATTCCCAGTGATTGGCCTACCTCTACCTCCCAAATGCTGGGATTAAAAGGAGTGCACAGCCAGGACTGGCCCAATCATTACTTTTTTTAAGGGTACATTATATACCAGTATGGGAGAGTTTTCCCAACCTAAGATTGCCATATTGTGATAAACAGCCTTTAAGATAACTCACAGGGATCTCAGAGTACATTTTCACTCATTCCACTGATGGCATTCACCTTGTGGGAAGGGTATTCTAAGTGCCCAAAAGAACTGTTCAAACTGATTTCTCTTCTGAGGTTAGGTGATCAGTGGATTTGCATTTTGCTCTCTTGGCTTGCTCCCTACCCCACACTTCCTGCCGTTTACCCTCTCTCTACTGTGCAAGTTGTCTGCTCTGTAGCTGGCTTACAGAGGTTCCATGGGTAAGAACTGGTAACTCTCCATCAGACACATCAACCAGGATGAAAGCAAATCCTTGAAGTCAAGCTTGAACCTGAGTAATCCTTAAGCAGAACAATCTAAGCAATGAAAGTCCGAACGTCCGAAACATCACAAGATGTTTTCTATCAAAGAAGCTTCTTTCTGCAGCTGGTGGAAGTTACTATAGAAACCTACAACTGGTCAAAATGCGGCGAGCTGGGATTCAGGAGTTGCCACACAAGCCATACGAACATCAGTCTCAGCTAAGCAAGAATAGGTGAACGCACACCCTACTCCGTTCAGATCAGAACTACAAAAAGAATCCAGAACCAAATTGGGGGGCCACAGTCTGTTCTCAAGGCAGGCTTATGAAGGAAAAAAAAATACAAAAACCACAGGAAGTGTTGCACGTTGGTCAGCTCTGACTCAAGCCATTTTAGACGTAACAGTTCATATCGGCCTTTAACTTGATGGGTCCTAGGTCCTACATAAAGCTTTGGTCATATTAACAAACCTCAGAACCTAATAGGGGATGTGGTCAGCATGACCCTGCTCTGAGTCAAGTTACTTCTGTGTGTCAATGACTGACAGGAATGTTACACCAGTAAAATGAAATAGCTGGCAGGCATGGAACAAAATGACTACAGCTATACTGGAGGGGCAGACCTCAACACAGCAAGTTGGTATGCAGCGGCGCCTAGCCCCAAGTTATACATCTACGACTCAACGCTTAAGACTCATGGAAGAGCAGAAGAGGGGGTGGAAAGATATAAGAGCCAGGGAACCTGTACATACACTGAAAGATAGTGAGTGTCCTCCTCACAGGGTTTAACGTCTCAACATGATTGCCCCAGTTTTTAAGTTAGCACAGCATGATAGGTATCATTCTGCCATTTTCACAAGCATCTATCGCCTCTCCCAGCAGATACGACCTGCTCCCCCACCCCACATGCTATCCTGCACCACTGTTCGATCTCTCCAAGTCTCATCTGCTTTCCTGTCACATGAATTCCATGTTCCTCCTTTCTCCTTCAAGGTCTTTTCCTCCCTTCTTCTGAACCCCTTGCTAGAATTCCTACATTCAGTCTTACCTGGTCCTGGGCTTTTTTTTTTTTTTGGATGGGAAACTTGTTTTGTTTTTTTAGACATGGTCTCTTGCCCTGGCAGTGGTAGAACAAGAGGCAGGTAGATTTCTGAGTTGGAGTCCAGCCTGGTCTACAAAGTGAGTGAGTTCCAGGACAGGCTAAGCTAAACAGAGAAAATCTGTCTTAAAAAAAAAAAGAAAAGAAAAAGGACGCGGTCTCTCTTCTCTCAGTATGAGCCCTAGCCTCCTGGAGCCACTTTGTGAACTTAGCCTTAAACTCACACAGAAACCCAACTTTCTCTCAATCCTGAGTGCTGGGATTTAAAGGCATGTGGTACCACCACAGGTGCTGTTGAGATGGTTTTTTTATTAAGCTTAAAGCTCCTTGGCAGTTATGAACCTATTTACCTCGATTGCTTTAAATTTGTTTTGTTTACCTCAGTGTCTCATGAAGCTGAGGCTGGCCTTAAACTCACGATCTTTCTGTCACCATCTCTGGTTTAGTTTAATTCTGAAGTTTCTTTGTTCGTTTTTTTTTTTTTTCCATTTGGATACCTTTCTAAAGGTGGGAGTGTTGTATTAAAATCATTTTTTACTAGCTGGATGTGGTAGCACATGGACGTAAACCTAGCACTTCAGAGGTGGAAGAGTAGCAGAATTTTCCCCCAACTGATTTAAATACAAGCCCGTGATTGGACAGGAAAATGGAGGCGGAGCTAAGAGTTTCAGAGACAAAGGGAGGGGGGGAGGGGGAAGGAAAGGGGGAAGGGGAGGGGGAGGGAGAAGGAGAGGGAGGGAAGGAAGGAAGGAAGGAAGGAAGGAAGGAAGGAAGGAAGGAAGGAAGGAAGGAAAATGGAGGAAGAGAAAGACGATCCAGATTCTGCGTGGCTTTGAATAGCCACAGGTAGCTATGAATATCTTATAAGGGATGGATAATTACAGGACAATTTGTCTTATCTAGGTGGGCAATTTATATATAATTTATATATATATCAATGGCTCTGAGTTCATTGTGTGGGAGTTTTGTGGGGTGAGAATTTACTGATATAAGCCTGACTTATAAATTACAAGCCTCTAGAGTTTCGATTTTACCAGGTTACTGGGATTTGTGACCCGCTGACCACAGGGGGGTGGATGGCTGGGAATGTGAGCAGAATCTTCTGCAAATGAACTTCAAGAGGGGCAGTCACTGCATGGGGTTGGCCACAGAGGCTGCAGGAGGATCAGCTCATCTACAGCTATGTAACAAGTTCAAGACCATCCTGGGCTACAAAGAGACCTTATCTCAAAAACAACAAATCAATACAGTCAGGAACTGATTCCAGCAGGGAATGTGAGGAGGCGGGGAAGAGGGAGGAAAGTGTGCGTAATTTATAGATACAAGTAGTCTATCATCTTGACATACGTCTCTTGATTAAATAAATAATCGCTCTGTCATCTTGACTTGTCCCTTTGGTAATGTGTGACTTTATCTTTTCTGACTAATTGGCTTGAAGTCTACTTTACACCTTTCCCAATGTCAAGGTTTCTTTTCTCCTGATGCTTTCCATTCTTTGACTCTCAGTCCATGCTGTCATTGCTAGTTATTTTACTTGGAGAAAACACGCAGTTTGAATCTATTTTTTCAATCAAGCCTTCCAGTATGGGTCTCTTTATTGGTGAGTTGAGGCTATTTACATTTGCAGACATAGAGAAACATTTACCAATTCCTGCAATTTTGTTGATTTGTGTGTGGTGTGTTCTTTTTCGGCTTGTTAGCTTTTTGTTTGGTTTTGGGGTTTTTTTTGTTTTGTTTTTTTGTTTACTGTGTTGGACTTTAAGGATTTCTTTCCATTTCTTTTTGTTGGCCATTCTGAATTTATCATTTTCTACACTATCATGACTGAGACTCCTCTGTCTATAGTATTCCTTTACCTTCCACAGAGCAGGCTTGGTAGTCTAGAACTGTCTTTTCTTTGTTTGTCTTGAAATGTCCTTATTTCTCTAATGGTTTTGAAAGTTAGCTTTGCTGAACAACAATCTTGGAAGTTATTTACTTTCAGGAGTCAAAATATATCATTCTATACCTATTTGTTTTTTAGCATAGCTAAATAGAAATCTGATGTGATTTGGTGTGTTTATTTTGTATGTTAGCTACTGTTTTTCCCTTCTAGCTTTTAATATTATTTCTTTGTTTGGGTGTTTTATTAGTTGTTTTACTTTGTTTGAGGAGATTTTTATTTTATATCATAATTTTGGGCTTTGAACTTGGCTTTTTTGCATGGGAGGGAGATTTCTAATCCTGCACTATATCCTATTTATTCTATTTTTTTTTGACATATGTTGACTAAAATGTCATGGAGAAGATATTCTCTGGTCATATCTTTTGAAGTTCTTATTTACATCCTATTAAAATATTTTATCATTTTAAAAAATTGTATGTATAATAAAAATTGTTGAACTTGGCTTTTTTGCATGGGAGGGAGCTTTCTAATCCTGCACTATATCCTATTTATTCTATTTTTTTTTTGACATATGTTGACTAAAATGTCATGGAGAAGATATTCTCTGGTCATATCTTTTGAAGTTCTTATTTACATCCTATTAAAATATTTTATCATTTTAAAAAATTGTATGTATATGTATGTATGGGTTTATGTACTTAGGGTTTCTGCAAATAAGTGCAGTGCCCACAGAGGCCAGAAGTCACCCTCAGATCCCCCTAGAGCTGGAAGCACAGGAAGTTGGTTGTAAACTGCACCACATGGGTGCTAGGACCCGAAGTTAGCTCCTCTCAATAAGCAGTGTCCACTCTTAATTGCTAAGCCATCTCTCCAGCCCCTATTTGTATCCTCTTGGAGATCATCAATCATTTTCATCAATGAATTCTACTTTTAATCTTTCATGAGACAGAGCCTCTCTATTATGTCGCTCTAACTGACCTGGAACTGTGTCTTTAAGGCTGTAGTTGGACACTCCAGCCTTATTGTGCTTCTGTATTACGGTCCGCAGGTCTTGATTTAGACGTCACTTCCGGTTTTATCTGAGGACCTTCTTATGGAGCAGCTTACCGTTGTTTGTTGGTTCGTTGTTTGTCTGTGTAGCCCTGGCTGTCCTGGAACTCATTCTGTAGACCAGGCTGGTCTCGAACTCAGAGATCCACCTGCCTCTGCCTCCCAAGTGCTGATACTAAAGGTGTGCGCCACCACTCAGCCCAACTGGCAAACCTTGCCTGGCTCAGTCCCGGAACGGGCGGGCTCTTTCCTTTTTTCTCCCATTTCATTTGTTGCCGATTCTTTTAGGACTAGTCAATTTCTGCGTCCCTATGAGGTCAGGCTTCATAGCAACGAGGAAGGAGTCAGTCACGACTTTTGATAGAAAGAAACTAAGTGAGCTTCCAGTCCCAGTGTGCTTTCCTCTGGCCCCTTCTGTCATGAGGCATGCAAGTGACACACAGACACACATGTAGGTAAAATACCCATACACACAAAACTGGTTTTATTCCCACATAGCATTTTATTTTGTTTTTTTCTATGGAATTTTAAGTAATTGATTCTCACAGGGCATGATGGCAGATACCTGTAATGCAAGTATTAAGGGGAAGGAGTCAGGAAGACCAGGAGTTGAAGCCCATCCTTAGCTATAATGTTAAGCTTTGGCTGTATGAGATCCTGTTTAAAACCAAGTAATGGAATCCTATTAAAAAATGTACATTGAGCCTGGGCTCAGTGACTAAAGGTGCTAGTCACACAATCCTGACCACCTGATTCACATACAAAACCAAATGAGGTTGCATACTCTTATAATCCCAGATTCCCAGGGCTATAATCTCAGCACTACTAAAGGAGAATCACTTGGAAGCTAAGAGTAGAGTACACAGAAGCTACAAAAATAAGACACCGTGCCTCAAGAAGATGAGGATCAACTTGACAAAGTTATCCTCTGACCTCTACGGCACCATACACACATGCGCCATATACACATGCACCATACACACACGCGCCACACACACACATGCACCATACACACACGCGCCACACACACACATGCACCATACACACATGCGCCATACACACATGTGCCATACACACATGCGTCATACACACACACGCACACAATATTTTTAATGTTTTATGAAGACCTGTTTTGCCCAGATTAAAAGCATTAAAGATTGCCGATTGTCCTTTTCTGTTCACATTTAATTACCTCTGAATATTATTGTTCCTGGTATTTTATGTCCTCCCGTCGGCTCCCTAGTCCTCATGACCTCCATCAGATTAATCCAGATGTGATCCACACAGATTGTAAAGACAGGTAGAGTCGATGGCAGATAACAAGAGGCACTCCCAAGGGTGAGAATCGGTAATGAGTGGAGGGGAAAAAAGCAGACTGTGAGTGGACAGTGGGTAGAGAGGCCATTCTATAATTGTATAGAACATACTCTACAGGGCTGAGAGCAGGCAATGACTAAAGAAAGGGACTGTTGCTTTTGGTGACCAATGTGTGTGTGTGTTTGTGTGTGTGTGTGTGTGTCTGTGATTGCCTTGCCAAGCCATGTTAGCTTTGTGTCTTCCACAAGATGCTAGAAGAGGGTATCAGGTCCCCTTGAGCTGGAATGACAGACAGTTGCGGGTCACCTGACAGGTGCTAGGAGTCACACATTGGGCCTTTGGAAAATCCGTACACATGTCTAACCACTGAGCCATCCCTCCAGCTCCCATTTATTTGTTTCTCAAGGTCGATTACCCATCTACCAACTAATGGATATTTGGGTGGTTCTACCTTTTTAGTAGAAACAATTCAACATCCATCAACACGATATATTCATTACCTTGATTGTGGTGATGGTTTCCTACATAGTTATATCAGAACACTGAATTGTGTCCTTAAATATTATAGTTTAGTCAATGTCAGTTATTTCACAAAACTTGTAAAAATGATTTCATATAAGTTTAAAACATTTCTTAAGAGTATTGTGTTCCATCCAAGTGTGATAAACCTTTAATCTCAGCATTCTAAGACACAGAAGTAGGCAGAAATTTCTTGTGAGTTCAAGGTCAGCCTGTTATACAAAGCAAGTTCCAAGGCAGGGCTGTTATACAGAGAAATCCTGTCTCAAAAAACAAAACAAAAAAATGCATGTTCTACATTTATGCTAGTTTGGGTTGTTATGCTGCATTTTGGCATATTTATTAATGATACCTTTTTTTAAACATATAATTACTAATATCTGCTAAAACTTAATATGATATACCCACGAAAGACCCGTGTATTTAAGTGGTATGTAGAGGGAGACGGTGGGATCTTCGAGTCATAGGCCCTGGTAGAGAAAATGGTGCCTTTGGGACACATTTTGAAGGGGGCTGTGGGACAAGTATGTCTTCCTTTCTCCTATAGTTTACTGGCGACCACAGATGAGCAGCTTCTTCCACTCATGCTCCCTGATGTTCTGGTCTCTCCACAGGGCTCAAGCTAATGAAGCCAATCTACCACAGACCAAAACCTCTGACATGGAAACAAACAATCTTTTCTCTTTTAGTCCTGATTTTTAAGAATTGCAACCACATATATAATTAAATATGATCACGTGTACCCTCCATTTGCCTTTTACACTACCTGCCATGCCCCCCATTAGTCCCTCTCAACTTGATTTTTTTTTGGGGGGTGGGGGTTAACATAACTTTTATTCTCTTGTTATAGTTGTCTCAGAGGTTTACTGATTCTGTCTGCTAACCTAGGCCTAGTCCTGGAAGCTTCTAGCCTTTGAACCATCTAATCTAGGCCTAGAATGTTTACAGTCTCTGAGACTTAGTGCTGAATAAGAAAACCTTTTCTTGTTCTTTCTGAACTCTAGCTGGCTGGTTCAACTCAGCTGTTCTGGCTCCAACTTCTCTCCAAGATGCCTGATCCAATCTGGCTTCCCTCTTGGTCTCTCACTGCATTGCTCGGCTTGGCCTCCAACTCTAGCAACTCTAGAAGATTCTAATCTTCTGGTTCCTTCTGTCTTCACCTGTGTCTATCTTGTTCTGTCTCTGCAATCTGTCTCTCGAAAACTGTCCTGGTAAAACTTCCTCCCCACTCTCTCTGCACTACCCCATAAGTAGCTTCTCTTTCCTCTTACTTCTCATGAGAGAGAAGATCCTAGTCTGTCAACTCTTTCTCTGATCCATCACCTTGTCTACTACTCAATTAGACATTACTTTCAAGCATGAATGCTTCTTATAAACTAACTTTACCTTCACTGTGTGGGATTGAAGGTGCGTGCTGAGGGTGTGTCTGCATTCCAGCCAGAGTAAACATGTTCATAGATTAAAATACTTCTAATTTTAATGCTGCTGCTGAGTGCATGAACATATAGAACCATTTCTTCCACCATGTGAACTCTCTAATGGCCACATGTGACTCTCTCAAGAGGTTTTAGAGATAGCCCAGTGGTTAAGAGCAATGACTCCTCTTGCAAAGGACCCAACTTTGACTCCCAGCATGTACACAGTGGTTCATAGCCACCTGTAACTCCTATACCAGGGAATCTGATACCTTCATGTGACCTCTACAGGAATCAGACACGTATGTGGTGGACAGATATACGTGCAAGCCAAAACATTCAAATAATAAAAGTAAATAAAGTTCTAAAACAATTTTTTTAAAGTTGATTTCTTAGTTATTTGTTACAGAAACAAAAAACTGACTGATACCATATTCCTTTTGACAAATGTCTAAGTTTGGGTCATATTGCTGTGAAGAGGCACCATGACCAAGGCAACTCCTATAAAGGAAAGCATTTAATTGGAGCTGGCTTACAGGTTCAGAGGTTCAGTCCATTATCATCGTGGTGGGAAGCCTGGGACAGGCAAGCAGACATGGTTCAGGAGAAGGAACTGAGAATTCTACATCTGGATTGGCAGGCAACAGGATTGAGAGAAATACTGGATCTGGCTTGAGCATTTGAAACGTCAAAGCCCACTCCCAGTGACACACTTCCTCCAGAAGGCCACACCTCCCAATAGTGCCACTCCCTACGGGCCTGTGGGAGTCACTTTCATTCAAAGCAGCACACCAACCATTTAAAGAGTACAGTTTATCTCCAGATGTCCTTGTCTGTTATAGAGTGAGCACTTCGATAAGAATGGCGTCTTTAAGAGTGTATCTCCGTTCATCTCTTATTTCATATTAGTGTAAATAACTATAATCTTGTTTTTTTACTTGGGCATCCTCCAAATACTACTTAATTCTGAGTGAAAAATACAGTAGAGTATATAAACTAATTGTTAGATTGGAGGGATTCAGAGGGACACTGCAATGGCTTACTAGTGAGTAAGGAGTTTATCAGAAAAGTTATTAAAGTCATGGACAAACAGGCGACAGCATGGTTTCTGGGGCTTGAAGGTTTCTGGCCCCAGGACAAGAAACAGACTGTGTTACTTAGGTTTTGTTGTTGTTTCTTTGAGACAGAGTCTAATTATGCAATCCTGACTGGCCTGCAACTCACAGAAATCTACCTACCTCTGCCTTCTCCCGTACTGGGATTAAAAATATAAGCTACTGTGTCCAGCCCTATTGGTTATTCTTAAATTGTTAACTTGAAAAAAGCTAGAGACATACGAGAAAAGGGAACCTCAGTTGAAAAAAAATCCCTCTATAAAATGGGACTGTGGGGCATGTTCTTGATTAATGGGTGATTAATTCTTGATTAATTGTGGGTGGTGCCAACCCTGGACTGGTAATCTTGGAATGTATAAGAAAGCAAACTGTGCAAGCCAGGAGCAAGGTGGTAAGTAGCACTCCCACATGCCTGGGCTTCAGCTCCTGCCTCCAGGTTCCTGCCCTGGCTTCTGTTAGGTCTCAGGCCCTCCATATGTCTAAAACTGAGCTCAAGATAGACTAGGGATTTCTGGTGCTTAGATAAAAGCTTACATTCCTCAGGAACTTGGGAAACAGGTTTTCCATACAAACACCCAAGAATGAGTCCCTCCCACTGTGTGTCTTTCTTATAATCTGCCTGATGTGTCCAGTGATGTGTTCTACTTCCAGGACGGTCTACTCTCTGCTCTTCCTCTTCCCCCTTCTCTCTATACTGTAGCTTGATGTCATTCCCTCCTCTCCCCTGTTCTCTGACTTCCCTAGACACGGGCATATTCAGACTACTTTCTTTTCTCCCTGCTCTGGCCTCTTCCAGATGCTTCTCCATATTTCCTCTCTCACCCACAGTACAAAGCTTCCCCATGAACCTGTCATGCCTGCAGTCTCTTTACTGCCACACCTCCCCCCCCCCAGTAACCCTCCCCCCCATACAAGGTCTCGTTCTGTCTTCCCTCCAACATGAACTAGAACTGGGACATGAAAGCCAAATAAACTCTCTCCTGCTCAAGATGCTTTTTGTCTTGTGTTTATCACAGCAATTAAAACAGACATCATGGTGGGCCAGCATGTCGGAAGTCTGTTGTAGCTTTCTTTCTGAGGACCTTGGTTACTCCGTCCCATTGCTCTGTGATTTCTTGGAATGAGCAGAGTAAAAAAATGCCTTTTAGACATGTAAAAACAGCTTTTTCAGGAACCCCACTACACCCAAGGCTGTACCTGATAACCAGAACCCAGTGATATCAGTCCCTCCAGATAACCTCCAGATATAGTTGTAGAACCCCATGACACCCCCCACACAGGATATAAGCAGGGACTAAGAGCAGTGTCCCGCTTTTCTCATTTGGAGAGATGCCTGCCACGTTAATCTACCCAGCAACTGCAGAGTTTCTCCCAGGATCCCGACCCTCAATTCAGAGGCTTCTTTTAAAGATCAGACCTGACCTTCAGCTAAGATACATCACACAGGGGAGCAGCCTTGGGGAGCCAGGCTTAGGACTGGAGCTAGGAATTTAATGTGAACATCCTGTGACAACCCTCAGCATAATGGAATATCACTTTTCTTATACTAATTACATGTTTCTTCCTTCTTGCTTGCCACATACAGTATGATGGTAGACCTACAAAGAAAGAGACAGATTCTTAAGTTCCTTAGTACAAAGGGAGTTTCTGATTCTTAAAGTTTTTTTGTTTTTGTTTTTGTTTTTTAGAGGGGATGGGTAAGCATCATACCACATGACTTAGCTGGGCCTAGATTACATGCCAAGGGCCATGAAGGTGGAGCTATAAGCTTACCCTGCAGTTGCCAGGAGGAAGAAGGGGCTACAAGGCCACAGACAGACTAATCAACCCTGTACCTAGAAAGGAAGAGATTGCAGATGGTCAGGTATGGCCTGCTTTTTGGGAGAGAGAAACTGTGGCAAGTAGGGGGTCTGTGACAGAACAGAAGGGAGGCTGTTTCCTTCAGGAAAAACACTTCTTTTTTATAGATTTATTTTTCTTTTAACACTTCTTTTAAATATATTTTGTTTTATGATTTTTTTTTTGTCAAAAGCAGGAGATCTAAGTCATATCTCTGGGCCCCAGTGGAGACTCAGCTTTTTAAACAACAGGAAGATTATAAGATTACTAGCTTGGGGCTGGAGAGATGGCTCAGTGGTGAAGAGCACCGGCTGCTCTTCCAGAGGACCTGGGTTCAATTCCCAGCAACCACATGGAGGTTCACAACTCTTTGCAGCTTCAGTTCCAGAGGGGATCAGTGCCCTCTTCTGTCCTTTGGAAACATAATACATACATGCAAGCAAAACTCACATGGGCATAAAATAATACAAAAATAATCCTTTAAAAGGAGTGCCCTCCAACAGGAGACTTTCTGATAAAGAACAAACTCTCTCTTCTCCTACGAGTGTTCACCTCAAGGGGCCCGTCAGTCATCGGAACTAGAAAGCTGCTGAACAAATAAATCCTAAAGTTTATGAAATATTGCTATCAAGTTTCATATGAAAAAACTTGGACTAGGTTTGGTGGCACATACCTTTAATCCCAGGACTCAGTAGACAGAGCCACACGGATCTCTGTGAGTCTAAGGCCTGCCTGGTCTACAGGGTTACACAGAGAAACCCTGTCTCAAAAAACAACCAACCAACCAAACAACAACAACAAAAAACAAAACAAAGGAAATTGTATGTTGTTCACTTTAAGAAAAGATGAAGCTTATGGTATGCAAATTGTTCTTTTTTTTTTTCCAAATTGTTCTTTAATGTAGGGTTTTTGTCTGTTTGTTTTAAACAGAGTAGAAAAACAAAATAAAATCTAAAAATGAGTGGATCTTATTCTTCGCCTTTGGATCAACTCATGACTCAGTTTTATAAACTGAGTAACATTTTCTTGTGCCAACATCTGTTGTTTCCAATTAATTCAATTAGCGTTGGTTTCATTTTCCATCAATTAGCAAAAACAGTTAACATGTTTACACTGATTAGGTTGCTAATATAATCAGCTTATCTTGTGTTATTTTCTGGAATAAATATCCACAGCTTTACAAATACACATTTAGCCCCCTAACTAGTCTTTTTAAACAGAACCTCTACCGTGATCTTAGATGTAAAAGCTACTAAATTACTACTAAATTGCTGGCTTGGGGCCCACGCCTGCTGGTAGAATGAGAGAAACTCAACAGGGCCGGAACGTTCTACTCATTTTCATGGTTTCTTTCTAGTTCTTGTAACAGACACATTCCAGAGAAGAAGGCATTTATATTGCAACTCTTGAGACTCTAATAAACAAGGTATTTTTCCTACCTGTTTAAGGCTGAGCTAGGGTTAGGGAGATGGCTTAGTGGATAAAGGCACTCGTTCCACAAGCTTGTTGACCAGAGTTCAATCCTCTGAACACGCATAAAGGTAAAAGGAGAGAATCAGCTCCACGTATGTTCACCTCTATACACATGCCATACTCACACACTAACATAAAACAAATTAATTAAAAAAAGGAGACCTAGGCTGGTGAGATAGTTCAGTGGTTAAGAGCACGGACAGCTCTTCTGAAGGTCCTGAGTTCTAATCCCAGCAACCACATGGAGGCTCACAACCATCCATAATGAGATCTGACGCCCTCTTCTGGTGTGTCTGAAGACAGCTACACAGTGTACTTACATATTGCAATAAATAATCTTTAAAAATTAAGTAAAATAAATAAAAACGGAGACCATTAAAAAAGGTATGGAGGTAAGCACAGGTGTTAACAGATTCCAAAGATGTGATCTATTTAAAATATACGAGTATTAAAAAGCAGGCTTTGGGGTATAGGGAAGAAAGTCCTGGCAACGAAAGCAATAGGAATTGGTCCGGTATTCATCTAGGAATGTCACAGAAACATCATGGAAAGTAAGTGCCTAGTATCCAAAAGTACTAGCTAAGTGGTCTAAAGATGAACACACGGTGCTTCACCCACCAGCCAGTTCCCAGCCTGCACAGTGGGGCACAGAGGAGCTGTGCTCCTCGCACACTCGAGCTTGTGAGCTTGTGTGCTGATGTGCACCCGGCTGACCAGCCTGTTGAGCTTGGAGGTTCACTCAGCTCTCACCCCAGCTTTTCCACACCTACACCGTCCCTACGGTGGCTTCCATCTCGCCAAGGACCTCCCAGAACAGTCAGACGCTAAGTCCTACTCTGAAGTCAGCCACACTGTGACAGGGTGGAAAGGCACAGAGGGGAAGGAAAGCGTTGGCAACTGCTCATCGTTTAATTTGGCCAATACTGGCACCGAAGAGGGGGAGTAGAAGGGTTATGGAGGAGAGCAGTGATTTTCTTGGCTTCCGGCAGGTTCTGTGTTAACCCAACATTGTCGGCCTCCTCGGAACCTCTCACTACCTCCTGAGGGTGCTCGGCAATGTGGGAAGCTCATCTCCAGGCCTTAACCCCCGCTCCACAGTAAACTGGCTGCTTCTCTGCTGCTGCGATAAACACCATAGCCAAAGGAAATTAAAGGAGTTCATCTAGGCTACTAGGTGCACACGGATAAAGGTCCATCATGATGCACGACGGCAGGCAGGCATGACGTCAAAAACAGCAAACACCAGAGACTGTTCTAGAAGTAGAGCGAAGCTATATCCGCCGAGAGCCCACCCACAGCGGTTTACTTCCTCCGCCAAAGTCTCACCTCTGAACCCTCCTGACAGCACCACAAACTGAGGAACAAATGTTGAGCACGAACCTCCGGGGGGGGGGGGTAGTCACACTCAGACCACTACGTGGGGACATGAGCTGTAAACCCAGTGCATACTTCCAGTCCTGTAGCACTTGAGTAAACAATTGCATCATTCTTTCCCCCTATTAAAATGACCTAATTTGCTGGGCAGTGGTGAAACATTCATTTGTTTGTTTGTTTGTTTGTTTGTTTTCTTGAACTCAGAAATCTGCCTGCCTCTGCCTCCCAAGTGCTGGGATTAAAGGTGTGAGCCACCACTACCCAGAGGCACATTCCTTTAATCCCAGCATTTAGGAGGCAGAGGCAGGGATGGATCTTGGAGTTCGAGGCCAGCTTGGTGTAGAGAATGAGTTCCAGGACAGCCAGGACTGTTGCACCGGGAAACCATGTCTTGAAAACCCAGAAAAGGGGTTGGAGAGATGGCTCAGCAGTTAAGAGCACCGACTGCTCTTCCAGAGGTCCTGAGTTCAATTCCCAGCAACCACACGGTGGCTCACAACCATCTGTAATGGGATCTGATGCCCTCTTCTGGTGTGTCTGAAGACAGCTACAGTGTACTCAGATACATAAAATAAATAAATCTTAAAAAGAAAAGAAAGAAAAGCCAGAAAAAATTAAGAAGAAAGACTAGAAAAAAAGAACAATTAAGACTGATGGATGATATTTAAAATAAATATTTAAGAAAATCCAATAAAAGCTCTGTGCTAATTACTAAGCTTTACCTCTCTGATTCAAATCCATCCCCCATTCCAAGGCCCGTCCAGGGACAACACTGGACGTGATGCTCAGCTACGTCAGTAGTCGGTATTCCGGGAGGAATGCCAGAAGGCACCTCCCACATTTTCTCTGCCACTGGTGAGCCAAGGCCATGCTGTGCCCAATGAGGTCTGGAAGCCAGGCAAACCCCAGACTCTCTTATCTCAGTTGGAATAGTGGCTGCTCACCAAATCTGCTATTTGTGTTTCTTTTAGAGTCTTTATCTCTTTCTGTCCAACATCCTAGGCTTCTGCCTTAGTTAACAATTCTCTGTCCTGGACTTTGTGTTCAGATGGTTGTGTTTATCTCTAGAGAATAGAGCCTCGCAGATATGGACTCCTTTGTCTTTTCTTTCTTCACTCACCTTTCTTTTCTTTTTCTTTTTTTTTTTTTGAGAAAGAATCTCATGTTGCACAAGCTGGCCTCAAACTCAGTACAGACTGTGAGCTTTGATCCTCAACCCCAGCGCTAGGCTTACAGGTATGCACCGCTGAGTTCACTCAGAGAGTGCTGGAGACGGGACCCAGAGTGCATGCCAGGCTAGCAAACTACTTAACAAAGCAGTTAAGTAGTTTGCTAGCCTGTTACGTGGCCCTGTTACCGGAGAGACAATCCTGCCTCCCATGTGTTGCCAATAACTAAGCAACGCCAGCCTTGACTGGCACTGTGGAGGGTTTTGGACTGCGCTACTCTCTCCTGCTCTGGGACGGCTATACCTTAGTCTTGAAAGCTCAGTTTCAGGGTTACACACCCTCCGTTCTTCCAGTCCTGTGCACTGTCCGCTGTTATGGAGAACTTATCACTTCCTTTCAGGGAAGCGCTCCTCTCTAATCCCCACCTGCTGCTCTTAGAGGCAGCTTCTATCTTGTCACCCACTATAGAGAGGGATTATAACTGGTGTTCGGAAGGGATGGGGATATTCTGAATCGGTGCCTCAGGCCCTTACTCTGGCTGTCAGACTACAGAGACAATGGACGGACACCAAGACATTGGAATTCCCCCAGGAATTTCATGCTGGGGAAATAAAAAGACGAAAGACTAGGTCAGCCAGAGGACAAACTTGTCTGGGAGGAAGATTTGCAACTGACCAGGCTGTCCTGCAGGAGCGACTGAGCGGAGACAATGACGGGTCGGGGATGGGTACAGGACTGGGTACTGGGTACTGTGACTTATCTGTCACACAGGGCTTATCGGTCACCCAGTTCTGACAGTTTCCAGATCCCTGTGCAGGAGAGGAGCCGACACGATGGGGACGGGTGGTGCACACCTGGACCAGGGTGCTTAGCTCTGCATCTCTTTTGCTCTCTGTTTAAACCGAACCCTTACATCAGGAGAGTGAAAACAGACTGGGGGTGGTGTTTACTGGGCTTCTTTGCTTCCTCTTCTGGGTGAGAACACAGCGCAAAGCTCTCTTCTTTCTGCATTGCCTTATGTCTTGTTTGTTTAATAGACCTTTTGAGGATGGGGGCTGAGCCTGCTTTGCTGAGGACTGCCAGCCCAGTCTCTGACCCTAACAACTGGTAACACGGAACTTTTATGCTTACAGCTCAGAATCTTACCTTTCCCCCTGGCTACTTCCTACTTTTGTTCTTTATTTGTTCAGCACATTTCAAGCATACTAATCCTTTCCTTTTTTAAAAAAAGACTTATTTATTTATTTATTTTATATATGTGAGCACACTGTCACTGTCTTCAGACACACCAGAAGAGGGCATCGGATCCCATTACAGATGGTTGTGAGCCACCATGTTCAATTTGCTGGGAATTGAACTCAGGACCTCTGGAAGAGCAGTCAGTGCTCTTAACCGCTGAGCCGTCTCTCCAGCCCCCATGACATTTTCTTAACTGATGTTAAGTTAGTTATAATACCACTCTTTCACCTACACTTTTATGTTCTTGCCAATCACATGGTAGTCGTCACACTAGAGTCACGAGGTTACAAATGTGGTCATCCATTTCCCTTTGAGGATCTTGCTCAACTATTTACTACATGCTGCCTAAGAAATCTTTAAATATCATAGTGTAGCAACCAAAGTCTCTATTAATGTCCTGCTCTATTTACAGGAACAATGTTTTACACATACTGTGCGATTGTAACACTAGAAAGTACTGTTGCTTCTATTGTAAAGATGAGAGTATGGAAACCCATGTGAAGGTGGGATTTAAAGCAAGCTTTAGCAGCATTCTCCTATGATGCCCTGCACACCTGTGGCAGATGCCTTAGGAACTAGACAGGCATTAGAAGGGTTGGAAGCTCTAGAGGACTGGCCACCGCCCTCAGGGCCTCCACTTCCTATTTCCCTGGCAGGAGACGAGAAGAGTGTGTCCTCTCACACACGAGGAGATGAGTGTGTCCTCTCACACACGAGGAAAGGATATTCTGACCATCTATAATTTACATTAAAGTTGAAAAGACCTCAGACAGTAGTATATCGTATATAGTTCTGTTTCTAGGTTTAAGAAATTATTGAGAGGACTGGAGAAATGGCTCATCAGTTAAGAGCACTAGCTGCTTTTCCAGAAGTCCTGAGTTCAATTCCCAGCAACCGCATGGTGGTTCACTACTATCTAAAATGGGATCTGGTGCCTTCTTCCAATATGCAGACATACATACAAACAGAGCACTCAAAGGTATGAATAAGTAAATCTTTAAAAAATCATTTAGAAACAATAACCAAAGCTGAGGTTATAAAAACATTACTAATCATGGGATGTTTTAACGACATTTATTTTTTTTTAATTGGATGTAGCTGTGATAGATAATATTGTCAACTAGGCAGGGGCTGGAATCACCTAGGAAATGACTCCCTGGACACACCTGTGAGGGATTATTTAGACCAGGTTAGCTTCTGGGTGTGGCTGTGAGGAGTCACCTAGGTTAGACTAGTCGAGGAATGAAGACTCACTTCCTCTGGGCAGCACTAGTCCATGGGCCAGGCTCTTAGATAAAACCAGGACAAGAATGTTAACTGAACACCAGCTGTCTTCTGTCTCTGTTCCCGACTCTGCTCTTCCGGCAGCGAAGATCTATAAACGTGACCAGCCTCCTCAGACTCTTGCTACCGTAGCTCCCCTGACTTGGCAGACTGTGTACCCCAAAGCTGTGAACCACAACAAACCCTTCCTTCCTTGAGATGTTTTCCTCAGAGTGTTTTATCACAACAACTAGAAAGTAACTGACACGCTAACAGAGGTGACCAGCCTCATTTTTGATCTGCCTGCTTAGTGATGGATGGACATCACTGAGAGTCATGGGCCTGTGGCTTCATCAGCCTTCTGTGTCCTGGTCATGCTCCTGAAATAAAACCTCTGATCGACCACAGCCAGTTTTTGTAGGTTTTTTTTCCCTAAGAAAAATAAAGAAGAGATATAAACAAAATCTCACCTAAATATATTTTCCCCAGTTGCTTTCTCTTGTTTTTTTTCTAAATAGTTGCTTGCTGAGGACATTAAAAATGTCAGTAGATAAGGAGGTTGGGCAGAAGTACATGATGAAGGAAGCAGCTTATAAACTTCTGTTTGGATTAAACATGCATGTAATGGCCGGGCTTAATACTTTAGTTATGTCAAATTGAGATTACTTTTCATTAGTTTGAGGAATATATATACGTAAGCATTACTGCATCTGGAATGGAAATTACATTTATGACAAAGGTAAAAATTTATTTCATTTAAAGTTTGGCTGTGTGGTGGTAACACACACCTTTAATCCTAGCACTGAAGAGAGGCAGAGGCAGGCGTTCTAGGCCAGTGTGGTCTACCGAGTGAGTTCTGGGACAACCAGGACCACATAGAGACTCCCCGTCTTTAAAAACTGAAAAAGTAATTATTTTTATTTAAATGTTCTTTTAATTTATTCCTTGACAATTTCATACATATTCTCTCTCTCTCTCTCTCTCTCTCTCTCTCTCTCTCTCTGTCTGTCTCTCTCTCTCTGTGTCTGTCTCCTCCCTCTGTCTTCCCTCTCCCACTTTTTTTGAGACAGGGTCTTACTGTGTAGTTCCGGCTGACCAGGAACTTGCTATGTAGACCAGGCTTGCCTTGAACTCACAGAGAGGCACCTGTCTCTGCCTCCTGAGTACTAGAATTAAGGGCTCGTTCCATGGTGCCCCATTCTAATGTCTTTTGATTCTATTCAGTCCCATTAGCCTTTCATCTCTCTCTCCTGCTGAACCATACAAGTCTCCTCTCACGTGTGTGTGTGTGTGTGTGTGTGTGTGTGTGTGTGTGTGTGTGTGTATGAGTGTATCTGTGTCTGTGTGACCTGCTGAGTTTAAGCTTGCTTGCACCAGCAGGGGTTAGAAGGGTTATTTACTGGCAGATTGACAATTTACCTGTGTCTACACCACTGAAAAAAAAGCAACCGTTAACTGACAATGAGTCTCCCTGAGGGTCAGGGCCTCAGAGCACCTTCGTCATCTATGATGTCATTGAGAGTGAGCTTGTGCAGGTGACCACACCTGCTGTGAGTTAACCAGGACAACGGTCACGCTGTGCAGAAGAGCCAGGAAGGAGCATTTCAGAGCACTCTTCCCTCCTCTCCATCCCTTATTCTCTGTGACCCTGGAGGGTTGGTATGCATGTCATTAGGCCCGAGCACACAAGGGTCAGCTATACCCAGCGCTTTGACGAGTTGCAAGTCTCTGTATTCCCCACTGCTCACGGCACACAGAGCCTTCTCTGACCAGAGCTCAGAGCAGCACTCAACTACGCCTGCAAACAGAAATACTTAGAGGGCAATTCGACACCACGTCCACTTAGCAAAACAGTACTGGTGCGTTCCCACTAGCACCGGAGCGTCTCTGCCTACAGACTCCACAGCCAGGTTTGCTGTGCCAGGCACGAATCCCCTTCTGCGGAGCAGCCTCAGAAGCAATCAGAAAACAAAGTTCCTTTTGAAGGTTGTTTTGTTTACTGTAACAGCCTTTCCTTCTAAGCTACTTGGAGCAATTATCCACCAAAGTCTATTCACTGAAGTTATTACTGGTTTTTGTTTTGCTTTGTTTTTGCTTTTTAAGACAGGGCTTCTCTGTGTCACCCTGGCTGCCCTGGAACTCTCTGTAAACCAAACTGGCTTTGTACCCATGGAGATCTGTTTGCCTCTGCCTTCCGAGCACCAGTATTAAAGGCATGCACAGCCGCCACCACCACAGACTGGATCTTACTAATTTTATTAAATTAATTATTAAGGTTGTAAATAGCTTAATTTGCTATAATTTGAATTTCCTGGAGATCCTTGAAGAGATGTGTGGGTGTGCTGACTCCGGAGCTGTGTTTTGTAATGTCACAACAAGTAAAAAACACAATTTACGTCAGTCAAATTTTGGTTTTCAAACACAGCAAATGACGGATTTAAGCTACTGCCACATAACAGACTCCTTTTGTTTTTATTTTTCCTCTTGCTTTTAGCAGAAACTATTGAGTTGTGTCCACAATTCAAAGATGAAATTTTGAGCAGTAACAGCAAATAGAGCCAGGTGTGGTGGTCCATGTTTTTAGTTCCACTCAGGAGGCAAAAGGGAGCGGCAGGAAGATCTCAGGGTTTGAGGCTAGCCTGGTCTACATAATACATAGTGAGTTCCAGGCCAGCCAGGGATACATAGTGAGTTCCTGTCAAAGAAAAAAAAATAAAAGAAAGAAGGAAGAAAAAAAAAAGAATGAGTACTTAAGAATCCGGATCACACTAGCACTCAGGCTGTAACACCTTCAGCAGTGCCCCCCTCACAGCTACCTTCAGGGGCTTGGATTTCTCGTTTGAGGAAGTAGGTCTGTAGCCTCCTTCACATTCCTCTCCTTGTTGCCTTCTGGGGAATCCGAAAGCCCAGTCAGCAATAAAACTTCGACCTTTCCTTTCGGAGAACTATAAAAAGGGACCCCGCCTCTGTACCTCTGCCACATAGGCCTGATTCCTCCTCAGAGCCCCCACCAGCTGTCTGCCTGACCGCCTGTGGCATTAATGAACTCCTCTGATAAACTTCTTACCTCTACAATCTGTCCCCCCTTGAGCCCAACATCTGAGACCTTTCCAAGCATGAAAGCTTCCATTCTAAGAAGCACCATATAACCCAGTCAGCTAAATCACTATGTCCAGTTTGAGTTTAGAATCAGCAATGTGGAAGAAGGTGACTGTAGGGAAAATCTAAACTCCTAGAACTGTTATGTTTTCAATACTTTCCTATCATGTGGTTCATTTGTAGATGGGCACACATATACAAACAGGGTTCTTAGAATTGCCTACGAGTATGTTAGATATTAAAGGCTATAATTTGTAGACACCTTCACATTCGTCCCATCCCTCTCCTTGTTGCCTGCTGGGGAATCCAAAAGCCCATTTGATGTTAAAGGAAGGATTTTTGTATTTTCTCATATGGATTTTCAAGTCACAGGAACAGGTACATATATACCCCCCTCCTCCCTTTCTGTCTCTGTTCCTCTGTCTCTGTCTCTCTGTCTGCCTCTCTCTCTTTCTGTCTGTTTCTCTGTCTGTCTCTGTCCTGCTGTCTGCCTCTCTCTCTCTCTCTCTCTCTCTCTCTTTCTCTCCCTCTCTCTCTGTATGTGTTGAGGAGTGCATATACATGTGTGTGTAAAGGCCAGAGGTCAATGTTGGGTGCTTTCTATCTCTCTTTTTTTGAGACATGATCTCTCGCTGAACAGGTAATGTTGTGATTATAAAAAGAGAAAGCAGTATAAGATATGTTCTACGGGGGTGTGGTGAGGTGTGGAGGAAGGGGTGGCTTCAGCGGTCCATGCTGAGGCATCCCTTCCCCCTGAGGGACCAGTCACACAATGGTATAGCATAGAATAGAGTTTATTCAGGGCATGGGGAGGCGAGTTAAGAGAGTAGTAGAGGCAGAGAAAGGCAGAGAGGAGGAGAGAGTAGAGAAGTAGAGGCCGGCCATGACCATGTGGGGGGGTGGGGGGAGGGAATGGAGGTGTGTGTGGCGGGGGGGAACAAGGGGACAAGAGGCAAAAGTAAGAGAGCAAGAGAGGGAGGAGGGGGCAAGCAGCCCCTCTTATAGTGGTCCAGGCCTACCTGGCTGTTGCCAGGTAACTGTGGGGGTGGAGTCCAGACAGAGTACCAACAGAGAACTTACTGATTGGCTAGTCAGCAAGTCTCAAGGATCCTCTTGTCTTTACTTCCCCAGCACTGGGGGTACAGGCAGGTACCTCATGCTAGCCTTCTTATGTGGGTGTTGGGATTCTAGACTCAGGTCTTCGTGCTTGTGAGGCAAACACCTTACCTCCTGAACCATCTCTTTAGCTCACCGAACACATTTGAGACTTTTTCAGGTTGGGGAAGAAGACTTGGTGGATAGGAGTATTTGCCATGCATGCTTGAAGAACTGAGGTAGAATCCCAGAAACTATACAAAAGTCAGATACATAGCATAAGTGTCTGTAATCCCAATGCCCCTGTGGGGAGATCTGAGATAAGGATCCCAGAAGCTCACAAGCCAGCTGGCCTGACACATGCTGGAAGAAAGCAACTAAGAGATCCTTCGTCAAGCTGGAAGGTGAGGACCGGTGGACTGGTACCCAAGGCTGTCCTCTGACCTCCTCTTCTGCTCTGTGACACACATGCACCTTTCCTTGCGTATATGCATACACATATGCATGCACACACGCACGCGTGCACACACACACACACACACACACACACACACACACACACACGCACACACGCGCGTGCACACACACACGCACACGCACGCACACACGCACGCACACGCACACACACGCGCACACGCACGCGCACACACACGCGCGCACACACACGCACACACACGCACACACACGCACACACACACACACGTGCGCGCACATACACACACGCACACACGCGCGCACACACACACAGAGTGCATGTCGCAGGCTCCTCTTGCGGTTAGTTTGACTGAGATATCACTCTTGTCCCTGGGTATCTGAATAAGAGCCACCCAGGGACACTGTTTGTGTAGGTTTAGGAGGTAAGGCCTTGCTAAAGGAAGTGATGCCACCAGGGGGCAGGCTTTGAGCCCTGTCCTGTAATTTTTCTCTGCTTCCCTCTTGTAGTCCAAGAAGTGAGCTCTCAAGCCTCTGCCGTTTTTTCCACTGTGCCTGCACTCAGCCACAGGGCCCTAACCTTCTGGAACTATAAGCTTAAAATAGACTCGTCATGGTGTTCTACCCAGCAATAGAAAAGTAACTAAGGCTCCCGCCTCTGAGTCATGACAGCAAAGAATGTGCGTATGTTTACTTTGGCTCTGTGAGATTTTCCAGTAGGTCAGTTGAATTCCTTTTTTTTTTCTGATTACTAGTGACGTAAGAAAGAAACATCACACTAGACAGATTTCTTTTGTCTTTGGAAAACAGTCCATTACAAAACAACTAACTGTAAAATAAACTAGACACACCTAAGATACAAAGCGTCGCGGCAGAACCCAAGTTCTGTGCTTAAGGACGGACGGAAGCTCAGCTCCCAGTACCTCAGATCCCTCCTACACCGTCTATGCGTTTGGCCAGGAAGGAAAGCAAATCAGAGTCTCTCAGACAAAGGACTAAGAGAAGGCAGCCTCAGAGACACCAGGAAACAAGCCCCAAACACACTAACGCCTGAGCTGAGCGACCTCTGCCTCGGGCAGGGTGACTCTTCTCTTCCTACACAGCATTTGCTGAACTCTCTCCTATTTAAACCGTGGAGTGGGAAGGCTGTTTTAATCCTGAGATTTTACTCTTGCAACCTAGGAACAATAATTTGAGGCTTTCTAAGTAGGTGCGTGTTGTCATGGAGACCGAAAGAAACCTCTCTGAGGTCTCTTTGTGCATGGAGCACATCACTTTGAAAATGATGTAAAGCTCCAAGGATGCTGAGATGCATTTAGGGACTCTTGAACCTGCTGAGCCTTAGTCTGTCATTAGTCTTCAAAAAGGAATGTTCAGATATACCGTTTGTTCAGGAATAAAATGGTTTAGCTTCTATTGAGAAGAGGTTGTGAATCATCATCAAATTTACAGATAAACGTGACTTGACAAGTTTTCTTAGAGTTTATCCTCCGCCCCCTCAGACTTCATTCTACAGACACATACAGCAAACACACACGCACACACACACACAAATTATGTGATGTGTATGTGAGGTTATTTACTTGTAGTTTTGTTTGTAATGGCAAAAAATTACGTTTTTAAAGTTTTTTTTACATTTATTTGTTTGTTTTTGTTTATGTGTGTGCAATGTGCTAGGGTACACGTGTGGAGGTCAGAGGACAATCCACAGGGATTGGTTTTTCTCCTTCCACTTTGTGTGTTCTGAAGATCAAACTCAGGATTTCAGGTGTAATAACTTGATTGTAGACAACTTGATACATCTTGGGAGAGGGAACATCAACTGAGGAATTGTTTCTAGCAGATGGGCCCATAGGAATGTCTATGGGCAGTCTCTTAACTACTAACTGATGTAGGAGGACCTAGTCCACTATGGGCGACACCATCTCTAGGCAGGTGTACCAGGTCATAAACACTGGGAGCAAGTTAGTAAGTGGCATTCCTCTGTGACTCCACTCTAGTCCTTGCCTTGACTTCCTGTCTTGCCTTCCTAGGGTGATGAATTGTAACCTGTAAGCCAAATAAATACTTTCCACCCTCAAGTTGGTATTGGTCAGTGTTTTATAACAGCAATAGAAAAGCAAGCTAGGATACCAGGGTAGGTGGCAATCGCCTTTATCTTCTGGGTTATCCTGCTGGCCTCATGTCTTAGTTACTTTTCTCTTCCTGTGAAGAGACATCGTTACCAAGGTAACTTATGAGAGAAAGCACTCAGTTGGGATTTGCTTATGGCTTCAGAGGCTTAGTCTATTGTCATCATAGCAGAAAGCATGGTAGTCAGCAGGCGTGCACGGTACTAGAGCAGTAACTGAGGTGAGAGCTTACATCTTATCCATAGGAAGCAGCCAGAGAGACAGAGACCAAGACAGACAGAGAGAGAACAGGGGAGCCTTGTATGGACTTTTGAAACCTCCAAGCTCACCCTCAGTGATACTTCTCCTCCAAGGCCACACCTCCTAATCCTAAAGAGTCTACCAACTGGGGATCAAACATTCAAATATTGGAGCTTATGGGGGTCATTCTCATTCAAACTATCATACCCCCATTTTTCTTTCTTTCTTTCTTTCTTTCTTTCTTTCTTTCTTTCTTTCCTTCCTTCCTTCCTTCCTTCCTTCCTTCCTTCCTTCCTTCCTTCCTTCTTTCTTTCTTTCTTTCTTTCTTTCTTTCTTTCTTTCTTTCTTTCTTTCTTTCTTTCTTTCTTTCTTCCGTCCTTCCTTTCTTCCTTCTTTTCTTTTTTCTTAGAGACAGTGTTTTTCTGTGTAGCCCTGGCTGTCCTGGAACTCTCTTTGTAGACCAGGCTGGCCTCCAACTCAGAGACCCACCCACCTCCTAAGTGCCGGGATTAAAGGCGTGCGCCACCATTACCCAGCCCAATTTTCTATTAATAAGGGACAGGCTAAATAAAATATGCAATACTGCAGCCGTTTTGCTGTGCAATGTTGGATAAGGAATACTGTATCCGCAGTGAAAGCAGAGGTATAGGGTGGTGTGCGCTGTGTCCACGGAAGGATTCACTGTAGAGTGCTTGCCTCGTGTGGAATAACGGAAGTGCACAACAGTTGTTCAAGGCCGAGAGGGCGTTCTTTCATTGTTCACGTTTTACTAGATGCTTCTTAGTGTTTTTTGATTCTGAGTCATGCACATGCATATATTAAAACAAAATAAAATGTAACAAAATCCTGCTCTGGATATGGGGACCCTCCTCTAAGGAACTTCCTGCTGGATCAAACCGGGACTTCAGGCCGTGTCCTCCCTGGCATGGGTGACTCGCTCCATATTACAATCTGTAGAGGGCACAGGGGAAGCAGAATCGTTAAGTACTCAGACTTGTATCATCAACAGAAGAGATGTGTATAGCTGTTTTCCACCCGTTATTAATAGACTGGTGATCTGTGCTATCTGTGGAACCAAACCACAACCAAATCCCCCAGACTACTCTGTTTATTCCAGATGCTCTTTCCCTAGACCTTGATTTTTTTGCTTTGCTCCTCAGTCGGTAGCACCCATCTTTAGGGGAGATGTTGCATGTACTTTATAGCCTGGTGACCTCTAACTAACTGGATGATGGAGGCCACACCAGATCTTAGGCCCTTAAGCTATAGAATCTGTCTTCATGAGGGAGGTTACACATACTTTGCAACACAGTATTGACGTAGTCATGCCTTAAGCATATTGCACGTATGGGATTGAGATAATGTTACCAGGAAACTTTTTCCCCAAAATTGTACTGCACTTAAATATGCCTGAAAATATGTCTAAAAGAACTGCCTGGTGTCAGACTCTAGAAGTTTGAGCCAACAGCCGATAACTACATCATGTTATTACCTCACATGGACCAATACTCTGACAGCCAAAGCATTTTCAGGGACTATCACAACAAATTGGCAATTCGCTCCACTTTACACACAAATACAAGTTACTTTGAACCAGAAACGTACTGGTCTCCAGCATCAAATTGGGTTCTATTTAATATCTTACCCAACCACCTTCAGTGCCTCTCTTTGTATCTATATATCAGCTCTGCCTCCACTTCCCGTAAGGACTCTTTGAATAACAACAACAAAAACCATACCTATGTTTGCATGTTTGTATGTGTGTGTGTATGTATGTATTTGTGTGTGTGTGTGTGTGTGTGTGTGTGTGTGTGTGTGTGTGTGTGTGTGTGAGAGAGAGAGAGAGAGAGAGAGAGAGAGAGAGAGAGAGAGAGAGAGAGAGGTGATACTATTATTTGGAATATACTAACAAACATATTCATCCCAGACAAGGAACCAACCAACCATGTGCCGAAGTAAGGATACCACACAATCCAACCTGGTGAACCAGGAGTTTTACCACCAGGGTTACTTGTGGGAATATGAGTGAGAGGTAACGGAAACAGGAATGACTCAAATGCAGCTGCATCCATACACGTGGCCCCCAGCCCAGGAGACAGCTCGGAAAGAGGAGCCTTGGAATTCATCATTTGACTTGTAGGTAGCTCGGCAGGTCAGAGAACAGTGACTGTTAGGCAGATGGGCTGGTCTGTGTCTCAGCCATGAAATTCAGCTGGTTCTGTCTTCCAGGTAGCTAGGTTGGTCTGAACCTTGTGTAGGCAGCTTGGCTGGGCTACCTCTTCCAGGAAGTCCCACTGGTCAGTGTTGTTCGACCATTTTTCCTGCCTAAGTAACTTTGGGGAAGAAAGGGTCTGGTTCACGTGGTCAGTTTCAAGATTTTTATCTTTTTCCTGATGCCTTTATTTTGTTGTTTGCTTTTTTGTTTGTTTGTTTGTTTGTTTTGAAATTACCTGAGTCTTAATGAGTTTCCTGTAGGATGTAATGTTTCTTCTCCCTTTGGAACGTTCAGCAAGATGGGAAAGTTTATCTTGTAGGACTTTACTACATGATAGTATGCTGCAGCCTGCATCTGGAGCTCAGAGAATAAACTCGGGAGTCCGTTCTGTCCTTCCACCGTGAGGATCCTGGGAATTGAACTCTGGTCTTCAGGCTTGATAGCAGGCTCATTTACCCACACAGGCGTCTAGTCATTTCTCCCTGAAGCCTCTTTAAGCTTTTGTAGACATTCTGTGTGAAGTATAACGTGTGACCTGAGAGTTAATAATAGTAATTAGTATTAGAATTTTAAAAATTGTGTTTGCCGATGACCAGGCTATCAATGGAAATCATATTACCTGATTAATTCCAGTCAACAAAAACATTGCAGCTTATGAATTCATTGCTAATAAATTATTGTGCTGTCAAAGACATACATGTGACATACATGTGCTCATCTGTGCTGCTGACGGGGCACACTCATCACGTATTTATAGGTAAACAAGACTGTTCATTGTCTGTCTTAGGTTTGCCTTGCTGTGAAGGGACACCATGACCAAGACAACTCTTATAAAGATATTTAAATGGGGTTGGCTTACAGGTTCAGAGGTTCAGTCCATTAGCATCAAGGCCGGAACATGGCAGCGTCCAGGCAGATATGATGCAGGAAGAGCTGAGAGTTTTGCATCTTCATCTAAAGGCACAGGAGAAAGGCTGGCTCCCAAGTGGTTAGGAAGAGGGTCTCATTGCCCATCCCCACAGTGACACACTTCCTCTAACAAAGCCACACCCCCAATAGTGCCACGCCCTGGGCCAGGCATATTCAAACCTTGTCCTGGTGATGCTTTTATGAGTTTTATCAAAACTCTGGAGCATCCATCTGACATGTTTCATCTTGCATAAAAGATTTTCGAAGCCAGGCACACCCGTCACAAAATGGGAAGTGAGGGCAGGAGGATCAGAAGTTCAGGACAGAACGAGTTCAGAGGCATTCTGGGTTACATGACAAAAACCAACCCAACCAAACCCAAGCTTTTTAACACAGTGAAGGGGATTTGGGACCATATTGCAGTAGTAATAGCATGATCATACACTGTGTGTAAAGGAACTCCTTGATATACGTGGCAGCTCTTTACATATATTTTCTCACTGGTCCTTTATTATTTCATGTTGTAGAGATAAATTCAAGATCACATGACTGGGTACAAGACACCGGACACTCAGGTCTCACTGACTCAAATGCTTGTGTTTAATTACTGTCATTCAGCTGGTCTCTCCCTCTCCATCTCCCTCCTCCCTCCTCCCTCTCTCCTTCTTCCCTTCCCTCTTTTTCTCACCTCCTCCTCTTCCTCCTCCTCCTCTTCCTCACTTCCTTCTCTTCTTCCTTCTCCTTTTTTTCAGTAAATACTGTGCCAGAGTTCTTCAAGGACCTTTGGCTGAACACTCTAATTGGATAAGAGAGGGTAAATATGTCTGTGTTATTTGATGACTGGTTATCTCATTTGATCAGTGAAAAAATGTTTTAGAACGAAGAAGCCAAATACATTGGCTGCAGTCTTGCATTCCGATGCAGTGTAATCTTGAAGCCATCTGGTCAAAGTCATAAGTTATTAAATATGATTTGTGATTAAATAGAAACCTTCATCAAGAGTAGAACTAACCATCAGGAGAAAACATTGCTGTCTTCTTTGGTGGTATGGTTTCTAGAACCAGATGTGAAAATATCAGCTTTGGGCCATGTGCAGATTCAAATTTTTTTCTGTTCTCTGGACTTGAGACTTGAGAAGTTCACTCAGCTTTGACTTGTTGTGGTTGTTGTTTTAAGACAGAGTTTTTCTGTGTCACAGCCCTGACTGTCCTGAATCTAGTAGACCAGACCAGCCTGGAACTCACAGAGATCCTCCTGAGTGCTGGGATTAAAGGTTTACACCACCATTCCTGCCTCAAAAAAGATCGATCTATCTATCTATCTATCTATCTATCTATCTATCTATCTATCTATCTATCTATCTATCAATCATCTATCTTCTATCTATCTATCTATCTATCACCTATCTTCTATCTATCTATCTATCTATCTATCTATCTATCTATCTATCTATCTATCTATCTATCTATCTATCTATTTATCTATCTATCTACCATCTATCTATCATCTATATATATATCGCTCTATCTCTGTCGATTGATCTATCTATCTATCTATCTATCTATCTATCTATCTATCTATCTATCTATTTTGTGTTTTGATATCTTGCCCGCATTTATGTATGTGCACCATTTGTATGCAGTGCCTTGCAGAGGCCAGGAGAGGATGTTAGATTCCCTGGTACTGGAGTTACAGGTATTTGTAAACAGCCATGTAGGGCTTGGGAATTCAATCTGAATCCTCTAGAAGGTTAGTCAGTGCTAATAACCCCTGAGCTATCTCTTTAGCTCTTTCAACTTTAAACTTTAAAGGGTAAAGGTATTTGAAAAGCATCAAATGTCTGGCCCCAAACAATGTTAACTAGCTAAATATAAACAAGATGGATTACTTGTAACTTATTTTTATTTTTTTGTTTTTGTCTTTTGAGCTTCATGTAGCCCAGGATGTCTTTAAACTCTGTGTGTAGCCAAGGCTGACTCTCAACTACTGTTTCTCTCTATGTAGTCACTTTGTCTGTTTAAGCCTGATGCAGTAGATCCTCTGGGTTTAGCATTCTTCCTTGGGAACAAAGTCTTTTAGATTTTATTTTTTTAATTTTATTTATAATTGTGTGTGTGTGTGTGTGTGTGTGTGTGTGTGTGTGTGTGTGTGTATTTGTGCACATGGTTGCAGCTCCCTTGGGAGCCAGAATAGGATGTCAGATCCCCCTGGCGCTGGAGTTACAGTCAGCTACAGGCAGCTGTGAGTTAACCTACATGGTTGCCGGGAACTAAACTCAGGTCTTCTGCAAGAACAGTATCTACTTTTTTTATATATTTTTATTTTATGAGCACTGATTGGTGTTTTGCCTGTGTGTATGTTTGTTTAAGGTGTCAACTATACTAGAACTGGAGTTACAGACAGTTGTGAGTGCCATATGGGCGTGGGGAATTGAACCTGGGTCCCGTGGAAGAGCAGCCAATAATCTTAACCACTGAACCATGTCTCTAGTCCCACAATATCTACTGTTTTATTTTATTTTAATTTTGTTTTTTTTTTTCAAGATAGGGTTTCTCTGTATAGCCCTGGTTGGCCTGGAACTTGCTCTGTAGACCAGGCTGGCCTCGAACTTACAGAACTTACACCTGCCTCTGCCTCCCGAGTGCTGGAATTAAAGGCGTGCGCCATGGCTCATAGTATCCATTCTTAACTCCTGTGCCATCGCTGGGCAGTGGTGGCACACGACTTTAATTCCAGCATTTGAGAGGCAGAGGCAGGTCTGGTCTACAGAGTGAGTTCCAGGACAGCCAGGGCTACACAGAGAAACCCTATCTTGAAAACGAAAAACAAAAACAAACGAACAAACAAAAACCTCCTGTGCCGTCTCTCCGGCCCCAAGAGAACTAAGTCCTTAGTGTAGTCCAGGAATGAGACACAGAACCTTAGAGAGATGTTGACTATGAGGATCAGATGGGTGTCCCTGTTTCTGCCACCGGGGCTATCTCATGTCCACAGTGTAAAGTTGGGCAGTGAATCTCATAAACCTCCATTCAATTTCATTTACAAAAGAGAATGCTTTAAGGAAAGAGAAACAGGTAAACTAGTTTATTTATTTTGTCCTTAGTTTTATTTTCCATCTTTATTTTATCTTGTGTTTTTAAAGGTTTATTCATTCTCATCTCATGTATGTGGGTGTCCTGCTGGAACATGTACCATGTGCATGTGGTACCCACGGAGGCAGGATGAAGGTGTGAGAGTTAGAGATGGTTGTGAGTCACCGTGTGGTTGCTGGGAATTGAACCAGGATCCTCTGCAAGAGCAATAAATGCTCTTAACTGCTGAGGCATCTCCTCAACTCCTTTGTTTTGTTTTTTGAAACAGGCCTTGCTACATAGCCTAGGCTGGCCTGGACCACACAGTGACCCTGCCTAGGCTGGCCTGGATCTCACAATGACCTTAACCTTCCAAATACTGGAATTACCACTGTGTGCCACACCAAAACCTAATTTATACAGATTTTTTGTTTTTTTCAGGACAGAATGTCTCAGTGTGGCTTTGGCTGTTCTGGAACTCTCTCTGTAGACCAGGCTGCCCTTGAACTCACAGAGATCCACCTGCCTTTTCCTCCTGAGCACTGGGATTAAAGGCATGCACCATCACTCCTGGCTTCTATGTCATTTTTAAACTTTTGAATAATCTTTGAACCTGGCTATAGATTATATCCTTTGACCAACTTAACTTAAAAAGCTACAAACATCATATATGCAGCAACTGTTATTTAGTTCCTGCCAGTTGTTCTGACACATGTCTGAGGCAGGCAGATCTCTCTAGGTTGAGGCCAGCTTGGTCCACAAAGAGAGTTCTAGGACAGCCAGGGCTACACAGAGAAACCCTGTCTGGAAAAACGACAGACAGACAGACAGACAGACAGACAGACAGATGCTATTTAGTTCCCCTTCTTGAGAAGGCCATCCCCACCAGCACTTTAAATAAACAAATCTCAGCTTTGCTTCTTGATGACTCTCTTGAAGTCTTTTCTGCAGCGGAAGTCCAGTTCTACCAGAACAGAACTCAGTGTAGGGCCTGCCTCCAATGCCAACAGGGAAAACAGTGTATTTATCTAAATGTCGTCATGGTATTAAGGGTCAATAGAATTTGAGGGTAGCTTGAGAAATAGTCTTACATTTTACTACCTTTGTTAAGGGCACACTACATTTCTACTCACAATGTAGAAAACTCACAGAGTAGTTTGAGAGTGTGGGGTTTTTAATGAACTTGAATGCCATATCCTATTATTATATTCTATTATTCTTGAATAATATTCTAAATAAAAGTCTTATTTAAAAAACTCTTTAAAATTACCTCCCTCCCTTCATCCTTCCTTCTTTTCTTTTTCCTTTGCATCCCAGGCTGGTATCAAACTCATTGTATCGCTGAGGATGTCTTGGAAGTTTTCATGCTCCTGTCTCCGCTGTGTACCACTCCTCCTGGTTATGTGGTCCTGAGGATCAAAACCATATATGAGAGATAAATACTCTGTCAATCGAACCACATACCCTGTCCTCTCTTTTATTTTTTTAAGATTAATTTTATTATTTATTTATGTGTCCAGGATGGGGGTAGTATGTGCATGTGAATGCAGTACCTGCCAAGGCCAGAAGAGGGCATCAGCTCCTCTGGAGGTAAAGCTACTGGTGGTTGTAAGGCTCAAGATGTGGCTTCTGGGAACTGAGCTTGGGTCCTCTGAAGAAGTATGTCTTTTCCTTTTTCTTTTTTCCTCTTTCTTTTTTCTTTTGAGACAGGGTCTCACTATGTAGCTCTGGCTGTCCTAGAACTCACAATGTAGACCAAGCTGCCCTCAAACTCACAGAGATTTATCTGTCTCTGTCTCTGAGTGCTGGGATATAAGTCATGCCCCATCATACCCAGCTTCTTCGTTGTTTAAAGGGTTTCATTGTTGTTGTTTTGTTTTGCTTTTTGTTTGTGAGACAATCTCTCTATGTAGACCAGGCTGGTATAGAACTACAGAGATCCTTCTACCTCTGACTCCTGAGCATTTACCACTGCAGCCAGTCCAAGATCTTACATTCCCACACTGGGAGTCGAACCAGGGCCACCTGGGAAACACCCAGGAATCATAATCGCTAGACCATGTGGGCGCTGCAGGGTGCACTCTGAACTGCTCAGCCCTTTCTCCAGCACCATGCTCCTTTCTTGACACAGGGTCTTATGTGCAGCTACTTCTGCCTTTCCAATCTGGGACTGTAGGCTTCCCCACCAACCTTGAAACAGGATAGAAGAGTGGGGAAAATGAAAGGGTTCAGAGCAAAGGACAAATCCCTTCCCCCTAGGGTCTGTTAATAGTTTGTATTTCCTGATGGCAGAGAAGTCAATTGTCTTAACAAAATCAAGATCTCCTGGAGAAACAATAGTCCCTTCTCCAAGATACCTCACCCAAGACTGTTTAGGGCGGGCAGGCAGCAGGCAGGCAGGCAGGCAGGCAGGCAGGCAGCAGACGTAAACTTACTCAGAGCTAGGCTGTCTGTGACCTTTGAATTTATCTGTCACAGCGATCCTCTCTCACCCTCAACCCTGAACGGGGCAGCTCATAAAACCTCCTTACCGTTTCATCTACAAAAGGAAATTTCTTAAGAGAAGTGAGCGATCAATCAGGGTTCTGTACGTGGCTTTAAAGCTTTCGTTTACTTTGAATCTGGCTGTAAATAGCATCTCTGAGCAGGAAAGCCATAAGCGTAGCTAGTGTGAACACGCTTAAGGTACAAGACCCTCTAGCAGCCTGCCCATGTCCTGGGGGCTGATGTTCCTTTAGCCTCTTCCCCATCCTGTCTCTGTCTTTCTGAATGCCTGCCTCTATTTAAAGTATATTATGTCTCTCTTGAAGATATTATCCTTAAAGCCAAGCAGCGGTGGCACACACCTTTAATCCCAGCACTCTGGAGACAGAGGCAGACAGATCTCTGAGTTCGAGACCATCTCTGGTCTACAGAGTGAGTTCCAGGATAGCCAAGGCTATGCAGGGAAAATCTGTCTTACGTAAAATGAAATTTATAAAAAAAAGTATTTTATTGTTTACTTTATGTGCATTGGTGTTTTTTTGGGTTTTTTTTGTTCGTTTATTTGTTTTTGACTGCATGTATGTCTGTGTGTGAGGGTTTTGGAACCCTCAAAACAGGAGTTACATAGTTTGTGAGCTGCCATGTAGATATGTAGGTGCTGGGAATTGAACCCCGGACATTTGAAAGAACAGCCAGTGTTCTTAACCACTGAGCCATGTCTGCAGTCCTAAAAATGACATTCTTATTGCATTCATTTATTTGTGGTGTGTGTGTGTGTGTGTGTGTGTGTGTGTGTGTGTGTGCATGCACACACGTCCCCTATGTGGGCTTACCTCAGGAATCAGTTCTCTTCTTCCACCACATGGGTCCTGAGAATGGAACTCAGGTTGCCAGCCTTGGTAGTAGGCATGGTAATCTGCTGAATCATCTCACTGCATCTGCTATTTACTGGGACTTTTGTTCATGTTTGAAACAGGGTCTCATGTATCCTAGGATGGCCTCTGTCTAACTGGAAGACCTTGAATTCCTTGTGATCTGCCTCTATCTTCCAAGTGGCTTACAGGTGGATGCCATCCCATCCTGTTCCTGCAGTGCTTAGACTTGAACCAACGGCTGTGAACACGCTAGGTGTAGTGGCAATTCCTGGTTGTCAACTTGACTATATCTGGAATGAACTAATCAAGAATTGGAAGGCTCACCTATAATCCTAATCTGGAGGCTCAGAGATACAAGTTTCTGACCTGGATCTTGGCATGGAGATCTTGAAGCATAGTGATTCAAGAAGATTAAGATTAGGAGATTTCTGAGTTCAAGGTCATCTGGGATTAAAGACATGGTGGCACACACCTTTAATGTGGGCCACACCCTCTGCTGGAGACCTATATAAGGACATTGGAAGAAGGAAGATTCACTCTGGCTTTTCCTGGCCTGCCTTGTGGGACTGAGCAACTGCTAGATCCTTGGACTTCCATCCACAGCTGCTGCTGACCATTGTTGGGGAGTTGGACTACAAGCTGTCAGTCATCGACAAATTCCCTAACTGTATAGAGACTACCCATATGTTGTGTGACTCTAGAGAACCCTGACTAATGCACTAGGCAATCACTCCACCAACTGGGCTGTGTTTCCAAACTCCTACCTATATATGCAATAAAGTTGTTAACTTGTTGCCACTGCTAACTGCCCTGAAATTCCTTTCTGCTGCATAATCTAGAATCCAGTATTATTCCTCCGGCTACCAGTGGGCTGGATGAAATTTCTTGCTACTGACACTAATACCAGCCTGGTCCACACCTTAAAATGTTAACATAGTTTCAACAGACTTTTTATTAACAAGTTAAGACAAAATGTAGTTTTAGCCGTTAGCATAATGTGGCTATACAGTATTGCTTCAATAACAAAACCTGTGATATGTATTCAAATTCTTTTAACCCTTATAATTCAGAAATTGTTTAAAATATGGTTGCACATTTTGTCACTTAATAGTTAAGGAATTTTTTTTAAATTGTTTTCTTTTTTTCCCACTCCCCCCATCCACTCACTCTAGGCTTATTTACTTATTTTATGTATATGAGTACATTATTGCTCTCTTTAGACACCAGAAGGGGGCATCGGATCCCATCACAGATGGTTGTGAGCCACCATGTGGTTGCTGGGAATTGAACTCAGGATCTCTAGAAGAGCAGTCAGTGCTCTTAACTGCAGAGCCATCTCCCCAGCCCCTAGTTAAGGATATTTATAAAATATTTCCAGAACAGAAATCTCCCTTGTATCACTTAATGACCCACGTTCTTGTTCTTCAGAAATAAGCATGTTATGATTACAGTACGCTCATCTGAATTCAGGGCTGGATATAACTTTATAGTTCCTTGTTATAGATTTGTGGAGTTTCCCTTGGTTATATTCTTGTGCTTGGTCCTCTGGAGGTAGTGCTGTTCTACATATTTTGGATGGAGTCCTAGATAAAGGATTAATCAATCCCAAGATAGAAACATCTGGGACAGAGGAGATGGCTGAGTGGAGAAAACTTAGTGCACAAGAGTGCAGGTACCAGCAACCCCGGAAAACACCGTGTGGGCTTGAGTCTGCTTTCAGTCCCAGCACTCGGGAAATAGTGGTGGGGGTCCCCAGGCTAACCAGACTGGAATCAGCAAGCCCTAGGTTCAGAGAGCGACTCTGCTTCCTTAGAGTGGAGAGTGACCGAGGCAGATGTCAGGTGGCAACTTCCAGCTTACATATACACACACACATACACAAGCAAAGCACACAAGCCACAGGCACCGACACACACATACAACAATAAATAACAAATAGGCAAGCGTTTAACATTCTCTCGCCACACACTGCTGCATTAGAAATTTCCAGAAATTCTGCATTGCCTTTTCTTTCCATCAGCTCATGACCCGTCTTTTATTGCCAGTTTTTGTTTTGTGTTTTGTTTTGGTTTTTTTGCTTCATATTGTGAATATATATATATATATATATCAATGAGAAAATGTACTGTTTTAGCCATGTTAAGTCATGCCATTCTGTGATCTTTAAGTACATTCCAATGTTGCATGGCCATCACCACCATCCATTTCCTGAGCCTTTATATTCTCCTAAACTGAAAACAGTAAGTACCGACTTCTTCCCTTTCTCCCAGACCATTCCTTTAGCTGCCTCTACGTTTACTTGCTCTGTGTATCTAAGTGCAATCATAGGCTGTTTGTGTTCTTGTACCCCTCCCCCCTCTCTCTTTGACTCCCTCTCTGACTTCATATAATGTCTTCCAGTTTCATTTTTGTGTGACCCACATCAGAACCGTTCTTCTTTCAAAATGTTTTCCTCTGTGTGTGCGTGTACATGTAGCATGCGCATGTGTATGCGAGCATGCCTGTATACATGTGGAAATAGAGGTCGGTATTGAGAGTCTTCCTCTACTACATTGTACAGTATTTTCTTTTTGAGACAGGGCTTATGTAGCCCAGGCTGGCCTTGAACTCAGAGAGATCTGCTTGCCTCTACTTCAGGAGTGCTGGAATTTAAGGCTTTTGTTAACGTGACTAGCTACCTTATATTCTTCCAGACAGGATCTCTCACTGAAACTGAAGCTTGTGTTTTGATTAAACTGGCCACTAAGCCCTGGAGAGGACCCACTAGTCTCTGACCCCCAACACTGCGGTCGTAAGTGAGCCATGCCAGCTTTCCACATAGAGTTTGGACATTTGAAGTTAGGTCTTCATGCTTGCACAGTGAGAGTCTCTAAGCCTTTGGCCAGCCCAGTCTTCCTTTTTTACAGATGAATACTGCTCATTGTACGCACACAGGTACCACACTTTCTCCGTTCACGGACCCACATGAATTCAAGTTTCTCCTATATTTTATCTGTCTAGCACTGACAGTTTTAAACTCTATAATATTTTGTTAATTTTTTTGGGGGGGGGGAATCCATAGATGTTATTTGAACGTGTTCATCCTCCACTCCTCCGGGCAACTCTTCTCAGATTTACCCCGAAGCTCCTCACCAACTTCATGCCTTCTTTTTAATTTTTTTTCTTAATAACCCACGGAATCTAATTTGTGCTGTTCATATATGCTCATGGCTGTGAGGTCATCATTGGGGTATGGTGGGCCTAAGGGGTCACACCCTTCCCCAGGAGCCGTCAATTTCCAATAATTCCTGAGCTAGGTGTAGGGGCTCCTGAGCCCTCCCTCCATGTCTAGCACTGACAGTTCCCCATGGAGTTTTCTTTATAATTACTTGATTTGTTTAGGTGCTGGAGAGTTGGCTCAGCAGTTAAGAGCGTTTGTAGCTTTTGCAGAGGACCCAGGTTCAGTTCCTAGTACCTGCAGGAGGGCTCACAGCTATTATTTGTTGTAATGCTGAACAAAGACTCTTGCAGAGGTGAACGCATGTCCCCTCAACCTTTGGAAGGGCTCACAAGAGTGAAGCAACGGTAGACAGATTAGGTAGGAGAAAAGACACACAGTTATGATGTGCATGGGAGCAGTTTGACAGCTCCCAGGAATAAGATACAAAGTGTGAGCATAAAGAAAGGCCAATGGAGGCTGGGTGAGGTGGCAGAGACCTTTAGTCACAGCACCCAGGAGGCAGAAGCAGGTGGATCTATTTGAGTTCAAGGCCAGCCTGGTCCACATAGTGTGCTCCAGACCAACCAGAGTTACATAGTGAGCTCCTGTCTCACAGAAACAAACAAACCCAAAATCAAAAAAGAAGGGTAAAATGGGTCATGAGGAGAGGGAAGCAGAGACAGGCACAGTTTTAGAAAGCTAGTACACTGAGTTTCAGGTAGCTTAAATGTGGCCAGAAAAAACAGGCCTGGGACAATGTTTTCCCAGGCTCTGGATACAGTGCATGCCTTTCAGGATTTCTTCTTGCGATAGTTTAATCTTTGCTGGTTAATGAAGTTTCGGTAAGAATACTGGAGTCAATTGTGTTCTTGTTACGGTCTATCTCCTCAAGCAGATATGGGGATTTTCAGAGACTCGCTCCCCACACTGGGTTGGGTGGGGAACACTAGGGAAGATCAGAAGAACCTTGAATCCAAGCAGCTTCCAAGACCCTTCATATGTCAATGCCAGTCTTTAAGGGATCATTTTCTAGATCCCAGTGCCATCACATAGGTACATACGCGCGCGCGCGCGCGCACACACACACACACACACACACACACACTCACACTCCTCCTGAATACTTTTGTTTTAATTTTGTTTATTTTGGGTTTGTTGACATGAAATTGACTTTTTTAAAGTATTGGTATATAATTGATATATAAATAGGTTCTATTGCTATGATCAAACACCATGGCCAAAACTAACTTGACTGGGTAGGGGTTTATTTGGCTTACAAATCCTTCACAGTCCATCCCTGAGGGAACCCTAGGCAGGAAGTCAGGGCAGGAACCTGGAGACAGGAGCTGATGCAGAGGTCATGGAGGAGTGCTGCTTACTGGCTTGCTACTCTTATCTTGTTTGGCCTGCTTTTTTGTATCACCCAGAACCACCTGCCAGGGGTGACACCACCCACTGTGGGCTGGGACCACTCACATCAATCGATTGATCAATCAACCAATCAATCAATCCAGAAAAGGCCCTACAGACATGACTTTAGGCCAATTTGATGGAAACATTTTTGTCAATTAAGGCTCCCTTTTCCCAGACAACTCTAGCTTGTGTCAAGTTAACAAAAGACAAACCAGCACAATAGATGTATAGAATTAATTCAGAAACGTATTAAACCCAAAACATATTTTTGTATTCAAACTGAAAAGTTCTTTCTTTCCCTCTTTCTTTCTCTTGTGCAGTTTGCCACCATTGCCTTTAGGTGGCATTAAATCCTTGGGCAAATTAAATCCTCAGCAAAATTGAGACTTTACTCCTTCTCACATGTGGTAAAATCTAGGACTGAAGGATAGGGTTCTCTCATTTGTGTAAAGAATATCTTAAACTCGGTTTTCTCTATCAACAGACATCAGAATTTACAGTCCTGCGCAGCATAGCAAAAGCTGAGGCTGAACAACATGAGGGTGTGGGGAAACTACCAGCTTTACGGTTCTGATGCTTGGATGTTGGCAGAGCCTGTGTTCTGAGATCTGGCTACGGTGTTCAGAGGCGTGCTGTTGAACGGCTCCTTTCCATTTCCTTGTTTTTCTTTCCCCTCCCTCACTCCTCTCCTCTCCTCTCCTCCCCTCCCCTCCCCTCCTCTCCTCCCCTCCCTCCCTCTCCCCTCCCCTCCCCTCCCCTCCCCTCCCCTCCCCTCCCCTCCCCTCCCCTCCTCTCCTCTCCTCTCCTCTCCTCTTCTCTTCTCTTCTCTTCTCTTCTCTTCTCTTCTCTTCTCTTCTCTTCTCTTCTCTTCTCTCTTCTCCCTTCTTTCCTTTCTCCCTTCCTTCCTTTCCTCTTTCCTGTAATTCCTGGAAGGACCCACGTCTTCCCCTGAACTTTCTGCAGGGTCGATTGATTGGAAAGAATGGAATGTTCCAAGTCCAGAGGCAAATCACCCCGTGGTCATCTTTCGTCTCTCTGATAGCTGTGTGTTGCCTTTTCTCTCTGTGTGACCTGGCATCTTGTGACCATTAGGTAAATCCTTTGGAATGTACAAACAGAACCACCTTAGCTGTCTCCAACCAAAAGGCTAAGAATGGCATCAGATAGCATCTGAAGCCAATAGCTGAGATGTCTCTGGTTGTTCTGTGATCTGCCTCACTGATGTTTCTAGGAACATATTTGAAGTATCTTGATTTATAATTTTCTTTGCTCTATTACTATAAAACTTAACTCAACCGTTACCATGTTAGAACATGGAATTTATAGTAGCTTAAGTCTCTGTTCCCAAGCTGTGGCCACTCATATTTGGCTCCAGAATAAACTCTATTATCCCATTTGAGGTGAGAGTTGTTTTTGTGTGAGCTTTTCCTTCCTTTTTCCTTCCTCCCTCCCTTCCTTCCTCCCTTCTAATTTTCAATCACTTTGGTCCTTTTAAAGATGCTTCACCCTCAGGGACACAGGATCTGACTGCAGTGTATGTAACCGTGTTGCAGTGGGTTTAGCTGAGGCTACGGAGGTCAGGAGTTTTGCCCAGGGTCTCAGAGTTGGTGACTTTGTGGCTAGCCTCCTCTAGCTGCTTTGGAATCAACTGACTCCACGAACTTAGTTTTGTCTAGCCATGAGACCACATTCTCATACAAATGAAACAAGAGAATCTCCGAAAGTAGGGAGGGGACTCTTCTCCTCACTCGATCATTTTCTAAGCAGGGAACACCGGGAACACTTCCCACAGGCAAATGGCCCTGTCAATCTGAGCTTCTCAAAGCATGAGCCCTGTTTCTAGATATTATTGCTGAAAATACTGTGACTGTGTGATCAATGACCAATATAATGTCTGTAATGGTATTTTGAATTTGTTCACAGAAAATTGTGTTCCCATAGTGTCTAGGGAGGAGAGCTAAAAAAATTTCAAAAGCCTCTTAACATGAAACTTCCCTAGGTTTGTTGTCTCAAATAATATTTACAACAATCTACACTAATACCCAATAAGCACAATCATCTCCATTTTACTTTATTAAAAGACAAAAAAAAGTTCCCACTTTCCACAACTAGTGAATGACATGCCAAGATCACGGTTCATTTCCCCTGCACATGAGGAAGAAACAAGAAGTGCTTAGTTAAGTCTGAAAAAGATTCAGCAGATACCCCAAATTAACATCTTTTGAATCATTGAATTTCGCACACCTTTTATCTCCTTAATAGTCTCAAATGACAAATGGATTTTAGTCATTGGTAATTTCCTTTGCCATAATTATGTGTATACAAGTACCTGTCCATGGAGGACATGGAGGTCAGAGGTCCACCTCTGGTCTTGCTCCTCAGGAGTTGGTCACCTTGGTTTCTGAGGTAAGGTCTCTCACTGAATCTGTAGCTTGACAAGTCAGCTTCAGAATCCTGGCCTGCAAGTGTCCGGGCTCCTCCTTTCCCTGCCTCCCAGCCCTGGGGTCACAGGCGTGAGCTGCTTGAGGCTCAGCCTTTTACCTGGCTGCTGGGGTGCAAACTTAGGTTCTCAAGCTTGTGTGGAAAGCTCTGGATCAAGTGAAGTCTCTCCTAGTCTTCTTCCCTATATGTATACCTGAAGCATAACAGTTTTGAATTTTTCTTATTTTTCAAGACAGGGTTTTTCTCTGTAGCCTTGGCTGTCCTGGAACTTGCTCTATAGATCAGGCAAGCTTTGAACTCACAGAGATACCACTGCCTGCGTAGTGGTAGGATCAACGGTGTGCACCATCACCGCCCGGGGGAGCTTTGAATGATTTTTTTATAATGAATTTGTAATTAGTTTATTTGTGGTTGATCAGGGAGAGGGATGACCAGGAAGAACAGTGACAAACAAGTCACTTGTGTCTTGCCAGGGAGGTATACCACAGACCCACACCATCAGCCACCTATAGTGTACTTTTTTAAAAGATGTTTTTATTCATTTTTAGTTTATGTGTATGTGTGTTTTACTTGAACATATGTGTGTGTAGCATGTATGTGGTTGGTGCCTGTGGAAGGCATAGGTGGTGGATTTCCTAACTCAGGTCTTCAGCAAGAGTAGCAAACTCTCTTATGTGCTGACTCATCTCTCCAGCCCATATTACATGATTACATGGCTTTTTGTTTTTGTTTTTGTTTTTGAGGCAAGATTTTTTTATGTAGCCCTGGCTATCCTGGAGCTCACTCTGTAGATTGACCTCAGACTCACAGAGATCTGCCTGCCTCTGCCTCCTGAGTGCTGGGATCAAAGGTGTGCACCGCCACCGCCTGGCTGATGGTGTGTTTTTAAGATGAATAATTGAAAGTTTGGAAGCCATCTCTATACATATGGAATCATCTCTACAATCAAGGTAGTGAAAATGTCTAAAACCTCACAGGTCGTGCCAAGACGCGGTGGTCTATGTCATCTTCTTCCAGCCGTACAACTCGTGACCGATCTGCTCTCGTCACTGACCGTTCGTTCAGGAGTTTAACATAAATGGGAACATCCAGAGAACCCTCTTCTTATTGGCTTCTTTGATTCAGCACAAGTATTCACGCTGTAGCAATGACTCACCCTTCTTGTTGTGGAGTTGTACGCCACTGTACAGGATACCATGACTTGTTTACCTGTCCATCTGTTGATGAACATTTGGATTACCTCCAGTTTGGGGCTATGCCATTTTATACTGCCACCAGCAGTGTGAGGAAAGTTCCAGTCTTCTAATCCTGGCTGACATTCTGTGTGGCTAAGGCCCTTTGATCTTAAGCATTCTAATCAGCATGCTGTGATAGTGACATTGTGGCCTTACTTCCCGTTTCTCATATGACAAAGCATCATTTCATATGCTTATTTGACATTCATTTGTTCAAATCTTTTGTTAATTAAAAATTAAAAGATAATATCAGGCCAGGCAGTGGTGGTACACACCTTTGATCCCAGCACTTAGGAGGCAGAGGCAAGTGGATTCCTTGGAGTTTGAGGCCAGCCTGGTCTACAGAGTGGGTCCCAGGACAGCCAGGGCTACACAGGGAAATCCTGTCTTGAACCGCCCCCCACCACCACCACACACACACATCAGTTAGTACATACGAAGAAAAAGGCCTTGAGAAATATTTTTTTCCCAAGTTAAAGGTGTGATAAAATCAAAGGCAACTTTGAATTTGTCAGTAATGCATTTTCAAACATTTTACTTACATTTTACATTTTTTTTATGTATACTGCCTGTATGTATGCATGTATACTGTATGTGTGTCTGCTCCTGTTGAGGTCAGAAGGGGATTCCCTGGGACTGGAGTTACTGATGGCTGTAGGCCACCTTGTATGTGCTGGGAATTGAACCTGTGTCCCGTGGATGAGCAGCCATTGGTCTTAACTGCTGAACCATCTCTTCAGCCCCAGTAATGCATTTCTAAAATGTTTTAATTTTTTGACGATGAGTCCATATTTTTTACTTAAATGTGTTTATTAATTAATGTATTATATATGTACATGTGTGTGCAGGTGAGTGTGCATTTGTACACACGCAGAGGCCAGAGGACAGAGTTTGGTATCTTCCTTCATAACTAGTCACCTCTGCCTTTGGGGCATTTACTCTACTTTTGGGTATTTACCTGGACCTGGAGTTCTCACCGTCTCTGTTAGGCCAGAGGCCAGCTTCCTCGAGGATCTCGTGTTTCAGCCCTGCTCAGCGCTGGAGTTTAGGTGTGTGCAGAACACCGGCTTGTTACAGGGAGCTGGGATCTGACCTCTGCTTTCATGATCACACAGCAAGCATCCCTAACTGCGGAGCCATCTCTCCAACCCCCATGTGACTTTTCTTATGAGAAAAGGAGTTGTCTTTCTTTTGAAATCCTGCTTCCAAAATAATCTTTACTGATTTGGTGAAAAGGATACAGAAAATATTTTTGGAGTGATGGTCACTGGGATTATTAGTAGCAATTGATTGCTGATTCCTCTTAGTGTTCACTAGAACCATGCCAGGGCGGGGGTAGCTAATGAAAGGAGGGGTAGTTAGAGGTCTTTGTCTTGTGTGAGTGTGTGTGAGTATGTGTGAGAGCTTGAGTGTGCATATATGTGTGTGTGAGTATATGTGTATATGTGAATGTAGTGTGTGCCTCTGTATGAATGTATATGAGTGTATGAGTATGTGTGAATGTATGTGAGAGTATGAATGTGTGTGAATGTGAGCATGTGCTTGCGTGAGGGTGTATGTGTTGTGTGTATATGTATGTATGTGTGAGAACATGAGTGTGTAAATATGTGTATGTGAGTTTATGTAAGAGTGTGTGAGTATATGTGTATGTGTGAATGTAGTGTGTGCCTCTGTATGAATGTATATGATTGTATGAGTGTGTGTGAATGTATGTGATAGTGTATGAGTGTGTATGAGAACATGTGAGTATGTGCGTGTGAGTGTGAGTCTATGTGAGAGTGTATTAGTGTGTATGAGTGTGTGTGAATGTATGTGAGAGCATATGAGTGTGTGTGAGTGTGAGTGTGAATGTGAGCATGTGCTTGCATGAGTGTGTATGTGTTGTGTGTATGTATGTGTGAGAACATGAGTGTATGTATATGTGTTTGAGTTTATGTAAGAGTGTGTGAGTATATGTGTGTATGTGAATGTAGAGTGTGTGTATATGAGTGTGTGCTTCTGTAAGAATGTATATGAGAGTGTGTGTGTGTGTGTGAACGTATGTGAATGTAGTATGTGTGAATGTAGTGTGTGCTTCTGAATGAATGTATATGAGAGTGGATGAGTGTGTGTGAATGTATGTGAGAGTATATGAGTGTGTGAGAGTGTGAATATGTGTGTTTGTGTCAGTGTGTATGAGAGCATGTGAGTGTGTGTATGTGTGAGTGTGTGTGTGTGAGTCTATGTATGAGTGTATGAGTATAGGTGTGCATGTGAATGTAGAGTGTGTGTTTATGGGTGTGTGTGCTTCTGTGGGAGTGTATATGAGAGTGTGTGAGTGTGTGTATGTGAGAGTGTGTGTGTGAAGAAAGACTAAAGCGAAGGCTGATGGAGTTGTCTTCAGAGAGCTCAGAAGTGAGAAGTGTTCCTTGGGAAGAAGGAGCTTTGGAAAGCTCCTACTGTATGCAAGCCCTCCAAAATTCCTGTTGACACATAATTACCAATTCAGTGTCATTACCATCTGGGCATTTGAGTAGGAGATTAAGTCATGAATAGGATCAGAGACTTTATAAAAGGCCACAGATCCTCTACCCTTTGGCCTTTCATTAGAGACAATGCTGTGTTTAAGGTATCATTGTGAGACTGAGTGTAGCCTCACTGGTCTCTGAATTTGCCACATTTCTGATATTGGAATTCCACTCACTCTCCAAAACTGTGAGAAAACTGGGCATGACACTCCCGGAGGATCCGGCTATACCACTCCTGGGCATATACCCAGAGGCTTTACCTGCATGCAATAAGGACACATGCCCCACTATGTTCATAGCAGCCTTATTTATAATAGCCAGAAGCTGGAAAGAACCCAGATGTCCCTCAACGGAGGAATGGATTCAGAAGATGTGGTATATCTACACAATGGAATACTACTCTGCAATTAAAAACAATGAATTCACGAAATTCCTAGGCAAATGGTCAGATCTTGAAAATATCATCCTTAGTGAGGTAACCCAATCACAAAAGAACACACATGGTATGCAGTCACTGATAAGGAGATATTGACCCAGAATCTCGGAATACCCTAGACACAATCCGCATATCAATAGATTTCTAAGAAGATGGAAGGAGAGACCCCTGGTCCTGGAAAGACTGGATGTAGGGGAACGCCAGGACAGAGTAACGAGAGGGGGTTGAATGGAGAAAAGAGGGAGGGAAGGGGGCTTATGGGACTTTCGGGGAGGGAGGAAACGGGAAAGGGGAAGTGATTTGGTATGTAAATTAAAAAAATAAAATAATAAAAATAAATAAATAAAAAAAATTCCTGTTGACACATAATTACCAATTCAGTGTCATTACCATCTGGGCATTTGAGTAGGAGATTAAATCATGAATAGGATCAGAGACTTTATAAAAGGCCACAGATCCTCTACCCTTTGGCCTTTCATTAGAGACAATGCTGTGTTTAAGGTATCATTGTGAGACTGAGTGTAGCCTCACTGGTCTCTGAATTTGCCACATTTCTGATATTGGAATTCCACTCACTCTCCAAAACTGTGAGGGGCAAACTTCTACCATTCATCAGTCATCCAGTCTGTGTGGCATTTTGTTATAGCAGCACAAGAAGGGTTATTTGGGTAATAGAACGTAGTTTTTTTGTTTTTGTTTTTGTTTTTTTTGAATACCCAGGTAAACATTTTTAATATCATCACCAGTCATGATGTTTTTGTTTTTTGGGGGGAGGGGTGTGTCCCATGTGGCCTAGGTGTGCCTCAAGCTCCCTGTACATCTTCAAGTTATCTTTTTCTCCAATTCAACTTTTAATTAATTCTTTGTGAATTTCACATCATGCACCCTAATCCCATTCATCCCCCCCATCCCTTTGTATCCACCCTCTGCCCTTGCAACCTCCCCCCGAAAGAAAATAAAAGACAAAAGTAAAAAGACAAACAAAACAAAGCATAAAAACATCTCATCACGAAGCTGCCGTATGCCACCGTGTGTCCCACCGCGTGTCCCTCTGTCTACCCATCTTCACTTGCCAATGTTCACTGCGACGAGTCATTGGTGTGGTTGGAGATCTCAGGCTTCTGTGCACTATCAGTACTGGGTCCTCACTGGGTCTTCTCTCAGTTATCCCGTTGTTGCTCTGTGTCATGGAGATCCTGTAGCTTTGGGTCTTCAGGACTGGCCCTTTCACATTCTCTAGGAGTTCATAGATGAGGGAGATGTTGAGGTGGTCCAGCTCAAAGCCCTGAGTCTGGGCCTGGGTGATGGCTGAGTTGGTCAGCCCGTCAGCTCTCCTACACGCACAGCACCAGGGAGAGCTGTCCAGCACTGCCCTGGCTAGCTCACCCAATGCTGCAGCCGGAGGCATGGCTAGCTCTCTATGCCTTGAGGGCCTGCTCATCAGCAGCTGTGCCACTAGAGTCAGCTCCACTGTGTCACCCAGTAGAGGTTTGGGGCGTTCTCCCCGCTGATGCATGCTGTAGCAGGTGAGGGGCTGGGCCAGCTCCCGCACGCACCCTGGGTGGGAGCCTCACCCACACCCTCTGCAGCCAGGGCCAGCTCTACTGTGTCTCCTGGGTGAGAGGTTCAGGGCCCCTCTTCTGAGCGGGGCAGTTGATGATGGTTGGGGTTAGCTCTCTCATGATGCTTAGGTGAGGGGTGGGGCAAGTTCTGTGTAATCCCCAGACATTAACATGACCCAGGTAGCATTGCAGACCAGGGACATCTGCCTGGCCTTTGTAGTAATAGATCCCCACTGCTACAGGGCCACAGTCGTAGACACAGCCCTCATGTGGCGTCACACCAGAACCGAACCATGGCCTTAGGTGGTATCACAGGCTACTCACATTGGGCTGTTCCTCATCACCCTGGAGTCCCCAGTTCCACGTCTTCATTGTGCGCACACCCTCCTGCTTCTCTTCCATTTCCTTCCACTTGCTTACTTATCTTAATGGCGCCAGGGCCTTTGGGTGTCTGGGGCTGGCTCAGGAGTGCTATGCCTCTTCTAGATCTGTGTGGCACCGGGATGGGGATCGTTTCATGCTGGCTCTGCCCACTCAGACCACAGAAGTCTAGGCAGGCCTCTCGAGTATGATCTGCCCACCCTGTGGCACTGGACTGGGCGTGGTTTGACCTTCAACTTCTGATCTTCCTGTCTTCCCCTCCAAGTTGCTGGATTCCCATGGATGTATCAGAACGCCTGGTTTGTGTGGTACTGAGAACTGACCCTGGGGTTTTGTGCATGCAAAGCAAGCACTTTGTCAATGTCGCTGCAATCTTAGCTCTTCCCGATGCACTGTGAGTGGGTGTTTTACGAAGATCTTCAAGTTGGTGACGGTAGAGAATGGGGAAAATCCAAGCAGGCCTTGTGATATCTGAGTTACACAGAGCCACGAAAAGAGCACCGTGGCCCAGAACATTTGAAAACCTTAGTTGTTTTTTTTTTTTTTCGAGACAGGGTTTCTCTGTGTAGCCCTGGCTGTCCTGGAACTCACTTTGTAGACCAGGCTGGCCTCGAACTCAGAAATGCTCCTGCCTCTGCCTCCCAAGTGCTGGGATTAAAGGCGTGCGCCACCACTGCCCGGTGAAAACCTTAGTTTTAAGTCACTTTATTTTAAGACAGATGATAAAGAGAGTATGTCTACACTAGTCAGGGTACTGACTGGAATACACTCAGTATTAGAAGAGACTGTTTACCAAGATATGGTCAAAGGCAAGGGAAAAAAAAACCTGGCATGGTGAGAAGCCATTGCCAGTGCCAGGGTTAAAGGCCCTACTGGGGATAAAGGACCTGGGTGTGACCAGGGCTGAAGCTGAGTAAAGCCAGGTGGGACACACGACGGTTGTCATTTTGTAGCTCTGCTCCTGCCAATGGATTTCTGGAACCAGCTGGAAGCCACAGGCAGCAGCCCTCTGTGTATTCTGTGTAGCTCAGTCTCCACAGGTTGAAAGAAGCTAGTCAGTCCAGAGAGACACATCGAGATTGACTCCTCGTACAATCTTATTCTCCCGGACATCAACTCAAACTTACTCCTTACTAGAAAATTACAGGATGGCTGGCAAGAGATGCCTTAGCAGGACATCTGAGTCAGGTTCCATCTACATCCAGAGGCTTATAACCCTCTGTAACTCTAGCTCCAGAGGATCCAATACCGTCTTCTGGTCTCTACAGGAACATTGCCATACACACAGCAGACAGACAGACAGACAGACAGACAAATCGGCAGGCACTCACACACAAATAAATAAAGAAAGGAAGAAGGCAGTGTGTGAGTCAGATGTGCCACAGTCTTCTGCTGATCCCACAGTCTAACGGAATTCAAATGCTAACCGAAAACACACATGTAAAATTGTTGCAGCGGAAAGATTCACTATTCTCAGAGACTCAGTAGTAGAGGGCTATGATTCTAAAAGTCTATGATTTAGCCTGAAATCTTAACACTAAATAGGCTTTGGTCTGGAAATGTAGGTCAGTTGGCAGTGTGTGCCTTGCCTGCCGGAAGCTCTAGGTTCCAGAGTCTTCATAAACCCAAAGTGGCAGCACAGGCCTGTAATTCCAGCACCCGGGAGGTACAGACATGAGCATCAGAAGTTTAGGGTGACCTTTGGCTACTTAGTAGTTTCAAGGCCAGCCATGAGACTGTCTCAAAACTAACACCGTCAGCAATAACGGTGCTCGAAGAGGAGAGAGGTGGGTAGGGGTGCTGATGCTGACTGAGCACGTGGACAGCGTTGTGGTAGCAAACAGTGCTTTATTCACGGACACAGACCATAGGGCATGGAATAGATTTCAGTGCTTCTAGGACCGTCAGCCTTTATCAAAGAGTAAATCCGAGATGCGCGGCCAAGTGTTTCTGGTCCATCAGCCATGCCCAGCTCCATTGTTTCTTTGCCTTGAAATTTTGTTTGACAAATACATTTTTTTTTTTTACAATTTCAAAACCACAGAGGGCCCTAGAACTTTCCAAATGGTTCCTCAAAACAGAAGTCCCCATTTTGTGCTATCTTTGCACAAATAGCAGGAGAACCGGAACCTCCTTCTGCAGAGAAGTTGTTCATTCCCTGCGAAGAGCCTTGGTGATTTCTCTGTGAGCTGCTTCGAAACACCGGAAGTGGTAGCCCCCTGCCAGTGGGTAAGGGTACTGCACCCAAGTGTTGCTTAGTTTTTAGGATGTTTTTTTGTTTTTGTTTTTCCTCTGAAGTTCAGATCAGTCTAACTGCTTCCAGGCATATTGCTACAAGGGTTGTTTTTTTTTTTTTACCTACTAGGGCAGCAATCAGCGCATGCAGAAAGACTCCGAACAGCTACCTTTGAATTAATATAAATCCATTTTTGGTTGAAGTCATTAGTGTTTTCCAAATACGCTTTTATTCAGCAAAAGAGGGAGATTATGGGTTATATTTCCAGGATGTAAAGGACCATTTTAGCTTTGTTTGCTGGCTTCCTGTTACTATAGGTAATATATTCAACAATGCAGCAAATTCACGATTTTATACAGACACACGCACACGCACACACTCACACACGGAGGGTGTGGTGGTGAGGTCCTGTGTCATTTGCCTTATTGGGTCAGTGACAGACAGCTTTCCCACAGTGGTCCCACATGGCCTCCTCACTCATAGTCGTCTTAGCTTGTGTAAGTATATTCTATGATGTTTGCAGAATTGTGTGTTTCTCGGAAAATATCTCTGTTGTCAAGTAATGCATTGTGGGAAGGGGAGAGAGAGAGGATGATGACTTGAACATCTGAAAAAAACTATTGTCTTCTAGTGGAGAATCTTAATGTAGATCTGTGAATTCTTAGGAGACTTTGGTCCATGAAAAGGATCCTAGAACCCAAACCCCTATTTAATTTGCTATCTTGAATTTTATGTGTCATTAAAATTCTAAAAAACACCCATACTGTCCTAGTTAGATTCGAAAGTGAAATAGTTTAGACTAAGCATAACACATACATTTTATTGTACACCCAATTCACCAAACACCTCTTTGCATAAATTCATATGCATGAATATAAGGAAATATCACACTTATTCACTGTAGTAATATATTTAAAATTTACTTATTGTCAGGCATGATGGAGCATTTAAATGATGGTGGTGCTTTAAATATCAGCACTCGGGACACAGAGGCAGGAGAATCTCTGTGAGTTTGAGACCAGCCTGGTCTACATAGCAAGTTCCAGGATAGCCAGGTTTAATATACTAAGACCCTGTCTTTCCTCACCTCCAAAATTTCTTTATTTATTTTATGTGTATGGGAATTTTGCTTGCATGTATGTATATGTACCAGGTATATAACTGGTGGGTGTGGAGGCCAGAAGAGAGTGTCAAATCCTTTAGAATTGGAATTACAGATGGTTGTAAGTCACCATATGGGTGTTGGGAATCAAATTCTGGTCTGACTTTCTTTCTTTCTCTCAATTTTATTCACATTGGTGTTCTGCCTTCAAATATGTCTGTGTGAGGGTGTCAGATCTTTCTTTTTTTCTTTCTTCTTTCTTTCTTTCTCTCAATTTTATTCACATTGGTGTTTTGCCTTCAAGTATGTCTGTGTGAGGGTGTCAGATCTTGGAGTTACAGACACTTGTGAGCTGCCATGTGGTTTCTGGGAATTGAACCTGGGTGCTCTGGAAGAGTGGTCAGTGCTCTCAACTGATGAGTGGTCTTTACAGCCCATAATAAGTTCTCTTAACCTCCGAGCCATCTCTCTCTCCCACATGCAGATATTTTGAGCTTGATAGTTCTTTATAGTTCTCAGAAGTGTGGCATAGCGTTACTTAAATCGGTCCTCACTGCATCTGGCAGTGGCTGACATAGGTTTTCTTGCTGGATTGTCCCGTTTCACTCTAATTTTTTTCAAAAGAACAATGTTGGACTTCCACCCATTCTCACTGGCTCTTGCACTGTTTTTCTTTCCTTGTTTTAATCTTCATTTCTCTTATGTTTAAAAAAAATATATGTGAGTCGATGTGTCACAGCATGCCTGTGGAGGTCCTAGGACAAGTTTTAGTTCTTGTCCCAGGATGTGGGTCCTGGGGAGTCGAACTTCCAGGCTGGAGAGTAAGTGTGTTTACTCACTGAACCACCTGGCTAGCCCTCTCTGTTCTTGAATCTGTAATAACCCTTCTCATGGAAAAGTCTGGCCCTTTATTAAGATGCCCACACTCATTCTCCCAGCAGGGGTCAGCATAGCTCCTCCCCAGCGAACCATGCATTTCAAATACCTGTTGCCAAAGGAGAGAAACAAACCCTTTTTTATCCTTGCTGATGTGGTTAAGTTTGCGTGGAACACTGTCAATCTTTTAGGCTCATCTATTCAGATTGGAGTCCTGTCTGTCTTTATCTAGCATTAATTTAATATTAACTTTAAACGGCTTTCGAGTGAGTAAATTTCATTTTAAAATTATACTCATAGATTTGTTTTTGCTGTAATTCTTACAGGGAAGGCAGTCAGTCACCAAGTTTGGCCTCACACATCATAGATCAAAGTAGAAATCAATATATAAAACAGTAACGATCTGACAACTGGTCTACCTTACAATCTGTCATGCCTAAGTTATCTAGAGGCGTCGTACAAATGCTTAGGGCAGGAAAGCTAGAAATGACATCTCCCAAACAGAGCAACCCCTTCAGGGCACTGTTCGCCGAGGTCCTTCTAGCCCTTCCCCTTATTCCAACACTCCTTCTCATTTTGTTTCACTGGTTCAATAACTAGAGTCAATAACTAGAGCCAACCATGTGCTGCTTGTGAAAGGGAGTAACTGCGGCCTTAATTTCAGTTAACCTTCAAGTTTTGATAGTAAGGAAGAAGAGAGAGATGGAAACAAAATCAAAGGCAAACACTTAGGAGTCTGTCTCACAGCATCAGCACACAGTAGGGTTCTACATTAAAAGCCCCGTCATGGGATGAGCCTCCAGACTGTGCGTTCTCCGTGGGGATGCTCGCTTGGCAACTCGAGTGAAGAGGACTAAAACACTGCCGCTGTACCATGTCTCAGGGATGAACCACTGACTGGCTGGAATGATCTAAGGAAAGAAGAAGAAGGATGGTAGAGAGCATGAAAACACTGAGCGCAGAGAGCTCTGTGCAGAGTTGTAGTAGGAGGAGAAGAACAGAGTGAAGGGAAGCAGCTGAAGGAAGATTTGAAGTCCGAGGAGTGGTTTGTATGTAGAGTAGGGGATATATCAGTCCACTTGCAGAATAATGACAATGCCAAGGAGAGAAGAAAACGAGAGGACAGGATGAATAACTCCAGGAACAAAGCCCTCAAGAATAAGAGGGTAGATAGGATAGGGGTGGCAGCACACGCCTTTAATCCCAGCACTTGGGAGGCAGACACAGGTGGATCTCTGTGAGTTCAAGTCCAGCCTGGTCTACAGAGTGAGTTCCAGGACAACCAGGGCTTCACAGAAAAACTCTGTCTTAAAAAACAAAAATAGAAAAATAAAAAATAGAAACAAAAAAGGGAAGGAGAGGAAGAGGAGGAGGAAAAGGAGGAGGAGGAGAAGGAGGAGGAGGAGGAGGGAAGGTAGCTAGAGAGGAGATGGAACCTGTCAGTACAACTTCTGGGCAAACATTGAGTTTCATTTAAGCTTTGCTAACTTACTCAGCTTCATACAGATGTTTCCATATTATCTATAAAATCAAACAAAGCTATAATATACCAAAATAAAAAGGAAGAAGAATAAATATAGAGGTGGATTGAACAATAAAACAAATATCACCTAAATGCGAACAGAACTAAAAAATGGCTAAGGGAGTAGGCTGAGATTACAACTTATGGAGAAAGCAGAGGCCATTGGGTGCTGGCTGGAACTCTTAGCTCCTCCTGGTGAACAGGGGTTACTAGAATTGCTCCAGTCTTGCCCCTAGATTCAACCAGCGTCAGAGACATGGTTTCGCCTGGAATCCTTTCCTATTTCAGTGACTGATTTTGTTAGATCCCTAAGCTTTAGAATCCTCTACTCTTTTGGATTTGGGTGTGTGGCCTCACACTGACGCATTTGGAAGCTTTTGGTGTGTTTCTTTATGTTCCTTCCTTCGGCCTTCACTGGTGAAGCTCCTTCCTTTTCAGGAGTAGAAGCTGGGAAAAGAGCAGCTCCACATGATGTCTCCTTGGAGATCCAGCTTTGTGGGAAGCTGTGGCAATGGGGGGAGCACAGATACAATCTCATAATAAAAAATTTAGCCAAGCTATCTAATTGTTTTGTGAAGGCCAAAGGAAGGAACATAAAGAAACACACCAAAAGCTTCCAAATGCGTCAGTTGGGGCCACACACCCAAATCCAGAAGAGTAGAAGTGACTCTAAAGCTTAAGGATCTAACAAAATCAGTCATTGAAATACGAAAGGATTCCAGGTGAAATGCTGTCTCTGACGCTGGTTGATAAGACTTTTGCTATAATTGTGACTGAAAGGTTCAAGTTGACACACGAATAGAAGTTCAAGATTATGGAATAAAGAGAACCCAAAAGAAAAAAAAGTATTAGAGAAAAGACTCTATAGAATAAAAATATGCAAAAAAGAAAACATCAACCAAATGAGATATTTTAAGTGAAAATATAAACACTGAAATACAAATGTGTTAGATTTGAATTCTGATACAGTAGAAGAGACAATCAATGATTTGATCATAAATAAAGAGTGCTCGAGACAATTTCCTGAGCAGAACACCAGAGGCTCAGGCTCTAAGATCAACAACTGATAGATGGGACCTCATGAAACTGAAAAGCTTCTGTCAGGCAAAGGACACTGGCAATAGGACAAAACGTCAGCCTACAAATTGGGAATCTTCACCAATCCTACATCTGACAGAGGGCTAATATCCAAAAGTTACAAAGAACTCAAGAAATTAAGCACCAACAACCAAAATAACCCAATTAAACATGAGGTACAGAACTAAACAGAGAATTCTCAACAGTAGAGGAATCTCTACTGGCTGAGAAGCACCTAAAGAAGTGTTCAAAGTCCTTAGTCATCAGGGAGATGCAAGTCACGATAACTCTGAGATTCTATCTTACACCCATCAGAGTGGCTAAGATCAAGAACTCACGGCATTGACAGGACGTGCTGGTGAGGATGTGGAGCAAGGGGCACTGCTCCACTGCTGGTGGGAGGGCAAGCTTGAACAACCACTTTGGAAATCAATTTGCTGGTTTCTCAGGAAACTGGGAATAGTTCTACCTCGACACCCAGCTATGCCACTCCTGGGCATATACCCAAAAGATGCTCCAACATCCCACAAAAGCACTTGCTCATCTATGTTTATAGCAGCTTTATTCATAATAACCAGAAACTGGAAACAACATAGATGTCCCTCAACTGAAAAATGGATAAAGAAGATATGATTCATCTACACAATGGAGTATATTCAGCTATTAAAAACAAAGATATCATGAATCTTGGTTAGAACTTGAGAATATAATCCTGAGTGAAAAGGACATGCGTGGTATATATTCATTTATAAGTTGATATTTGCCATAAAATACAGGTACCGTGCTACACGTCAGAGACCCAAAGAATCTAAACAAGAAGGAAGGCCAAAGAGAAAAAGCTTAAATCTCACTTAGAAGGGGAGTGAAATAGTTGTAGGAGGCAGATGGACGGAGGGAGCTGCGTGGGGAAGGGGTGGGGAGGGCAATAAGGACGCCATGTCAGGTGTGGGGAAGGACAGGAGAGACTGCTAGATGGCCATGACCAGGAATGGAAATCTGCAGGGGTGAGGAGTGGGGGCATCTCCAGGATGAAACAGAGACCTGGGATAAGCGAGGTGCCTCCCAAAAATCAATGGGGTAACCTTAACATTGGGGATATGGAATCTGAAGAGGCAACCTCCTCTAGCCAGAACAATAGAGATATCAACCCACCCACAAAACTTTCAACCCCAAGGTTGAAAGCAGGCTCAGGGTCTGGAGCAGAGACTGGGAGAACGGCTAACCAATAACTGGCCCAACTTGAGTCCCATTCCGTGGTCAAGCGCCAATCCCTAACACTATTAATGCTACTCTATTATGTTTGCAGGTACTCTCTAACACTGGTCCTCTGAGAGGCTCCACCCAGCAGCTGACTCAGACAGATACAGACACCCACAGCCAAGCAGTGGATGGAGCTTGGGAACTCTTATGGAAGAACAGAAGGAAGGATTGTGGACCCCAAGGGGATAGGGACTGCACAGGAAGACTAACAGGGTCAACTAACCTGGACCCCTGGGGCTCTCAGAGTCTGAACCACCGACCAAAGAACATACCCAGACTGGACCTCATAAGTAGCAGATGTGCAGCTTGGTCTTTATGTGGGTCTCGAAAACTGGAATGGGGGCTGTCCCCAAGGCTGTATGTGGGATATGTTCTTCTAGGTCAGTCTTGTCTGGCCTCATTGGGAGAGAAAGTGCCTAGCCTTGCAGATACTTGAAGCACTGAGGATGAGGAGATACCCAGGGGGTCCCCACCTTCTTAGAGGAGAAGGGGAGGGGGAATGCTGGAAGGATTGTGGGAGGGGGTGACCAGGAGATATGCAGTGAGTGGGATGTAAAGTAAAAAGGTAAAAAAATTAAATTAAATAAAAAAGGAATACTCCAAGCTGCGTGATGGTGGTCTTCACTTTTAATCCTAGCAGAGGCAATTGGATCTTTGTGAGTTTGAGGTCAGCCTGGTCTACTGAGCGAGTTCTAGGACAACCAGGGCAACACAGAGATACCCTGTCTTGAAAAACCAAACAAAGGGGGGAAAATACTCTAGAACATGCCATGAGGAGGTGTTGAGTTGCATGTTTGAATAGAGAGAACAAATTTCTCTAGAGAGTGAGAGCGAATTGATTCAAGACATGTGGAAAGATTGCCAGAAAGGGGGTTGTGGCATATTTTTATCCAACTAGACATTAGACCAAGAGAATCTTAGCTGCAGACTATTAATGTTGTTCCTGGTTGAACTTCCTAAATCCACTAATTTACTGTGGCAGGTACCCTCAGGAATCACTCCGTAATCAGATCCCACCCTTTGAGGGTGAAAGGTTACATGTGACTACTGTAAAGAACGTGAGGTACATCCTAGGTGTGTGGTACATGCCTCTAATCCCTACACTTAGGAAGCAGAGACAGGTGGGAGGATCTCTGAATTCAAGGCCAGCCTGGTCTATACAGTGAGTTCTAGGACAGCTGGAGCTATATCATAGAAAGACTGTCTCAATAACAACAAACAACCAACTAGAAATCCCATGAAGTTTGACTCTCAGAGAATCTCAGACTCATGCTTTCAAGTGTGTCTCCCTGCTCAGACCCAGTCGCCTCTACTGCTCAACACTTCTGTTCTTTTTATCAACCCTTGAGCTTGAAATCTACTCAAAACATTAGTTTGTTTGTTTGTTTGTTTGAGACAGGATTTATTTGTATAGTCCCAGATGTCCTGGAACTTGCTCTGTAGACCAGGCTGGTTTCAAACTCAAAGATTTGACTGTCTCTGCCTCCCAAGTGCTGGAATTAAAAGTATGCGCCACCACTGCCCACCTCAAAATGCCCTTTTAATTATAAACCTCAGTGTTGCTTTAAATAAAGTTCTCTGCTGTCTGTGGGACAAATCTTGGGCAGGGAGCACTTAATTCATTGTAATTATTTACTTTGGTTACTTAGTAAAAAGGTGAAGTTTTATATAATAAGATACTTTCAAATTCAAGAATCAAGAAAAGAGAAAACAAGTTATTAAGGATAACAGAAAAGAAAGAAGAAGAAAGTAGGTGTGTGGTGGTGGTTTGAAAAGGAATGGCCCCTATAGATCCTGTATTTGAATGCTTGGCCCGGAGGGAGTGGTACTATCAAGTGTGGCCATGTTGGAGGAAGTATAGAGGTGGACTTTGAGGTTTTATAAACACAAGTCTGGCGGCCAGTGTGTCTCAGTCTCCTGCTGCCTGGAGATCAAGATGTAGAACTCTCAGCTCCTCCAGCACTGTGTCTGCCTGCATAGTGCCTTGTTTCCCACCATGACAACGATGGACCTTTAAGCCTCTAGAGTTTTAAGCCAGCTCCAATTAAATGTATTCCTTTATAAGATTGCTGTGGTCATGGTGTCTCTTAACAGCAATAAAGCCCTAACTAAGGCAACATGTCATGGCAATACACACTAGGAGGTACAGTGAGTGTCAAGTTCTCAGACAGTACAAAGGACCTTTGAGGATGCAGACCAGCGACCAGAGTAGTTCTTGGAGGACCAGCAGCCGTCTCTCCTCATTGAACTGGAGAGATGACTCAGCAGTTACAAGTACTTACCGATTTTGCACAAAACTTTGGTTCCCAGCTCACATCAATTAGCTCACAATTGCCTGTAACTCCACTTCTAGGATAACCTGAAGCCTCTGGTCTCCACAGATGGCTCCACTTGTGTACATATATTCCACCTCCTGCACGCACATCCGTGTATACACATACACACACAAAAGAAAGGCTTTCAAGTTAATGTATTTTAGAAGATTTTTTTATCAAAATGAATTTATAGTCTAGTCTTCTCAAGGCTCAATGGTCTTCTTAAAGAAAGAAGCCTGCCTTTGAAATTCCATTTCTCCAAGATGACTGTTAGATGACATGAGAGTATTTCCTTTTTCTCTCATCAATGGTGATGATGATGATATATCCTGTGAGATTCTGGTATTATTCTGATTCTGATAACTCTAAACAAGGCATATATGTATGTCCATTCAGCCAGTCAATGTAGATTCATTGTGCGTTATGGGAGGACTCATATTCATATGAGGTTTTGTGGTTTGGATACAGCTCCTTTTAAGACCCACATGTCAAAGGCTTGCTCTCTAGCTGGAGATTCTGTCAGGAGGTAATGGATTGTTTAAGAGGTGGGGGCTACTAAGAGGAAGTTAGGTCACTGGATGGGGGGAGGTCTTCCAAGGGCATTTGAGACCTAAGCCCTTTCTCTCTTCTGTCGCCTGCTGCTACGAGCTGGGCAGCTTCTTTCGCATACTCTCCTGCCCTGTGGTCCTGCCTCACCACACACCACAGAGCAGAGTCAATCAAGCATGGACTGAGGTCTCCTAAACTGTGAATCCAAGTAAGACTTTCCTTCTCACACGTTGATTATTCCAGATACCTTAGTACAGTGGCAGAAAGCGAACACATGCACAATCTGCACACACCACTGACTTAACTTCAAGGGAAGGCTCCATTCTTTCATCCAGGTTTAATCCAGAGATCTGGTACTTAATATCACTGAGAGCACAGACTGAAGGAGTCACTTAACCTTTCGTCATCCCTAAAATAGAGATGATAGCGATACACTCACCAGATTCTCTGATAATTAAATATCAAGCATTTGAAGTGTTCATATTAATGTCTCACAAGTGCTCATTGAATAGCAATAGATGCTATTGCTATCTACTAATTAAGCTTCCAAGAAGCATTTCATACTATCCTAGTCAGAATTATGAAAGTGAAATAGTTTAGAGTGTACATAACACACCCATCATGTACCTAGTACAAGAAATACCACTTTGCAGACCCTCTATGGAAGTCAGCAAATATCGTACTTATTAGTTTATTTTATTTATATGCACGGGTGTTTCGCCTACATTTACATATGTGCACTGTGTTCATGCCAGGTCAGAAGAGGGTGTAAGCTCGCCTGGAACTGGAGTTGCAAATGATTAGGAGTCACCTCCTGGGCACTAAGAACAGGACCCAGGTCCTCTGCAAGTGTAACAAGTGCTCTTACATCATCCGTCATCGTTGTCGTTCCCCTGACCCCCTGCCGCCATTTTTGATAGTTCTTTGTAACGCTGTGACGCAGTGTTACTTCAGTTGGTCCTCACTGCATCTGGCAGCTTGTGGATCTCACCTCACTGTAATTGATGAGGGGGTTTTAGAGAGGAGCTAAGGGATTTCACCAAAACCACATGGTTGGTTCATCTGAGTCCTTTCCCCTGTCCTGTCCTCCACTGCCGAGGACCGAGCCCAGGGTCTTGAGCATGGTAGGCAACTGTTCTACCAGGGAGTTTGTGGGTTCTGATCATCAGCTAAATCACACGATTCGTGTACTAGAGCACTCAAAAGTGTAGGTTTTCATAGTTTATAGCTGTTAGTGTCATAGAGATTGGTGGATTTGTTGGTCAGCTGTTATTTGTCTTAATTGTTTGATTTTTGCTTTGCTACAGAAACAGTTTTGTTTTACTTACCTGCTGTTAACATATCTAAGGATAGCCAGAAGTCACAGTTATTGCTCTGGTTGATGTGCTACACAAAGCGTGCTTTTTCTTCTAAACGTACAAGGTAAAGAGCCATCGAAGAAGCAATGCTGGGGCCAGAGAGACAGCTCCGTGGTTAAGAGCGCTGGGTGCTCCACGTTCAATTCCCAGCACCCATGTTAGAGCTTACAACTTTCTGAAACTCCAGTTCCAAGGGATGTGAGTCCCTCTTCTGGCCTTCTCAAGCTTCAGGGACACATACAAGCCAAAACACCATACACAAAATGAAATAAAAATTACAAAAAAAGGGCATCCAACATCGACCTTTATCCTTCTTAGGTAAAGAGATAAGTGAAAGGACCTGTACACATAGATACCCACAATCAATCAATCAATCAATCAATCAATCAATCAATCAATCAGTCAATCAATCAACCAATCTTCTCAAGACTCCTTTTCTGGTTATACATGATCTGCTAAAAGAACACTGCTGTGTGTGTGTGTGTATGTGTGTGTGTGTGTGTGTCTGTGTCTGTGTGTCTGTGTGTGTGTGTTTGAGACAGAGTCTCATGCAGTCCAGGCTGACTTCAAACTCATTATGTAGCCAAAGATGGACTTGAACTTTTAAGTCCCCTGCTTCCGTCCTGCAAGAGCTGGGAGGACCGTCGGTGTGCACTACATCCAATGTCTGTGGTGTTTAGAATCGAACCCAAGGCTTCATACATGGTAGTTAACCATACTGTGCCAACTGAGATAGACCTCTAGCTCCTTAACCCGGATTTCTGATGTAGAAAAAGAAACATCACGACAGAAACCTTTGTTTGTTTGTTTATTTATTTATTTATTTATTTTTGCAGTGACCACTGAGTTCTACCTATAGCCTCAGTTATTTCTTTATAAAAACAAAAGACCCTTGGTGAGGAGACCTGCACCAGGGATTAGATGCTCACCCTGCTCTTCCTCTCCGGCCCCACTCAAAGCATTCCCACCCACAACCACCGAGGCTTGAGGCACTGGTTCTGGGTTGATGAGATGGCCAAGAGTCATGGGAAAATCCTGGGCCTCCTTTCATAACAATGCTCTCCTGCAGCTATTACCAGAGTCTGGTGAGAATTAAGTCGTCTAAGAGAGATGCCAGTACTTAGAAGAGCTGTGTGCTCAGCAGTCACAAAGCATAGTTGACATCATTGTGTCTACAGGACTACGAGGCACCCTACCTTTGGTTGGGGTCACACTCAGGACTTTGCACAAGAGAGGAGAACTGGAACAGTGAGCTATGTCCCTAGGTTTTTGTTTTTTTGTTTTTGTTTTTTCTTTACTTGTATATATGTGAGATGAAGTATAACTACATAGGCCAGGCTAGCCCTAGAACTTGTCATTTAGTCCAGGATGACCTTCAATGTAGTTTGGTATACTGAGGACAGATCTTGCAGCTTTATGTACAACTCACTTCCAGATTTAAAAGAACCTGAAAGACTTCTAACAGTTCCCTTTTCGTTTCAAGTAAGCTGAAGTTTTACCTGCCCGTGTGCCTTGGGTGCTAGGATTATATATCCATGTACTACCATGCCTGGGTGACCTAAATCTCGCTTACAGCACAATGATCATATTCATTTTTCTCTTTCTCTCTCTTCTATGTACTCCTCCCTCCTTCTCTCTTTCCCCCTCCTGTGTGAATGTTTATGTTATGATCTAAACATACCTCTGTTTGGGCAAACATCTTTACCTCCTGGTACACTCCAGTCAACCATCACTTGAACACAGACCATGCCTGCTATAGCCTACTCTCCAAGGGTATTCGTGTGGTAGAAAGAGCTTACGCCTTGAGCAGTCTGGATTTATCTCTGTCATTTACTGGCCCTCGGATTTCAGAGAAATCTTTTGGCCTCTGTGAGCCTTTGCCTTTATCTACAGAGTGATGTAATTGCAGAGACAGAGCGAGACGCTGTGACAAACAGTGTGGTGTCAGCCCATTCGCTTACCTGGTAACAGGAGGCGAGTCCTGCTGGGGCACAGGGCCCACTTCCTGGACGCAGAGCACACAGGCCATAACTCATCTTACTAAGAAGGGACGGAGGATATGGTGCCAAAGACAGGCTCCAAGACGATTGTGGCGATGGACTGAGAAATGACAGCAGGCTTAGGTCAGGGAAGGGACAGTCTTTTTGATTGAAACTTACTGGAAAACTCACACTGGGTGGGACTAGCCAGCCACAGAAATTGTTCCCAGAAGTAAGCCATGTGGTTGGAGGACATTTTACTGATGAGATTAAGATGCTAAAATGCTGTTGTGAGCAAGCCAAACTAAAGTGTGATTAATAATGCCAGCATCACCCTTAGAAACTGCACTATTCTATGGACGTTGACGGAGATGAGGGGAAGAGCATGCGTGGACACCCACATTGGTCCTGGCAGCTTATACACATCAGCAAATCAAGCTCTCCCAGTGACCTCCTTGCAGCGGGTGTGAACACTCACACGTGACTGCAGAGGAAGTGAACATGTCAATGGGTTTTACTCATACATATGACATACGTAGCCCAGAAGCAACTTCTCAGGCTAATAGGAAGCCAGTGTATAAACACAGAGGTTGTGAACCTAAGGTCATAGATTTAGGTCCCCAAGAAATGCAGCAGCTTTCTTCTTCCCTTTGGTGGCGGTGCATTACTAGGAACAGATCTCAGAGTGTCATGCATACTATGCAACATTCTCGACTGAGCCCTGTTTCAACCATGACACCTTCGTCCTTATGTAACGACTGTGTCCATCAGTACAGCAGAAAGGTACTCAGGTCCAGGTTGAACTTTGACCACCCCTCCCCTCATTCACATGGGTTATGGCTGTACAGCTATACAGGTTAGAGAGTTCCAGGTGGTTCTAAAGCGTTGGTAGTGTCAACACAGGGTTGGAGAAAGTCTGGTCTCCACTGAGTGTACTGAAGAATCTCCTTTGTCCAAGCAGGTTGTCATGGAGATGGATTTGCTCCCATCTGTACAAACCTCCCAATCTAGTTTCCTCGGGTGCATGAAGTTCTTTCTAGCACACGATTATGACTTGAATGTGAGACACTGGGCCATTAACTGTGGATTTCAAGATGGATTTCTTCTGGCTGGCTGTCTATGATTCTACTTAGTTGCTGAGACAAAGCTTTCTCCTCTTCTAGACTCTATAATTTCATCTAGGGTTTGGTTCTTGCTCAACCCTGGTGCTCAGCCTGGAAGCAGTGCCTGGCCTCCCTTCTTCACAGACACAGCATCAGGCACCGCCACTCTTTTCTTTCTTTCTCTTTACTTTCTGAGACAAGGTCTTTCAATATAGTCCTGGTATGGTCTCTGTACTCCAGGTTGACCTCAAACTCACAGAGATTCTCCTGTCTCTGCCTCCCAAGTACTGGGACTAAAGGCACACACCATGCCTGGCTTCTTTTTTTTAAAACATAGAGTGTATTTGTTTTTATTTTACATGTATGGATATTTCGCCCTCCTCTGTGGCAATGTACAACATGCATGCAATACAAGAAGAGGCCAGATCCCCTGGAACTGGAGTTACACGTGATTGTGAACTGCCCTCTGTGTTCTGAGACTCAAACTTGGGTCCTCTAGAAGAGCAGGGAGTGTTTTTTAACTGTGGAGCCATCTCTCTTGTCTTTTTAAAAATTAGTTTTTATTTTTTATCTCTTATTGTTTTGAGACAGGGTCTCAAAAGGTACTCCTGGCTATCCCAGAACTCACTATGTAGACCAGACAGGTCTTGAAATAATAGAAATCCTTCTGCATCTGCCTTCCAAGTGCTGGGATTAAAGGCATGTGTCATACACCTGACCCCTATTCTCTTCTGTCACCAGATGTGAAGAAGGCTTTTCTAGCTAGTTAGGAAGGTAGATGGTATGTGTATGTGTGTGTGTGTGTGTGCGCATATGTATGTGTGTATGTATATGTGTGTGTACATGTGTGCATATGTGTATGTGTGTATATATGCGCCTGTGTGTGAGTATGTATGCATGTGTGAGTGGAATGTGTATGTGTATATGTGTGTGCATGCGTGTATGTTTGTGTGTATGTACCTGTGTGTGTATGTGTGTACATGTACATTTGTGTGTATTTTGGCGTGTGGATATGTATGTACATGTGCCTGTGTGCACATGTGTTTGTGTGTACGTATGTGTATTTTGGTGTGTGTGTATGTGCATGTGGGTGTGAGTGTGTGTATGCATAGTTTACTGCTTTTCAGTCCATCGTCATTCCATGCCGCCAGTTTTTGAAGGGAAAGTTGGATAGGACTTCCATCTTCTGTTTTCTGTTCTCACATACCTTCCTTGGGCCAGTGACCACCCAGCTGTTCAGTTGTCTCAACAGAAGGAAATGCTGGGAGACAAATGAGAACTCGCCGAGAGGTTGTTATACAGACGATTTTGCATCTGCCATTAGTCAAAACACAGTATGAGATATGACTTCACACTGGACTGAAAGTACCTTGGACCTTCCTCTGGTGGATTAGGACATGTTTTCTCTGTGAACATGATGTCCAGGAAGCCAGATAGTAATGAGAGACATCTTTGTAAAGGAGACAAGTGGGTGGTGCTTACTCTGCCATGGCCTCAGATGCTGTCTATTCTTCCCTGCTGCGGCAGTCACAGGCAGTTGTCAGCTTCCTGATGTTCTGGGAACCAAACTCAGGTCCCCAGGAAGAGCACTGTTAACCAACCATTGAGCTTTCTCTCCAGCCTGAAGAGGCAACTCCCTTCTTGAAAGTTTCTTATTGGCGGTTACAGAGACATCCCCCGACCCCCACACACGGCCACACGCTGTACCTGTCTGCTGTTCTGCCTCCTGCTTTTTTCTTCATAATCTCTCTGTGCCTTAGACCTTGAGTGCTCCACCCCCAGCCCGTGTTCTGACCGTGCCCATCCCCGACACAGCTAATCAGCTCTCCCAACCCCCCATGGCCTTCTAGTCACCACTACATCTGCCTCCAGAGGAAGCTGCTTCCCTCCCTCCTGCAGTCAGGAGTCCTTGAGGACAGGACCACTACAGAATGATTATATCCATCCCACTAACCAGACGTATAGAAAACTTCGAGCAAACTTAACTCCAGCAAACTGCAAGCACATAGTGCTTGTGAATCACTCTCTTATGAACACAGAAGAAACTCAAATCTTTCAAAACAAGAGACTTATAAAGATGCCATCCTTTAATTTTTATGTTTGGAATTTATGATTACATAGCACTCTAAATAACATTTTAATCCACTAAGATCCCGAGGTCCTAGTGTGTGTGTGTGTGTGTGTGTGTGTATGACACTGTGGGAGCCCATTGGAATTTATTATTATTATTTTTTGAGACAGTGTTTCAGGTAGCCCAGGCTGCCCTCATTTGCTTTGGAGGATGACCTTGGCTTCCATGCCTCCTGCCTCCATCTAATGAGTGGTGGGTCCAGGTGTGCACCTCATGCTTAATTTATGCACTGCCAGGAATCAAATCCAGGACTTAGCACAAGCAGGCTCAGCACTGACTGAACTGTATTCCCAGGCCCTGGAAGCCATTTTCAGAAGAGACACATCTTTTAAAGAACATCTACACTTTTATTTTTCTAGAGATAGGGTTTCTCTGTAGCCCTGGCTGTCCTGGAACTCTCTCTCTAGATCAGGCTGGCCTCCAACTCAGAGATCTGCCTGCCTCTGCCTCCTGAGTGCTGAGATTAAAGGTGTGCGCCACCACTGCCCAGCTTACAGATTTTTCTCATATAGAAAGGAGATCCAATGATTTTAAAAGATCCCTTCACCAACAATGGAGGAGCGTTCCTCTTTCCCCACATCATATCCATCATCTGTTCCCTGAGTTATTCATTTTAGCCATTCTGACCGGTGTGAGGTGGAATCTCAGGGTTGTTTTGATTTGCATTTCCCTGATAACTAAGGATGCTGAACATTTCTTTAGGTGCTTCAGAACCATTCGAGATTCCTCAGTTGACAATTCCCTGTTTAGCTCTGTACTCCATTTTTTAATAGGATTGTTTGACACTCTGGAGTCTAACTTCTTGAGTTCTTTGTGTACATTGAATATTAGCCCTCTATCGGATGTAGGATTGGTAAAGATCTTTTCCCAATCTGTTGGTTGCCGTTTTGTCTGATTGACAATGTCCTTTGCCTTACAGAAGCTTTTACAATTTTATGAGGTCCCATTTGTCAATTTTTGATCTTAGAGCATAAGCTATTGGTGTTCTGTTCAGGAAAATTTCCCCTGTGCCCATGTGCTCGAGGCTCTTCCCCACTTTCTTTTCAATTAGTTTCAGTGTATCTGGTTTTACGTGGAGGTCCTTGATCCACTTGGACTTGAGCTTTGTACAAGGAGATAAGAATGGATCAATTTGCATTTTTCTGCATGCTGACCTCCAGCAGCTGAGCCAGCACCATTTGTTAAAAATGTTGTCTTTTTTCCACTGGATGTTTTTAGCTCCTTTGTCAAATACCAAGTGACAGTAGGTGTGTGGGTTCATATCTGGGTCTTCAATTCTATTCTATTGATCTTCCTGCCTGTCTTTGAACCAATACCAGATAATTTTTATCACTATTGCTCTGTACTAGAGCTTGAGGTCAGGGATAGTGATTCCCCCAGGAGATCTTTGCTGGTGGGATTGCAAGCTGGTAAAACCACTCTGGAAATCAGTTTGGCGATTCCTCAGAAAATTGGACATAGTACTACCTGAGGACCCTGCTATACAACTCATGGGCATATACCCAGAAGATGCTCCAACATGTAATAAGGACACATGCTCCACTATGTTCATAGTAGCCTTATTTATAATAGCCAGAAGCTGGAAAGAACCCAGATGTCCCTCAACAGAGGAATGGATACAGAAATTGTGGTATATATACACAGTGGAGCACTATTTGGCTATTAAAAACAATGAATTCATAAAATTCTTAGGCAAATGGATGGAACTAGAAAATATCATCCTGAGTGAGGTAACCCAACCACAAAAGAACACACATGGCATGCACACACTGATAAGTGGATATTAGCCCAAAAGCTCAAAATAAAAAGTTACAATTCACAGACCACAGGAAGTTCAAGAAGAAGGAAGATCAAAGTGGGGGTGCTTTGGTTCCTCAGAGAAAGGAAACAAAATACTCACAGGAACAACTATGGAGACAAAGTGTGGAGCAGAGACTGAAGGAAAGGCCACTCAGAGACTGTCCTACCCGGGGATTCATCCTATAAACAGTCACCAAACCCTGAAACTACTATGGATGACAAGAAGTGCATACTGAAAAGAGCCTGTTATGGTTGTCTTTTGGAGGGGCCCTGCCAGAGCCTTACAGATACAGAGGCGGATACTAGCAGCCAACCATAGGACTGAACTCTGAGTTCACAATGGAGGAGTTGGAGGGCCAACTGGAGGAGCTGGGGTGGGGAGTTGCAGCCCCATGGAAAGAATGATCATGTGGGCTAACCAGACACCCCAGGACTTCCAGGGACTAAGCCATCAACCAAAGGGTCCACATGGTTCTAGCCAAAAGAGTAGCAGAGGAATGCCTTCTCGGGCATCAGTGAGAGGAGAGGTCCTTGGTCCTGTGAAGGCTCAATAGATGCCCCAGCGTGGGGAAATTGAGTGGGGGTCATGGGAGTGGGTTGGGTGGAGGAGCATATTCTTGGAGGCAGGAGGTGGGAGGATGGGTTGGGGTTTTTGGGGAGGGGGAAAACTGGGAAGGGGTATAACATTTGAAATGTAAATGAAGAATCTATTCAATAAGAAAAAAGAAGATCCCTCCACTTGTTAATTTCTCATGCCACAGAAGCCAAAGGACATGGGAGTGGGCTTTCTAGAAGAGCTACCACATCTCTTTGCTGGCCAAGAGAACTTGATGTTTGGGTACTCAGCTTTTTCTCTAGGAATTAGTGAGACAGCTAAACTTGAAGAATTTTGTGCTATTTCTGAAAACATGCAAACTTTTTATGAGAAGACCTCTCGTTCTCAAAAGATTTGTGTTGAGTATTTGACTGTATGATTATCTTTTCTTTTCTTTTTTTTTAAGATCTTGCTTGATCTGTTTCATTCCAAACTTGGCTTTCAGGATCAGACAGCTCTGTGTTTGGATACCAGTTTATAGCTGGGTAAACATGAATTTTTCTAATCTGCGGTTTTGGTATCTCCATTAGTGAGAATAATGACAGCAAATATGTAAGACTTTTGTTAGCACATGAAAGATGGAGGGAGGGCACATACTCTGTGTTTGTCATTGATCCATTGATTCACCTGTATTTATTCATAGCTTACTGTGAGTCAATACAGTTGAGGAGGAAGTGGAACATCAAAACACAGGAAGAAGCTGTATCTGTATCTGGATACAGAAAACTTGTGATGGCTTGAATAAGAATGACTCCCATAGATCCATATTTGGATCCTTAGTCATCAGGGAGTGCTATTACTTGAGAAGGATTAGTAGGTGTGGTCTTGCTGGAAGAAGTGTGCCTCTGGGATGGGCTTTGAGTGTTCAAAAGCTCGACAGTCCCAGTATCTCTCTCTTCTTGTTGCCTATGAATCCAGATGTAGAACTCTCAGCTCCTCCAGCACCATGCTTGCATGCATGCTACCATGCTTCCTGCCATGATGATAATGGACTAAACCTCTGAAACTATAAGCAAGCCCAAACTAAATGCTTTATTTTATATGAGTTGCTGTGTGTCTCTTCGTAGCAATAGAACAGTGACTGAGACAGACTGAGATAATCGAAATCAAAAGATATTTGTTTTTATTTTGGAGACAGATGTTTCACTATGTAGTTCTGGCTGTCCTAGAACTCACTATGTAGACCAAAAAAAAAAAAAAAAAAAAAGAAAAAAAAAAACCAACAACAAAAAAAACAAAACCCAACAAAAAACAAAAACAACAAAACAAAACAAAACAAAACAAAAACTACAGGCAACTAAGAAATGCTGAGAGTAGAAGAAATAATTTTCCTCAAGGAAGAATTCCCTGACTTAGTTTTCTATTGCTGTGACAAAACACCATGACCAAGGGAACTTATAAAAGTGTTTGATTAGGGAATTGCAGTTGAAGAGGATTAGAAGCCATGACCATCATACCAAGAGCTTGGCAGCAGATAGGCAGGCACAGTGCTGAAGCAGTAACAGAGGGCTCACATCCTTGTCGTCAAGTAGGAGGCAGAGAGCTAACTGGGAATGACAAGGTCTTCTGAAACCTCAAAGTCCCTCTTCTCCCCACTGGCACATCCCTTCCAACAAGGCCACACCTTCTAATCCTTCCCAAACAGTTCCACCAACTGGGCACCAAGTATTGCAACATAAAAACCTATGGGGGAATTCTCATTCAAATCACTACATACCTCTAATTATCCAATACCAAAGGGTTATCCATAATACATATACATACAAGTTACATTTATGGACTAAGCAGGTTGCATTTATATATTTGATTACGTATGTATGTATGTATGTATGTATGTATGTATGAATGTATGTGTGCCTATCTATCTATATACATATGTATGTATGCATATATGTATGTACCTATGTATCTATGTCTCTATCTATCCATCTATCTATCTATCTATCTATCTATCTATCTATCTATCTATCTATCTATCTACCTATGTACATATGTACATACATATGTTTCTCTCTATCTAACCATCCATCCTGAAACCTCCCGGGAGTTACACACGAGTGGGTTCTCTGTGGACGGAGAGCTGGGAAGATAAAACCAAGTGAGGAGAGAAAAACACTCAGAGACATTAATGCATGGCTGTACAAAGTCTCTCTTTACTTGGGGATAAAAGGAGGCAATATATGCTTTGGGGGAGGGAAGCCTCTGGACAGAGTTGCCAGTCTGGTCAGTGGGGCTTCGGCTCAACTGTAGGAGGATGTTGATCCCACAGCCTTGCTAATCTGTGGGAGATGACAGCTAGCTCCTTAAAGAACAATAGGTGTTATCTTGGCTCCGCCAGGTGGGGGAGGTGTGGCTCACTGAGGTCTGGAAGTTCCCGCTGCTCTGACGCTCTGGGGAGATGTTGGCAGCTCAGCTACTTCTCAAAGGCTGGGAGAGTAAGTTTCTGTCAGGCAACATGGCTCTCTACAAATGATTCTCTACACATCCATCTATCCACCTGAACATGAGAGAGAGCAAGGGGAGGGATACATGAGAAGGATTAGAAAAGGGAAGGTGGAAAATGATACAATTATATTTTAATTTTAAAATATAAGATGTCTTAAGGATGGGACCCTAACCTCATAGGCATCAGGTTCTTATGAGGAGAGAAAGAAACACAAGACATTACTTTCCCATCTGCAGATGAGGAAGCCTATGTGCCCTCAATGAATGTGCACTCCAGAGTTCATGGGTTGGAGAGTGTTGAGAGTGAATTGTTTTGTTGCTGTTGTTTTCTTTTCTTTTTTGTGTTTTGATACAGATTTTTTTTCTGTGTAGTCCTGGCTGACATAAAACTTGCTCTGTAGACCAGGCTGGCATTGAACTCAGAAATCTACCTAACTCTGCCTCCTAGTGCTGGGATTAAAGGAGTGTGCCACTACCATCTGCAGGTGGGCTTTTGTTTTTAAATTTAATTTTTATTTTTTTCACTTATTCACTTTATATCCCACTCACTGCCCCTTCCTGGTCTCTCTCTCTCTCTCTCTCTCTCTCTCTCTCTCTCTCTCTCTCTCTCTCTCTCTCTCTTTCTCTCTCTGTCTCTCTCTGTCTCTCTCTCTCTCTCTCTCTCTCTCTCTCTCTCTCTCTCTCACACACACACACACACACACACACACACACACACACACACAGAGTCCCCCCTCCCCCTCTCCTTCTCCTCTGAGCGAGTAGGGCCCTCTGGGTATCCCCTGACCCTGGCACTTCAAGTCTCTGTGAGACTAGGAACTTCCTCTCCCACTGAGGCCAGACAAGGCAGCCCAACTAGTAGTAGAACATATTCCATATACAGGCAATAGTTTTTGGGAAAACCCCTGTTCCAGTTGTTTGGAACCCATGTGAAGACCTAGCTGCACATCTGCTACATATGAGCAGGGAGACCCAGGTCCAGTCAGTGTATGCTCTTTGGTTGGTGGTTCAGTCTCTGAGAGCCCCAAGGGTCCAGGTTAATTGATTCTGTTGGTCTTTGTGTGGAGTTTCTATTCCCTTCAGGTCCGCCATCCCCCCTCCTGTTCTTGCATAAGAGTCCCTAAGCTTCATTCACTGTTTGACTGTAGGTGTCTGTATCTGTCTGAGTCAGCTGCTGGGTGCAGCCTTTCAGAGGACAACATGCTCCTGTCTATAAGCATAACAGAATATCATTAATAGTGTTAGAGATTAGTGTTTGGCCATGGAATGGGTCTCACGTTGGGCCAGTTATTGGTTGTCCATTCCCTCAGTCTCTGCTTTCCCTTGTGCCTGCATTTCTGGTAGTCAGGATAAATTTTGAGTTGAAGTTTTGTGGGTGGGTTGGTCTCTCTATTGCTCTATTGGAGTTCCTGCCTGGCTACAGGAGGTGGCCTCTTCAGGTTCCATATCCCCAATGTAGTGAGTCACAGCTAAGGTTATCCCCATTGATTTTTGGGTATCTCTGTTATCTCAGGTCTCTGTCTTGTCCTGGAGACACCCCCCACCTCCCCAGCCCCTCAGGTTGCAGATTTCCACTCATTCTCATGGCCATCTAACCACCTCTCCTGCCATTCCCCACACCTGATCCTGAACCTCCCATTTCCCTCTTCATCCCCCATCCCAGGTATGTTTTTTAATGTGATATTTTAAAATCAATCCTTTGAGAATTTCACATATGCCTAACAATGAGTTTCGGTCATATCCACTCGCTACTTCATCCCTCCGGCTCCTGCTGCCTCTTACCCACGTCCCCTCCTGTTTTCATGTCCTTTAAAAAGAATTCACTTAGTCCAATTAGTGTTTTCCATATATGCATTTGGATGGAGTCATCAGTCAGAGCTTGGCCGACTACCAGGGAACACATCCCTGAAGTAAAATGAACTCTCCCTCTCTCCGCAGCCATCAGGTGCCAGCAACTCCTTAGCCAGAGGGGGGAGGGGCTCATGGTGGGTTGCTGACGGCCTTGATCTTGTCTTGACAACCACAGCAGCTGTGAATTCACAACTTTCCTGTTGTATCCAGGTGACAATCCTCCCTGACTTCTGCTCTTACAATCTGTGGTAGTTTGAAAGTAAATCGTCCACATAGATAGATAAATAAGCTGTGGCATGGTTGAAGGTATGGCCTTGTTGGAGGAAGTGGGTCACTTTGAGGTCTCAGAAGCTCAAAGGCCAGGCCCAGTGTCACTCTCCCTTTCTGCTGCCTGCAGCTCGAGATGTAGGACTCTCAGCTCCTTCTCCAGCACCATGTCTGCCTGCTCACTGCCATGATGACAATGGACTAAACATCTGAAAATGTAAGCCATGCCCAATTAAATGTTTTCCTTATTAAGTGTCTCTGTGGTCTTGGTGTCTCTTCACAGCAATAGAAACCCTGACTAAGACATGGTCTTTGCAAGCCCTCTTCTTGGATGACCTAGGACTCTCTTGGCAATTGACGTGGAGGTTCCATTTATGGTTGAGCAGAAAAACAGGAATCTTTTGGTGGAAACCCCCAAGGCAGGGTTTCTCTGGGTAGAGCTGGCTGTCCTAGAACTAGCTCTGCAGACCAGGCTGGCCTCAAAATCCACCTGCCTCTGCCTCCAGAGTACTGGAACTAAAGGTGTGTGCCACCACCACCTGACCAAGGCAATTCTTATAAAGGAAAACATTTAACTGGGGCTGACTTACAGTTTCAGAGGCTTAGTCCATTACTGTCATGGCAGGAAACATGGCAGTGTGCAAGTAGACATGGTGCTGGAGAAGGAGCTGAGGGTTCTACATCATGACTTGAAGTCAGAAGAAAGAAGACTGTGTATCACAACGGATGTAGCTTGAGCATAGAAGACCTCCAAGTCTGCCCCAACAATGATACACTTCCTCCAACAAGTCCACATCTATTCCAAAAGGCCACACCTCCTAATCATGCCACTCTCTATGGGTCAAGCATTCAAATACAAGAGTCTTTGGGGGCCAAACCTATTCAAACCACCACAAACTGTAAGCCCAAATTTTCTTCTCCAAGTTGCCTTGATCATGTAAGCAGGTGAGACAGTCAGCTGTCTTTCAGTGGTAAGAGTCTTGGTTACCACAAATAGATGTAGATAGAGAAAAATGAGGACCATGTGGTGAGCTGGGTCATAGTCTCCCTGTGTGTAGTGAGGCTTGCAGTGCTACCCACTGAGAAAAATATCCACTTTGATGTGTACCAATATGTTAATTCATGCCTTTTTAATTAACGAAGAGCTTTGTGATGTTCTTTTGCACCTTTAGGTAACAGTAAATCAAACAGGCTTAAGTGATTTGGGGAGCTGCCTCAGTGATTACGAGGATTTGCTGTTCTTGCAGAGGACTTGGGTCAGTTCCCAGCACCCACATGGCAGTTCAAAACAGCCTGTAACTCTGGCTCTAGGTGATATGACAACTTTTTCTGGTCTCTGGGGGTTCCTGCACACACATGGTCACATATAAGCACTCAGGCACACAGACATAATCAATCAATCAATCAATCAATCAATCAATCTGAAAAATGTTTAAAAATAAGAATAAAAAAGGTATTAAACTTTTCTCTTTCACACATTCAGACATACTCACACACACACACATCTTCGCCCACACTCACATACATAGACACACAGGCAGACACATGCAGACACGCTTTCACAATACAGTCACACAGACATACACACTCACATACACAGACATACACACAGGCACTCTTTCACACATACAGTCACACACATACAGATACCCCACACAAGACACACTCACATACAGACACACACTCATACACAGACATACTCACACACAGATACACAAGCTCACTTACACACAGACATACACATATGAACCCACACACAGACACAGACACAGACATACACACACAGACAGAACCCCATAACAGACACTGTCACACACAGATGCACATTTTCACATATACACTCATACACACACACACACACACACACACACACACTCATATATACAGGCACACTCACATAGGCACACACATAGACAAACACACATACACAAATACACTCTTTCACACACAGACACGCGCACTCACAGACATACACACATACACACATACACTAGATTAACTAAGGGAAATATGAGAGTCTTCTGAAAGATGTTCATTAACCTCCAGCTTAACACAAGATCTCAGGGAAGTGTTGGTATAAAGCCCTGTTTACAGCATATTTATTGTAGCCCCATTAGTCAAAGCAAGCCACCCTGCCAAGCCGAGAGAGAAGCTGGAGGGGACTCTCTAAGGGTGGGGATGTAATGAGGTGTGATTTCCCCACTAATGGAACTGTTCTGGAGTGGGTAAATAGAATCTGGGTCAGTATCTATTCTGGAAAAAATATAGTAATTGATCTAATTAAAATTGGCTTTTGATATTTCTATTTGTTCCATTACAAATGTGCTTATGTTTTAAATGCAAGTAATATAGAAATTACTAAGAAGAACGAGAAAAAAATTATCCAAAGTTTAATACATAACAAAACATTTCTCAAATTTCATTGTACATGATTCTAGAAACTTCTGCACACACACACACACACACGAACACACACATGCACACACACATGCACACACACACACACACACGAACACACACATGCACACACACATGCGCACACACACACACACACACACACACACACACACACACACACACGCTCCAGGCATACACCAGCAGCTGAGCCACCTCACCATTTACTGGTCCTCTCATTATTCTAATATTACAAGTGGTACTTTGGCACCTAGAGGGAATGCAGAAAGGAGTGGCTCTGAGAAAGCGTGGTGACATTGCCAGGAGCCCACAGTCAGTCATCGAGTTTGTGTCCTTTGAGACTGCCCCTTTCCTTGGAGACTGCCCCTTTCCTTGGTGGCGCTATTCTAAGAAAGATGGGTAAGACAAGAAGAGGAAAGCAAAGTCGGGATAAGCCCTTGCAGAAAGCTGAGGCCTTTGAAAACATTCGCTAATTTGCATGCTACCAACTTGCTACTGTATTCAGAGGAGAGGTGAAACAAAATTCAGAAGGAAGTTAAGGTTGTGAGTTAAGAAACAAGAGCTTTCTAACGATAATCCTGGCTTATTTTTCACATAAAAGTTGCACATCTGTGTGTGTGTGTGAATGTGTGTGTGTGTGTGTGTGTGTGTGTGTGTGAGAGAGAGAGAGAGAGAGAGAGAGAGAGAGAGAGAAAGAGATTGATTACAGGTTCGAGCACACTAGCACAGTGTCCATGGAATCCACAAGAGGGCGTCGGATCCCCTGGAGCTGAAGTCACAGGTCATGGCGACCACCCATGCTGGATGTTGGGATCTGATTTCTGAGCAGTAGACATTCTGACCAGCGGAGCCGTCTCTCCAGTCCTACTTATGGTTTGATAAAAATGCATATATCTGTGGACAAATATTTGTTCCATATTGTAATATGCGTTTTTATTACATATGTAATATATCATCATAGCTTGCTCCTTTTTACAGCATTATCTATTAATTAATTTTATCCTAGCTTGAACTTGGGTCTTGATAGGTAGCCTGGATGAGTCATTCCAGAGAGAAAAGACATGATCTCATGAGTGTAATTTTAAAAGTTTACTCCATTATTCAGAAGTTTTTATGCTTCTAGAAACATCTCGGCCTCCCCAGTGGCCTTCTGAGGACAGAGAGATAGCTGCTTCAGGGAAGAGAAGAAAGGAGTGAGCTGCTGGAAGCGAGGCCGAGGGCAACAAGGGCTCCAGCTGGCCAGGGTGACCCTCCCAAAGGCGAGTCCTCCTCTCAGACCATGACAGCTCACATCTACCTCGGCAGCAAGATCCTCCTCGGCAACACGCTTCCTTCTTAGCTGTAGGGAGGGTAATGTACAGGAAAAGGTGACGTCATGATTGTCTCACTTTCCTTATTCTCTCCCAGATGAATAACCCTCCACACCAGGGATGAGCTCACTCACTATTAGCGGAATAACATCTGGTGAGCTAGGGCCCCCGGCCGAACTGTCTTTGGTTTGAAGCTATATTTAACCCCCAGAGACTCCACGATTGTTATGTTACATGGATCACACATGCAGCCAAGCTACACAGTGAATGTCTTTTGAAAGGGCAAAGAAACGCTCCTTAAGGTATTTTAACATGCAAGCTGTACTTTTCCTTGTGAAGCAAGGCATTCGTTTTTCTCAAAGGAGATCCTGGGCTATTCTTAGAGTGGACCGTCTCGGACATGTGGCAGATGCCCTGGCCCTCTGACTGAGGCTCGGATGCTTGCCATAGCTGTCTAAGTTTAAATTTCAAATCACAGATAGGAATCTCTCTCCTTCAATTTCCATTCTTATCCTTAATTTCCAGGCAGGCCTGCCACGCTGACAGTGGTGAATCTTGCAGAGTAATCTATCTAATAGATTTACAGTAAATGATGAATCATCTAGTACTTAAAATCTAATGAACAATGCTCTAAGTCAATTTGACTTTAAAAAAAAATGCAGCTCAGCTAAGGTCATCAGTTAGATGTGCTAATGCAGAGTAACATAGAGACTCAGACGCATGCTCAGTCCCAAAGCTGCAGTGCTCTAGGATATGCTCTGTGCCACGGCTTTTGGGGCGGGGGTCACACACTTAAAACCAGGACATTGAGGAGGGAGGCATAGTGGCACACGCCTTTAATCCCAATACTTGGGAGACAGAGTCAGGCAGATCTCTGTGAGTTTGAGGCCAGCCTGGTGTACATGGTGAGTTTCGGGATAGCCTGGGCTACATAGTGAGACCTTGGAAAATAAAACAAACAGGCAAGGCACGATATGTAGGACACAGGATAAGGGTCCATTTCACAGCGACCAGGGGCGGGCCTTCAATTTCAGGATCTTATTTTCTCCCCAACAAAATGTAGTAGCACTTTGTTTGTAAAGACACCAGCAAGCTGTTCTTCCTAAAATGTCTTCTGAGGCTAGCAGACACAAGGGTCTGGGTTCAATTCCAAGGGCCACAAAAATGAATGGATGAATGAATGAAACAAATAAAAACATCAAGTGTGAAAATAACCTTAATTTATTGAAAAAAATATACAAAAAATATGATTCATTCACTATGATTTTAACCAGGCAGATCTTTTTGGCACAGGTTAATATTATTTTTCTTACATTTATTTATTTTATGTATGTGTATGTGCTTATGAGTGTGGGTGTATGTATGACTTGGAACATGGTAGATATCAGACGATAATTTGTATAACTCTGTTCTGGCTTGGTTGCAAGCCCCTTTATTTCCTGAGCTATCTTGCTGGCCAGGTTAGTCTTTTAAGATGGAGCATTTTTTCACATTATTAATTATTCTACAATTTTCTTCTAAGTTGACATGCAATATTATATAACATGGGTGTACTGTAATTCACTAAATCATTTCCCTACTGAATACTGAATGTGCTTCTAATTCTTGCCATTATTAATTAAGGCTATATTAAAAAAAAAAAAAGCATGTGTAGCTAGACCTTTGCTCCAAATAGATTATTTTTCCTTATTCTTAAATTGTGAAAATAAAACTGGCTCAAACTGGCATGCGTACATTAAAGGGCTTTAATACCCGTCGAGCACAGCTGTACACAGGTATGCGAGGCTTCGCTTTTCCCTCCCCGGAAATGACAGTGTTAAGACGGGAGAGATGCTGTAGTTTCTCTGCCTCAGTCTACCTTTGACTCCCTATCTATGTGGGAAGAGGGGTAGAGGTATTCGGCTTCACCTGTTTTCTCATTGAGTCTGTGATCCCGTGAGCATGTGAGCCCGGTGACGTTCGTAGACAGAAGAGCCCATGACCTCCAAAGGCTGCGCTTGCAGCTGAAGAGACAACTCTGTCTGCGGCTCCCGGCTCCGGCGGCTCCGTTGCTAAGAACACTGGCCAGCCTGGTCTACAAAGTGAGTTCCAGGATAGCCAGGGATATCTTACAGAGAAACCTTGATTCCAAAAACCAAACCAACCAACCAACCAACCAAACAACAACAACAAAAAAAAAAACCCACTGACTGCTCTTGCCCCCACATGGCAGCTAACAATTCTTTTTAGCTCCTGTTTCAGAGAATTCAGTGCTATCTGAACCCTTTAGGTACTGCATGCCTGTGGTGAACGTGTGTGTGTGTGTGTGTGTGTGTGTGTGTAAACAAAACACTCTTACACACAAATAAAAAAAATCTTTTTTTTAATTTTCTTTATTTACATTTCAAATGTTATCCCCTTTCCTCATTTCCCCTCCGAAAACCCCCTATCCCATGTCCCATCCCCCTGCTCACTAACCCACCCACTCCTGCTTCTCTGACCTGGCATTCTCCTACTCTGGGGCATCAAGCCTTCACAGGACCAATGGCCTCTCCTCTCATTGATGTCCGACAAGGCCATGCTCTGCTACATATGTGGCTGGAGACATGGGTCCCTCCATGTGTTCTCTTTGGTTGGTGGTTTAGTCCCTTGGAGCTCTGGGGGTACTGATTGGTTGATATTATTGTTCCTCCTATGGGACTGAAAACCTCAGCTCCTTGGGTCCTTTCTCTAGCTCCTCCATTGGGGACCCTACCCTCAGTCCAATGGTTGGCTGAGAGCATCCACCTCTGGATTTGTCAGGCACTAGAAGAGCCTCTCAGGAGACAGCTATATCAGGTTCCTGTCAGCAAGCACTTGTTGGCATCCACAATAGTGTCTGGGTTTGGTAACTGTATATGGGATGGATTCCCAGGTGGGGCAGTGTCTGGATGGCCTTTCCTTCAGTCTCTGCTCCACACTTTGTCTCTGTATCTCCTCCCATGGGTATTTTGTTCCCCCTTCTAGGAAGGACAGAAGCATCCACACTTTGGTCTCCCTTCTTCTTGAGCTCCGTGTGCTCTGTGAATTATGTCTTGGGTATTCTGAGCTTAAGTCCATGCTCACAGTGGCCAAACTGTAGTTTCTTCTAGACTCACCCACCCACCTACACACCCACATATGAATTCATTCCAATATACTGTGTAGGTACTATTGTCCTAGGCACAGGAGATTCAGTGCTGAACTAAACCAAATCCCTGCCCTTAGGTACTTGACAGTGGAGAGAAGGAACATTAGCGTGCAACAAAGACTTCAAGGGAGTTCTACGGACAAAGATGGAGACTGGTGGTGTGCCGTGTGAATCAGATGTTCCGAGACAGCCTTTCTGGGTGGATGGTGTAATGACTCATTCAAGGACAAACATGGAGGTCACACTGTCCTGGTCAAGAAGCTGGAATAAAAACTCTAACACCAGGGCATGTGCTATGTGCACAAGGAGCCCTGCCGAGGTGTGCCAGGCTCTGCAGAACAATAGAAGTCACGTAAGTCTGTGAATCTGTTCTGCATGTTCTGGGTCAGGGGAGTTAGGTGAGACACAGGTGATCACAAGACGAACAGATTGGCTGCTGACAGTGGGGGAGTGACGTCATCTCCACGGATCTGTGGAGGAAAGGTGACTTACCACCTGACCCCTCATTCTACTGGCTGTAGAAAGCTAGAACGTAGGCCATAACTTGAAAATGCTAACCTTTGAGTCCAGGTAAAATGACTCAACAGGTGAAGACATTTGCCACCAAGCTTTGTGAACTGACTTTGAGCCCAGAACGTTCTCCACATGGTCAAGGGAGAGAGCTGATTCCAACAAACTGTCCTCTGACCTCCACACGGCACGTCATAGTCTGCCCTCTCCAGAGGAGGGGCCGTGCCTGACCCTTCATCACCGGGGAATGAAAACTCGAAACAAAAAATAAACTATTTATTTGACAAGAATGACGACACTGGGAAACCATTTCGTTTAAAATCGAAGCCCAGAATGTTGTAGAGGACAAACACGCCTAACTGGAGAGCAGCTCTTTCCTGGTGCTATTTAGATTCTTGAATCCTCCATGTTCTCTTCTACAAAGGACATTATCTTCCTTTCCATTCTTGCAAAAGCACCTTTTCAAATTTAATTTGATATTCAGTCAATTTGTTATGTCGTATGGAGAACTTAAACGTTCCTTTGTATGTGTCAGTGTGTGTTGTCTCTGTGTGGCAGATACACTTGAGAACGTGATTATGTGCATTTGTGTGCGTGCACACACATGGAGGCCAGAGGGGGATGTCGGGCCTCTTCCTCTCTCATTCTTTATTGTATTACCAGGAGATGCTCTCTCACTGGACCATATGTTTCCATTTTGGTTAGGCTACCCAGCCAGTGAGCTTTTGGGATCTGTCTGTCTCTGTCCCCCAGTGCTGGCAAACACAGCCATTGCCATTGGACAGCACATGCTCAACTTTGGATGTGGATTCTGAGGATTTGAACACAGGTCTCGGTGCTTACAGAGCCAACATTGTTACCCACTGAGCCACCTTCCCTTCTTCTGCATTATTACAAACTCAAATGTTCTTTAAAAAAAAAGTAACAACATAGCTTGGTAGAGATTACCTTCTGCAGGCAAACTGGGTGTAACACTTCCCTTCCTCTCCCCTCCCCTCCCTTCCCCTTCCTCTCCCCTCCCCTCCCCTTCCCTTCCCCTCCCCTCCCCTTCCTCTTCTCTCCCCTCCCTTCCCCTTCCTCTCCCTTTTCCTCTCCTCCCCTCCCCGTCCCCTCCCTCTCCCTTCCCCTCCCTTCCCTCCCCTCCTCTCCCTTCCCTTCCCCCTCCCTTCCCTTATTTTTCTCATCCCCTTTGTCCTACTTCTTTTCTTTTTCCTTCCCTCCGGATCCCCCCCTTCCTTCTTTTTCTGGAGATTATACCCAGAGCTTATGTTTTATAGGCAAACACTCTACCCCTGAACCATGCTCGGAACTATGAAGTTCATTAAGAGCTTTTATTGCTCCAGAGTAAGAATGTATGAAACCTGGTGAAAGAAAAAGCATGTTTGTTTTTTTTTAAGCATCTTCCAGTTTTATTATTAATTCATTCTGTGTACACTAGTAGGGAGGGAGCATTCTTAATAGCTGAAACTAGTGTTTCAGCCGCTATGGAGAGAGAAGCCTCTGGAGGGTGTGGGTGGGAGGAACAAAGAAGAGCCTTAGTGGGGCTGGGAGACTCAAGGACATGTCTGGTGGCCAGTCTAGCTGAATCGGTTAGCTTCAGGGAGAGACCCTGTCTCAAAATATAAGCTGAAGAGTAATTGGGAACGACAGCTGATGTCAACCTCTGGTTTTTTTTATTTGGTTTGGTTTGTCCACAAGAGGACAAGATGTCTTCTTGTGTTTCTCATACCAGTTTCGAAGCAAGTGTGCCGTCCAGTGTAAACTGTCAGCACACAAGGTCTCTCTCTTCCCACTTAATGCTAGACATGCTCCAGCTCTTTCTCAAGATGTTACCTGATTCTGGATTTCTTTGTACTTCTGAATTTGTGCAGGTTGGAAGCAGTTTGTCATGGAACTTGGTCAGAGTGTGAGACCGAGTGCCTGAGGTTGCAGGTATTCTTCAGTGTTCTTGGGGAGAAGTCTCAGGAAGGAGCGGCTGGAGGACCTTGAGTCTCCCTGGGTCTGTGTGGGAGCAGGCCTGAGTGGTGGCAGGGGCGGTCTGCAGGATGCATCCCTTCAGATCAGTGCAAACCCCTATTAAAGGCCTATACAATTTCTCAGCAACCACATCACCCCAAGCGAACAAAGCCGTCTTTGTTCGCTTTATTACTTGGATAAGATCTGATTTGACACACAATTTCTTGGTTTGCTCCATCAGCATTTTGCTTCATGAACTTCAGGTTACTAATATGCGGTCATATCATAAATACATCATAATTACGTCCAAAGATAAGTGGCATTTGTAACTGGTTCAATATATAGGAGCTGGTGGGCCTCTCAGGGAGGACGGGGGGTCCTGATAAAGCTCTATTCAACAACTGGCCAAGTATGAATGTGTTCAGTTTGTGACATGCTAGAAACCCACTTCCGTAAAGTCCTATGTGGCTATGTATAGGGTAATTCTATTGGCCAAAGAACTTCCAGACCACATATACAGAACTTTCTTATATCAATTGAAAGATTAGCTTGTCCTATGTGCCCCCTCTTCCTGGGGAAACTGGTTTGCTCTGTGCAGTGTGCAATAAGGGCCATTGTGTTTACACAGAAGCAGCTCACTCTGATGTAGTTTAAGTCAAATTTGAGCTTGACTGAAAGCCTTGGAAATCTCAGACCTGAAGGATGGTTTTCTAGGATTGTAGCATCTTCAGGTTTCCATGGCTGGAACCAGGTACCACACTCTGCACTCATTATGAATTCCTCTGGGAAAGGCCACAAAAGCACTGTGGTGGCTCAGACCACGGATGGAAGAGCAAGATCGCCAAGTACCGCATGGGGATATTGGTTCTAAAATTAAATATTTTTGTTGTGGAAATTTCGTGTGTTTCTATAATGTGTTTTGATCAAATAGACCCCTCCCCGTTCCTTCTCTCTAATTCCTCTCCTGTTCTCCACCACTTCCCCCTCCCAACCTCTTGCACTCTGTTTTTAAACCCAGATTCCACTTAGTGATGCCTGTTTGTATGGGCTGTAGGACAAGAATGGTTTCTCAGAGACAATATCCCTGAAGAAAATGAACTCTCCCTTCCTCAGCACCCATCCATTGTCAATGGTTTCTCAGCTTGGGATGAGATGTCATGAGCCCCATGGTCATGCATCATGGGATTTCAACTGCCTCAATTTTGTTCATATCTTATGCATGCAGTCATAACATTTGTGGGTTTGTATATGCAATGATCCTGCCATGACTGGCAAATATGGTTTTGTTGCAGACATCCACTCTTCCTGGTTCTTTTCATCTTTCTATTCCCTCTTCTGTGATAATCCCTGAGCCTTGGAGATCCTATTTACAGCTGAGCACTAAAGTGTCTTATTTTCTCCATGTTGACTAGTTGTCTCTATTACTAATCATCATCTACTGCAAAAAGAAGCCTCTCTAGTGAGGGTTGAAAGATGCACTAATCTATGGGTATAAAATTCTTACCAGAAGTTAGATGGAGGATTATTATTATGTCCATTATAAAACTAGTGATACTAACTTATCCCCTACGGTCTATGATTTACCCAGCCATGCACAAGGCATGAATTAAGTCTTGTGGAGGAGACATTAAATCCAACAAGAAAGTGACTTGTTGATCCTATACCATTTGTGTCACTATTGCATTAGTAGATATGCACGGCCGGTTAGTTCTGTTGGTTCCTCTATGGGCATGCTCTAGTGTCCCTCTCCCTAACAAAGATGTTGCAAAGAGGAGGCCTGTCCAGCAGTTCAACCTAGCCAGAAGGAATGAGGATGCTTCTTCCTGTTCACACAACTAATATTGTCCATCAGTGTAGATGCCTCATTTGCTTGGAGAGTGCTTGGAAGTAGTAAAATGAATCCAAAAGTTGTGGGCATAATCTTGTAGAGTGCTATTTCTATTGTGGACAGGGGAGTTTATACAGGTGACATCATAGTCAAATGCTTGTTTCTAATACAAATGGAAGCTTTTCCATCTTTGAAATTATTGTTTCTATGATAAAGTATTTGGATCCCTAGTAACTGAAGCTAAACACAGTTTCGAGCTGTCATGTGGGGACTGGGAATTGAACTGGGGTCTGCTAGAAGAGTAGCTAGTGCTTATAACCACTGAGCCATCTTTTAAGGCCAACTTCTGTGTTTTTGTTTGTACCAAGCTGAAAAGAAATAAAAGGAAATTATGGTCTTTTTCCCTTCCGTGGAAGTCATTATTATATTGTAAGAGAAGGATCACAGGTCATTATATCAGCGCCAAGGCAAAGGAGAACTGGAGCCAGGGGGTAGGAGCAAGAGACTCACACAAGATGATGACTTGGGTTTACCTATGAAACGAACATCCTTTTTTATGAAACAATTCAGAGGGAGATGACTGGACCAGTTAGACATTCTTGTTGCTGTAGCAAAATGCCCGATAAGAGCTTCTTATAAGGCAGCACAGTTTATTTTGACTCATGATTCAAAAGTTACAGATTCATAGCCAGTGGGGAGGCGGAGCGTCTCAGTGGGGAGGCGGAGCGTCTCAGTGGGGAGGCGGAGCGTCTCAGTGGGGAGGCGGAGCGTCTCAGTGGGGAGGCGGAGCGTCTCAGTGGGGAGGCGGAGCGTCTCAGTGGGGAGGCGGAGCGTCACAGTGGGGAGGCAGAGCGTCTCAGTGGGGAGGCGGAGTATCACAGTGGCTGCATATGACTGCCAGTATTCATCTTATGGTGAAGAGGGAGGAGGGAGGGAGGGAGGGGAGAGAGAAAAAGAGAGAGGGAGAGAGAGAGAGAGAGAGAGAGAGAGAGAGAGCGAGAGAGCGCTATATCTTTCAAGAGTATGCCTCCAGTGACCTACTTCCCCTAGGCAGATCCCACAAAGTTTCTAGCATCACCATTGGGGACTCAGGCATTCAATACAACTGAGAATATTTAGGAATAATTGTTTTTAGAGGCTGAGAAATGGGAATAAGGAAAGCATTGATTTTATTCTACATACTCTGACTCTCTTCTCTCTATGCTCCTCAAAATTATCTCCTTCCAAGATGGTCAGACATAATTTACCTATATTATATAGATCTCATTGTAGTCTGTCATTAATTTTTATTGGTTAGTTTTATGCCTGGCATAAGGAAAGTAGGGTTTTTTGTTTTTTTGTTTTTGTTTTTTTTCTGGTTCACAATCTGAGGGCACCGTCCACCACGACAGCAGGGAGCTTGAACATCTGTTTACATAATATCTGTAGTCATATAATACACATAGATGAATGTGGTGTCAAGCTCACTTTTTCTTAGTGTTTAGTCCAGGATGTTACCCAATGGGTTGATGCCACCTATATTCAGGGTGGGGGCTTCCTTCTTTAGTTAAGCCTTCCTGAAAATACCCTCATGGACACACCTAGAAGTGTGTTTCCATGGGACACTCTAAGTCCAGTCAAGCTGACAGGAGATGTTAATGGTCACAAGTTACCTCAGGGAAGGGACGGTCAGTAAGGTATGCTTCCTGTACTGTGGATGCTTAACAAAAGATTCAACATAACTTAAAAGGGACTTACTGAACCGATTTATTTTTTTAAAGCTAAACCTTAATATGTCTGCACTAAATTTTTGCACACATTACTATCTTACCTAGAATATTTTAATAATGTCTATTATCTTCAAATGATACTACACTGGACCTATTTCCTGCTGGGCTTTTCAAAGACCCAAGATAACAAATATTTCAGATGACAGGAAATCAAAAGGATACCTTGTTTGGCTACAAAGGGAGGAATCACAATGGGACACCTGATCATTAAGAAAGTTCTGAATGTTTTTAGGATGGTCTCAACTTCCACTGAGGAAGTTAGGTTGTTTTAGGAAGAGAGTAATTGTTGGGTGATGGAGAGTTGGCCTTTCTAGGAAGAGTCACTACTGAGAAACTTAAATTGTTTTTCCTGCTTATCTGTCTTAAACTCCAACCTTCTCTAATCACTAGATATGACTGAAGATACCATGGCCATTAATCAAAGAGAGATTCTCAAGAACTCTTCATTGTACTAATTCACATGAGTAATTTTTAGTTTAAAGCAAATAGTTAAAGGCAATTTTTAAATTAAAATATATTTATTTATTACATGTGTATGTATGTGGTGTGTGTATGTACAATGTATGTATGTGTGGCTATAGATGGATATGTGTGCTTGCATACAGAGATTTGATATTGATATCTTTTTCCATCTTATTCATTGAGGAAGAGTCTCTCAACTGAACCGAGAATTCACCCATGGCTAGTCTAGCTAGCCAGATTGTTCTGAGGACATGTACACACTGCCACCTTCTCCTGCCTTCAGAAGGTGGCTGTCATGTCCACACAGCATTGGGCTATGGGGATGGGGATGTGAGCTCTTGTCCTCATTCCTTCATGACAAATACTCTGGAGTCAACTCCTGAGACCCTTGAGGATGATTTTTGATGCCAGAAGACATTTGTTATATGAGAAGTGAAGTTAACATATTGCAAATTTCTAAGAGAGGGCTTCTGTAGTGACAATGAGTCACTATGATCAAAAAGTAAGGTGGGGAGGAAAGGGTTTATTCAGCTTACACTTCCACATTGTAGTCCATCATTGAAGGAAGCCAGGGCAGGGACTCAAGCAGGGCAGGAGCCGGGAGGCAGGAGCCAATGCAGAAGCCATGGAGGGGTCCTGCTCACTCTAGTGCTCCCCATGGCTTGCTCCACCTGCTCTCTTATAGAACCCAGGACCCCAGCCTAGGAAGGAGTGGTACCACTCACAAACGGCTGAGCCTTCTCCCATCAATTACTAATTAAGAAAATGTCCTACAGACTGTTTACAGCCCTATCTTATGGAAACATTTTCTTTCTTTTTAAAAATTATTTTTGTTCATATATTTATTTATTTACTTATTTTGCATTTTCTTAATTGAGGTTTTCTCCTCAGATGACTTTAACTTGTGTCAAGTTGACAGAAAACTAGGCAGAAGAGCAAAGTAACATGTATGACGATTGCAGATACTTTAAATGCTTAAACATGTGGGAGATAGCATTGCCAAAATTAAGTCGTTATGGAAAACAAGATGGTATTCTTCTGGACGAAGGTAGGTCTGCTGTAACAGAACCAGTATAAACAAGGACATTAATCTAGGCAGATGGATCAGCAACTCTTCCATGTGGCCACAAAAGGCCCCATGCTCTATCCACAAGACATTCCCAAAGGTAGTGTCTTTAGCTGCTGGCTTGCAATCATTACAGCTGTGTTTTCAGTTCAAAGAAAAGGGACAGTGCAGAGGAAGCTACCCAGTGCGTTAAGTGTCATTTATTTTGACTCATGTAATTTTGATGTCTGTTGCCATGTCATTCATTATACCTGACTGCAAAGGAGGTTGGGAAATGCAGCCTAGTTGGGTGCCTCATACATAAAACCAAGTAGGGAGTGGATTTGGCTGGTCGGCTCTGATGCTGTATCTATCCGTCACTGAGAGTTGTGCTTGGTAATGTGTAAGTGCCGTCTCATTGATTCTATGCAGCTCCATAGCGAAGTCCTCTCATTTAGACATAGTTGTTGCCCATCAAATTCATCATGCAAATGCCATTTAGCATGATGGTATTGCTTAACCTAAAAATTTTCTAATGATGCACCACAACTTGGGAGACTCCACATAGGTTCCACTACTCCCAACATTCCTTTGGACTCCAAAGTATTATTCCCACCCCTGCATTTTCTACAAACAAAGAGGATTATATAGACTTGTGCCTAGAATTGAGGCACAAGATGGGGGGGGGGTGAGAGTACCAAAGTACTCAAGAAAAAAATAGCTGAGAAATATTGGTTCACATACAATGCCACATTCCACACATCTTTATGACTCGTTTCTATTAATATACAGTTCCTAAAGTATATCTGATTTCACATTAAAACATTTTAATTCGACTTTCTGCTCCTCCCCATTCCAGAGACAGACATCTTCTCCTGTCAGCTTTGTTCCCGAGATGTGATGGAGAAGGTCAAAGGGAACGAATCTGACCTTGTTAAACCCCTGGTTACCAGAGCTTCTTCCAATTCTGGCAAAGTTAGTCTTGTTGCCATCAAAGACCCCTCACCGACTCCAAATACAGGGTATACTTGCTTTCCAGTATGGCTGTGTTGTGGGTGGCCCTGGTGCTGTTGTATTTTGATGTTAATTCCGCTTTCCCAGGAGAGGCTGTCTGGAACAAGGAATGAGTCATAAACTCAGGTGACTTCTTGTGAACTATCCCCTAATGAATAAAGGAATCAATCACTGGGTGCGTAGGCGGGACTTCCGGGTTGGATGGAGAAAGAGAGGAAGCAGGAGAGAGTTGGTGGCTTTGGATGGATCCTGGTTTCATGGAGGATCCGCCAGGATTCGCCACCGGAGGAATTAGATTTAATACGGCTTACAAGATTAGGATTCTAGTTGTTGTGTCCAGAGATTGAGTTATCATTGTTTCTGAGCTATGTTTGTGTGGTGTTTTTCTTCTTGTGGTGACTCGACTGGGTTCCAGAGAGAAAGGTGCGGCGGCAAAGAGTGGGTTTGCCTGATGTGCACCGCAAAGACCATGGGGGTTTAGAAGCATGGGGCTGGCGAGGTAGTGACCCACCAGTGGGAACTTAGAGAGTAGGGTGGAGACGTTTCAGGAACCACCCGGCCAGAGAGTCTGCCAAAATGAGAACACCCCGCTGGTGCCATGTGGCTCTCTGGAGCCCAGCGTACTGCAGTTACTCATTTTAATATTTCCCGCAACATTATTGTACATATTGCAAGTTCAACAGTACAGTCAAAGCTGAGAACAAGAAACTTGTCATCAATGGGAAGGTCATCACCATTTTCCAATAGCAAGATTCTGCTAACATCAAATGGGGTGATGCTGGTGCTGGGAATATGCCGTGGAATCTACTGGTATCTTTGGGAAAGGCTGGGGCCCACTGGAAGGGTGGGGCCAAAAGTTATCATCTCCGCCCCTTCTGCCAGTGCCTCCATGTTTGTGACGGGTGTGAACCACGAGAAGTACGACGACTCATTCAACATTGTCTGCAATGATTCCTGCACCAACAGCTTAGCCCCCAGTCAAGATCATCCATGACAATTTTGGCATCCTGGAAGGGCTCATGACCACTGTCCATACCATCACTGCCACTCAGAAGACTATGGATGGCCTCTTGGAAAGCTGTGGTGTGATGGCTGTGGGGCTGCCCAGAATATCATCCCTGCATCCACTGGTGCTGCCAAGGCTGTGGGCAAGGTCATCCCAGAGCTGAACGGGAAGCTCACTGTCATGGCCTTCCATGTTTTCACCCCCAGTGTATCTGTCATAGATCTCACATGCCACTTGGAGAAAGCTCCTTAGTAGGGCGACATCAAGAAGGTGGTGAAGCAACATCCGAGGGCTCACTAAAGAGTATCCTGGGCGACACTGAGGACCAGATTGTCTTCTGCAACTTTAACAGTGATGGCCGTTCTTCCATCTTTGATGGTGGGACTGGCATTGCTCTCAATGACAACTCTGTAAAACTCATTTCCTTGATGATGAACACGGCTATGGCAACAGGGTGGTGGACCTCACGGCTTACATGGCCTCCAAGGAGTTAGAACCCCTGGACCACTCACCTCAGCAAGGACACTGGGAGTGAGGGAGCCCTGGGCTGCTGAGGAGACCCTGTCCCAACTCAACCCCTAACACTGACCGTCTCCTTCACAGTTTCCATCCCAGACCCCCAGAGGAAGGAGAGAGTCTTAGGGAGTGCTACTCTCTTGAATACTACTGATGAAGTTCACTGCACCCCACCCTTCAAAGTTTTAATGCTATAGGAATTTGATTGGGATTGAAGTTCAGTTACTTTGTCAAATGCATAGATTTGGATTTTACTAATAGCATCCATATTGCAGAATTAACTATTTTTTATCATGTGCCACGTATCATGCCCTCCTCCCTCATTTACCAGTTAACTAATCCATAAGTTTTAGTATCATTGGAAATGTACTTCCCTAATGTACCACATTCGTATTACGTTTATTTCTTAGTGTGTGTGTGTGTGTCTGCGAGTGCAGACACACACACACATCCATACGGCATATATGGAGAGCAAAGGCCATCTTGCCATCTTGCAGATGTCTGAGCTTCCATTCTACCATGCTGGTTCTGAGTGTCAGGCTTGGTGGCAAGCCCCTTTATCCTCTGAGCCGTCTTGCCAGCCCTCCCATGTTCTACTATCATCTTCTATGTGTGAGTCTGCTGAGATAGCTTTCTAAGCACTTCTGACCTTTGTGTGTGGATGTGTGTGGTTGGCAGAGGACATCTAGAAGACATTGGTTTTCAATGTTGGTTCTAGGGACCAAACTCAGGTGGCCAGGCCTGCATTGCAAGTGCCTTTACCCACTGAGCCGTCTCTGTGGCTCTCACATCAATTTTGACGTCATTAGTACATATATGATTTCACATTGATGCTCCATCCTTAAGTTAATCTCAGCAGTTCCAAGCGTTAAATATTCCATTTTCTTCCTTTGTAACTAAATCAGAGGCAGGAATACTGCCCTATTTGTTTGGTTTCCAGTTCCTTCATTTAAGCTGGGCACAAGACTGGCGCTGAATAAATATTTTGGGGAAGAAAAGGAAAGATGGATTATGTGGACTTAACATTCAGTCCCCATTTGTTTTAAAAGCCAGCGAGGGGACACCACCTTTCTCTAATGACAACCTTTATGGAATTCACCGCAAGTGAAGTGCATCTTCCAGGGCTCTGGGACCAGTAGGGGTGAAGGAGCAGTGGTGGGTCCTTGATGCTGGGGCCATGCTTCAGCTGGATGAATCATAGCTAGTTTCTGAGTGCCACATACACACTCTGTGACCTCCGAACAGCTCCCTGAAGCTTCAGACAGAGTTCGGCACTGGCTGCTGGCAGCGCCTCTGAGCTCCACACCTGGCGGAGAGATAGCGCCATAAAACTGAACATGATTGTGTTGGACAAGCACACCGCACTTCTGGTAAGAGGAGCACAATGGCTGCATTTGTAGTCTCATTCACGGAGGTAAGCCTGGTGACTAATGAAGATATATTGAGGAGGCTGTGAGTCTAAGGAAGGGGGAGGACCTGCGTTTGGCTGCTGAGTGCATGGTCACTGACCTTTTCAGATTCTGGCAAGCTTTCATTTGAAAACAGTTTTGATCTTTAAATTACGACTAGAAAACTCTTAGCTGAGCAGAAGGTCCCACCCATCGCAACCACTCCCAAATAGGAGAATAATGTGCCTGTCCTTAAGAGGTTACAGACTGTCTTCTGAATGGACGGTTCCAATGGCTGATGGCCTCCAAATTCTCAGAGCTTGCATATAGAAATAATAACGTCAGTGAGGAAATGAACTCCACACTGTGAATGAACAGACTTAAACAAACCAGGGGCTGTATTTTCTCTGGTATAAGTGCAGAGGCATAAACTTTAGCTGTTTCTGAGCAGTTCAGAAGGCCACCAGCAGTTTTGTCTAGTTGAATTGTGATGTCTTACAAGAACTTTGGATCTGCAGAATCCTTGTAAAGGTGGATATAGTTTGCAGTGTGTTTATGTGGCAGGGAGGCAGAGACAGGAGAATCCCTGGGAGCTCCTGGGCCAGCTAGTCTGGCTTACACAGCAGGAACAGCCTGGTTGGAAGGGGGAGACTGGCAAGGTGCCCTCTGACCTCCATATGTTTACCATGGCACACGGGACTGTGCTCACAAACACGAACACACCCCACAATTATACATGTGCTTCTCTCTCTCTCTCTCTCTCTCTCTCTCTCTCTCTCTCTCTCTCTAACACACACACACACACACACACACAATATAAACAAAGTTATGTTGAAGTCCTAATCTTGGGTTCTTGTGAATGTGACATTTCTTTAGAAATAGGGTACTATATCACATGGTCAAGGATGGCCTTGAACTCATGATTCTCCTGCCTCCACTTTCAAGGATGAAATTCCTAATATCAGTACACCTGGCTTATGCCAGGTGCTAGAGATCAAACCCAAGGCCTTGTATATGACAGGCTAGCGTTCCAGTAACTGGGTCACTTCCTTAACCGTGAATGGTGAATTTTTAAGATGAACATTAGAAGCAGAGAAGAAGACAACTATCCGCACATGGAGACAGAGGCTGTGTAACAAATCACAGAACACTGGAGATTTTCTTATTGTTGTGATAAAACAGTGACCAAGGCAACTCCTAAAAGAGTTTAAATTGGGCTTGTGGTTCCAGTAGGTTAGAGTTGATGGTAGCTGAATGAAGGCATGGTGGCAGGTGGCTGGAGCCGCTGCTGAGAGCCCAACTGGTAAAATCTCACGTTGTAGGAGGGGACTAACTGGAAATGGCATGAGTCTTTTGAAATCTCAGAGTCTGTGCCCACTGACAAGCCTCCTCCAACAATGCCACATCTCCTCTAACAATGCCATGCCTCCTCCAACAAGGCCACGCCTCCTCCAACAAGGCCACTCCTCCCAACCCTTCCCAAACAGTTCCACCCAATCCTTCCCAAACAGTTCTACCCACTGGGGACCAAATAAACCAATGAGTCTATGAATAGCCATTCCCATTCAAACCACCATGGGGGTGGGGGGGGAGAAAGAAGGCCCTGAGAATGGAAGGAGCCCAGTAAGCCATCCAGGCTTTGGAATGTTCTTACAGCAGCTGCAGGAAACTAATACAGCAACTCAGACCCTTACACTTTCCTGTTGAGTCAAGCTCTTTGCCTTGGAATATCAGAACAGCGGCGCCATTTCTCACATCTATCTAGGCTTCAGGAGGCAGCGCAGAAGAGCCAGGGAGTTCAGGTTCCTGTCGGCGGCAGCCTTGCTCTTGCTTTGCCACTAAAAGCTTGCACTGGGTTTAAAGAAAATAGAAAACATCTTACCTTAATATTACTCTGTCTTTTTCTTCTTTAACAGGTCTTACTTTATTTACTTATTTAAATCACACTCTGTGTGTGTGTGTGTGTGTGTGTGTGTGTGTGTGTATGTGTGAGGCCAAAGGACAACTTGGAGTTGGCTCTCTCTTTCTCCTGTGTAGTTCTTAGGGGTTGAAGTACAGTCCTCAGGCTTGGCAGTAAATGCCTTTACCCACTGAACCATTTCACTGGCCCACATTGCATTTCTTTTCTTTCTCCCTCTATTCCCAAGATAGGCTTTCCCTGTGTAGCCCTGACTGTCCTGGAACTCACTCTGTAGACCAGGCCAGCCTTGAACTTAGCGATCTGCCTGCCTTTTCCTCCCGGGTGCTGGGATTAAAGGCGTGCGCCACCATGCACAGCTTCAGAGTAGTTTTAAGATCAGTGCAAAATTAAACAGAAAGTACTAATTTTCCATACACTCTTTGTCCTGATACACCCAGCCCCATCTCTCCCACTACCAACATCCTATAGCAGATAATGTATGATCATATACACACCCCATAGTGCATGATGGAGGTCTCACTGCACACCGCCATCACCCACAACTCATAGTTTACAATTGAGTTCACACTCACTGTTGCACCTTGCATAGGTTTTCTTGACTATGCATTGATGTGTCCGCTGTTTTAATATTTATTATACAGTCTCCTAGTCTCCAAGGTCTGTGCTTTACCCAGCCATCCTCACAACCACTGATGCCTTCATTCTCTCCATATATGTGTGTGTGTGTGTGTGTGTATTTTGCCTTTCCAATATGTCAGAAGTTGGAACCATATGTCAGACTGTCTTTACATAATGATGTGCTTTGAAGGGGTGAAGCTATATATTATTGATGTAAATGAGATGGATTTTATGATTGTTTCCATGTTTGAGCAATTATGAAAAAAATGCTTTGAGAAACACCTGTGTTCGGAGTTTGAGTGGACATTAAGTTTTCAAATAATTTGGGCAAATATCAAGGGGCACCTTGGTAGACGATCTTAGTGAGAATGTGTTCAGTTTTGTAACGACTGTCCAGCTGCCTTCCACAGTGTGTTTTGTGTTATTGTCAGCAATGGTTGAGACTCCCTGATCCGCATCTCTGCGAGTTTGGCAGTGATAAAGGTTTTGGTGGTAAGTTTCCCGTTGTTTTATGATTTGCTGAGCATGTAGGGCACAGGGGATTGTTTCATGTGCTTGTCCATTGCTCATGAGTCTTCCTGGGTGAGGCATCTGTTAACGTGCTTTCCCTGCTCTCCCCATTTTTAAAGCAGGTTGTTTATTTTCTTACTATTGAATTTTAAGAGTTCTTTAAATATTTCAGGCAATAGTCCTTCATCAATCTTTTGGGATCATTTTCTCTTTCCCTCTCTCTCCCTCTCTTTTCCTCTCTCCCACTCCTTCTCTCTTCCCATCTCTCTTTCTTTCTATCTCTCTGTAGCTAATCTCCCTATTCTCTTTCTGGCTTCTTAAAAAAAACAAAAACTTTACCAGAGTTTTGTTTTCTAGCAACTTCTGTTTCCATTTGGTCTCATTAGCAGGGATGTTTGAATACACATTATTTGAATGAAACATGTTGTTGGCACACATTATTACATTGGGGGTCTTTTAGTAAAGATGAAGGAACATAGATATTGCATTGTGTTTCATCCTGTTTAGGTTTGTAGAACAAACTACTAGAGACTGGGCAACTTACAGGTGATACGAATGCATTTCTCACAGGTCTGCAAGCTGAGAAGTTCATGACTAAGACCTTGGCATGTTTGTCCTCCAATGGGTTGAACTTATTTTCTGGTTGATAGATGAAACCTGCTAGCTTTGCTTTCACAAGGCAGAAGAGACATGCTAGCTCTCCGGAACATATTATTGTATAAAGTAATAGATTCATTTCAAAGTATTATTATTATTGTATGTATGTATCTGTGTGGTGTGTATGTGTGTGAATGAGGTGTGCACGTGTTCCATGGTGAGCATATGCAAAGCGGAGGACCACTTTCAGAAGTCAATTCTCTCCTTTCATCTCTATGTAGGTTCTGGGGATAGAACTCAGGTCGTCAGACTTGTTCAGCAATAGCTTCTTCCCCTGGAAACATTTCTTCAGCTCTGGAAAAGTCTATGTGATTTTATGATTCGGGTATATAAAAATTTCAGGGACCAAGTGGCAAAGGTGACACCAAGCCTGGGAACCTGAGCTTGATCCCCAGGACCCACATGGTGCAAGAGAAGTCACTCCTGCAAGTTGTCCTCTGACTTCCACATGTGCTATGTGCACACTTACACACACATGCAACACAGAGAGATTCAATCCCAGGTCAGGCATAAAAACTGCAATTGCAAAGTCAATGGAGAGAAACTTTTGTTCTATGTAAATCTGTCATTCTCATAAAACTACATGTATTCATTTCACCAATAAAAACGACTTTCATCACATATTATAGCAGTCATATAATAAAATCTAACATTGTCACCAAGAGGACCAGGTTGTAAAGTCATGAGTTCAGCCAGGAAATGAGCCACTATCCTCAGACATTGGTTGTGGTTTATGGTTTCTTGCAATGGAGCCATTGTTTTTGAGCCAATCTGTTGAAACTTGCATGGAAAACTTTGCTCCTCAATGATATCTGTTCTACTGCCCAGGGGAATGGCTCTCTGAGTCATTCTTGCCTGGGCTCACATGCTGCTGAATTAAGTATTGCCTCAGAATGACGAGTTACGAGATGACTAGCCAGAAACCAGAATGAGGAGGCTCAGGAGTGGGTAATTGGCAGCTTGTTCTGAGACTCATTTTTCCATGCCTACTTCTCTCCCACCCATCTGCCAGGGCAGGCCTGCAGTTTGCATTGTATTTATTAGTAGACAATATATTTTTGGTACGTTGGCATTAGCAAGACACACAGATGGAGACAGACGAGAGAATCTCGTTATGGTGTATACAGGCCCCTCTTTTGGGGGCAACTGATGTTATCAATCGTCAATGTCTGGTTATATGTGTAGTTTTTTGTCCTAGGGATTGAATCCCTGGCCTTACTCATGCTGAATATGGCAGGTACAATGGGATACACTTTCATTCTGTGTTCATTCTTCATCATGTGCAACTTCTCATATCCATACAAGTACAGAGGAGCAGATTAACGATAACCAGATTTATCAACTTTCGTTTTACCACTAGACTATGAAAAAGCAAGTCCTTGACACCATAGCTTCTCCTTCACAGTTGGTTTCCATAGTCCTGAGGGTGCAACATAGACCAGTGGGTTGGAAAGGCATCAGTGGCCTTACTCATCAGTGATTCCTACACTCTAAATGACCAACCAACCCCTAAGACAAGACGTGTCCACTGAGTGGTTCCACTATTATGGGTGTACTAACTGCTCTTTGATTTGAAAAGAATCCATGCTGAGTACTGCAAACCTGGGATGTTTGCTTGTTTGTTTTTGTTTATTGCTTTTTTTTTTTAAAAAGAAACTTCATTGTGGGAGAAGTCATAAGAGAACACAGGAGAGACTCATGTATGCACAAGTTGCTTAGAATAAATATTGACTGCTCTGAGGCTCAAGGAACCATGGAAGATGGGGACAGTGAAATGTGATCTTCTGGGCTAGAGACAACTGCAGTCCTGAATTCTCAGAAGGGGCAGGCACCTGCATGGGTTTGAACAACAATAGGCCAGTCAACAGTCAGGCATGGAAGAAGAGGGGACCAGGAGCCCTACTCCTCACCACTGAACTCTTTGCCGCTGATAGATTCAGGGAGAAGGGGAGTTAAAGCATTCATTTGTACCCCACTGATGACCCCACCAGACTCCAATGGCCACTTCCAATCCAATGGTTACACCAGTAGCCATAGTTAAACTAAATGAGTCACAGAACTGAAAGTCTGGGAAAGACACTGGTAGTGATTGGGAGGGGACATGAAGAGACAGGAAGAGATAAGAAAGGGTATCTTAGGGTTTCTATTGCTGCAACAATACACCATGAGCAAAAAGCAAGTTGGGGAGGAAAGGGTTTATTTGGCTTACACTTCCACACTGCTGTTCATCACCAAAGAAAATTGGAACAGGAACTCAACATGGCAGGAACCTGGAGACAGGAGCTGATGCAGAAGCCACGGAGGGGCGCTGCTTACTGGCTTGCTCAGCTTGCTTTCTTATAGAACGCAGGACCACCAGCCCAGGGATGTCTCCAGCCACAATAGACTGGCCTCTCCCCACTAGTAACTAATTTGAAAAATGCCTTACAGCTGGATATTATGGAGACAGTTTTTAAAAATTCTTTAATCTTTTTTTTTTCCCACCCAGATTTATCCTCCTTCCGGTCCACCCTCTGACTATACCACATCCCACACCTTCCCCACCCCCATCTCCAAGAGGATGTCCCCACCCCCACCCTCACCCCACCAGACTTCCCTGTGGCCTCAAGTCTCTTAAGGGTTAGGTGCTTCTTCTCTGACAGTCCAGACCCAACAGTCCTCTGCTGTGTTGGGGGCCTCATATCAGCTGGTGTCTGCTGCCTGGTTGGTGGCTCAGTGTCTGAGAGATCCTGGGGGTCGAGGTTAGTTGAGACTGCTGGTCTTCCTACGGGGTCTCCCTCCTCCTCAGCTTCTTCCAGCTTTTCCCTAATTCAACCACAGGGGTCCCCACCTTCTGTCCATTGGTTGGGTGTAAATATGATCTGATTCTTTCAGCTGCTTGTTGGGTCTTTCGGAGGGGAAGGCATTTTTTTTCAAGTTATTTTTTTTTTAAGTTTCTCTTCTTTAGATACCTTTAGTTTGTGTGTCATGTTGACTAGCCAGCGCAGAGGGCGAGTGAGAGTCATCAGAATTCTTTATGCCATATGTGAAACTGTCAAACAAAAAAAAATTAATTTCAAAAGTTCATAAAAACGAGGGCCTTGAAAACAGTATCAGACACTTCCCCCAAACCAACCACAATTTCTTAATGTTATTAAATGGTCTATTGTGAGGCGAGCCAACCACTGTCTGCGTCTGTAGGGTAGCGTCGTGACTTATTTTTTATTGCTGGCTTGCTCAGATCACACCATTGTGTTTTAATCCATCAACACAAAGCATCTGCCAGCTGTTCAACTGCTCACCCTTCCAGTTTGTGCTAATTTCTCCTTCCTTTTTCTTTTTCGTTTTTCTCATGTTAGATGACTTTTGAAGACGTTTTTATAAGTTTAAATTTATCAACTCCTTTCACTTCTCAGTTTAATGAAATACTTTTTACCTTGTCCAGAATAAACAAAATTAATTGGTATCAAAGACAAGAGAGGGGAACTCATTGTTGGATAGGGATAAAGAACTGGAGTTTTCATTTCCTCCTTCTTTGCTTCCTTTCTTTAAGCTTATATTATTAATTCACAGCAAGTCCAACCTAACTAGCCTTCATTTCAAAATTTATCCAGAGTCCAAATGCTTCTCTCTCCCCCTACACTGTTCTTCAACCTCCCTTGGGCTAGCCTTGGGTCAACATCTCTCACCTGGACTTTGGTTATGACTTCCTGGTGTTTCTCCTCGTTTCCTGAATTGTCCCACCTGGAGCCAGAGAGAGTGTCATTAAAACTCAAGCCATATGATATTTCTCTCCTGCTCAGACCCTTGTAACAACTCCTTAGGAAAAGCTGAGATCCTCCGCCAGTTCCTTTATGATCTGTCCTTACAGTCTTGCGTCCTTGACCTGTCAATCTCCCTCATCCTCCAACACAGTCTCCTGACCTTACCTGTCAATCTCCCTCATCCTCCAACACAGTCCCTGACCTTACTTGTCAATTTCCCTCATCCTCCAACACAGTCCCTGACCTTACCTGTCAATCTCCCTCATCCTCCCACATGCAGGCTCCTGACCTTACCTGTCAATCACCCTCATCCTCCAACACAGTCTCCTGACCTTCTCTGTCAACCACCCTCATCCTCCAACTCAGTCTCCTGACCTTACCTGTCAATCACCCTCATCCTCCAACACAGTCTCCTGACCTTACCTGTCAATCACTCTCATCTCCCACATGCAGTCTCCTGACCTTACCTGTCAATCACTCCATCCTCCTGCATGCAGTCTCCTGACCTTACCTGTCAATCACCCTCATCCTCCCACATACAGTCTCCTGACCTTACCTGTCAATCACCCTCATCCTCCAACACAGTCTCCTGACCTTACCTGTCAATCTCCCTCATCCTCCAACACAGTCCCTGACCTTACTTGTCAATTTCCCTCATCCTCCAACACAGTCCCTGACCTTACCTGTCAATCTCCCTCATCCTCCCACATGCAGGCTCCTGACCTTACCTGTCAATCACCCTCATCCTCCAACACGTCAATCACCCTCATCCTCCAACACAGTCTCCTGACCTTCTCTGTCAACCACCCTCATCCTCCAACTCAGTCTCCTGACCTTACCTGTCAATCACCCTCATCCTCCAACACAGTCTCCTGACCTTACCTGTCAATCACTCTCATCTCCCACATGCAGTCTCCTGACCTTACCTGTCAATCACTCCATCCTCCTGCATGCAGTCTCCTGACCTTACCTGTCAATCACCCTCATCCTCCAACACAGTCTCCTGACCTTACCTGTCAATCACTCTCATCTCCCACATGCAGTCTCCTGACCTTACCTGTCAATCACCCTCATCTTCCCACATGCAGGCTCCTGACCTTACCTGTCAGTCACCCTCATCTCCCACATGCAGTCTCCTGATCTTACCTGTCAATCACTCCATCCTTCTGCATGCAGTCTCCTGACCTTACCTGTCAATCACCCTCATCCTCCCACATGCAGTCTCCTGACCTTACCTGTCAATCACCCTCATCTCCCACATGCAGCCTCCTGACCTTACCTGTCAATCACTCCATCCTCTCGAATTCAGTCTCCTGACCTTACTTGTCAATCATCATCCCTCACACAGTCTCCTGACCTTACCTGTCAATCACCCTCATCTCCCACATGCAGCCTCCTGACCCTATCAATCACCCTCATCCTCTCACGTAGGCTAGCCACACTGTTCTTGTTTCTCTGAAGCTCACCAACCATACCATTTCCTGTCTGGCATGCCTATCACCAGTGATCTACTTGTCTAAATGCCATCTTCTAGGATAGGCTTCCTTGACTACCCTGTTTAAGATTTCAGCCTCTATTGCTAGCTCTGCATTTCCCACCAGCCTCACCAGGGCTTGTTGGTCTTTATAGCCGTCAACACCCACTAAGGATTGATGTAACTTGCTTATTTGCTCATGTTCGATCTCTTTCCATTAGGATGTAATCACCACAAGGGAGAGGTTTTATCCATTTCTTTCATTGCTAGATATCAGCCTTCGGAATATTGCTCAATAAGTGAATAGATCCTGGATATTCAAGGATTCTCCCTGCTTTGTTTTGCATAACCCTTCCGTGTCTAGAACAAAGTACAGAACCCTTGGAAGCTGGCTAACTCTCCTGCTTGCCACCAAGCCTGGTTGCCTGAGTTCATTAGATTCACATGGTGGAAGAAGAATACTGAGTCCCACAAAATGTCCTCTGGCGTCTACACATGTGCTGTGCATGTGAACACATACATATACCCAAAGACATGTAATACAAAAATTTAAATCTGTTTGTTGAGGGTCTAGCCCTTGGTATCTCAGAATATGACCTTGTTTCTGAAATGGCAGATGATAGATACGATTTAAGCCAAGGTCATCTTGGCAGAGGTCTTATGTGCTATAGCGACATCCTTGTGAGAAGAGGCATTTCCGGTTCAGAGGTACAAATAGAATGTAAGGGGACATTATGAGAAGGTGAAGCAAAGGTCTGTGAGTCAGAGATGGTGAGTTAGAGACAAGCAGAGCCCTGTCCCTTATTCTTGCTCTCTTTGTTCTTCGTGGGTCAAACCCAGGACCTGAGTATGCTGGACCATCTACCACTGAGCTACATCCTCAGCTGTGTGTTCTCTCAAATAATAATAAATGTCATATAAATAATTAAAAATGTATTAAATTAAACAAATATAAAGTAAATATTTATTTTACAAACATTTAGATAGGTATTTTATTTGTTTTTATTTTTATCAAAATAATAAATATATAAGTAATGTCAAATAAATAATTAAAATGTATTAAATTAAACAAATATAAAGTAAATATTTATTTTACAAACATTTAGATAGATATTTTATTTGTTTTTATTTTTATCAGAATAACAAATATATAAGTAAATATGATAATAAATCATTTTTATTTATATAATTTATTTCTATTTAATTTATTTAAAAATAAATTATTTATTTAATAAACATTAAATAAATAAATATAATAATAATAAATGTCCTAGGGCTGGAGTTTCTTTTTGATATATTATGCTTCCCAGCCTATCAGACACGAGTTTATTTCTTGACAGTCAGCAATCATCTGTTCAGACTTCTGCTGCCCTTCACTTGAAGCATGAGTTACAAAAACACCACCTTGTGTGCTCTTTTCTCTTGGCCTAGCATGAGACTGAGGCTCATTAAATTATTTAAAAGAAAGAATCTCTGTGTCTTTGCTTGTGGAGCACTTCCTGATTGATATTAGGAAAAAAAGTAGCCTTCTCATTAGTGATGACAGCTGGGCCAGTGTGCCTTGCAGAAAAATGTTAAAAATATTGCTGTTGGCTTCCAAGAAGTCCTCTGTGTGGTGTGTTTTGATAACTATGATTAGCAAGTGGACCTGCCTCCCTCATTGTGTGGCTACCAGAATCCATACACTGCCTACCTCTCTCAGGTGTTGGGCATATTATATTCCCAGTAAGTGCTGTTTCTCCTCACTTTCCATATCCACTTGCTTTTTAAAATATATAATTATGTAGTCTTTAAAAACCTAAAATGGTTTAAAATCACAGTTTATAACATGCATGTGTTCTAACCATTTGCAACGGGGCTTTAAATCTCAGTTGTGGGGGTGGTTAGCCACTAAGGAAGAGTCAGAGGCAAGAGTATATGTAGCCAAGAGGCTCGCTGGCTTCCTCCAGAAATTTATCTTTAGGGGGCTCATATTAGAAACTTTTAAAAAAATGTTTTTGACATAGGAAATTGGATTTACGTTAAAATATTTATTTATTGTGTGAGAGTGTGAGTAGGTACATGCCATTACAAATGTGCTTAGGCCAGAAGACAACCTGTGGAACTCTGTTCTCTCCTTCTACTTGTGGGTTCCAGGTATCAAACTCAAGTTTCAGGAGTTTTGTGGCAATCGCCTTTACCTGAGGAGCCATCTCATTGGCCCGTGAATTACTTTTAAAATTCACTATCAAATGGCAAGTGGCTTAAAAGTGACAGCATGCTGAAGTGTTTGTTTTGATTTTGTATAGATGAATTTGTAAATAAGCAAATGAACATTTTAAAATTTTTTCTTTAGTTGAAGCCAGATGTGCTTTCTATGATTAACAGTCTCTTGTTACATGAGGTTTCACATGTTGATAAGACAGAGAGCTGAGGAACTTTCACATACACAAAATTGTTGTTTTTTGTTTGTAGTAGAAAACCAAATGATTTCAGTTCTCCTAAAAGGGTAAAATGAAGGGCTCATACCAGAACCTTTGCTGGTCTCAAGCAAAAATAAGTGTTTCTTGTACTGTAATCATTTTCAGTTATAAAGCCACTGCAGACTTGGCTACAATTTTTGATAATGGCCGGTCTTTGTCCTTGAGGAAGTTCAAAGTCACAAGTCAGCTAAGGGTCAGGGGTGAGCTTTAGACTGTGAGACCTCCTACATGTTTGACTTAAACAATTACGAAAAACTTCACTGTAAACTTCATCTTACAAAATGATTCTAGGACTGGTGAGGCAGCCGAAGCACACATGGGCACACACAAAATAAACAGATGCAAATTAAAACTCCAGGGCACCAACGAGAAGGCTCAGAGAAGAAAGGCACCTGCTGCCAAGCCTAGCCACCTAAACTCCATCCCTAGAACCCAGATGGCGGCAGGAGCGAACCAACCCTTGGAAAATGTCTTCTGATCGCTACAAGTGGGCCGTGGTGTGTACTCAAGGCTGTGTGCCTGTACACACGTGTGCACAAACAGATATCTAAATTAAAAACAAAACAAAACAAACAAACAAACAAAACAATTCCAGGACTCTTGCCAGCATAAAAAGGGTATGTTGAGAAACCATCTTACATCACCACGGTCTCGACTCTCCTTATGTAGGAGAAGCCATGATCCCCAGAACCATCGTTGTGAAGGACCTGCTGATTTTTTTTCGTTTGCTTGTTTGTTTGATTTTTGAGACAGGGTTTCAACCCCTGACTGTTCTGGAATTCACTCTGTAGATGAGCCTGGCCTCGAACTCAGAGATCCTCCTCCCTCCGCTGGGGTTAAAGACAAGTGCCACCGCTGGTCCGGCTGTGCTGAGATTTTGGTTGGCCCCTCACTACTACTCTACCACCATCTCAGAGAAAATGTGCGTGCGTGCGTGTGTGTGCATGTATGTGCGTGCGTGCGTGCGTGCGTGCGTGCGTGCGTGCGTGCGTGCGTGCGTGCGTGTGTGTGTGTGTGTGTGTGTGTGCGTGTGTGTGAGATAGATAGATAGATAGAGAGAGAGAGAGAGAGAGAGAGAGAGAGAGAGAGAGAGAGAGAGAGAGAGAGAGAGAGAGATCTGAGATAAAATTAACTGGTCCAGGTTCTTCTCTTTTAGGTATTTCAGCCGGGGCAGAGACAATTTTCATCTGCCTAGAGTTGCTAGCAAAATGGTTCTCATTCTGTGGCGCGCAACCGTGCATCCGGACCGCTCTATTTATATTGTCCTCCCGGAGCAATGCTTTCCCCACAGCCACCAAACCCTTCTAGGGAACGAAAGGGGGAAACCTGACTCACAGCAGGGGCGGCTGATCTAAATCATTTTTTCGTTTCTCACTTTTAAAAGCCCCTTCATAAAACCCGCAAGCTTTTGCCAGGCTCTCCAAATAGTCTTTCAGCCACAACACGAGCTGCGCCTCTGCCTCTGAGCCTTGACTGATTGCTGGGGCTGCTGCGTGGGAGGCTTCAGCCCTGCGCTGCAGGCTTTTATGTGGTTTCTTTGGCTGATGGGCTATTTCAGCTTTCTTGTCAGTGTGGGCAGCCCCTCTCAAACGGCCATGATGAACACATCTTTAGTCATTTGAGAAAATATTCGGTGAAAATTCCTCACGATGTAAACACAAACTTTGTCTTTCCCCCTCCAGATTGGAAACTTCTCTGATTCAGAAAACTGCAAAGGACTTGGAAGAAATGGATTGCTCATGTCAAATAAGAAGCCAGAAAACCCATTAATATTCTTTCGCTAAAAGCCCTGAATTTTTTTGTTTTACTTGCAAGACAAAATTAAACAAGGAGCAAAGAAATGTTGCTGGATCACTCGAGGTGACTAAGAACGTAGTTAGGCACGGAATGAAGTTAACAGTCTGGTCCTGGTCACCAACAACTTACCAAGTACCCATATGCTCTGTGGAGACTGTGCTAGGTGATCTGGCTAGAAAAATACATAAAACACATTTCAGGGTGTGGTCTTTGAAGACCAGGAACTGAAGTAGCATTAACAGTGTAAAAACTGGCACAGGAGATGGCTTAGTGGGTAGAGCCCTTGCCTGGCCATCCTGAAGACCTTCCTTCCTGCGTTCAGGTTCCCAGAACTCTCAAAAAGTCAGGTGACATATTTTCCACCTGTCATCTCAGTGCTCCAGTGTGAACATGGAGGTGGGGACAAGAGAACTCCTGGGACATTACAATCCAAGTAGCCTATAGGACTGGCTGATGGAGAGGAGATGGGCGTGGCCTCTTAGGCAAATGGCACTTTATAAAGGGAAAAGGGAAAAGCCTGTATTAGGACGAGGCGTTTAATTTTGATTGGACAGGCTAATTGGAGGGCAAAGGAGGACTTTTGTTTGCTGGATTTCAATACCTTGATAACTGGACCTTGGTAGTCAGCCTTAGGAGGAGGAAGTGTCCAAATAAGGGACTAGACCTTGGTGGCTAGCTTTAGGGATGTCATCTAATGGTTGCAAGCAAGGATGAGGGAATAGGGGAACGGCAAGGCCTGATGTACACACACACACACACACACACACACACACACACTGATACCTACGCTATTTTTAAAACGTGGAAAAAACACACTGGAAACAGAGCAAAAAAAGCAAACGAGCAGAGGAAATCCTCAGAGTGCCATGCAGGCCCCGCCATGTCTCCACCAGGGTCAGGGTAACAGTAAGTTCCCAAATAGGAGCTATCCATGGGAGCAGGGCCATGCACAAAGAGCTAGGCTCATCAGCAGTGCTCAGTTACCAGCGAGGGCTGCCCCACAGGAGCCTGACTTCCGCCACCGTTGCCTTCCTACATCAATGACCTTGACACAGGCTGTGATCATCTGGGAAGAGAAAACCTCAACTGAGTAGATAGCTCCATCCAATTGACCTTTGGGAAACTCGTGTGTGTGTGTGTGTGTGTGTGTGTGTGTGTGTGTGGTACTTTATTAATGACTGGAGTAAGCCCAGTAGGCTTGTGGTACCACCCCTGAGCAGATGGTCCTGAGCTGTTGCGTAAATGTGTTCTGAGACTGAAACATTCCAACCTCCAGGGAAGCTCCTAAGCACGAAGGAAAACAACTCGCAGGCGCTCAAGAAGTCCCTGAAACTGAGCAGATTTACTAGGCCTCTCCTCGCCACCGTAAACAATAAATGTGAGAGTCCCTCTCAGATGAGAGGAAGCCCAGCTTCAGAGAGGGATCTGGGGGAGGGGGGGATGTTGCGAAGGCTCAGACCAGACCTGCTGCCTGAGCCACATGGACCAGAGCCACTTGGAAAGGACATTCTCCAACCTGTTGAGCTGCCTGAAGGCTGTGCAGTGAGCTCTAGGTTCCCTGGTTTGTGAGCTGTCAACCCTGCTGGGGTGGGCCTTGGTGATGCAGTTGTCTTCGAGTGATTTCTGCTCCTGTATGTGATCCCAATAAAACTCATTTGTTGGCCGGTATAATAAAGTTCTGAAGGGAAAAGTGTGCTAGAAGTCAGGAGCCAAGGAATACTCCAAAGTCACACCACACGACAAACCTCACACAAAAGATTTATTAGGAGAGGCTCAAGAGAGTGGCTACCTCTGCTCAGGCAAGAAGTAGCGAAGAACTGAGTGAGAGACAAGCTTACATAGGGTTTCTGGGTGGTAGAGTTTTCCAGGGTGGAGATTGGTGGGAATTTAGGCCAAGTTCAGGGATTGGTGAGTTTAGGTAAGTTTTCAAACTCGGAAGTCGACTTTGACCTTTTACCCTACAACCAAGTTGGACTTTGTTCTGTAGTGGGTTCCCTATCTGGGGTGTGTAGACCTATGTGTTATATCTCCCCAGGAAAAGTTTTCTCACTCAGCAATTGTAGATAAAAACAAGCTTAACAGGCCATTGGGAGCAAGCCAGGAAGCACCATTTCTCCATGGTCTCTGCTTCAGCTCCTGTCTCTAAAGTCCTGCCTTGAGCTCCTGTCTTGGTTTCCTTTGCTGGTGCCTTATTCAGTGCATCATAGTTAGGGTTTTATTGTTGTAAAGAGACATGACCACTGCAACTCTTATAAAGGAAAACTCTTTATAAGATTCATTGGAATCAGCTTACAGTTTCAGAGGGTTAGTCCTTTATAGTCATGGAGGGAAATATGGCAGCATGCAGGCAGATGTGGTGCTGCCGGGGTAGCTGAGAGTTGGTTCTATATCTTGATCCTCAGGCAGCAGGGAGAAAATGTGTACCATACTGGGTGTAGCTTGAGCATATATGACCTCAAAACTCTCCTCCACAGTGACACACTTCCTCCAACAAGGCCACAGCTCCTAGTAGTGCCAGTTCCTATGGGTCAAGAATTCAAGCACATGAGTCTATGGGACCAAAGTATTCGAGCACATGAGTCTATGGGGCCATTCCTATTCAAATCACCACAAAGTATGCCAAGTAAGCCCCTCCCTCTCTGTGTTGTTTTGGCCATGGCGTTTCTCACAATAATAGAAAACAAACCGAGACGGCAGGATTTCTCTGAGAAGAATCCACGTTTGGAGCATTGTGGTGGATCCTGGATCCTGGAGAAGATGATGGGTGGAGGACACCAGCTGCCCATTCTCTTCCTCCTACTCTGTAAGGCCTTTCTCCTTGACTTTCAGAAAAAGCTCCCCGAGGTACTAGGGATATTCAGACAGAGGGTAGCAAAATTGTTTCTGCAGTTGGCCTCAAAGTCATGAGTTCTCATGATCTCTCTCCTGTGTGTTTTTCCTTGTAAATTCCCTCACCCTCGCTACCACCTATGTCAACCTTGGCAATTTTTCAAAAGAATATGAATCTCCCCAAAGCATAAACTTCTCTGGCTAATCTTGTGACATGTTTCCTTTTATGGGCGTCAAAAGCACCTAAAGATGTTCAAGTTGGTTCATCTGGGTGACACGTGGGTTCTTCCTTGTCTGTGTGGTACGCCAGGAAACTTTTTTTTTTCTTTTGTCTTTCAGAGACAATTACTCTGAAAAGGTAGTGTTCTCTGGACAAAGCACCTGGCATGTTTAAGGCAGCCAAGTTGAATACACAGTCCTGACACAGAGTGACTTCATCCTTCAGAACTAGGCGGGAAGAATAGCATGAGGGACCTGTTCCTCCTCTATCCTTCCGACCCAGATTCTTCCTGACCAGAACACCGGGCCATCACGACACCTCTGATTCAATGAGTGCCCTGCCCCCTAGAGGTTGTGGTCGATGATGCAAGTCCATAGTGTATTGCTTTTGAGTTATAACTGAGCCCTAGCTGCCTGATGCTGCTGGAAGAATGCCAGGAAGAGTTTTTAGCAAAGAGTTCCCCCTTCTTCTTCTCTTACTTCATGATTATATATAACCTACTACTAGAAGACCAAGCAAGCCGAAGGTAAATCTAGGGCATGTAGTTTGTGGAATCTTCAAAAGGATGGGGCTGAAGTCAGGAGAGCAATAAGTAAATTATTTATGCCTCCCTCTGAGTTGTTTGTGGTGATGGAAGATTACATTCAGACTAAGTGCCCTGCTAGAAAAATAACATCTAAAATACTGTGGTTCACGTTATGAACTGTTATATTGTCCTAAGGAAGAAACAAACACAGCAAGTGAACAGATAAAAATAAAGGCAATCCTGGGGTGGGAAAAAAAGGATGCTAGTTTTAGTTTCAACTGAAGTGGTGAATCCATTTATTTCTCCTTGTGTTTCTAAAAGTTTTGGTCTCACGTGTTTTGATGTTTGGTGCAGATATGCATATGTTAAATATTTTTATTTTGTTTTAGAGAATTTTATCTCCTCTTCCATTGTACAATATCTCCCTTTCCCCCTTAATAAGTTCTTTCTCTAAAATCTGTTTCTTCTGAAATTAATATAATAAGTCCCACTTTGTCTTGAGAAATGGTAGCATGGGTTTCTTAGGGTTTCTATTGCTGCAGTGAAACAGCATGACCCAAAAGCAAGTTGGGGGAGGAAAGGGTTTATTTGGCTTACACTTTCTTATGTTCATCATCAAAGAAAGTCAGGACAAGAAATCAAACAGAGCAGGAACCTGGAGGCAGAGCTGATGAAGAGGCCATGGAGGGGTGCTGATTACTGACTTGTGGCCCATGGTTTGCTCAGCCTGCTTTCTTAAAGAACCTAGGGCCACTAGCCTAATGGTGGCATCACCCATAATGGACTGGGCCCTCCTCCATCAATCACTAATTAAAATAATGCTCTACAGGCTTACCTGCAGGCTTGTCTGTGAGGTTCCCTCCTCTCAGATGACCCTAGCTTGTGTGGACTTGACATAAAACTGTCAAGTAGGCATCTTTCAAGATATCTTTCTCATCTCTCCTTTATTAAAGACACTTTACTCTTTGTCAGTACCTATAGTTAGCATTTGATAGATCATTGCAATTGCTGAAAAACGTTTTTGAGTTTGCTTTTATGCGTGCAGAAAATCGTCACATTCCATCCCATCATTTGTCATCTATAGGTGTGTTTTGATTGTCACACTCACACCATTGGAGTTCATAGGATCCCTGATGTAGCTGGCTTGACTGGGCCCTGCTAGTTACAGTGTTCTATGTGTTGCCTTTTCTTTCTGTCTTTGTCTGCTTTTGGTATTTTTTTAAGTCTAATCTTTGTCTTTAACTTTTATTTAAATTTACCTGTATGTCATGTGTGGATGCCCAAGAAGGCTGAAAGAGGAAGTTGGAGCTCTTGGAGATGGAGTCCCAGGAAGCTGTTTGCTACCTGATACGGATCCTGGGAGGCAAACTCGGGTCCTCTGGAAGAGCAGTAAGTGCTTTCGTCTGCTGAGACACCTCTGCAGTCCCCATGCCGTCCGTGTTTACAAAGCTGTGGTCTCTCCTTTCTCAGCATAATAAGTGTAGGTTTTCAGCATTGTTTTGGTGGTTGCCCTAGAATAACATTCTCTTATAACCATTGAAAGTCACTGTCACACGATGCCACACCACCTCAGGGGCACTACAAGCATCTTATGATAGGGAAAAATGGTTCCAATTCCATTTGAAATAATTACCTGCGGCATCAGGTAGGAACAAGAATTCTGCCTTTGTCATTGGTCCTTGGACCTACTTCGTGCAGGTTTAACCCACATTATTTTTCTCCCATATGAACTGTAAACATTCCTTGCAGCACCAATCTACCATAATAATTCACTGTCTTTTGTTTCATTGTTTTTCTGTCTTGGAATAGTAGCTTTTGGCAAGCTGCAGAATTATAGATTGGTAGCAATTTCTCTCAGTATTTGTAATTTCAGGCCACTCCTATTTGAAAAAAAGAGAAATCTTCTTAACTTTTTTTTTGTACGTGTGGGTATTGAAATTAATATGCCATATATATGACATTAATATATATGGCATAACACACACACACACACACACACACAGTTCTTGCTTGGTGTTCTCTGAACTCCTGAATCTGTGGTGGTGTCTGATATCAGTTTGGGGGAGTTCCCAGCCATGTTTCAAGTGTTGCTTTCCAACCCTTTCTGAGTTTCTTCTCATCCTGCTGTAATCCGAGGTTCCCACAGTTCTGAGATATTCTTGGGTTTTATTAAGTCTCTTTTGTCTTGCTTTCAGTCTTAGAGTTTTCATTCTCGAACTCACAGATATTTGCCCATCTCTGCCTCCCGAGTGCTGGGATTAAAGGTGTGTGCCACCACCACCTGGTCTAGGCCATATTTTAATATTTAGTATTTCTTTTAGATATTAAGTTTTTTTTATTATTGCAGAATGTCATAGTTCAGTTTGGACTGGAATTTTATGTGACACTCAGGTCAGGCTGGGTTTGAATTTAACAATCCTTCTGTCTTTGCCTTCTGAATGCTGGGACTACAAATATATAGGCCACTGAGCTGGGCTATAGAATTTCCACATCTTTGCTTATCTTGATCATCTGTTTTAGCATAGTGTCTACTTTATCCATTAAAACCTCTGGCATATTAACCATATCTGTTTCAAATATTCTCAGTCTGATAGTTCCAGTACCCCTGCCAAGTTTGACTATGGTTTAGATTCTTGTCTTGTGTCTTCAAACTGTATTTGTTGCCATCTGGTGTGTCTGGTGATTTCAGTGATGTGGTTGTGAGATGTGTGCAGTGGGTGGGGTTAGGGAGGGCTAAAGACTTATGGTTAGGTTTCTGCTTCTATTGCACCTGGCTTCCCAAGTGATCTCACTCACTTCTCCGCCTGTGCCCTCCTTCCCTATTGGTAAGGTAGGACGGATAGGGGTCTGGAGTTTGTATTCCCTTCCTCTAGCCAAGTCAGGCTCTGAACTCACTATCAGGATAGACTTTGGCTCAGCGTCTCCCAAAGGCAGAGAACAGGGTGTGCTAAATATTTCTTCAAAATGGTTTCTTTTTCTGTGTTGGAAGTTACGAGGTGATTTTCCTTCAACAGTCACTGTGAGAACTTGATAGAGCTCAAGGGAATTTAAAAAAAAAAAATCACAAGTCTGCAGGGGACCTCAGAGATTCTCTCTCCAGTGTGGTCCCAGAAGTTCAACTGCAGTCCTGGCCATCCCATTCTGGCTTTCCCTGCAATGTAGCTGTTCTTTGGTTAAATAACGAGTTTATTGTTTTTAATTCATCCACTTCTCTCTAGCTTGGAGGTGCTATAGTTTGCCTACAGAATTCACGTCTATTGTGGGTCCAAGAGGCCTGGGGTGCTTTTTCAATCTGTCCAGCCCTTTACTTACTCAGATGAGAGTGGTAGCTTCGAAGTTTCCTGCTCAAAGGACCAGAAATTTTAATACGTGAGACTTAAAACAAACATTATTTGTCATACATCAAAGCCATATATAAGACAACAGTACACATCTGGAGAATATGATGACATGCTTTAAGGTAGAGGTGGTATATATCAGATAGAACATCAACTCTGCTATATCTAGAGTTATCTAGCAGAGTGCCTGTGGCTGTCCTATGGGAAAGAGAGAAATGGATGTGTGAATTAATAAGACGGGCAAGAAAATAGGCAATTAAGAGCAAAGTGTGGTAATGGATGGAAAGATGATGTGATATAAAGCAAGAAATATAACTCAACCACAGCCCTAACATAACCTTCTATACTGATGTGATGATAAGTATTCAGAGCTCCAGCACTTGGGAGGATGAGGTGGAAGAAAGGATTTAGCTGAGCATTTTAAGATCAATCTGGGTATCCGACTCTCACTGAATTTCTGTGATTAAAAATATCTGACCTGAGTGACCAGAAGCCATGTGAGGAAGAGAAGGTTTACTTGGCACATATGCACTTGTCACAGCCCATCTCTGAGGTGAGCTGAGCCTGGATGCAGGAACTATGGCTGAATGCCGCTTGTTGATTGACACCCACTCTCTCACATGGTGGCACATACCTTTAATGCCATCACTAGGAAGGCAGAGGTAGGTGTGTATGTGGAAGGCCATCTAGGAGACCCTGTCTCAAAACCAAAAAGTAGGGCTGGAAAGATGGCTCAGTGGTTAAGAGCACTGACTGCTCTTCCAGAGGTCCTGAGTTCAACTCCTAGCAACCACATGGTGGCTCACAACCACTGGTAATGGGATCTGATGCCCTCTTCTGGTGTGTCTGAAGACAGCGACAGTGTACTCATATACATAAAATAAATAAATCCTAAAAACAAAAACAAACCCAAAAAGTGAGGTGTCAGATAAATAATTACTTTATTATGACCTCATACATTAAAAAAAAAAAAGAAACACATGTATCTGTGTGTTTCTATAGAGGGAAGTGAGTGTGTGAAGTGTGTATAGAGGTCAGGAGTGGGCATCAGCTCTCTGGGAGATGGATTTAGAGGTGGCCTTGAATCACCAGGCACAGGAGATAGGAACAGAACACAAGTCCTTTGCTAGAGCAGTGTGTTCTATTAGCTGTTGAGCCATCTCTCCAGACCTATTTCAGAAATTTTTGTAGTAAAACATTAACATATTTCCGCTAGCTGTTTGCATATTTTTCTGCTGGCTACTTTCAAATATTTTATACACTGCTCTTGATCATAAATACTTTTCTATGCAATAAAATACCAAAAGTTTTATTTAAAATATTTAATTATTTTGTATATGAGTATTTGCCTGAATATATGTGTCTTAGTTAGGGTTTTACTGCTGTGAACAGACGCCATGACCAAGGCAAGTCTTATAAAGACAACATTTAATTGGGGCTGCCTTACAGGGTCAGAGGCTCAGTCCATTATCATCAAGGCAGGAACATAGAAGCATCCTGAAAGACATGGTACAGCTGGAGCTGAGAGTTCTACATCTTCATCTGAAGGCTGCTAGCAGAATACTCACTTCCAGGAAGCTAGGATGAGGGTCTTAAAGCTCATGCCCACAGTGACACACCTACTCCAACAAGGCCATACTTCCTAATAGTGCCACTCCCTGGGCCAAGCATATACAAACCATCACAATATGTATGTGCATCATATATGTACCCCGGTGCCCATGGAGGCCAGAAGAGGACTCACCTGGAACTGGAGACAGTTGTAAGTGGTCATGTGGATGCTGGGAACCAAATTTAGGTCATCTATAAGAGGAGCATTACTCTTAATCAGGATCCTTTTGTTGCTACTTTGTTTCCAACTCAATTACCCGGTAAAAGAAATCTCAACTCAACCAGTAGCAATACAAGCTATAAGCCTAGATTGAGCAGATCTCCCACTACACTACTCTACTCCCATCTATATTATCCCATATAACTTGTGGTTTCTCCAGTCCACGAGCTTCTCTCCAGCCTCTCTGAAGATCCCCTTAACTCCTTCCCCTTCCTGGCGATCCTTCGTAGCTCCTCCCCCTTCCCCAGTGATCCTTTTCTCCTCCCCCAAACTCTCAGTTCCTCCTCCCCCTTCCTTCTGCCCAATCATTGGCTCAAGCCATTATTTGAAAAGTTAAGGTGGGGAGAAGGTTCACAAGGCAACTCCTCATCTGCAGCCCCTCTGAGGAGTGGAATTAGCATCAAAATACAAGCCCAGGGCTATCCACAACACGGAACATCTTTCCACTCCCAGAACACCAGAAATTCTTTCTCCCAGTTAGCCATATTTTGTATTCATGCAAGAACCTTCAATATATTGTTTAAAAAAAATAAGGAAATTGAGACTCAGAGAAATCAAGTAACTTGCAATAGTCTCAAAAGCCAAAAGTCATTAAAAAAAGCAAAACCTTTAGTTTGTCTAGTTTAATGTTTCTCAAGGATTAATGTTTCCGGTTTATCACTGAAGGACCTTGTTAAGCTGTAGGCAGTATTTGGTGGGTCAGTATCAGGTAAGAGTCAGTGTTACTAACAAGCTCTAGGGTAGTGTACGTGTTGTGGACAGGCAGACCACACGTCGGTTGGGTGGGAGGGACCAAGTTCCCATGCTCTCATTACACACATGACGGTCCACCTCACAAGCTTGCGTCTGTGAGGGATAACTGTTCTGGACCCCCGTTTTATCCCAGGATGGTAATAGATATGCATGAGAACACGGAGTGGGATGGTCTGAGAGAAACTGAGTGGAGTGGTAATGCTTTCAGCCTCTAGAGTCATCTGCAAGGATGCACGGCCTGCGGGCACAGGCATCCACCGAGACATAACTGATGTAATCTATTTTTCAGAGTTTATTCATTTCCGATGGGACAGATTCAAAAAGAATCCCAAACCAAGACATTTTTTACATGACTAAAACAACTGAAAATATTTCCTCTTTAAAAATGAGTCTTCTCAAAACAGCATTAAAAAAAAATGCCTTACATGGGGCAGGCTTAAAGTCTACAAATTGTTGTTTCCTTATGATGTTAAAAAAATGACCCACCCCGTGCCCAATTAATGAAATTCATACAAATATGAGTTCACACGGTACTTTGATTATCCTTTTGTCTGAATAGTGGTTGGGTTTAATGGAACAGTCAAGAAAACTGAGCAAAGACCGAGGTATTCACATGTCATGTCTGAAGTGGAGCGAGACCGAGGTACTCACGTGGTCACGTCCGAAGTGGAGCACGAAGCCCTCTGGTCTCCGCGGTCCTCTCAGGTCCAATGGTGACAGCCCATATCAAGGGGATGGAGAGTAAGTGGGAAACAGCTTTACTTTTTGAAAAAGTTATACTAATGTTCTTATTTAAAATTTTTAATTTTTTGAGAATTTCATATATAAGTATTTTGTTTACGTTAAATCCATCCTTCCTGCTCCCAGCACCTCCCTCAATTCCTCTCTTCATTTTTTATTATAAGACATATCTCTGTGTGTGTGTGTGTGTGTGTGTGTGTGTGTGTGTGTGCAAGCATGCAACCTGAGTCCATTTGGTCCATTTGCTTGTGTGTATTTGTGTTTGTTATCCTTTTTCTCAGGACCTGCATAGAATTCTGGGACCTCCCTGTCTCTGAGTCAGTAATGAGATTTGCATTAGTTCGATCTCCTAGAAAGAATTTCTTTACTTCATTTGCAGTATTTTCAGAGCTAATTTGCAGCATCTGCTTAAGTAAACAGAACATACTTGAAAAGCAGAGAAGCAAAACCATGTGTCTGAAAAGCTGCATACAAGAGCTTGATAGGTTAGCTAAATCAAACCCAGATGCATAGATGATAGGTTAGCTAAATCAAACCCAGATGCATAGATGATAGGTTAACAAAATCAAACCCAGATGCACATGTGGCTGTGCAGAATCAAAGTAGTTCCTTGGCTGCCATTTGACAAAGGCCACACCAGAAAAGTCAAGAAGAATATCCAAGGCCAGTGGTGTCTGTTGTTGAATACGTGATCAGGAACCTAATTAATGGTTTCCATTACACCACCAAAGGACGTTTAGAGGCCACCTTCTCTCATGCACCAAAGATTCTGAGAAGAAATCCACCATGGTCCCTGTGCTTCTAACTGGCTTGCAGTATTAGTGTCCCAAAAAGGCCCATGTTTTTTTATTTGGGGTAATGTTTCTTAATGATTTCATGTAAGTGTCAAACATTTTAGAAGTTCCTGAGCCTGGAATCTATTATCCAGCTGTTGAGACTTGACAGGCTTGCTTAGTCTCTAAGCAAAATTATTTTTTATAGTATATATGTATATTCTGTTCAATAAATCATGAGAGTAAAGAAATCTGCTTAATTGAGTTAGGAATGATTCTTTAGGGCTAGGGAAATAGTTTGGGACTTAAGAACACTGGCTACTCTTCCAGAGGACCAGAACTCAATTCCCAGCACCCACATGGCAGTTCACAACAGTCTATAACTCCAGTCCCAGGGGATCTGACATCTTCTGGCTTCCTTTTTCATGCAGCATCCATGAGGTACACAGACAAACATGAAGGCACAGCATTTATACTCAAAAAATTAATTAATTAAACTAAAAAAATGATTTCTTCATCATATTATAAAACCCTTGGAGCATTGGGGTTACCTGATCATGTCTCCTAGTTTCCATGACACATGTAAGGGTAAGCACATTGCTGAGGCTGAAGTGAAGACATCCAAATAAGTTCCTGGGAACTCACAGAACTGGCTGCTTGAAGGAAGTCTCTCTACCTCTGCCTCCCCACTCCTTTCCTCCCTCCCTCCCTCCCTTCCCCACCATCTCTGACTCTAAAGCACATTCTACTTCTGTAACTTAATAATTCCTATGATGGAAGAAAAATAAGTAAGCTCTTAGCAATTGTTACAGTGTATTGCCAAGCAATGGTGAAGGGTGTTCTTGGGTGATGGTTTATTTAACTATGCGAATGACTTATTGGCTTTTCAAACTCAAAAGATATCCTGCAGTAAAAGATCTCTCTTTTATGAGGGCCATGGTAAGCATGGTGATTTGCTAAATAATTTTTGGATGACTGTTAGAAAATCTACTAAACCCTTAAGATCAGAGAAGCATAAAACATTCTCCAAGACAGATCCTTGGCTTTCTTATTGAACTCCATGAAAAATCAAATTAGTTTCCACTTTGGCTAAATACTTCACCATTTGTGGTTGGAAGATGCCAAACATCATTTTTGTTATTTTCACTTAGGAACCCAAAGATAAATTGGCCTTTTGTGAATCTGCACATTACACAGAGGACGGTCTTGTTTCAATCTTGCAAGTTGACAAGTTCACTATGACAAGCTAACTACGAGAACTGAGAGGACAGTTGTGATTCTAAGGGCCAGTGGTATTCAGTGCCAGTGACAGCCCCCCAGGGAAGCCAGTCTTCACTCCCTCCTGCCCACTCCTTTCTCTACTTGGTTGTGTTGGTTAGGCCTGTGCCTTGTGCAGACCATGATGAACAGAAATCATATGCTTCTCTACTTCTCTCCCTCATCAGAATGTAAGCTCACAGGGAGACTGAGATGTAGCCCTGTGTCCACTACATGTATGATGGTAAACAGCTTAGATGCCCATTTAGGAAAGTACTCACTGAAGTTGATTGCTTGAGTATTCAGCTCAACATTGAAGTCAAAGACATCCTTTTATCAGGATAGCAGTCAATGAGCAAAGCAGGCTGGACCTCAGACATTTTTCAAGGAGCAGTGGTAAAGGATGTGATCATTATTCCAAACACAATATATCTCTTATGAGTGTATTCTGCTACCTCTGGACTGGGAGAGATTGGCATAGATGCTTCTCCATGAAGAATAGGTTCCAAGACCCACTGTAAGGGCCACAACTATGGCTGGTACAAAACCTTGCGATTTGATGCTCCTTTCCTTCTGATGAAATGCTTTCCCTGCACTCGAGCTGTAACTATTGGAGTTTGAAGATAGACTTGAATTTGTTTCCTTCCATACTCTTAGCAGCCTCAGCAGAGGCCTTCTGTCTTATTAGGTTGGCATATCCAAATTGGCTTGTATTTTAAAGCCCTTAAACAAACGTGGGATGACTGTAACAAAAGCAACACCAGACAGGTATGGACCAGCTGGTAACCCGGACGGCTGCTAAGTGACTGATGTGCAGGTGCTGGATACGATGTGTGCACTCTGGATCTAGGGAGAGTCAGTAATCATTCCATCGTGCTACTCGGAGTGATCTGCAATTTAAAACATATGAATTGCTTATTTCTGGGACTTTCCACCTAGTGTTTTCCAGCCATGGTTGACTGAAGACCACTGAAATTCTGGAACTACTTCAGAATAGTCAATGAAGCAATAAACTGAGACCTCAGAGGCAGCTCTCTGAGCCTGTTTCTCCTTCCTTATCCTATCTTGTAATTACCTTTCTTTGCTTGGTATAACAATATCTTTTACATGCCATGACTGTTGATATTGTTTTCTATATAGACAAATAATATAATATAATATAATATGGTGAGGTATTTTCCTCTGCAATTCCTCTCCCTCTAGAGGAACTACCTTGCTTGTATATGTTATATACTGGGAAGAACGGCAAGTCTGAAGCAAACTGCATTTGTGGTGATGAGGAAGAGGAAACTCTATTTTAGTACTTATGGGAAAGGGAACAGGGAAGTTTAACTTTGAATTTGTGGGAAAATGTATTCTTAACTTTTGGTATTCTTAACTGGTACCTTTTAAGGAAGCATCCACGTCTGGCTGAGCATCAAGACAGCCGTGCTATAATGAGTTGCTGAACGATGACCGTAATGGGCAGCTCTGTATTTAACAGCTGTGGCGGCTGCTGGGATGGGTCAAGGAGACAGAAATGGAGGGAAGTACCGTCTACAACTCTTTAAATTACAACTTGTGGCAGGGCCGTGGTGCCTGGCCAATCTCAGCCTGGGGCCAAGTCAGCCAAAGGACGTTCCTCACTCTTGTATAATTAAGATCTATTTTTGTTGTAATAGAGAGGCCTACATTTTGGCTTATACTTCCTTATTAATGATTATGCCAAAAAAGCAATTTATTCCAAAGGATAAGTTGCCAGGATAGTCCCACTGTGGGAATACAGTCATCCAAGTACAAAACTGGATGAAGGAAAACAAATAAACAGAAAAAAATAGAATTTAAGACCAAGAGCTGCAGAAGCAAGACCCAGGATTAAATGCGGAGCTACAAGGCACTGTCCTCATTTCAGATTTCTCTGTCTGCCAATAGGAACACGTATAACAGTTGGCTGTCAATAAGAACACTTACAGCAGTTGGCCAAACTCTTTGGATCCTCTGCGCATTGTGCCCATAATAAAGTATAAGCTTATCTGTGGGGAACTTTTTAAAGAATGGTCAGTTATTTATTAAGTGTAGAAACAGGCCCAGTGAGATGGCTCAGTGGGTTCGGGTACTTGCCAATAAGCCTAATGACCTGAATTTGATTCCCAAGATCCTTATGGTAGAAGAGAACCAACTTCTATGTTGTCTACTGACTTGCTGATCATGGCATGCATGTGCCTTTCACCATCAACCACCCACCACTTGAAATAAATAAGTGTAAAAGACATATAGAAAACATGGCTTTTATAAGATGTATGTTCCTGGTGTGAAAGGAAATCAGAAGTAGTTGAACATCATTGGATTACTGATTAAGGAATCTGTATATTAGTCAGCTGTTTGCTAATGCAATAAAACACTGGGGAAATCAACCAATAAAGAGGAAAGCTTTGGTTTGGCTCACAGTTTTGCTTTTAGGCCTCTAGTGAGGGCAGGTAGCATGTCTTCTAGGAGTGTAAAGCAAAGCAAACCTGTCCACCTTAAGGTGGGAAAGGAAAAGAAAGAGACAAGGATCCCATAATCCCTTTGAGAGCATGCCCCTAGTGCCAAAAACCTCCCACAATGCCCCACTTCTTAAGAGATTCCCCCCCTCCCCAATCTGGAAGAGTCCCAAACTGAGTAGCAGACTTTTAACACATGGGCCTTTGGGGGACATTTATGATTCAAAATATAGCAGAAACTTAGTGGATGAAGCACAGAAATAATTATATAACTTTATATATGTGGATATAAACATATAGATATATAGATGATATAGGGATAGATAGAAAGATATGGGTGTTGTTAGATTCATGGATAATGGCTGACCAATCCCTGAGAAGTTTGGTTGCATCTGGACCCCAAACAATATTAAGGCTAATACAAGCCCTCAATGTGGGCAACCAAACTAAACAAGTTGGTCACGCGAAGTTCTCAGGTTCTTTCTGGAAGATTCATTAGCCATTGTATGAGTATCGGTGGGTGAGGATTAGCTAATCCCCAACCCTGCTCTTACAGCACAGAAAAGCAAGTTTCCAAGCTAGCTGGATCACATATCTATGTGTCTGTTAGCCAAACACTGATGGACAAGCAGATACAGCTTGGCCTGGGCAATTCCTTAAGTTTAATGAAAGAATCTCTGTCATCTTAACTGATCAGAAATTAACTCGGAGGTCGAGAATGCAGTGCAGGGTCCTTCCCTCTGTGGTACATATCACAGCCAATGGTGGACAAGGGGTTTCCCTGGAAGCAACGTTGGGCTCCACTTTAAGAGTAAAATCTGTCTTGGTTTACTTCTTACATTCTGTTCAGACGTGCTTGGAGAAGGACTTTAAAATATTTGCAATCACTCCATGTATTGTATACATGCTTGATTTTGCTAGTAACATCCAGTATCCAGTGGTCAACATTCATCATGTCAGTTTGCACTGCTGACCCCCAAAGATTTGTATCTGTCATCAATCCAGTGGCCCTCTGTGTCTGTGGGCTCTGAATGTGAAGATGCAGTCAACCTCAGACTAAAGATACTCGGGGTCTGGGTAATAGCTCAGTTGGTACAGGAGTAACAAACACCAGGACCGAGTAAGTTTCCAGGTGTGATGACACACGTTTTTCTTTTCTTTTTGTTTTTATATGTTTTCTTTTATTGAAAATAGATTTTGAAGATGGGCATGGTTGTGCTTTAATCCCAGCAACTGGGAGGCAGAGGCAGATAGATCTCTTTGGAGCTCAAGGTCAGCCTAGTATTCAAAGTGAGTTTCGGGAGAACCAGCCTGGGCTGTTAACAGAGAAAGCCTGTCTTGAAAAACAGAAACAAAAGAAAGAAAGGAAGGAAGGAAAGAAGAATTGAAGGTAGATTATTTTTTCATACAATATATCCTGATTATAGTTTTTCCTCCCTCTGCTTTTTCCAGTTCCCCCCACATTCCCTCCCCCCGATCCTCTCCCTTTTTGTCTCTCACTAGAAGAAAAACAAGTTTCGAAGAGATGACAACTCACCATGACATAATAAAATATAATAAGACAAAGCAAAACTGTTGAATCAAAGCTGGACATGATAGCCTGATAAAAGGAAAAGAGTCCCAAGAGCAGGTACAGAGTCAGAAACCCGCTCATTCTCACAGTCAGGAGTCCCATAAAAATACTAACCCAGTCGCTATAGTAGAGGGCCTGTGTAGAGTCACGTAGTCCCTGTGCCTGTAACTTCTAACTCTGTGAGCTCATAAGCACCTTGATTAGTTGATTCAGAGAACTTTGTTCTTCTGGTGTCCTCCATCTCCTCTGGCACTTACCCTCTTTCTGCTTCAAGCTCTACAGTGGGATTCCCTGAGCTTCGAGGGGAGGGATTTGATGCAGACCTCCAGTTTCCCATTTGCTGCTGGAGGAAGGGGGGCACAGTGCTGGTGGGGTGGAAGCAGGGGGACTCATAGGACTCCCTGGTCAGTCAGTCTAGATTAATTGGTGAGCTTCAGGTCAGTGAAGAGATCCTGTCTCCAAGGACTGAACAGCTGTCCAGAGGATGTTACAAACCTGTCCGTGCATACATATGACTGTGTGTTCATAAAAAATGAATATTTGGAAAAAAAATCCCCAAATACTGAACAGATTCAGTCTTTATTTTCTTGTTCTTAAGGTAAGCAGTGCCCTATAACTACTGATACTAGAGGAATATTCACAGTATTGATGTGCTAAGTAGCCTGATGATAATCTAAAGCACAGGGGGGCTATATACAAACACTGTCCTACTTCAGATAAGGAATGTGAGAACCGTAGTGTCTGTGGAGATAAGGGACTCTCAGGCAATTGTGTCTGGAGATGACACAGACAAGCGCCGTACAGACAGAGACTGTGTGCTGAGAGGCGAGATACAGGACGTGAGCTCAACATACAGAACTGGGAATGAACGGTAGGGCTTCTGGAATGTGGACCAAGCATCCCTGATTATTTTAAAGTAAATTACAAGGCAGCTTAGTGCTACACTTACCAAGTACAGTGATTAGCTTCAAGGAGCTGCTTCAAGGTTGCTGAGTTGAGGAGTTTGAAGAACTTGTAAATCAGAACATGGTCATGCCACTTGGATTTCTTCTGTGTCAGCAGCTGGGTGAAGATTAAACTTCTGTAAATCATGGGTCGGTTCTGAATTTCCAGGTTGCTTGGAGCACTGTGAAGAAAGCTCTCAACTGCTTTCAGGCTCATGATGGAAACTTGATAAACTTGTGTCCTATTTCCTTTGGGGGGGGGGAACCTGGGAAGTCATTTATTGGCAGATACTGCTAACCACTACTTTGAAGAGATGGTTTAAGTTGTGTGACATGGAAACTGTTTAAATATTTGTAGGAGATGTGTCAAAATTGTTTGTAATAGTGAATTTATTCTTTAGTGAAGAGTGTCTGTGTACTCCTGAGAAATAAGCCAAGTCACCCTTGCTTTGCTGGAGTTTGAGAAAGTTACTGCATGTATTTATGTGGATGCACCTGACACAGGCTGTGTGGAGAGGTCAGAGGACAACTTTGTACAGGTGTCTACTTCCACCTTTGCATGCGCTCTGAGGCTCACATTCAGGTCTCCAGGTTTGAAAGGCAAGGGTCATCATCATCATGGAGCCATCTCACTGGGCTTCCAGTTCACTAGGTTTCCAGTTGACTCTGGCAATTGAGAAGTGGGAGCCACAACCTTCTGTTGGCTTAAGCAGACCACCGACTATGACACAGGCCTTTTCCGGGGTCATTCCAGATCTAAGAGCTGAGCAGGATGCATCCTTCACTCCGCTCCCCACCTCACAGCCCAGCTGATTCCCAGAAGTCGGACATACACGGAACTCCCTCGGCTGTAACAAAGAATCAAGTTTCCCAGCTCCCATGTCGTCAGTCAAGGCTAGCTCGTTTGTAGTTCAGAATAAGCAAAGGATCGGAACCTTTTACAAACTGTCTTCACTTAAAATTATTTTCAGAGACATTCACAAACTCATAGGCCAGCTGCCGCCATTTCTCATTATCTTATTCATGCTGGGTTGAAAGACTCATGGTTAGCTTGGAAGTTAATGTCTCCGCAATTAAAAAGGCTGGTATGCCATCTGGATCCTCCTCTCTCTGTGGCATCTGTTGTTTTTCTTCTCATACCCTATCCTGAAGGAAAATCCGTGACAGTGCCTGTATGGGTGGATCAGGTGTTCCCAACTATCAAATGCTGGGGTGGCCAGCCCAGAAAGCCCCCCTCAAGTCTTGCTCATCACTCTGGGGGAAACACAAGTCTCCATCCTTCATCTTTGACTACTTGCAGGCTGTAGCATACTAGACTAGCATACTCGAGCCCTTGCTCAGTGCCTTTACACTGCCAACGGAACACCTCTAACCGCAATGATATTTTCAAGTTCTTGTGTCATATTCTGGTGTCTATTTATGCTGATCTCCAAACACTTTAGTCTCACTGTTGGCACAGAAATGCCATGTTTATGTCTAATTATTACTGTGATAGTGTAATGCAATCTTACTGCAAAGAGAACCTCTCACTGACAGCCACAACTCAAGTATTTCCTTTGTAGAAAGATTTTCTCTACTATCTTGGCTTCTGAGAAGCCATCTATTTAATAAATATTTAATAAATATTTTAAAACTCCTGATTTCAGGAGTTTTAAAAAGGAGGAACCTCTGTCCCTTTGTAGTGCTAAAGAGTTTAGACCAGCATCAGATTGGACTCTCATCCGTGTACAAACATACTTGACACTCCTCTCAGCTTTCATACTAATGACTAACTGTGGAATTGTATATACTACTCTAGGATTTGAAGTAAAAACCCCGCAAAGAATGTTTATTTACCTCTGTGCTTAGATAGGAGTTTGGGATAGATGTGGAAAGAGACAAAAACAAAACAATATCAAACCACCAGGCTATCATAGAGTCTCAACCCACTGTGACAGACCTAGGGTAATGCAAATTTGGTTACAGCTCAATTACTTCCCACTTTCTATCCATTGTCAAATGTGAGTTGATGCCATTATGTTCTAGGAGCTGATACCACGGGAGGGAGCATGCAGGTTGATCAGAACCCACAAGTAGTTCCAACTGGGAACTAGAAAGTCAGCTTGGATCTGTAGCACTTCATTGGGCTAGTCTTTCCAAGTTAGAATGGCAAGCAGTTCTCAACCAAGCAAAGGATCTTTGTATTGTACTCGTTATCTTGGAAGTCCAAGGCAACAATGAGACTCAGGGTCTTCTGCATTGATGTTATTCTGCTTGTTGGGGAGCTCAGGGAGAACTAAGATAGCGTCTCGAGACAGTATAGACTTGGATCTGTATTTGGATTACACTATGAATTCCCAAGGTTTACTTGAAGCTGGTAGGGTAGGTGATTTTATTGACCTCACAGTAACACAATGTTTAGTTTTAATGGATGTTTTAATTCGTAATCTCTTAAATACAATGACAAGTTTAGAGTCGATAGTAAGACCTTTTGGGTCTCACTAATCTCATCGGTGGGAGTTGAGCATATAACTTTCTATTACAATGTGATTGACATTTCCTTGACATTGCAGAACTTAGGTATATTATGACATTGGGTCTTCATTCAAATATCCTTTCCTCACTCCTGAAATACATTCTCTCAAATAAAGGGTAATGACTGTGATTTCTCAGGCAGGTTTGAAAAGGAAGGGCAAGCAATAGCTTAGATATAGGCATTTATATACACATACTCAAATATCACATACAGATGCTCATTTATGCATATATATATATACAATATATATACTTATATTTAAAACACAGTGCCATTTTTACTGGTTAAAAGCCAGGCATGGGTGTATTTAACATTGTATTAAATGTACAGAATTGAGATGCTAAGATTGTTCTAACAAACATTATATCTGCAACAAAACTATTGTCCCATTCATAATTCATTTTGAGATTTTAGTTGTTTTCTGGATAGAAGTTGGTCATGTATAATGGATGTGGGACAGAAACTGTGCTGAAGTGGATCATGATTGTCTGGGGCAGTCAGTTAAGAGGCCTCCTCGATTGAGTAAGAGTTGTGTGAATAGACCCTGTTGTCCTATTGACCAGTATTACTATGGATAGATTTCCTTTGTTCCTGAAGGGATCTCTTAGTGGCCTTGCTCCATCACTTAAATACTGGGTGAGTTTGCCATTACCCTGGGAGATGAGCAAACCAGAACTTTGACGTTTTAAGTTTGAGGCCATCACAGTAGAATGTTACCTAGGCACTCCTGGGCTCCTCTGAGACATGACCTGGAACAGGAACTGACATCGTGAGAGTCAGGAAGTCCCAGGTGGGATGATCCTGTATGGGACATGTTGTTGGAGGATGGCCTCTCTCTATGAAGGATGACATTGGCCCTAGTGATGGTAGCAGAAGCAGACAAGGTCTCCAATCGTGAGCTCCAGCATGGCCTCTGTGGGTGGTGTCTAGACTCTGCAACAACTCCCTAGCACCGTGATGCTCCCAGAGAACTTGACCCATGTGTTCTGAGAGCCCCTCATCCCTAGTGTGCTGCTTCTGCTGCTCTGGGCATGGAATTGATGATCTCTTGGCACTTGGAAACAATAGGCAAGTGATAGATCAAAGAGGCTGCCCGTCAGCATGACCAGGTACAAGTGCACTGTTCCTTAGGGGAGGCACCTTCCACCCACAGGGCTGAGACTCTCAGCCCTGACTACTACAAAAACCAAGACTCCACCAGGTCTGCTTTTAGCGCTGGCTTTCCAAGGTGAGCGTCCTCTCCATTGTTGGGATGCTGTGCCACAGGTAATGATGTTTCCTGAGGCTGACTCTTCTCTCGTCCTTGTGTGCCTGGGTGTGAGAATGGCATGGCTGTTATGAGGAAGCTCAAGTGTTACCTTTAGGGAATGGACAAAGGGGTCGCTCCAGTGCAGCGCTGGGCCTTGACCACAGTTCCGCATCATGAAAGAGAGAGATCTCAAAGCACTAAAACCTCTGCAACATGCTAAGACATGCATGCACACACAGACACACACATGGACATACAAACACACAGAGAAACACACACACAGAAACACACACATACACACAGAAACACATGCAGACACACATACACACACAGACACACATGCACACACAGACACACACATGGACATACACACACACAGAAACATACATACATACACACAGAAACACATGCAGACACACATGAACACATAGAAACACACACAGACACACATGCACACACAGAAACATACACAGACACACATGCACACACAGACACACACATGGACATACACACACACACACACAGAGAGAAACACACACAGAAACACACACACATACACACAGAAACACATGCAGACACACATACACACACAGAAACACACACAGACACACAGAAACACACACATACCAGAGCTGCACACACCGCACACAAATACACATACAGATGCATGGACACACACATATACACACAAGAACACACACAGAGGTGCAAACACCAAAAAAATAGACACATGGACACACACATACACAGAGATACACACAACACATACACACAGACACATGGATACACACATGGACATACAGACACACGGACACACAGGCACAGATGTGCAACACATACACACACACACACATACACACACATACAAAACATATGCACTTGTGGTAGTCTGTATACACTACTTCTGCTGACAGAAATCTCAGAAAAGCAGAAATTTCCCAAATGGAATTAAGAGTGAAATAAACAAAAAGCCATAGCACGGTTTCTTTCAGAAAGCCTCGGAACTCCGTGAAACAGCGAGAAGCCCAACCCCACACGAGAGAAGCAAGCCAAAGGCACAGGGACACATGCTTGCTCACTGCATTAGCCTGCAGACTTTCCCGTCAGGCATGGCTGGGCGTTCCACAAGGCCAGCTCAGTTTAAGGTAAGGTAAGGACATCAGAGAATTAATCTCAATCCAGAAATCTTGCTGCTTCTTCCTGTGACCCACGTACTAGGAGCCTCTGATTTTTTTTGGGGGGGGATTCCTTTGAAATTCCATTTTACCCCCAGCAGTAACTATCAAATACCACAATGCTGGGTAACACATTCCCCCCAGCAAAGGAGGTCTTCAGTTCCCTGACAAATGAGTCCATTTGTCTTTTGGTGTGCCCAGAGAGTGAAGAGTTGGGTTATTTCTGAGTTCTAGCAAATAGAGTGCTATAAGTAATTTTTTTCATAATAATTTTTATGATTAAAAGTTTAATATGCTGTATTATTTGTCTGTTGCTGTGATGAAACGCCATTGTAGGAGGAACGGTGGCAGTCACCTCTACTCCTAGACTAGAATATTTTTTCTTCTGCTATAGGGATTGAACTGAGGATCTTGTGCATACTGGTCCAGTGCTCTACCACTGAGCTATATCTCCTAACAGTGAGATCAAGCCTTTTAAGTCTCTTCTTTCTTTTCCCATTAATTTACCCAAATCATTTTTGGTTGGCCCTTGCTGTTAACAGTAGCTGCTCTGTGGGTAGGTATTCTATTTTCTTCTGTTTTATGAAGAATAAACTCTTTGAGACTCGAGTCCTTCCCCAGCCTCAGGCACACTTCAGGTGAAGGGCATGAATCTTCAGTGATGAAAAGTGGAAAGAGTTGTCCTGCCAATGACCATTGCAGAAATGAGTTTTGATGTCATATAGAGACCATTTTACATGCCATAGATTGCCCATAGATCTGTTTCATTTTGGTATAGCTGGGTACTGTTGACTGTAACGGGACAGATGACAGCCCTTGCGGCTTGGCTTGTGCCCAGCTCTTTGTGACTATTACAGCTTTGGAGAGAGAGAGGCAGGATGGAGGTTTTATTTTGTGTGGTTTTGAAGTACTGGAAACCCAGAACAGAATACATATCTACCATTGGGTTGATACCTTTGTTGGTACCAAAACCTTTGGATGACTGCAAGGTCATCACTGCAATGTCCTGTATATCGTGAGTGTGGATGCCATCTGTCACTTGGATAAAATTACAACAGCAACAACGAGAAAGCTTCGGTTCTCCTTTGTCTGGGCTTTGGTTGTGAGACTTGCTGTGTGACTTTTGTTGAAGCGTGCACCAGAGTTAAAAGTGGCTTCACAAAGGTATTGAGGGTCAGTTGGTCCGGAAAGACCAGCTTCCTCAGGCACATGGTTATCAGATTTTTTTTCCTTCCTCCCTTCCCTCCTCCCTCCCTTCCTTCCTCCCTCCCTCCCTCCCTCCCTCCCTCCCTCCCTTCCTTCCTTCCTTCCTTCCTTCTTTCCTCCCTCCCTTCCTTCCTTCCATCCTTCCTTCCTTCCTTCCTTCTTTCCTCCCTCCCTTCCTTCCTTCCATTCTTCCTTCCTTCCTTCCTTTCTTCCTTCCTTCCTTCCTTTTTTGCTTTTTCTCAGATTCAGAGACAAGACAATCACATGTGTCACTGGTAGCGTTGATATTATCATAATAGTTATATTTGCCAAACAAAAATACCAAGAAGTCTCTGCCCACATGAGAGCTTAAGTTTGGAACCTAGAACTTATGGAAAAGCAGGGTATGCATCGCATGTCTTTAACCCTCATCCTTGTGTGTGTGTGTGTGTGTGTGTGTGTGTGTGTGAGAGAGAGAGAGAGAGAGAGAGAGAGAGAGAGAGAGAGAGAGAGAGAGAGAGAGAGAGAGGTTAGAAACAGGTGAGTAGGCAGACCTTGCTGGCCAGCTGTGTAGCTGCAGTGGTGAACATTCAACATGGGTGTGCAACACGCTAACGCACAGAGCGAAGGGGTCTCTGAGGTCTGTTCTAACGTCCCAGAAGCCCAGGCCACCCCGGACTTCCTTCTCCAGGGTACAGCCATTCCATACTTGGAGGCAGAAGCCTATGAAGCTTCTGCAGGAAGAACCACTGGGACTGGAAACAGCACAGGGCCTTGATGAGGCGGGAGAGCAGCCATCAGTTGGCCTCTCCCCGGCCGCCCTCCAAAACTGCCTGACGTGATCTTTTGAGCACAGATGATAAGACTGTGGACTAGTTGTTTCTCCCAACTCTTCAAGGAAGAAAACGTCTGTGCCTCTGAGGCCTCACAGCTCTTTTGGTGGTTCGTCTATATCTTAACATCATGACTCTGCCAGATCGCATCAAGTGTAACTAAAATATAACCGGCCATTCAAATGGCACACATTCTTACTTATAAAAAATGGTATAATGTCTTAAAAGAAATGAATAGGATGATGATGCACACAGTAGGCCTGTTACCAGATTGGTCCACCTAGTTACAGACTATGCTGCTCTATTCTGAAGATGGTTCTCTCTCTCTCTCTCTCTCTCTCTCTCTCTCTCTCTCCCTGTCTCTCTGAGGATATATATATATATATGCATATATATGCATATATATAATGTCTAAGAATATGGAATATATGCATATATGTATAAATATACATGCATATATATTTGTAAATGGTCCCAGTGAACACTCTTTTAACCATGCCTCCATGTCTTTCATGTTCTTGAAGCTAGTTCAGGTCAACAGACTTTACTGTCAAGACCTGAGACTGAGTATGGTACCTTATGTCTGTAATCTAGTATTAGGAAGGGCATAGGCAGGAGAATATCTGTGAGTCTGAGGTCAAGCTGGTCTACATAGTACTTCTATGCCAGCCAGAAAGGCATAGCAAAACCCTGTCAAACAAAACAAAACAACAAACAAAACAAAACAAAACTGGATTCAAAGCACGGCACAAAGCATTCATTCACATCATTCATCCTGGGAAGCTCAAGCCTGGTCTTCTTTTGTTTGCTAAACACAACCTAGAGTCCCACACTTATACACACTCGTCCTGTGGTTTCCCTCTGCTAAGAATACCGTTCCTGCTCCTGCACCTGGTGAACCTTGTCCCTCTGAGTTGCCTGCTGACAGGAAGCAGCCTTCCTTTCCTTTCCTGATTGTCCGTACAGCCTTGTGTAGACAGGCAGGGTGGCCCTGGCACTGCTACTACTGTTTCAGTGTGGGGACAGTCATGGAAACTATGCCAGAGACTTACCAGCCATCGATTGTGACTGACGCTATTGCGTGTCTGGGTAAATAGGCATCTCCTTGAGATGTTGCTGAGGACTGTGTGGATATGTTCTCCACGGTGGAATTGTGGAACAGCGTGTTGATTTCCTTTTCATGAGAAATCACTGTAGTGTTTTCCACAGCAGCCCATGCACTGAAAGGTCCCATGTCTGTCTTCACCAAGTCTGTACATTTGCTCGCTCTTGCGTTCTCTCAGTATAAAAATCATCGTGATGGGTTGACGTAATACCTCACTGTAGCCTTAATTTGCATTTCCTGATGATTAGCAATGTGGAGCATTTTCCCGTACGCTGATTGGTTCTTTCTACACCATCTTCAGCAGAAAGTCTGGTCAAGTCCCTTTGCCCATGTTTTACTTTTTCTTTTGTTGGTGTTTTGAGTCATCAATGTTACTTGGGAACCTTTAGCAGGTCTGTGACTTGTATCTCTCCCACTGTGCAGGTGGTTTTCTTCACTGTTGATTCAGACAGATATTAAATTTAAAGGCAATTGTAGTGTCGAGGCTTAGTAATGAAAATTTCTTAAATGTTATAGAAACATAAGTCCTCAAAAAAATAACCATATCTGGATTTCCTTGAAATAGTCTAACCATGTTGTCACCTTTGGGTCCTACCTAAGTTGACAAATAGGGCCAGAGCAGTCACAACATCAGGTATTGACTCTGGATACTTACCCAAGAAGACCAATCTAGATCAAAGGGAACTTAAGCACTCCAGCTCTGTAGAAGGGAGGCTATAGTCAAAGACTTGGGACTCTTTAGCCTCAGCTCAAGTCAGAGAGAACTAGAGAGGGGGACCTTGAAGTCGCAGAACCAAAGTGGGCAGGTGATGCACAATGAACTCAGTCATTACAGAACAGACACGGAGACACAAGACATTGACCTAATACCTAATGGGTATTTAAAAAGCTAGTCTATCCAAGTAAGACAGAGGACTGTGTCAGCTACGCTTAGCACAACTTAACATAACTTTCCTCCTCAAAACATCCATTTACAGCAAGCAACCAGTTTGCTTTATTTTTACAAAATGTGCTACTGTAAAACTGACAAAAAGGTAACTTGCATGTAATGAGGACTTACTAGCCAGTGTCACACTCAAAGCTTTATGTGAAGCATCTCAGTTGACCCACACATTTGTCAACTCAGACCTAGAAGATTACTGGAGAACAGTTGCCTAAGTCCTTCATGTGCAGAAACGACCACAGCATCAAAAGACAGGAAAGTCCAGTCACAGATAGGACTAGAATTCCACTGAGTTCCTTCCTTCCTCCTTTTTCCTTCCTTCCTTCCCCCTTCCTTCCTTCCTTCCTTCTCCTTCCTTCCTTCCTTCCTTCCTTCCTTCCCTCCTTCTTTAGAGACAGGATCTCCTTATACAACCCAGGCTGGCCTTGAACTCCCTCTGTATTCCAGGGTGGTCTTCAGTTCCTGCCTCTGCTTCCTAAGTGCCGGGATTTCGAGCAGGAAGGACCACATCTGGCACTCCAGTGAAGTCTAAATTCAAATTCTTCCCACATCATCCAGTGAACTCTAAACATTCTCTTCTTTCTTCAGTCAGACAATGTTAAGGTATTTGTCTGAAACCCATATACACAAAATGAATACTTAGTTCCTCTGCACTAACACAACAGTCATGATTAGTTCCCAGACCTGTTACTATTTATTGTCATAAACACGGTCTGAAACACTAGGGCCTTTACTCTCTCCAGGCTGTGTGAGTAGGAATGCCAGGATTTCAGGAGTGGCTCATTGAGTCGTCCCTGTTCAAGCTCTCTCCTCCATCTGCAGGCAGGCTGTTGCACAGATGGAAGATCTACTTCCAAAATGGCACTCGTGTGGTTCTTGGCAGGAGCCTTGACAATCCCTCACTTCAGAAGCCTGTCTATTGGCACTTTGCTTCCATGCCACCCAGTGGAGAGTGGCTCCATTTCTTGAAAAGGTATCTAAGAGTTTGTGATCAGATAATAACAACAGCTTCCTGCCTTGAGTATCTTCTCCCTTTCCTACTCCCTTCCATAGACCGGAGTCTCCCAGTCTCCTTGTTTTTCAATGTGCCTCTCAAAGGGAGACATGCAGCAGGAGAAGGAATATTTTCATGACATCAGGAACGGCTTCAATCCTCTCGCAACCCTGAGTTAGAGGACAGGAGACAGTGCAGCCTGAGGAAACCTGGAGGCAGCTCACTTTGATGCTGTTGTCAAGTCAGATGCTGCATTAAAGAGAATATTTCCTACCTCAACACTTTTCCCCCCTCCCTTTTTGGCTTGTCCATGTGAGTGTATATGTGTTACATATGTGTGAGCACACAAGTGTGCTGGTGTCTGTTGAAGCCCAAGGCCAATACTGCCTTGATTGATCTCCACTTTATTTACTGAGGTAAAAGAGTCTTTTACTGAGCCTTGACTTTGGCTAGTATAGCTAGCCAGCTTACCCTGGAGTTTCTCTGTCTTATCCAGAGCCCTGGGATTACAGTGCTGGCCCATCCAGGGCTTTTCTGTGGGTGCTAGAGATCTGAATTCATAGTTGGTTGAAAATCTACTGAGCCATCTCCCCAGCCCCTACATTTCTCATTACATGAGATAATGTGTATTGTTTATTGTCGACACCATTTTGAATTGTGCTTTCTTGCTGCTCTCAGTGGAAGGCCACACAGCCCCAGCGCTTGGCTTGTATGGGATTCAAGATCTGCTCCAAGTTTAGAGTTAGTGTTTTCCACGTCTTTTCAGGACAAAACAGCATTGCTCATTCAGAACAGCCCAGCCTTATGAGGACATCCCAGTATAAAATGGAGAAAGGGAGCTTCCCCCCTACTTCTTCATTGAGAAAAACATTTGCTCTCACCCCAAAATGTTTTCCAGTTATTTTCATTATTTTCTGTCATATTGACAATTCTAAGTTTGGGATGACGGGTAGGAAGAAGAGGGAGGTCAGAGCCTGACTCGTTTCGAATCCTCCGCTTACTCTATACCCTGGTGTCTAAGCCACTAGCTGCTCCCAGCCTTCTCTAACCAGCCAAATCTTCCTCCCTCTCAAGAGCTTCAAGTCACATCTTGTTCAAGGAATTGGAGTGCACAGCAGTTCACTTCACTTTGATCTATAATTCCTCTGGAGTCAGAATAACACATTTGCTAACCACCTGGAGACATCAGTGGGTTATAAATTCCATATTGCTTTTCTCTTATTCCTTGTCTTCCCTGGTACATTCTAAACTCTTCCGAGGTCCAAGGCTCCAGATGGTGGCTACCTTCTCTCGATGAATGTTTGCAATTAGATTCTGAGACAGTGACTTGAAAGAAGTGGAAATGTGCAAATAGAAAGGGGGACTCAGAAGCCTAGAAATGTATTGTACTAATCTGCTCTTAGGATTTGTAAAGTGATGGTCTGGGTGTGGTGGGATATCTGTGCCTTAGGATGACTAAGGAAGACATGTTTCTCCACCATATCTGCATCCCAGTATCAGAAGGGAAAGGCGAAAGGAACTGAGGTAGATGCTGACTTTCTGTGCTTTCAGACTTGACTGTGTATAATGCTTGGCTTTCCATAGCGTTTCCTCAGACTATTTCCTAATGCCTTTAGTCATGGTCTGATTCACTCCAACGTTTTCATCCTATGAGCAGTGATTCTAACCACTGCCCCTCAGGGTTTAAAGTAATAGTGAGGGCCACGGAACAACCATCATTATCAAGACATTTCTCTGAAGGTTCCAAGTGGGCCTGATAAATGGTCACAGTAGAACACCGGGTGATTGCTGGGGTCAATAGCCTCTGCAGGGACCTCTCACTGTCCTTGCAGAGTGTCCTATTAAATGCTGCACTGTTCCCTGAGCACCATGCATGCCTTCAGGCATGTGGCTAGAATGGTAAATTCCGTGTCTACAGTCATCTCCTTCTGGAGGACTGAGAAGGGATCAAGTTTCAAGAGCTACTTCTGGAATGTTTGAAGTCTCCTTTCTCGAATGATTCCTTCATGGATGCAGGCACACAGAATGAGCGAAGAGGCTTGAGATCTACTCACTGAGATCAGAATTTCTTTTTTTTTAAAGATTTATTTATTATTATATGTGAGTACACACCAGAAGAGGGCGTCAGATCTCATTACGGATGGTTGTGAGCCACCATGTGGTTGCTGGGATTTGAACTCGGGACCTTCGGAAGAGCAGTCAGTACTCTTAACCGCTGAGCCATCTCTCCAGCCCCCGAGATCAGAATTTCTAATCTTACATTTTCAAAAGGTTATATGTATGAGTGTTTTGTATGCGTTTATGTCTGTGTACCACATGAATCCAGGAACAGTAGAGGCCAGGAGAAGGTGCTTAGGTACCCTGGGACTGGAGTTACATATGATGTGAGGTGTCATATGGGTGCTGGGAATCGAACCCAAGTCCTCTGGGAAAGTAGCCAGTGACCTCAGCTTCTCATTTTCCTAGCCCCAGCATTTTTATTCTTTATATGTAAAGAAAATGTGGATTGAAAGTTACTCGGTTAAAATGTAAGACTTTTTTTTTCCTCGACATCTTTTAGAAGAGACATGGCTTTTTAAAAAAAAAAATCTGGTTCTTCCATTTTTTCTAATATTTTGTTTTAGTCTTTGTCTCATTGCATACTTTTCCTGGATTCTTCTAAAAAGGACCCTGTCCACCTCCATACTTTTCGTATTGGCTTTATTAGCAGTGTCACTCCCCACTGATGTCCCCAATGTGAACAAAGGCCAGAACAATAACAGGCTCCATTTTTTAAACTTTTATTTAATTTAGTTAGTTTGTGTGTTTATTTATTTATTTAGTATATGCCCCTGTGTGTGTGTGTGTGTGTGTGTGTTCCTGTACAGGCACATGCATTTATAGTGTAGCATATGGTGGCCAGAGGTCAATGCCAGATCCTTTCTTCCATTGCTTTCTACCTTCCTAGAAGCTCTCATTGGATTTAGAGCTGCCATTGTCTAGAATGGCTGACCAGTTTAACACTGGTCAGCTCCTCGGGTCTCTATTTCCCAGCTCCTGGATTACAGTCACTTGCTGCCACACCAGGCTTTTTGTGCAGATGGTGAGGATCTTAACTCCGCAGCTCCTGTTTGTGCAGTAGGTACTTTGCCCACCAAACCACCTTCTCAGCCCCACCATGTTTCAGTTTTTATTCCTGTAGGCTCACAATGATTCCTTACAAGACGAAACGGGGTGCCAGCTTTTTTGATGTTTCTTCAGAACGTTGTATTAGGACACTGCTTTTATTATCTCCCTTCATAAACCCCCAGCCCCTCCCAAAGGACTTCTGTGCATCTCTATCTCTGGGCTTCCCACTCCCCATACCTAGCTCTTTGCGATAATAGTTCTGACTTAGCTCACAATGGAGACCAGTGTGAACGTTGGTTTAACTTTGGTTTACCTAATGCACAGACAGAAGTGAGAGACCAACGCCTCAGCTGTGCTGCCCGAGTTTTTCTGTATCACCACCCAAATCCCCCGAGTTTGGTTAAAAAAAAACCTGAAGGTCTTCTAACTTTATCTTGAGGGGCTCAATATATATCCACATATAACCAGACTCTAAAACAGAACTCAGAAACAACATATTACCTATTAGTAATGATATCCAGATCTCATTGTGTTTGAGATCACAGATCCTCGGTCCCACCTTAGACAACAGAAACAGACTCTTAGACAAAGTCGTGCTTAGGAATCTTTATTCCTGATACTCCGCCTCAGACATTCACACATGTGTATCAGTTGGAGCCAAGCACACAGATCGATGCTGAGTGTCAAGGAGTCACTTCTGATTTAAGTGTGTGCCTCAGGTTTTATTTTCGAAGTCTCAGAAACAAGAGATGCAATAAAGACAAGAGTGACAGGGGACTTTTTTGTTTCTGCTACAGAATTTAGTAGTGAACACAGCCTGACTCCTACCTAGATAAATAGACAGCCTCACACTGGAGCCTTATTACCTCATTCAGTCCTGTCTAGCCTTCAACAAAATATACAGTCTTATGATGAAGGAGGTTTGTTGAAGTTGCCATTCCGTGTTTGGCCTTAGGCATAAAAAAAACCAGGATATAAGAAATTTGTGTCACAGATACATTTCTTCACTCATCAATTTATTTATGATTACATGCCCTTTCTGTTGTCAGAGATTCCATTTCCTATTACCAGAGGTCACAGATTTACTGAAAACTAGGTGACTTCTTTTTTTACTTTTTGAGGCAGGTGTCATGGTGTAGCCCAGGCTGAATTTGAACTCAGGATCTTCCCACTTCAGCTTCACAAAGTGTTGGGGTTGCAGGCAAGCATCACCATGTCCTGCTCTGGTTGGATTTCTTCTCCGTGACCAAAAAGTCTTCACCATCGCCCTTTCAAACACCCTGCTTTGTTATCCCCTCTGCAATACAGAATCCCTGAGGAGGAGGAGGAGCTACGTCTTAGAGGCCGTGAGTACTTCCAAGTGACCATGACTTGTTGCTGTAAAGCACTTCTCAGAACAGCACATTTATTACGTGAAGGACAAGTGGAGAGGGCTCGTCTCACTACAAAGATAAGAGCAGGACTGACATTCCCGGTGACTCATGGGTAGAGGTGGGTATTAGTTCATCCATCAATGGCAGAATTCATTTTGAAAGTTATTTGTAGCAAGCAGATGACTCGGTTGGGAAAGTGCCCTCTACATAAGCACAAGAGTGTGAGTTTGAATCCCCAGCACACAGGTTAAGAGCCAGGCATGGCTGCAGCACGGCAACCCCAAAGCTGCAAGGTAGAAGCAGCATCCTGGGCTCTTCTGGTCAGTCCAGCTCATCGATGAGCTTCAGGGTCATTGAGAGACCTTGCGTCACAGGGAAGGTGGATCTAATGTCAACTTCCAGGCTCTACATGCAGACGCATACATGTGTATATGCCCCACCATGTGCATTAAAGAGTGAGTTAGTTGTATTTCTTTGAATGTTAAAGCTATGTTGTGTGTCCCCGGGTATACCTTACAGCTAATTAACACTCAGTAAAAACTGTGGAAATGAGTCCCTTTCTGAATTCTGATACTATGGAGAGTCGAGAGTGTGGTCTTTGGGTACTGTTCAAGCACTCCTGCTGCCGTCTGCTTTGTCCTAATCTGGTCCTTTGTCCTGTAGCAGATGCTAAAGCTGTACTTCCTCGTGTCAATGACCTTGGTGACAGATTCAGGACATAATGCCTTCTAGCTGGGGGAGGGAACTGGACAATGAAAAATCTGAGAAATGAGCCCAACTCAAGACCAAAGTGAACCATTCCTGGATGAGACGCGGGCTACGGTTGAAGGGCTCAAGGAGAGAAGTGTGTGTTATCAGCGGGATTGCAGCCCAGAATCTAGAGCGAAAATGGAGGAGTAGGCACTGAATGACTGCATCTGGGTCCTTCAAACTATACTTCAGAGCAAGTCAGGATGCCACAGAGCCATTACTAGGCAGGTCCAGTCATGTGCCCAGGTACGTACTGACAGGAAAGAAATCTCTCATTTTACCCCCCAAAGCCTTACCCTGACACTAGCTTATCAGAGGTTCTACTACATCTTACGTAGGTCACCTTCGAGCCCATTGGAATAATGACCCCTAAAAATAGAATTCACTTCAGAAGTAACAGCAGAGCATTTAGTAAGTCGATGTCTAGGCACCTGTCATCTAATAGTCACAGATGTCACATGAACAGTTTGCCAGAATTTCCCCCATTTACCGATGGGTAGACTGATGCAGGACTTCATTGCCTTGCTGGTCAGGAGCTGAGAGCAGAGTCTCTAACCCAGAACTCACACATTCCAGACAACGTGCTGCTGTCAAACTACAAGGATTATGTCTTGATTTAGGAAACATTCAGAGAGAAGAGAGAGGAAGGAAGGACTCACAAGGCCGAGCGTTACCAAAGCAATGCCAAGGGGCGTGAGACGGGGCCAGACAGGAGCCTCAGATGGTGGTAGTAAGGTCCTGACTGCTTGGGAGCGCACCAGGCCAGCATGGAGGAGTTTGTGCATGGAGTCCAGGTCTCAGGCTCAGTCTGACCCTGGCTGGAAGTGGCAGGGTGTGGCCTCAGCACCCAAGTTGGATGTCATGCCTTGACCTCTTTGTATTTTCCTCCAAGCCCTGGGGTGGGGAACTTCATCTGTTTAAGAGAATTTTAGTAAAGACTTCCACTATTTTCCCACAAATGTTATAATAGCGACAAGAGTTTCAAATCTTATAGTGTGAGCTGCAGATGCTAGAGCACATGACTGCCCCTGAGACAGGAGTATGTATGTAGCTTTCACATGTAGCTGGGCTAACCTCACTGTGTGAGGAGGAAGGACTGTGGGCTTCCCACCTACTCGGGAATAGACTCATTTCCAAAGAAAGGTTTATAAAGCTTCTGAAAAGCATTGGAGTTTTTAGGGGTTTGTGTGGTCATCTTCCAGAAAGTTCCCAAAGAGGAATTTCCTATGTTCTTGTTAACAACAACAAAATCAATGAAAATTGAGTTCAGTTTGGGAGGGGAGGCTGTGTTTAAAGAAGCCCAACATGGTAGTTCATGCCTTTAATCTCAGCACGTTGAGAAATAGTGGAGGGCAGACCTCTGTGAGTTTGTAGCCTTCCTGATCTACGTAGAAAAGTCCCAGATTAGTTAGGGCTATGTGGTGAGACCCAATCTCAAAACAAGCGAACAAACGAATAAATGAATAAATCGATAAAATGGAGAGGCAGCCTTCAGTACAAAAATAAGTATGTGGCCAAAGATACAAATGGAGGTGTTAGCTTATAAGAAGGAGATCCCACCCAGGTCCCCACTGCCCACTGTTCATGACAATAGGGAACAGGAGGGTGTGGGAAGTCCTTAGTCCTGACTACTTGGTTGCAAATGGCAGCTGATTGATCCAGTCTGGGTAGCAAAACGAATCTCTCGAGGGGGACTGTTTATCTCGGCAGCTGAAACTGGAACATTCCCAGGCTTGTGCTTCGTGCTTCTCCCAGGAACTCGGAATACATGGCACCCCCACCCCCACCCCAAGTCAGCAGACATTTCCCAGGGTGCTTTCTGAACTTAGTCCTAACCTGGTAATCTGAAATCCTTCTTGAATGTCAAGCTTTTCTTTGTTAAAAGTGTTTTAAACTTTTGTTTGTTCCTTTGTTTTAAGACAGGGTTTCTTTGTGTAGCCCTGGCTGTCCTGGAACTCTGTAGACCAGGCTGTCCTCAAACTCAGAGATCTGCCTGACTCTGCCTCCTAAGTTACAGGATTAAAGGAGTGTGCTACCAGCTCCCGGCTTTACATTTTTTTTTGAAGTCCTATTTTAGTTTTCTGTATTTTATTTTTGTTTTTTTGAAAATGAATATTTTACCTGCATGTATGTATTGCACCATGTACATGCCCGGTGTCCACAGAGGTCATTTTCGGGCTGCTCTGTGGGTGCTGGGAATCTAACATGGGTTCTCTACAAGAGCACCCAGCACTTTTAACCACTAAGCATCATCTTTCCAGTACATTAAACTTTTTTTTTTAACATATATCATTCATCCACCCATCTATCCATCCATTTAGTGTGTGGAGTAGTTCGTGTGTGCCAGGATACACAGAGGTTGGAAGACAAATTGTGAGAGTAGTAAATTATTTCCTTCCACCATGTGGGCTCTGGAGATCAAATTCAGATCATGGTTATTGACAGCAAGCACCCTTACCCACCAAGCCATCTTACTGGCTCAGGCTTTCCTTAAAGTTTACATTTCCTCTTTTGATTAAAATCTGTTGGCGGTCAGCACCGATGACTGATTAGTTATTTACCATCATGGAGTCGGTGTGGTTAGTTGTTCTGGTGGTCTGGACTCATCCAGACTTGTATTGAAGTCCTTGTGTCTAGCCTAGATCTAGTTGAGCAACTGGGACTGATTTCTAAGAAGGAAACCCAGATGCCTATTAGATCTGATTCTGGGTTAAAGTGGTTCAGTTTCTGCCCATCTTAACAACTGCTCTACTCAGAGAACTTATGAGTAGATGAAGAGTAAATCTTTTAGTGTTGGTATTGGGTGACAGACTCAGGGGCTTATAACCCCAAGGCTTGAGAAGTCGAGGCTCTCCAGGCCAGAAGCATCACTCAAGCATCTCAAGTTGGAGGCTTACTGTTCTTGGCTTTAATTACCAGTGACCTGGCATTTGCCAGCTACTGTGGTACTTTGCCTTGCTTCAGCAGCAATCAGTGCCAGCCAAATCAGTGCCAGATTGAAAGTATTGGGTACTGGGTCCCCATCTCCTAACTATAGCTAGTGCCATAGTTCTTAAACTGAAGGCTTCCCTTCACCTTAGCGTTAAGGGTCTTTTGGACACTTGGTGTTGGATCTCAACGTTAGAGTTTGGCAGCTTCCCAGAATTCCTCTAGCCCGAAGCTCCTGTTTTGTGTCTTCACAGCCTCTATGTGTCCATCTTCCTTCATTAGTTCTGCTGCCTCTGCTCCCACTGTCTCTGACTCCAGCTACTGTCACAAGAAATCTGTTCGCCACATTGCCACTTCTGGCAGAGCTCCCACCATCACCTCCCAGCTTTTGCTGCCGCTACGTCCACCGCTGACACCTTTCTGTCTCCTCTTTTCTGTTACCAAATCATCCTACTGTACTTAAAATAAAAATCAAGGCAAACCCAGGAAAAGACAGCTAGTTATTGGGCCCGCTATGCCATTCCAGGGGATAGTACAAGAAAGTATCTCCCAGCTGACTCAAAAAGTGAACTGACAGCTATAAGAGGAACATCTGTATCATACTCGACTCCCCCAAGGCTCATGGAAAAGAGGGCAGAAAGACTGTAAGAACCAGACAGAGGTTATGGAGAACTTGGCAGAAACACGGTCTTCTGGACAGGACCAGATGTCTACACTCATGAGCTCACAGCTGATGTGAGTACCTGTATAAGACTTGTACAAGACCAAGCCAGTCAATATGCATCATGGTGGGTGGAGGGGCTCCATGGTGGTTTCTGGAAGAAGGAGAGTCAGTTTTCTTTGAGAATGTGGTCCCTGGTAGGTCAGCTATGCTCCAGAGAACGGCCCCACATCCATGAGTACGTGGGCAGCGCAAACTGGAATCAGTGGGCTAGAACAAAAAAAAAAAAACAAAAAGAGAGAAATAGCACACAGTTGGGAGGGGGTGGATCTGGGAGGGATTAGGGGATGTGTGGGGTGTGAATAAAATCCATTGTCTGCACATACAAAATTCTCAAAAGTTTAGGAAAAGTATGATATTAATGTGTTCTGAAAGTGAGCAGTTTAGTTACATGGACAGGAACAGTTCTGACAAACATATTTATATCAATCCTAGCACAGCCCTTTAGGCAAAGAAGGAACTGTGCCTGCACCAATCACACCACAGTAATTCATGCAAATGAAAGACTGTGCTCACACCAATCACAGGCTTTCTAATGGCCTATGAGGAAGTGCTCTCCTTTGACTTGAGTAAGAATAGCTGCAGGAGTTGTGAGGTCATTTAAAGTTCACTGAAGCTTGACTTATGAATTGTTTTACTTTCCCAAGGCTGCCAGGCTGTCTGGAGTGGTCAGTCCTGGCTGGAACACGACCTCTGAGACTGCTGGGGTGTTCTCAGAGTGCTTGTAAAATAACCAAAACAGCCCTGCTGCCATGCCAGCGTTCCAGCCAGTTGATAGTAACAGCACCGCCTGACTGACAGGCCTCTGAACAGGGCTGCCAAGTGCAAGGGAAGAGCCTATCAAACGGCAAGCACTTGACAATTCCAATCATTCACAGAAAGCAATAAGGAAAATGTAACTCAGTATTGGTATTTCTAGCTGTATTGAACAGTCCTTGACAGCAGTTAACAACGCTTGAATAGTCCTTCGCTTCATGCCACAAGAAGAAGGGAGTCCTTCTGGTCTTTCTCAGTTGGCATGAGTACTCAGTCACAAGATGTTGAATTAACATGATTCTAGTGGAGGGCTCTTATTTAAAATTTTATTGAGGTCAAGGGGGTGGCGCATGTCTTCAATCCCAGCACTTGGGAGACAGGCAAATAGATCTCTGTGAGTTCCTGGATAGCCTGGTCTACATAGTGAGGGCTATGTAGAGAATAACTGTCAAAAAAAAGAAAGAATGAATGAAAGAAAGAAAGAAAGAAAGAAAGAAAGAAAGAAAGAAAGAAAGAAAGAAAGAAAGAAAGAAAGAAAGGAAAGAAAGAAAAGAAAAGAAACCAAACACAGCTCTGGGACTGTGCAGTGGGCGAAATGACATACTCTTTGATAATCGCTTACGGAATGCAGTGGATGTACCTGATAATGTGAAAAAAGCCTATCACCAGGTGTCTGTGAACCAAAGTTTCACCATGGACAAACTAAAGTGTATGGATGCTGACATAGATTAAACCTTTGCTGTATACAAGTCTCTGGAATATGAATCTCTTGGCTTGGAGCTTACTGTCAGAGATTAGTTTCCACTGACTCTCCTTAGGAGCTGCCCAGCTTTGCATATGATTATACATTCTTTACCAGAGGGCTTGTCTTTGACACATTCTATGGAAATCTTTTGAAAGTTGATGCCTATGAAAACCTCTGGTTTTGTGCACATGGATTTAACTTCATAAGAGGACCAAAGACTAGAGAGCAATCTCCAAATAAATTTATCCTAGGAGATGACACAGAATGTGTTACATTCTGAACACACTATTCAATCTTCCAGAGACTGTTGACCTGACTAGTTGATTTTTTTAATTTACTAATTTTCCCAGATATACCAGTTGCAACACAGGATTTAAAGATGGGAACCTCTTCATATCCTACTGGAGGGTATGAGAGACATAGCCACTAGGTCCATTACAAAGGTTCCTGTCTTAGTCAGGGTTTCTATTCCTGCACAAACATCATGACCAAGAAGCAAGTTGGGGAGGAAAGGGTTTATTCCGCTTACACTTCCACACAACTGTTCATCACCAAAGGAAGTCAGGACTGGAATTCAAGCAGGTTAGGAAGTAGGAGCTGATGCAGAGCTCATGGAGGGAGGCTACTTACTGGCTTGCTTCCCCTGGCTTGCTCAACCTACTCTCTTGTAGAACCCAAGACTACAAGCCCAGGGATGGCACCATCTACAAGGGGCCCTCCCCCCTTGATCACTAATTGAGAAAATGCCCCAAAGCTGGATCTCATGGAGGCACTTCCCCAACTGAAGCTCCTTTCTCTGTGATAACTCCAGCCTGTGTCAAGTTGACACACAAAAACCAGCCAGTACAGCTCCCTTTAGGAAAAGACAATTAAAAATCTTGAGAAGTGTATAGTCAAAGATGGGAAGTTGCCATTGCTCCTTAGTAGTCACATGAAGGGAGTACGGAAAGTTGTTTCTTGCTACTTACAGTGACTATAAATACACAGATAAAATCATGACTTACTTGTTTGAGTAACCACATGCCCCAAGCCTGGGAGCTCCCATCAACCCCAGCAGTCTTACTTTGGTCTGATTTTGGATGCACCGAAACCATTTCTTTTTTGAGAAGGCACAGTACTATATCAGGTGGATACTTAAACTGGGAAACTGAATACACATACACACACAGGCTCTCTGCTGAATGGCATCACCTACTCAGGAGATTCATCTGATAGTCTGTGATCTGTTAGGAGCCAAGGGCAAAGGCATTTTGTATATTGGAGATCACATTTTTTTTTTGAGATATTTTGAAGGCACTAAGTGTATATGACCAACATCAGGGCTGGAATGTACCCTGGGACACTCAGACGATCCTTGGGGTCAGGAAGGGTGGCATTAATGGGGTCACGTGATAGATGGGTGGGAACTAGTTCTTTGGCATTAGAGCCTTCTGGTGGAGTTGACTCTAGCTAGCATCCTCTGAGAGAAGAGATATCGGCTCAAGCTTCCAGAAAATTATTTCCCAGAAGACTTATGGGAACAATGGAGTGGACAAAGGACACTGATCTTCAGAGAGGGTTCCACTGGGAATATGGATAGGCATTTGGGGAGTGTCACAGGTTTGTAAGCAGCCCCAGCTATTTGAGTAAATTCAGAACTCTGGGGCAGGCACATTGAAAGAGTATCAGGGTTCAAGACAGAATCATTTCAGTGTCAGTCAGAGCTCTGACGAGTTCGTGCTCAATTTCATTTCTAATTCTACTTGGTTGGTTTTATGCAGGGCAAAATGTCTTCCAAATGTCCCTAGAGTACCCCTAGATCCATTTATAGGGGAAGAGTACAGTAGTCTTAGCAAGGTTTAATTTTAGCCAGTGATTGTATTTAAGACAGTTCTTTATTTTGTTGAAACCTGAGGACAGCCAGGTTTATTGGTTCTCTTAGAGCACAATCTTGCTCCTCCAGGGCAGACTCTAGTCAAGCCACACCCTCATCGGTTTTCTGAGCCCTGATGTCACCTCGGCTATGTGCTCAGGTGACACACATAGGGCAGTCGAACTTCTCAAGCATAGCGCTTTTCTGTGTATCAATACAAAATACGCACGTTGAGAACGGGGATCCTGCTCTGAAGCACTTGGAGACAGAGCGTTTACAATTCTGTCTTTCTGCAGATTGTGAAATATTTGCAGAGCCGTAATGAGACGATTGGATGGAGGAGCCCAAGACTAAACATGCAATCCGTTAGCATTTCCCATGTGCCTAGTATACAGAACCCAAAGCTAACTTACATAACACGGTCAACAATTTTGAGTATGAAGCAAAGTTTTTTTTTTTTTTTAATTTTATTTTATTTTATTTTTTTAATTTACATTCCAAATCACTTCCCCTTTCCCGTTTCCTCCCTCCCCGAAAGTCCCATAAGCCCCCTTCCCTCCCTCTTTTCTCCGTTCAACCCCCTCTCATTACTCTGTCCTGGCGTTCCCCTACATCCAGTCTTTCCAGGACCAGGGGTCTCTCCTTCCATCTTTTTAGAAATCTATTGATATGCTGATTGTGTCTAGGGTATTCTGAGATTCTGGGTCAATATCCCCTTATCAGTGACTTCATACCATGTGTGATCTTTTGTGATTGGGTTACCTCACTAAGGATGATATTTTCAAGTTCTGACCATTTGCCTAGGAATTTCGTGAATTCATTGTTTTTAATTGCAGAGTAGTATTCCATTGTGTAAATATACCACATCTTCTGAATCCATTCCTCCGTTGAGGGACATCTGGGTTCTTTCCAGCTTCTGGCTATTATAAATAAGGCTGCTATGAATATAGTGGAGCATGTGTCCTTATTGCATGCAGGTAAAGTCTCTGGGTATATGCCCAGGAGTGGTATAGCCGGATCCTCCGGAAGTGTCATGCCCAGTTTTCTGAGGAGCCGCCAGACTGCTTTCCAGAGTGGTTGTACCAGCCTGCAATTCCACCAGCAGTGGAGGAGTGTTCCTCTTTCTCCACATCCTCGCCAACAACTGCTGTCTCCTGTGTTTTTGATCTTAGCCATCCTGACTGGTGTGAGATGGAATCTCAGGGTTGTTTTGATTTGCATTTCCCTAATGACTAAGGATGATGAACATCTCTTTAGGTGCTTCTCAGCCATTAGATATTCTTCAGGTGAGAACTCTTTGTTTAGCTCTGTACCCCATTTTTTAATAGGGTTACTTGCCTCTCTGGAGTTTAACTTCTTGAGTTCTTTGTATATCTTGGATATTAGCCCTCTGTCGGATGTAAGGTTGGTAAAGATCATTTCCCAGTTAGTTGGTTGCCGCTTTGTCTTTTTGACAGTGTCTTTTGCCTTGCAAAAACTTTGTAATTTAATGAGGTCCCATTTGTCTATTCTTGATCTTAGAGTATAAGCTATTGGAGTTCTGTTCAGGAAATTCTCCCCTGTGCCCATATGTTCAAGGTTCTTCCCTAGTTTCCCTTCTATTAGTTTCAGTGTGTCTGGTTTTATGTGGAGATCTTTGATCCACTTAGAATTGAGCTTAGTGCAAGGAGATAAGGATGGGTCAATTTGCATTCTTCTGCATGTTGACCTCCAGCTGAGCCAGCACCATTTGTTGAAAAGGCTATCTTTTTTCCACTGGATGGTTTTAGCTCCTTTGTCAAAGATCAAGTGACCATAGGAGTGTGGATTCATTTCTGGGTCTTCAATTCTGTTCCATTGATCTACATGTCTGTTACTGTACCAATACCATGCAGTTTTTAACACTATTGCTCTGTAGTACAGCTTGAGGTCCGGGATACTGATTCCCCCAGAGGTTCTTTTACTCTTGAGAATAGTTTTAGCTATTCTGGGTTTTCTGTTATTCCAGATGAATTTTTGAATTGCTCTTTCTAACTCTATGAAGAATTGAGTTGGGATTTTGATGGGGATTGCATTGAATCTGTGTATTACTTTTGGTAAGATGCTCATTTTTACTATATTAATCCTGCCAATCCATGAGCATGGCAGATTTTTCCATCTTCCGAGGTCTTCTTCAATTTCTTTCTTCAGAGACTTGAAGTTCTTGTCATACAGATCTTTCACTTGTTTGGTTAGCGTCACGCCAAGATACTTAATATGGTTTGTGGCTATCGTAAAGGGTATTATTTCTCTTACTTCTTTCTCAGCCTGCTTATCCTTTGAGTATAGGAAGGCTTCTGACTTGCTTGAGTTGATTTTATATCCGGCCACTTTGCTGAAGTCGTTTATCAGCTGTAGGAGTTCTCTGGTGGAGTTCTTTGGGTCGCTTATGTATACTATCATATCGTCTGCAAATAGTGATAGTTTGACTTCTTCCTTTCCAATTTGTATCCCTTTGACCTCTTTTTCTTGTCTAATTGCTCTAGCTAGAACTTCAAGTACTATATTGAAAAGATATGGAGAGAGAGGGCAGCCTTGTCTAGTCCCTGATTTTAGTGGGATTGCTTCAAGTTTCTCTCCGTTTAGATTGATGCTGGCTACTGGTTTGCTGTAAATTGCTTTTACTATGTTTAGATATGGGCCTTGAATTCCTGATCTTTCCAAGACCTTTAGCATGAAAGGATGCTGAATTTTGTCAAATGCTTTCTCAGCATCTAATGAGATGACCATGTGGTTTTTTTCTTTGAGATTGTTTATGTAGTGGATTACATTGATGGATTTCCTTATATTGAACCATCCCTGCATCCCTGGGATGAAGCCTACTTGATCGTGGTGAATGATCGTTTTGATGTGTTCTTGGATTCGGTTGGCAAGAATTTTATTGAGTATTTTTGCATCGATATTCATAAGAGAGATTGGCCTGAGATTCTCTTTCTTTGTCGGATCTTTGTGTGCTTTTGGTATTAGTGTAATTGTGGCTTCATAGAACGAGTTGGGTAGTGTTCCTTCTGTTTCTATTTTGTGGAACAGTTTGAAGAGTATTGGTGTTAGGTCTTCTTTGAAGGTCTGATAGAATTCTGCACTAAAACCATCTGGACCTGTGCTTTTTTTGGTTGGAAGACTTCCAATGACAACTTCTATTTCTTCAGGGGTTATAGGACGGTTTAGATGGTCTATTTGATCCTGATTTAATTTTGGTACTTGGTATCTGTCAAGGAAATTGTCCATTTCCTCAAGATTTTCTAGTTGTGTTGAATACAGGTTTTTGTAGTAGGATCTGATGATTTTTTGAATTTCCTCAGTTTCTGTTGTTATCTCTCCCTTTTCGTTTCTGATTTTATTAATTTGGATACTATCTCTGTGCCCTCTGGTTAGTCTGGCTAAGGGCTTATCTATCTTGTTGATTTTCTCAAAGAACCAACTCCTCGTTTTGTTGATTCTTTGTATGGTTTTATTTGTTTCTACTTGATTGATTTCAGCCCTGAGTTTGATGATTTCCTGCCTTCTACTCCTCTTTGGTGTATTTGCTTCTTTTTGTTCCAGGGCTTTCAGGTGTGCCATTAAGCTGTTAGTGTATGCTGTCTCCCGTTTCTTTTTGGCGGCACTCAGGGCTATGAATTTTCCTCTTAGCACTGCTTTCATTGTGTCCCATAAGTTAGGGTATGTTGTGCCTTCATTTTCATTAACTTTCAAAAAGTCTTTGATTTCTTTCTTTATTTCCACCTTGACCAAGTTATCATTGAGTAGAGCATTGTTCAGCCTCCATGTGTACGTGGGTTTTCTTTTGTTTTTGTTGCCATTGAAGACCACCCTTATTCCATAGTGATCTGATAGGAGGCATGGGATTATTTCTATCTTCTTGTATCTGTTGAGGTCTGATTTGTGACCAATTATATGGTCAATTTTGGAGAAGGTACCATGAGGAGCTGAGAAGAAGGTGTATTCTTTAGCTCTAGGATGAAATGTTCTATATATATCAGTTAGTTCCATTTGGTCCAAGGCTTCAATTAGATTCACTGTGTCCCTGTTTAGTTTCTGCTTTCCTGAACGATCCATTTCAGAGAGCGGGGTGTTGAAGTCACCCACTATTATTGTGTGCGGTGCGATGTGTGCTTTGAGTTTTAGTAAAGTTTCTTTTACGAATGAGGGTGCCCTTGCATTTGGAGCATAGATATTCAGGATTGAGAGTTCTTGATGGTGGATTTTTCCCTTGATCAGTATGTAGTGTCCTTCTGTGTCTTTTTTGATGACTTTGGGTTGAAAATCAATTTTATCCGATATTAGGATGGCTACTCCACCTCGTTTCTTGGGGCCATTTGCTTGTAAAATTGTTTTCCAGCCTTTTACTCTGAGGTAGTGTTTGTCTTTGACACTGAGGTGCGTTTCCTGCATGCAGCAAAATGCTGGGTCCTGTTTACGTATCCAGTCTGCTAGTCTATGTCTTTTAATTGGGGAGTTGAGACCATTGATATTAAGAGAGATTAAGGCATAGTGATTATTGCCATCTGCCATTCTTGACGCTATCTTTATGTTTGAGTGGTTATCTACTTTTGGGTTTGATTCAAGAAGGTTATTATCTCATTTTTTCCAGGGTGTTGTTTCTCTCCCTGTATTGGAGGTTTCCACCTATTATCCGTTGCAGGGCTGGATTTGTGGAAAGATATTGTGAAAATTTGGTTTTATCATGGAATATCTTGGTCTCTCCATCTATGGTGATTGAGAGTTTTGCTGGGTATAGTAGTCTAGGCTGGCATTTGTGCTGTCTTAGTGTCTGCATGAGATCTGCCCAGGATCTTCTGGCTTTCATAGTCTCTGGTGAGAAGTCTGATGTGATTCGGATAGGTCTTCCTTTGTATGTTACTTGGCCCTTTTCTCTTACTGCATTTAGTATTCTTTCTTTGTTTAGAACATTCGGTGTTTTGATTATTATGTGACGGGAGGTATTTCTGTTCTGGTCCAGTCTGTTTGGAGTTCTGTAGGCTTCTTGTATGTTCATCGGCATCTCTCTCTTTAAGTTAGGGAAGTTTTCCTCCATAATTTTGTTGAAGATGTTTACTGGCCCTTTAAGTTGCAAATCTTCACTCTCATCTATACCTATAATCCTTAGGTTTGGTCTTCTCATTGTGTCCTGGATTTCCTGGATGTTTTGGGTTACGCGTTTTTTGCATTTTGCATTTTCTTTGACTGTTGAGTCGATGCTTTCTATGGAATCTTCAGCACCTGAGATTCTTTCTTCCATCTCTTGTATTCTATTGTTGATGTTTGCATCTATGACTCCTGATTTCTTCCCAAGGTTTTCTATCTCCAAAGTTGTCTCCCTTTGTGATTTCTTAGTTGTTTCTACTTCCTTTTTTAGTTCCTGGATGGATTTGCTGAGATCCTTCACTTGTTTGTTTGTATTTTCCTGTATTTCTTTAAGGTATTTTTGCATTACCTCTTTCAGGATTTCTTCCTGATGACCCACGTTCTCCTGCATTTCTCTGAGCGATTTTTGTGTTTCCTCCTCATGGGATTCCATCTGTTGATCCATCGTCTCCTGCATTTCTTTAAGCAGTTCTCGTGTTTCCTTTGTAAGGGCATCTAACCGTTGATTCATTTCTTTAAGCAATTTTTGTGTTGCCTCCTTATGGGCATCCGTCTGTTGACCCATATTCTTCTGCATTTCTTTATGCAAATTTTGTGATTCCTTTGTGAGTGCATCTACCCGTTGATTCATCTCGTTAAGTGATTTTTGTGTTGTCTCCTTGTGCGCCTCCATCTTTTGATCCATGTTCTCCCGCATTTCTCTAAGCGATTTTTGTGTTTCCTTTGTAAGGGCTTCTAACCGTTGATTCATGGTCTCCTGTAACTCTTTATGAGATTTATTTGTGTCCTTCTTGTGATCCTCTAATAGCATCATGAGAAGTGATTTTAAATCCAGATCTTGTCTTTCGGGTGTGGTGGGGTATCCAGGACTTGCTGCTGTTGGAGAGTTGGGTTCGGATGGTCCCACATTACTTTGATTACTGTTAGTAACATTCCTACGTTTGCCTTTTGCCATCTGGATACCTCTGGTGTTAGTTGGTCCTGCTGCCACTGGCTGTTGGTTGGACCTCCTGTGAGCTTGCAAAGCTATTTCTGCCCCCCCTGGATTACCAGGATTCCCCTGGCACCGATTTCTGGGGCCTGCCTGCTCCTGAGTGACTTTGGAGCCCTAATGTGCTTTGCCCCAAGTGATCTTATATTGGGGAGGCCTTGCACATCTAAAGGCTCAGCCTAGTGGATTCCTGGAGCAGAGGTCGCCAAAGGGAGGCTGGCAGGCTCCTGCCCTGTGCAGGGGTGTGTGATCTCTCCTGGGGGGGGGAGGGGGCGTCCCTCTGCCAGGCAGAAGTCCCACAGCAGATCTGGCGCGCTGGTCACTGCAGATCAGCCCAGCACCTGGGAGCAGGTTACACACAAGCTGCCTGAACCCGAAGCGATATTATGCCTGTCTGTCTCTGAGCCTGGTGGTCCCAACTACCTGGTCACTGGAGCAAAGATGGCGGAGGGCACTCTCCGTGGCGCTGCTCACCCTGTGGTCACGATGGCCCGCCGATCTGGCACCCAGACGACCACAGCGCCAACCCGCCCTCGGGCACAGACGGAAGCCCCAACAGGCCGTGTCCCAAGTGATGTTATATCGGGGGGAGAGCCTGGGTACCGGTCTCTCCAGCGCAGTCCGCGGGAACAGAGGTCGCGGAAGGGAAGCTGGCGGGCTCCCTCCCTCTGAAGCAAAGTTTTAAGATGTGAAATTCACTTGTGAATCATTTCTACACCCAGAAAGTTTTGGATTTTGGAGCATTGCTTTTTTTTCTTTCTTTCTTTTTAGTTTTGTAAGACAGGGTTTTTCCAAGTAGTCCTGGCTATCTGGAAATCTCTCTGTAGACCAGGCTGGCCTTGAACCTAGAGATCTGCCTGCCTCTGCCTTCTGAATGCTGGGATTAAGGGTGCACACCACCAAAACAACAAAACAAAGTATAGGAAACATCTTTTAGTGGAAGCTGAGGTGTGTCACAGTGTGTCCCACAGTATATCCCTCTGTCCACACAACTTCAGTTGCAAATGTTCCTTACAATGAGTCATTGGTCTGATTCAGGCCTCTGGCTTCTGTGACACCATCAATATTGGATCCTCACTCTGACTCCTCCAGTTACCCTGTGTCATAGAGATCCTGAAGCTTTGGAAAAAGTCGAGTTGGACCTTTCACATGTCTCAACCACTCACAGATGATAAAGGTTTGGGCAGGTGGTGGGGGCTTGGGGGGGGGGACAATTCAGAGTCTTGGATCTGGGCCCCTGGGTGGCATCTGAGTGTTAAGGTCTGGGTAACTGCTGCCTGTCTAGACATTCATTTCAGGCTGATATTACTGTTACTAGGAAACTTCCTCACGCAAGTTGATTGCATATTCTGTTATATTCTATGCACTGGTGTTCTTAGAAACCAATCACAACACAGATCCGTTAGAACCGCTTTGTATAGTTAACTACAATAAGCTTGGACCCAAACCACCTGCCCAGCAGTACTTTCTGAACCTATGCTTGAGTTTTTATGGTTTTTGCCTTTATAAGCTGCCCCTGGGATGGACCCCAACATAAGAGAGACGCCTGCACCATTATAAGAAGCTCTTTGGAATAAGACTTCTATTTTGAATTGGAGTCAAAGTTTTAAGTTCCCAAGACCTCCCTGGGAATTGACATCCTACTTGGCAGAAGGAGACACGTATGTGGGTAACTGACATCCTGGTTGGCAAGTTGGGACATAAATATTAGACAGGGCAAGTCGCCCCACCACAGAGGAATACCCCCAACCAAGGAGAACAAGGTAAGTGTACCTCAAAGACATGTTCCTAAGGAAGTTCCCTATCCCTAAATCCTGACTGGCGAAATAACTTGGCACAGATGTCTGTGGATCCTGGTATGTAGGATCCTGGTTCAGAGTTGGAGTCAGCTCCCTAGTTTGGTTAGTGGCCCTGATCAATCAGTCCTAGGTGAATGCTCAATAAACTATCCCTGTCTGACCGAGATGGGTGTGCTGCCCAGGAGAGGTGCAGGGCCTGCTTTCCGAGTGCTCCAGCCAGCAAGGGCCAGGGTCAACTCACCAGTTCCCAGGACCCCAGGGCCAGTTCTTTCAACTACAGCAGGTAGTGAAGGGCAGGAGGCGGGGAGGGCCTCACCCCCTCACCCACACCACCTCACAGCAGATGTGTGGTGGGGCCAACTCTCCCTCCTCTGTTGTCAGGGTTGACTTGCCTACTCCCACTTGGTCAGGGCCAGTACTACTGTGTTATCCAGGCAAAGTGCAGGGCCCACTCTCTGCAGTGCTATGGCTGGTGAGGCACAGGGACAGCTCTCCCACTCTGATGACCCCAGAGCCAGCCTTCCCAGCTGCTGCAGATGGTGATGGACAAGGGTGGGGGCATCACCCCGATGCCCACACCACCTCACAGCAGATGGCAGATGAGTTGCTTGAGCTCTTGTCCTCAGAACGGGCTTACCTGTTCCACTGTCCCCCAGGGTCAGCTCTGCTCTCCTGAGTGCCACAGGCACTCAGTGAGGGGCAGAGCTAGCTCCCCTGAACTCAGGACCCTGTAGTAGACAGCTTTCCTCACTGCTGGAGGTGGCAAGGGGGCAGTATGGAAGGAGCATCACCTCTGAACCAGTGCCACCCTATAGCAGACAAGTGACAGGGTCAGCTGTTCCCCACTCATGCCCTTGGGACTGGCTCACCTACACCTCACCACTAGGAATAGTTACACTGCGTGAGGCACAGGGCCACCTCTCCAGAGTGCTGCCTCCAATGAGAGATGGGGTCATCTCTCCAGAGCACTGCAGCCTGTGAGGGGCAGGGCCAGTTCTGCACATTCCCTGGACATCCGTGTGATCCCTGCCCCAACCAGGGACATCCTCATGTTCTCTAGTAGTCATATGCGCCATGGATGTTGACACTGACCCCTGCCATCGCATAGCCATGGACCCAGACATGGCAGCTCGGGCTGGGACCTCACCATGGCCCCAGTGACAGGACTGGCCACTCACAGCAGGCTCCTCCTCTCCACCTTTGAGTCTCCAGTTCCATGTCCTTACAATGCTCAAGCTGTTCCACTTCTCTCTCTCCCATCTGACCAACACACATATACACTGTGGTGGCTCCCGCTGCAGGCTGGACACACGACTGACGGGCCCCTGGGTGACACTCTCCATCCACTCTGGTGGCAGCAAGCAGGTATCTGTGGCCCACCTGTGTTATGTGCTGGAGGGGGGAGGTCTGTGGATTGCATGACAATCTACAGGTTTTTGTCTGTCTTCCTCCTCCTGCCCTGTGCTGCCTGGAATTGATTTACTTAGATTTGATTTGATTGAGTCCTAGGCATAAGTCAGTTTTGGCCATCAAGGCAGGCATCAAACTAGGATGAACAGAGGTCTGTCACCTGCTCTGTCCCTGACTGGTATACGAAAACCACCACCATTAAAGTGTCTCTTTACCCATTGCTAGGGGTGAGGGGATATTAAGTTGTTTGGGTTTGTTTTTAATTACATATATTTATTTTGGGAAAGGTCACTTGTATGTCAGAGTACACATGTGGAAGTCATAGGAAAACTTGTTGAAGTTGCTTCTCTCCTTCTACTATGTGGGTCTCAGGGATCATTGGGCAAATGTCCTTTCCACTGTACTATCTCCTGCCCCCATTTTGTAGTTTAGATTTTCTCTCTCTCTCTCTCTCTCTCTCTTTCTTTTTAATTGGATATTTTCTTTGTTTACAATTCAAATGTTTTCACCTTTTCAGGTCTCCCCTGCAGTAACTTCCTATCCCATCCCCTCCTTCCCCCTTCCTCTATGAGGGTGCTCCCCCACCACCCACTACCATCTTCCCTCCAAGGCATTACCCTACACTGGGACATCAAACACCCTCAGGCCCAAGGGCTTCTCCTCCCACTGATGTCCAGCAAGTCCATCCCCCTGCACACTAACACACTCACTCCCGCTTCCCTGTCCTGGCATTCCCCTACACTGGGGCAACGAGCCTTCACAGGACCAAGGGCCTCTCATCTTATTGATGTCTGGTCTGACAAGGCCATCCTCTTTTACATATGCAGTTGAAGACATGGGTTCCTCCATGTGTACTCTTTGGTTGGTGGTTTAGTCCCTGGGAGTGCTGGGGGTACTGGTTGGTTCATAATGTTGTTCCTCCTATGACACTGCAAACCCCTTCAGCTCCTTCAGTCATTTCTCTAGCTCCTCCATTGGGGACCCTACCCTCAGTCCAATGGTTGGCTGAAAGCACCCACCTCTGGATTTGTCAGGCACTGGAAGAGCCTCTCAGGAGACAGCTATATCAGGCTCCTGTCAGCAAGCATTTGTTGGCATCCACAATAGTGTCTGGGTTTGGTAACTGTATATGGGATGGATCCCCAGGTGGGGCAGTGTCTGGATGGCCTTTCCTTCAGTCTCTGCTCCACACTTTGTCTCTGTATCTCCTCACATGGGTATTTTGTTCCCCCTTCTAGGAAGGACCGAAGTATCCACACTTTGGTCTTCCTTCTTCTTGAGCTTCATGTGATCTGTGAATTGTATCTTGGGTATTCTGAGCTTCTGGGCTAATATCCACTTATCAGTGAGTGCATACCATGTGTGTTCTTCTGTGATTGGGTTACCTCACTCAGGATGATATTTTCTAGTTCTATCCATTTGCCTAAGAATTTCATGAAGTCATTGTTTTTAATAGCTGAGTAGTATTCCATTGTGTAAATGTACCACATTATCTGTATCCATTCCTCCGTTGAGGGACATCTGGGTTCTTTCCAGCTTCTGGCTATTATAAATAAGACTGCTATGAACATAGTGTTCTTATTACATGTTGGAGCATCTACTGGGTATATGCCCAGGAGTGGTATAGCTGGGTCCTCAGGTAGTATTATGTCCAATTTTCTGAGGAACCACCAGACAAATTTCCAGAGTGATTGTACCAACTTGCAATCCCACCAACAATGGAGAAGTGTTCCTCTTTCTCCACATCCTTGCCAGCACCTGCGTCTCCTGAGTTTTTGTTCTTAGCCATTCTGACTGGTGTGAGATGGAATCTCAGGGTCATTTTGATTTGCATTTCCCTAATGACTAAGAATGTTGAACATTTCTTTAGGTGCTTCTCCGCCAATTAGTTTCCTCAGTTGAGAATTCTCTGTTTAGCTCTGTTCCCCACTTTTAATAGGGTTATTTGGTTCTCTGGAGTCTAACTTCTTGAGTTCTTTGTATATTGCAGTTTAGATTTTGATATGTGTCCTCAACTTGTGGTTTACATGAAATAGCTTGAATGGAAATAGCTCGAATGAATGAAAGATGAATCCTTTTTTTCTCTGGTGCACTAGGACCACAATACAATTCGCAAATCATATTCCAGCCCCAGACCTCTTTGTTAAGTGTCAAACCTGTTAAGTGTCCACAAACTTTGTTAAGTGTCAAGCGGCTGGGGTGCCTATTTAACATATCAAAGCAGATCTCACCTTTAGGTTCTCCCAGCATCTCTACCTATTTCAGGGTATGGCTGGAATACCCCACTCTCTCCCCAGAACTTTCCAACCCAGCAGCTTGCCTGCACTTCCAATATAATCCAGACATTTTGGTTACCTCCTGTCTCTATTCCCCTCCTCCCCCCACCCCCCCACCTCCCCATCCCCCCACCCCCGGTTCTCCTGGCTGCTATACTTGGTTCCTCTCTCTCCCCCTGTCCCATTCCCCAGATGTGCCTGCCCCTGTCTAAGCTCTCCCTCACATCTATAATAACCCCGGCCCCACACCATACCTAGGAGCAGCCATGTCCTTTCCTTTTTGCTTCTTTCTATTCACTTGACCTGTCTGTGTGTCCTGTGACCTGGTGGCCACCCTCAGAACTCAGGACACTACTCCTGCTCCCTCTCCTCTTCCTCCCTGACTACACTGAGTGTAGTAGGGACACATGGGAACCATCTGGGCAATGCCTCCTTGTGCCTAAGGTGACAAGAGACAGAAGGGCCTCGGTAGAACAAATGTATAGTTTGTCTCTTGGATGCGATGACAGACCCTCGGCTTCCTGGTTCCTCCCAGGGCCAGCATCTCTGCGATGCTGCTCAACTCAAAGGGGTCAAGGTAGAAGGCTGGTCTCCAAGCCTTCAGTGCGAAGAAGACCCTTCCATTTATTCTATTGCTTGAATTGCAGTGTTTGAAATGTGTTTGTTTAAGGAAAGGTGGTGTTTTTAATATTAACTTGAAATCACTACTTTTCTACTCTTTCTTCTTTATCACCATCTGCAGCTTTTGCTTCTCTCCCTCCTGCTTTTGAGCACAAGCTAGCCTTAAACTCCCCACATAGATGTGGGCGACCTTGAATTTCTAATCAAAGAGCACACCACTAAATTTTACTATTCCAGTTTATAGAAGCAAAGCACTGTCTCTTTCGTGATGGGTCACAAAGGTAAATAAGCTCTGGCATTTTCAACAGCAGACATTTGACACAGAACACTTTTCTGAAACATAGTTTAAAATGTGCTGGCAATTCATTGGTACCCCACCCAGGGAATTCAAGGTCTTTGGGACGGTGTTCTCTAGTTTAGAAGCAGAGGAGGAAGGGAAGGAGAGAGGGTCAAAGGGCAGGATGTCTGAGGCTATAAATACATATTCCAGTGCTGAGGCAGCCACAGAATTCCAGGTAGAGGGGCAGACCTCAGAACATGCCCAGATTCTGTTTACACATACCTCTTTTTCTTGTCCCTCATTGCAGCCAACAATTAGACTCTTCCATCCATTTCAGGCCAGAAAAGCTTAAGAAATTCCACCAGCTCTTGATTTTTACCAGTTTAAAACTAACAGAAAGTAAAGAAAAAAGGAATGCTTTGCCCACAGTTAGAGCTCCAGATCTCCAGAATAGGATCAAGAAATGTGGGTGTGGTGGTTTCTTTCCCAGTTGCTAGGGAACACTTGGGTTATGGAAATGCCACCCCAAGGGCCGTCAAAGCAGATGCAACAGAGCATTAACTGACCGTCTGAGGTGGTCAGTTGAGGACCTGCAGTAATATGCATAGCGTTGTTAAGTGGGCCGTGGGAAGGGGAGCCTCACCTTTCCTAAGGAGTCCAAGCTAGAGTCATCTATTAGAGGCAGAGTGCTGTATTAGACAGGCTAATGATATGATTTGGTATAAAGTTATCTGTTCTTGCTCAAGAAATGAGTATACGTGCTTGAATTCACTTTATTGGGAAAGGGTAAATTACCCAAATGATGATATTCTTGATGTCTGATGTGGGTAGGTAATTTAGACACAAAAAAAATATGAATGAATAAATAACCTAAAACAATCAATTTCACTCCGATTTATTGAGTACTTGTCACATTCAGGCCAAAGGGAAAACTGATGTTTGGTTCAAAGACCTACCAGGAGGGGTTATGTAAGATTATAATGGAGCTGAGAAACTCTGGTCACCCAATGACATCATGGTAGTCACAATGTCGTTCTTCACTTTTGTAGTGATGCTGCCGAGGACAAGACCACAGTGATGGTAGCTGTGTCAGCTTACAAAGCTTGATACAGGTAACAAGAGGTTGTATTTCTTTGCCATGGTATGTAATGGTGGTGTGGTTAATTCTCTCCTAACTCCCCAGTGGGTGCGTGTGCTTCTCACGACTGCCCCAATGTTGTGGATTCTCGAACAAAGCACACACACACTCTTCCACAGGAGGCCTACACACCGCTGCTGGTGCCGCTGCCATATCTTTAGCGATCCCTGAGAAGTTCCAGCACATTTTGTGTGTACTCAACACCAGCATCGATGGGCAGCCGAAACAGCCTTCGCCATCACTGCCATTAAGGGTGTGGGGCGGAGATAATGCTCACGTGGTGTCGGGGAAGGCGGACGTTGACCTCACCAATTGGGCTGGAGAACTCAGGAAGGATGAGGTGGAGCGCGTGATCACCATCATGCAGAACCCATGACAGTACAAGATTCCAGACTGGTTCCTGAACAGACAGAAGGACGTGAATAGGAAGTACAGCTAGATTCTGGCCAACGGTCTAGACAACAAGCTGCGTGAGGACCTGGAGCGGCTGAAGAAAATTCGAGCCCATAGCCGGCTGCCCCACTGGGCCAGCAAGGGCCGTACTGTGGGTGTATCCAGGAAGAAATGAGTCTCTGGGCCTTTGCTGTTAATAAATAGTTTATATACCTAAAGAAAAAAAGAACACACACACACACACACACACACATGTGCGCGCACTCCCAGCCTTATTTTTAATAAGCCCTAAGCAGCTCAAAGGCTGGGCCATTCCCAAACTTTTGTATTGCTAACAACTCCCCTCCAATACTCCTGAATTATTACTTACTAAAAATCTACATTTCCTCTCTGTGCTACCCCAGACCCAGTTGGGGAGTGACCCTTTGGGGCTACTTTTCCCTGGTTCTTAGATGATTGTTTTTCTGTCTTCTGAAGCTTTCCTGCCTGATTCTCCTGATTTCCCAGCATGGCGATTCTAAATCTTTCTTCTTCCCTGGGTTCCTTGCCTGGGAAATGTAAAGTCCCTCCTCTGTCTGTCTGCCCAACCATTGGCCACCGGCAACTTTATTTACCAATTATAGCCAATTTGGGGCAGGGACCCTCAGCATCTTACACGTAGATGTGCAAATTGGAACCCAATTAACATACTATAAGTGATAAATCAAATCTACAACGTTAGTATACTTTAAAAAAAGATTTGTTTTTATGTATTGGAGTGTTTGCCTGCATGTATGTTATCACAGGCATGCAGTGCCCATGGGTGCCAGAAGAGGGCATAAGATCCCCTAGAACTGACAAGGCGGTTGTCTGCCATCACATAGGTATATCTCTGTAATCCTACAGCATACTTTTTTTTTAATCATTCAAAAAAGAAACGAGAAAGAACAATGGCAGCTCCTGCAAAGAGCTTTTTACCTGCAAAGGAAAAAAAAATCAACACAAACTCACAGGTTCCCGTTGCAGTGAAGCTCAGAAGGAGAAAGCAAATACAGCTTTGTCTCTGTTTTATAGCTAAAGGACCCTTGGGAAATGATGCAGAGGTCCCTGGGTGAAGCTGGTCTAGCTCTGTCTCCTGATTTCCCCATCACTTGGGCGTAACTGCTAGTGCTGTTTGGCATTCACAGTCTAACGACACTGGGAAACTCTGGAGTCTGGGGGGATGTACTGCACACAGAGGAAATAGGAAGTCAGAGTAAGTGGGGACGTGTGGAGGAGACGGACCTCAGTCAGAGTCCCAGCACTGCTGCCTGCCCTATGACCCCAACTGCACGTTCAGTTTCCTTGGCAACGAAGTGAAATAAGTGTTGAATTTGTGCCTCTTCCTTCCCTTCCTCGCGCTTAAAGGCCTTTGCTTCAGCTTCCGCCACTTCCTAAAGTTTCCAGGGACCTAGCTTCTCCATTTCCTGGCTTTGCTCACCCCAGAGCCTATTGCTTCACAGCTCAGGGCCAAGGCCCCGGTAGGAGGGTTTCCAGCCCAGGCTGCCCCCACTCCTCATCCAGGCTGAACTCTAAACCAAACGCAGCTCTTCCTAATCCCAGCTGTTTCTAACACTGTCCCCATTCTCAGTGCTGGAGAATAGATGACTAACCGCGATCTTCAGGAAGAAGGAAAAGAAGCAAGAGAGAATTGAGGAGCAGTTTTTTGTTTTTTTTATTTTGTTTTGTTCTGCAAGGTGGGGAGAGGAGGAACTTCTGAGTTAGCTGAAGGGTTTCATGATCTTGGAAATCAACCTGACGTCTCTTTATTTGTCTATGTGTTTGCTTGGTTTTGTTTCTTTATCTAGCAAATAAATTCTGAATGTGTTGTGACAAGTCCCAGGGAGACAACAAATGAAATGGAATCGTCTTTCAAGATGTTCACAACCTAAGGAAAGAGAAAAACTACAAACGTAAGAAAAGGCCTTTACATGCTAGGAAGAGTTCATACACGTGAGGCATACAGAGGAGAGGCTAACTGGAAATAGGAAGGAGAAATCAGTGGGTGTCATGGGGAAAGGGTCTTAAAAGATAAGTTTGTTAGTGACAGAAAGGTGTATAAATTCAAGAGACCAATGACCAAAGACTCTGGATTGTGAAGATTACAAAAGTCTCCACTGTGTCTCAGCCTGACCTTTTGCCAGATCAGATGGGACCTATGCCTACTTGACTAGAAGTCACAGCATCATGGCATACAGTGTACACATGCTCAGTTGACCTCCGGCGCAGGCTCATATGTTTCCTCTGACCTATAGCGCCATGTTCAGTTTTCCTGTCAACAACATCAATATTTCCATTTCTGGGTCTGCTTTAGTACCTAATGATCATTGGACTGTATGACTGAGTATCGGCCATTTTCTAGAACACTTTGGTTTTTGGTTTTTTTTTTTTCGAGACAGGGTTTCTCTGTGTAGCCCTGGCTGTCCTGGAACTCACTTTATAGACCAGGCTGGCCTCGAACTCAGAAATCCTCCTGCCTCTGCCTCCCAAGTGCTGGGATTAAAGGCGTGCGCCACCACCGCCCGGCTCTAGAACACTTTGATTTGGTGGAATAATTTGCTGATATTTTTGGTGGCTTGTCCTTACTCTCCTTAGAGGTGAGTCATACAGTTGACATCCTGCCAAGGAAGAAGAGGTGGTAAAAAACATTTGGGGACCTCTGTAAGTTTACAGAAGTGTAAAGCAGTAGTTAGTGTGTTACTGACTGGATGGAGAGATGCCTTGATGCTTGGTAAGGCGTGCTTCTGGGCGTGTCTGCAAGGGTGTTTCTAGAAGACTGGCATGTGGGTCAGTGAGACGGGTCGGGAAGAATCATCCTGAATGCGCACAGTATCGGGCACTACACTGGGCTTATGAGCTTATAAGAAACAGAAAGATGTGGAAGAGAGAGGAAGGTTTGTGCACACATATGCTTTGCCCTAGAGTGGATACAGTTTTAGCTATCCTTGTCACTCTCATGGCTATCAGGGTCTAGCCTTTGAACACTGACCCACACCAGCGGCTATTCAGGGCTTTAAAAAAATCAATAGATGTCATTTTAAAAGCACAGCTTCAGGTTTAGAGAAAAGATGGGCAGAGAATCCTGCACATCCAGAATCCCCACGGATACTCATGAACCTTTTACTAATATCTTATCTCAGTTTGGTGCATTTGGCTACCATTAGTGATCCACTACGAAGATGGTCTTTTAAAAAAGATGTATTTATTTTTATTTTATAGGTAAGAATGTTTTTCCTGCCTGTGAATCATGCGAGTGCCTGGTGCCCACAGAGGCTAACGGTGGGCATCGGATCCCATTGAATCAGAGTTACTGATGGCTATGACCCAAAGTATTAGTATTGGGAATCAAACCTGGGTCCCCTGGAAAAGCAGCCAATGTTCTTAACTGAACCATCTTCCCAGCCCTGGGTGATGCATTCTTTGAAACCAAGCTCTAGAGTGTATTCTGATTCCCCTCAGTTTGACCCTGTGTTCTTGTTCTACTCTGGCGTACCATCTTCTACTTCCTTGTTACATCTCTTTAGGCTTCTCCTGGCTGTGAGTTTCTCAGTCTGCCTTTTTATCCCTTGACCTTGACAACTTTGAAAAGTGTTAGTCAGATATGTTGTAGGACCTTGCTTGGTGGGAAGTGGTCTAACGCTTTTCTCCTAATTAGAATTTTGAAAGGAAGATCATAAGATAAATGCCTTTAAAAAAAAAGTCTAGTTTTTTTTTTTTATTTCTTTATATACATCTGTTAAATGTGAATTCATGGGGAACATGGACTATCAGTGGGGATTCTGAACATGGTGTGCTCTCTAAACCTAAAATTATTCTTTAAAAGTGACACCTGTTAGTTTAAAACATGGTTGACACTACGCTAATGGTCCTTTGATGCGCATCCTCTGTCCTTTCTGTGTTAATGGATTTAGCTGACATTATTGAAGCAGAAGTGTGAGCACCAGTGCCTTTCCCTGCATGCTGCCAGCCCCTTCTCTGGTCGCAACGAGGGAAGAATGCACCCTTTGACCACAGCTTAAATATCTTGGGGGTAGAGGAAGGGAAGGGATATGAGAAGTCTAATATTCTAGAACTCCAAAATTTGTAACAAAATTATAGCTAATAAAGTTTAGAAATTCATTAAAAAAAAAAACCAACAACTACATTCAAGGCCTGGGTAGACAGCACAATAAGAATCTTTTGTTGCCAATGCAAGGGCTTGTTTGTCATTTGACATTAGGGACCTATGGTTCCAAACATTTCATTGCTTCTCTGTGACATCAAGGCCAGAGAATAGATATAGCAGCTGCAGTTCACCACAACCAGGGCAGATGTTTCAACACAGCAATGAATGAATGAATGAATGAATGAATATAAACAGATTATTTTTAAATTATGTGTGAAGTACAAATAAACATTTTATTTTTTGCTTATTACTTATGCCGTTGTCTCAGCTCTAGTCTCTCCTACAAGATGATCTAACAACTTGTAAATCTCCTCTTCCAGATGAACTCCCCATCTGGCTGGCACCAGGTTTCAGCACTCAATATATATTTTGTCATGGGAGCATCCACCCAGAATTTCTTAGTTTTCTTTTTATATTGTAAAAAGAAGTAAAAATAAATTTGATTGTTAAATATAAAGGCAATTGTTTTTTTTTTTTTGAGAAATTGTGTCTTACATGTTCTTTGTGTGTGTGTGTGTGTGTGTGTGTGTGTGTGTGTGTGTTAAGAAACTAAGATGTCTAACTAATAAACACAGACTAATTAGGGTGATTCTAGGTTGTAGGATATTCATTGGCATTTTTACTTTTTACCCTGTGTACTTATGTAACTAGTGCTTGAACAAATCTTAGCAACATTTTGCAAATTTTTAAGAAGAAGAAGAAGCAGAAAGAGTATGGAAAAGGTGGGAATCATTTTCTTGAGTCTGTTAGAACCCTGGGGAAAGACGACATCAGAGGTAGAGGAAGAAGGCCAGTTTCTTTGAAATCAAAGGATAAAAAGATAATTACAGAGATTTTTCTTTTTTTAAAAAAAAAAAAGTAAAGCGTAGCTGGGGCTTCACACCAGATGTTCGCGTGGCCGCCATCATTTTGGAAGAAGCAAGATGAAATCATTTCCAGCGGGCGTTCTTTTATAAAGACTAAAGAACATGGAATCCAGGTTCAGAGGCAATTCAATGTTTGATGTGAGCGCTGACTGTCATGTCAGTGAGGGAACTTCGTTATTGCCAACAAAGATAATCCTAGACCGTAAAGTCTGAGTAGTGAAGACACAAGTCCACAGGAACATGAAAGACAAAGAGACAGACAGAAACAAGAGTAGCAGTAACAGAGACCAGGGAAGTGACTGTCACGACCTCCGGGGCAAGCAACAGACAGGAGCTCACTGTGTGTTTCTTGATCTGGTGCTCTGTGTGGCTTTTCTTTCCTTTGGTAGTAGTTGTATGTTTGCTTTTTTTGAGACAAGGTCTCACTATGTGGCTCTGGTGGGTCTCGAGCTGCTGTGTTGACCAACTGGCATTGAACGGACAATAATCCTCCTGATTGTGCCTTCCTGGCAATAAGATTGTAGGCATTTGCTACCACACCCGACTTTGCTAGATTTTTTTTTTAACAACCAAGTTCTACAATGTTGCAGAAACTTTCGGGGGTCACACAGCTAAGGAGTAGCAGGAATGGAGTCCAGTCCAGCTTTTGTGACAAAGCTAGATGAATCTTTGACTTCTAATATCAGAAACTCCCTTCCCTCTGTCTCGATGACTGACTTTTTCCAACGGAGATGTTACCTTCCCACAGTTCAGCACCTTGCTGGGATCTTTGTTTGCGTAGGCATATTCAAAGGACACACTGCAATGCCCTCCAAGTGTTCTCTGCAGATGAAAAATGAGTTTCCTCTATCTTATTTCTTGCATCTTAGGTTACTTTCATTTTTGCAAACTCAATTTCTTCCTAAATTATTGGAATGGCACCGTTCGCCCTGTGTAGACAAAGAATCCCTCATTATCTCCTCTAGCTTGGTAATGTGACCCCAGGATGTTGATCCAAGACTTTGCTTTCAGTGCTGACACACATTCTCTCTTTGCCCTTGGTCAATCTGTCTGCTTCTGCGTCCTTAAATGTATAAAGGCAGCAGTGGGAACCTCATCCCAGCATTCCTAAGGCCCAGTACAATTATTTTTTTTTTAAATATTAGAAAGTCCTTTGGCAGAACATCAAACAGAATGGTGAAGTGGGCCAGTGAGATGGCTCAGTCTATAAAGGTGCTTGCCACCAAGTCTTCTGATGACTCGAGTTTGATCCCCAGAACTCACATGGTAGAAGGAGACAAACAACTTCTTCAAACTTTCCTCTGATGGACACACACACACACTCCTTGGTGCAATCAGGAACACATGCATACATGAAGCAATGAATGAATGAATATAAACAGATTATTTTTAAATTATGGTGAAACACAAATAAACATTTTTTGCTTATTACTTATGTCGTTGTCTCAGCTCTAGTCTCTCCTATGAGATGATCTAACAACTTGTGAATCTCCTCTTCCAGATGAACTCCCCATCTGGCTGGCACCAGGTTTCAGCTTTTTCTTCTCCAGCTTGAGATTCCTGGGGAAATTCCAGTCTCTTGAGGTCCATTGTTTCAATACTCTGATGGCCAAAGGGAGGACCATATGTGTCTCTGAAGCAACCCCACTCTTGCTGGCTGGTTCTGGTTGGGTGACTTCAACAACAGAAATGGTTGTTCTTACAGCTCAAGACCTTCTCGACTTGTAGATCACCATTGTACCTCTGTGTCCTCTCTCCACTCTCGTGCACTCCTGCATCTCTTCCTCCTCTTACAATGACGTTTCTAGTGCGTTCGGATCCCTCTTCTTCAGACCATGCTTCTTTAAAGGCTGTATGTTGTGGAACTGTTTCCTCTGGAGGAAGGAAGTTAAGACTCCAGAAGTACTGAAAAACGTTTAGATTTGGGAAACTCGGAAAGTTACAGGATCCACAGGCTCCTGTTGGAGTAAATAGTTGCTGAAAGAAAAGACGCCACTTTCCAGGGATGCATTTTGTGTTATCATTGGTGGCGAGGAGGGAGGAGGGAGGAGGGACTCTTCAGTGAGCCAGGGGCCACAATTCACCCACACCTGTAAGTTATCCCTCACCCACACTTCTCTAAGTAGCTCAAATAAACTCACTGCTTCACAGACTTAGACTAGGGTGGAGTTATTTCTTTGGTCTGTTGTAGGTGCCTGTATGTAGGCACAGAGTGTGAACAGATGTTGGCTCCTATCTCTGGGGGCCCCAAAGTCTTACCCAACAGCAATTTCTAAGTATAGCCACATTTTAAAGAAGGGAGGTATGGTGGTTTGAATATGCTTGGCCCATGAGAAGTGGTACTTATTAGGAGGTATGGTCTTGTTGGAGGAAGTGTGTCACTGTGAGGGTGGGCTTTGAGAGCCCCCTCCTGGCTGCCTGTGGAAGACAGGGCCTTGTCCCCGCTGCCTTCAGATCAAGAACTCTTGGCTCTTCAGGCACCATGTCTGCCTAGATGCTGCCATACTTCCTGCCATGATGATAATGGACTAAACCTCTAAAACTTTAAGCCAGCCCCAATTAACTGTTGTCCTTTTTAAGAGCTGCCATGGCCATTCATGGTGTCTCTTCACAGCAACAGAAACCCTAACTAAATCAGAAGTGAAAGCATTCCCCAAATACCAGTGAGCTGTTGCACTGAAGGTAAAGCTAGAAAGCTATGGGCCATGAGGCACACAGCCCTTTGCACGGCATTTTCACATCCGCCACCTCCCTCACCTTAGTAGCACGGGCTTTTCTCTGCGCTCTGTTTATAAGAAGCCCAAGTGAAGAAGGGATTCCAGTCATCCTCTGCAAAGTGCATCTTCATATGTTAATTGTTTTAATTGTATTATTAATGTGCACACATGCACCTGTGCGCATGCGTTCATGCCCTGGCACATGTAGACACTTCAAGAGACCACTTTGTGGAGTCAGATCTCTTCTACCTGTGTATGGGTTCCAGGTATTGAACTTTGATTGTAAGGCCTGAGCACCAAGCTCTCATCCACTGAGCCTTCCTGCCGGCTTTTATCTAGATCTTCTGTGGGGAGTGGTTTGAGACAGGATTTCATGGTGTGGCCCTGACTGACCTGGAACTTGCTTTGTGAAGTGGGTTGGACTTGAACTCATAAGATCCTCTTGCTTCTGCCTCCCAAGTGCTGGTGGGTACCACCACGCCTGCACCTATATACTAGCCCTGATGTAGATTTTTCCAGTCCTTACTCTGCTGTTTCCCAGACTGAGTTCTTTGTCTTTGTTTTAAATAACACATTCCTTTCTTTCCTTTGGTTGCTTTGTAGAATATTCCATGTTACAGTAGTTTTTATTTTCTTCACTTGTATCAGAAATATTTTCCATGTAAATCTTCAATTTTATCAAAAAATGTTTATAATTCCACTTTCAATCAACTTAGGAATACTTTTATGCCTGCCATTATATCCATATAAAATTTTCCATGATAATCTCCAATTTTAACATGTTTTTCTACATTTTTCTACAATTCTATCAGAAACATTTTCCACGTAAATCTTTAATTCTATCATAAAGTGTTTCTACTTCCCTTTTCAATTAATTTAGCAATGGTTTTATGTCTATCATTTTACTCTTTAATTTTTCCAATAAAATTGACAATTTTAATGTGTTTTTTCTATATATCTCTTCTATTTCATCAGAAATATTTTCCATGTGAATCTTCAATTTTATCATAAAATGTTTTAACTTCCTTTTTCAATTAAATAGATAGATAGATAGATATAGATAGATAGATAGATAGATAGATAGATAGATAGATAGAGAACATGAGTTTCTCTGGTTTTAAATCTTGCTGAGTTTTTCTCCAGTTTTTGGACCTGTCTTTTAAAAACCTAAGGCAGCTCTCAGCTGCTATTTCTCTGAAAACTCTTCAGCCATTCCCCCTTCCTCCAATCCATGCTATTGTTCAATAACATGCATGTACTGGTTTAGTTCAACATTCCAGTTCTCCCAGCCGGCCCCGCCCCATCCACTCTACTTTATTGTTTGGATTGTGTTACTCCTGCTGGTCCATCTGGACGCTCACTGATTCTCTCCTCTGTTATTGAGAAAATGGTATCCAAGAGCTTTCAAACGGACATGATTGCACTTTTCAGTTCTAAATTTCCTTTTTCTTTTTTATTTTCCTCCCTTTTCTTTGCAGGAGCTGTTTGTGATTTGTTTCAAGCATTTGTAATTGTTGAAGCAGTTTGAGGTGGCTGCTTTCTAACTCCTCGTTACATAATTCTGACATCTGCGTTGGGTGTGTGTTGACAATCTTTTCTTACTCAATTTGAGAAGTATTTTGGACTTCTGGATTGTTTTTTTTGTTTGTTTGTTTTAGATTAATGACATTTTAGATTTCTTTAATGTATTTGACTATTTTGCCAGCATGTATATATGTGCACCATGTGCATGTGGTGCACAGCAGGGCCAGAAGAAGACATAAAATTCCTTAGAACTGAAGTTATAGGTGAGTGTGAGCCACCGTCTGTGTGCTGGGAACCGAACTTGGGGCTGAAACGGCAGTCAAAGTCTAACCTCGGGCCAGGTCTTCAGCCCCTATTTGTCTAGGCTTGCAGAAGTCACACGATGTTGTACTTACAGACGTTTTCTAGACAGATTTATGCGTTCCCTCTCAAAACTGTACTAAAAGAGGGTACAGAAATAAGAAGACAGAAACAGAGGATGTGAGGAGAGGTCAGTTCTTGCTAGTGAGGATTTTGGAGCCTGGGAACAGGTTGGTAGTATCCACTGTAGCAGACCAGAGGGAGCTAAAACCTAAGTCAGTCCATTTGCAGTATTTATGACAACGAAATGAGGCTTCTAATAACAACTCGATACTGATGGCAATAGGTGTCTCTTATATACAGGGTGGGTTGAAAACAGGAGAGTTGATTGTAAGCATTTCAAAGGCCCTGTTAAACCTCTCCCTTCCCTTCCATTCTTCACCAGGTCAGCATGAGCACTTCCCTCCTGAGCCACAACACGTGACTGGAGATCACCTGCTCCAGAATCTTGGTACCTTGTCTCCTTTCTTTTCCTGTTACTGTGACAAAATTCACTGACGAGATCAACTTAAGAGAGGAAGGGTTTATTTTGGCTGATAGTCTAGGGGTACAGTCCATCCTGGCAGGGAAGCTTGACACAGCTGGTCACGTGGCTTCCACAGTCAGGAAGCAGAGAGAGATAAATCCTAGCCCTCAGCCCACTCTGCATTTTCTGCAGTCCAGGATGCACATCCCTTAGGCACCCACTGCTCAGCTGATGGACACTGCACCCACTCCCTTTCCATTGCTTGGCTGGTATGAGAAGCGACGCAGTAAACACGGGAGTTCACGTGTTTCTAGCCGCGTACTGAGTTTATTTCCTTTGAATATATGACCAGTAATGAAGTTGCTGGATCCCAGGACAGTTCCATTTGTAGTCTGAAGAGCGACGTCTCTGCTCTTTCATAATGGCTCTACACATTTACATTCCCACCGAGAGTGTAAGCGACTTCTCCTTTCCCCACAAGACTATGCCAGCAAGGACATCTTTCTGGTAATAGCCACTCTAAGTAGAACCAGATGACATCTCATCATGGTTTAAATTTTCATTTCCCTGACAACTAGTGGCATTGAATATGTTTTCATATATTTGTTCTAGAATAAAAGCATGGGTCAGGGATATATCCCAAAAGAATTATCCGAGAAGACTGAATGTTGCTAACCCGCAGGCATCAGGAGTTAGCCGTTGAGATGCATAGAGCAGGCAAAAATTAAAATTCAGTTCAAGTACAGGCTTAGTGTATGTGGTAAAACTGCGTAAGGCATCCATCACGAAAACCTTTGTGTGACTTAAAAGCTCGACAGGTCAGTGGCAAATGTTAAAATGAAATGCAGCGGTGCTTACAAAACAGTTGGGGAAACTGATACCCGATGGCTTCATTTTCAATCATTCTGCTATGCAACTATAAAGGCAGAAAATGAGTATCGTTTGATTTATGTATGATTTGCAAAGACCCCATGAGCCCCTTGGAGAACAGCACCACCAGCTTATTATCAAGTTACAAGTGAGGTATCCAGAGCAACAAGACTGTCAGCAAACAGCCAGTCCATCTAGTCTGTAAAATGAGGGCAAACCGTGAGGAAAATTGTCCGGAACACACTATCAATGCCATAAACCAAGAGAAACTGTAAATTAGGTCAAAGCTGGAGAGGAGGGGAAGGAAGCTAAAAACCAGGCTGATTGCCATCTCCTAGGACCTCATGTGAATAGAAGTGAACCGTGCAGGTGTGGAAAGACCGCAACCAAATGAAGCCTCTGAAGACGACCAGAGGAGCAGGAAGGACAGAGAAGAAAGAGGTTCATTTTGCCATTATTCAAAAAGGCTTCAGGCCAATTTTCTAAAGCTCATTCGGCAAAAAAGCCGTAGAACAAATTGGCTGTTAGTAAATCTATTAGGTGAACAAGCTTTGGGAAACACATTGTTTTGATGAATTAGCCTGCTTCTGCTTAAGTAGAATGTCAATAAATACTGCATAAAAAAGATTAAATATTTTAATTTTCAATGCCAGAAATTTATTATTAATTATTATTTGGACAAGGTCTTCCTTTGTAGCCCAGATTACAGATGTGCACTAATTATTACCAGACATTCATATATCTTTATTACAAATTAGAAGTGGAACTACTAAAGCAAAAACATAAGGCAGGCAGAAGCAGTACAAACAATTTAAAAATCCAACTGTAAAGTTTTTAAAGCAATAAAGCAGAAAGAATGGAAAAATAGTAAATGACACTAAGTTCCAGAATAGCTATCACATATCAGAAAGTACAGTTTGACTCATCCTTTAAAAAAAAAATCCTCATGCTTAAGTCAGGAATGAGCTAAGCATCACCAAAACCGTTTGGGGTGAAACAGCAGATTAAAGTCTGTACAGGCCGAAGGACACAATTCCAATGTCACTTAACCTGTTCCAGAACAAGGGGGAAAAAAGTGAGTGACTTTTGTAAATTAGCATAAAATCATTTTAAAATCCAACAAAGATAAAATAAAGACAAACACAAACTGAGCTCGCTTAAAGGCACAAATACAACGGTCATCTGGAAAACACTAGCCACGGATAAAGCAGTGTGTTAAAAGCATTCTATACAGGAACTCGGCACTCGGAAGTCTTTTTTTTAAATAATTATATAGTCACAGTATCAAAATATTGCCAGGTGAAGTTTCCTCCTCTTTGATGTTCTCCAAGAAAAGAACTCAGGAGTACATGGTTGAGGCACACGGATTATGAAGAAGCACGAATTAATTGTGTATAACAATGGGTATAATGGTGTGTAACTATGACACCTTCATGCATACATAATGCATGGATCATATTGGCACCTGTCACTTTGTGTCCTGCCCACTTTCATTGACCGACCCCCCCTCTTCTGTCCAGTTCCCTTCTAGTATCATCCTTTAGGTTTGTGTGACCCAGTGGTTTCGTTAGGGTTGTTTACAGGGCACAGAGTCAGGCTGGTGTTCACTGGAAACTCCAGCAGCAGGGGGATCGATCCTACATGCCTGGACTTCTTGGTACCTGCACACTGACCAAATACCCATGTACCCATATGCACGATTAAAAATTAAATTTAAAAGTAGGCAGGCTTCCGCCAGGAAAAAGATCTCAGCTGAAAAGTGTTTGCTGTGAGATCCTGTAACTCACAGCTGAGAGAGCTCTGACCTTCAGGTGTATGTTGTGCCATACACACAGTCACGCTCACACCAATAAGCGACATTTAAAAACTGTCTTAAATTGGAAAAGAGCTACGTGTGAGAAGAAGAAGATGCTTGAAATTGGCTGGCTAGACATTTTCCTCTAGAACTCTGAGACATGAGTATCACCTTTATCATTCTGATTTTAGCCCAGTCAGACCCACTGAAGACGGTAGTTCCTCACTACGCTACAATGAATACAATATGTATGGTTTTCACCCACCGAGCTTTGTAATTTGTCACAGAAGCAATGAAAACAAGGATCAGGACTAATTAAATTACGGTCATGCAAATGACAGTGTCCTATGCACCTGTGACAGCAGGAGAAAGAGATCCTCTGTGTTCCAGCATAGGACGCCCCTGAAACGCATGCTAAGCAGAGAAATCAAGAGAACCTGGTCAGCATGGCCACCTCTAGAAGAACAGTCCTTTTTAGTTCTTCATGATTTGTCATTTACAAATGAATAAAGCATTATTTAAATTCAAAGCAATGGAGCTTTTACCTAGAAAGCTTTTCTAGACATTGAACGGTCAGGCTTTTATGATATACTCTAAAAAAATTTCTTTATTTCATGATTAGTCAATATTATAACCAAAACCTCGTACTTTATAAGTTTGTTCATGATGATGGTGGTGGTGGTGATGTTATAATTTTGTTTGTTTGATGGGACAAAAGTTTTGTACCTTATTCAGATTGGCCTTGAACCCTGGATGCTCTCTTACCTTATTCTCCTGAGGTTCAGAGTCACAGATAAAGACTGTGAAGACCAACCTTACAACCCCCTATTTTATAACTTTGTACTACTAGAAACAAAGAATTGTTACTCTTCCAGGACTTGGGTAATGTCTTTCTTACCTAAGGGATGTCCAAGTTCTATGAAAGTAAGGATTATAGTTACCATTTAACCATTGCAGCGCAGTGTGCGATAGACACTTAATAGGAGTTCCACAAATATTTATTGATTAGATGATATTTGAGTTTGGCTCTTCAGTGTTCCCTAAGGCCCACACGTTTAGGGCACAGGCACCACCTCGGTGCTACTAGGAGGAAGCCTGTGGGAGCTGCAAGGGGAGCAAACTTGGAAATGTTTTCCTCAGGGCTTAACCTGAAGGGGATTATTCTCCCCAAGGCCACGTGGTGATCAGTGCCCCCAAGAGGTCCATAACTGACAGGTCAGCCAATCATGGGTTTGAGCCCTCCAAACTTACGATCCCAAGTGAACTTCTTCTCCTACTAAGACTGTTGTCTCCAGTATTCGTTTCAAGGACAGAGGGTTGACTATGACACATGGTGGGTTAATTATCGAGTAAGGTCAACAGATGAGGGTTTTTCAAGTAAAAAAGAGCATAGAAGGTTCACAATACGGTTTCTAAAAATAAAGGACTCTAGCGTGCAAAATATAAACCAAACCATAAAAATAAAAGGTATTATTCAGAGACACAGAAATGTGTGGCTATAAATTACCACCCTTCTAAGGCTGAACTCTATTAAATCACAGCTAAATCGAGTACCTTAGCTTTCTTTATCCAGAGAATAAAGTTTCAACTATTTTTCAGCTCATGGTGTTAAGATCCCTGGACTATGTTCACAGATTGAAGCCATTTAACACAGAGCGAGCCTTTGTACAGCTGTCCCCACGTCAGCTGTCACTGGAGGCCTTTCATTCACAGGCTTCTCTGTTTGCTCTCTGGAGTTCTCTGGGTTTGTGCTTGCCATGTCTGCTTCCTACTGCAGTTCCCGGCTTCTTTTATTTTCCTAATTGGAATAAGGGAACTGAAAGGCTGAGCAACCCTGTAACATACAATCTGTAGAAAACGTCCCAGGTGGAAAGGATTCAGAGAGAACCCTGGCCATTCACCATGATATTAAAATCCTAGCATACGGCGGGGGTGGGGGATGGGGGTGGGGGGCGGGGTGGGGGTGGAGGGGTGGGGGGGTGTCTATCTCCCAGGCTCCTTTGCAGATATATGCAGCCCTATGACTGGGTTTTTCTGACTGATGGATACCAAGACTAGCGAGCTCAGAGGTGCCCACATTGTAGGGGAGTCATTATATCAGAAGAAACCATGCATGCTACTTGTTTTATCCTTAATACTATAACAAAACACCTGAAGAAAAGCAACTTAAAGAAGGATTTACTTTGACTCTTGGTTTGAGGAGATACAATGTATCTTGGTCCCAAGATCTAGTAGCCAAGTCTAAGGAGCTTGGAGAGATGAGTACTGACCCTCGGACTGCTTTCTTCCCATGGGTCTACGACAGTGTGTGAGAACAAGTAAACCCAAGTTCAAAAGGGTCTTCCTGCTGCAATTAAATCTGTCTGGGAAAACTGCAGCAGGCGTTCCCAAAGGTTTGTGTCTTAGGTAACCCTAAATACAGCAGCTATAGCTATTACACTTAGGTTGTTAAGTGGTCACAAAAACCCAAAACCAAGCAAGCAAGCAAACAAAGTCCTTGAGGTCAAGAACTTTGCTGTGGTCACCATTCAAAGAACCAACTAGAAACTTTTTAAATTTTTAGAAGAATTTTGCCACTGAGGTCCACTGTAAATGCTAAATTTCGGCTTTTGAGCACACAATTTAGCAGAAAGCATTCCATAAATCTAGGAGAGCCTCAAGGGGACGGTGTGTGTGTGTGTGTGTGTGTGTGTGTGTGTGTGTGTGTCCGTGTCCTGGGTGGGTCCCTAGTTTCTGCTGTAGATATGGTCAAAGCAGATGATGGATAGAAGGTCCTCCCAGAGGCAAAGATCAGGAAAACTGGGTTAAGGGGTGTGATGAGGCCTGAAAGCATCCTGGAGGGATTTTAACCCATGGATCAGTGTCTCCTTTGAGTCTCCATTCTTATCTTTTCTTAAGAATGTAGTGTTAAAATCCAGCCTCTCTTGCTGCAACCTGCACAAAGCCCTTCTTCCCTCTCCCACAGATACGGATGGGCGCCCTACTGAGACTTTGTCTGTGAGCCCCTGGTTGTGGGATCTCTCTCACTTGGGGAAAGGGGTTTACATCAAAGGTGGGTATTGGTGGCCACACATCCTGCTCCCCACCCCCTTCCCAACCTGGAATCAGAGAGCCTGGCTGCAGACTCCTGCTGTGAAACCAACTCCTATCCTAGGAAGTATAAGAAACTCCTACTTCTGTCCTGTGGGCCTAGAGTTCCTCTAATTAGAGCACCCTCTCAGTTCCTTGGTCCTTATCTGGCTGTTAGTCCAGCTGTTAGTTGGTGGATTGAATAAATCTTGTGGTCTCAAGGAACACTCTCTGTTTCAGCATCCTCTATTGTTTTGAAGATCTGTTACTTTCTAACAGTCATTTTCACTGTGGATAGACTATCCCAGCTCCACAACTCTCCCTTAGGGAGTTGAGAGGAAGAGAGACAAATAGTTTGTCTTTTTGAAACTGTGATGGGGGGAACTTTCACCACCAGGATATCCTAGACCTTGAGTAGGGCTCAAAGGCCACTTGGAATTCAGTCTTGCTCCACTGTGGGAAGATTTGGATGAGATCTGTGTGTTGTAGGATGTGAGTGGAAGAGAGACCTGAGACACGGACAAGCGATGGGCTTACCAGACCTTATTTTCCTCAATTTTCGTTTTGGACACACAGCTAGATGGTACCTCTCATCTTATCTTGGATTTGGGGTAGGGGGCTAGGAACTGAGTTCTAGGCATTGAGATATACACATAAGTCCCACCCAGTTTCCACACTGGCCACCATAATCTCCCATAGGGCCACTCACACTCCCATCCTTTGCCAGAAGCAGAGATCCAGGGAGGTGTTTTGTCCCTAGGGCAGGTTCCCTGACACCAGGGGCTCATTGTCTGTCATTGCTTTCATGCTTTAGGAAAATCATTCTGACCAATAACAATACGGCCTACAGAGTATAGGATTTCATTATACAGCCATCTACAGAAAAAGTGTTCTAGCCCATGCTCTAGGCTCTAAAATCTAGAGCATGATAAACAAGCCACTTGTATAGAGGGAGTCTGTCTCCTTAGTCCTCACTGTCACTATAGTACTGTAGTATACAGACCAAGAATTGTAATACTTCCTGCATTATTCTTGCTACTTGGGGTTACTTTGGCTCTTGGGAGACTTCGTGTTTCCATATGACTTTGAAGATTATTTTCCTAGCTTGGTGAATAATGTCTTTGGAATTTTGATGGGGACTGTATTGAATCTATAGATTGCTTTTGGTAACTATTTCCACTGTGTCAGTTCTGTTGACGAACTACTGTAGAGAATCTTTCCATCTCTGGTGTCCTCTTCATTTTCTTTCCTTGGTACTTAAAGTTTCCCTTGATGTTTAAAGTAGAGATCTTCCTCCTCCTTGGTTAAGGAGGTGAGGTTAGGCTTCTGTCATTGGGATTTTTTCACCTTTATTTCTTCCTTAGCAAATTCGTTATTGGTATCTTGAAAGGCTACTAGTTTTTATATATTGATTTTGTGTCCTGCTGCCTTGCTGAAAGTGTTCATCACTTCTAAGAAATTTTGCTGAGCGTCTACTAAATGTAGATTTGTGTCTACACAAAGCCAAGATTGTGAACAGTACATTGAATAGAAGTGGAAATTGTAGGCAACCTTTTTTATTCCAGATTTTAGAGGAAATGCTGTTTCCTCCACTTAGGATCATGTTGGCTATAGGTTTGGTGTGCAATATACTGAGGTATATTACTTCTATCCTGAGTTTCTTCAGGACTGCTGTTATGAAGGGATGTTTAACTTTGTCAAAGACCATTTTCTGCATCGTTGAAATGACTGTATGATTTTTGTCTTTAAGTCCATCATATGCTGCATTACGTTTACTGATTTGCATCTATTGAACCATCCTTGCATCCCTATGAACAACCCAACTTAGTCACAGTATATAATCTTTTTAATTATTTATTGAATTGGTTTGCAAATGTTTTGTTGATATTAATCAGGGAAATTGATCTTTAGTTTTAGTTTTTTGTTCATCTATATCTGATTTGGAATCAGGGTAATACTAGCATCATAGAATGAGTTTGGTGGTATTTCTTTTATTCCTATTTTACCAGTCTGAGAAGTACTGTTATTAGGACATCCTTGGAAGTTTGGTAGGAGGCTGGAGAGACGTTTTAGTGATCAAGAGCTCATACTGCTCTTGCAAAGGACCCAGTTTAGTCCCTAGCATGCAAGTCACAACTGCCTGTAATTCCAGCTCTAGGAAATCTGATGTCTCTTTGGGCACTTGCATGCACATGCAAATACACACAGACTTTTTTTTTTAAGCTTGGTGGAATTTAACAGTGAATTTTTATGCCTTGGGCTTTTCTTTATACAGAGATTTTTAATTGCTACTTAGTATAATTTCTTGCTATGTACACTAATTATATTATTTGGTTTATTTTTGGTAGGTCATATCGATTTAGGGTTTTAGCCATTCCTTCTAGATTTTCCAGTTCTTTAGAATATCAATTTTCAAAAAATATCCCTTAAGGAATCTTTGAGCTTCACTGGGATCTGTTGTTGTTTCCACACACACACACACACACACACACACACACACACACACCTCCCCCCCCCACCTCAAATTTTATTCACTTGAGTCTTCCTCCTGCCTTTTGGGTAGGTAAGTTGGATTTATCAATTTATTTTCCCAAATAAATAAGTCTTTTATTATTAATTTTGTATATTTTTCTAGTCTCAATTTCATGAACTTCTGCCATTATCTTTATAATTTCTTGTTTTTTATTGTACTTGGGTTGGATTTGTTCTTGGTTTTCTAAGGCCCTGAAGTGCATCTTTCGGTTATTTGAGTGTAAGAAATTGCAGCTATAAACTTTATTTTTAGAACTGGTTTAGTTGAATCCCAAAAGTTCTAATTAGTTGTGCTTTGAGTGTTAAAGGCTCTTAGATATATTTAAGTTTCCTTTCTTATTTCGTCAGTGAACTACTCTTCTTTTGAAAGCATATTATTACTTGTTTTAATCTCTTTACATATTTTATTTTACATTTAGGACAAAATAATATTGAAATAACAATAAGATATTTTTTGCCTTTAAAATAAATCTTAATCTATCAGCTAATATAATTATTTGTCTAGATGGAACTAGAGAATATGTTTAGCATACTTAGGTCTGCATTTGGATTCTAGATATACTGTTATTATGTGAGGTGGCTTATCCTAGCTAGCCTATAACTCAGTGCCCTTATCGTCAAAATAAAATTATTATGCCAGTCCTGTTTTCTCATGAGAGTTCTAAGGAGGTAAAAATGTAATTATGTAACTTCAGAAGAAAATCCATCAAATAGTGTTAAGCACATCCTTTAAAAATCAGACATATTTAACACATGTATGAAATAATTCTAAATTGAATCACCAAATAAACTACGCTGGAAACAGCTTATATCTCATCAAGTTGTAGATCAAAGTCATCTCATGGAAACTTTGAGCAAACTGGGCAATGGGTTGCTCACCACAAGCTGCTCTATTGCTGAAAACACCACGCAAACCACTCATTGAACTGGGGAGAAGTCCATCTGGTGCCTACCTGAAACTGGAAGGTAGCCTGAACAGAATGTAAATGTTAACCCAAACCAAGTCAGGAGCCGTTGGTGTACAATGGTGTCCTATCTGCAAGATAGGCAAGGGCAGTGGTAGCCTAAAGCTTGTGGAAGTAACCAACCAATGTCTGATTTGACTTATGACCCAATCTTATATGTGACACTGCTTGTGCGACCCAGAACCTGAAATTAGATAGGCCAGGGTCTTAGAGTCAAATCAAATGCAACTGTTCTACTAAAAAAAACACATCCATGACTCATCTACCATCAGAGAAGCTGCTTCCTGAAGCAAATGGAAACTGAAACAGAGACTCAATGCACAGACAAAATGCATAGAGTGAGAAATCTTATAAACGGTTTGGTTGATTCTGCATATAGTTCTTTTTGTTTCTACTTGGTTGGTTTCAGCCCCAAGTTTGATTATTTCCTGCCGCCTACTTCTCATGGGTGTATTAGCTTCTTTTTGTTCTAGAGCTTTCAGGTGTGCTGTCAAGCTGCTAGTGTACACTCTCTCCAGTGTCTTTTCACTCAGAGCTGTGAGTTTTCCTCTTAGCATTGCTTTCATTGTGTCCTATAAGTTTGGGTATGTTGTGCCTTCATTTTCATTCAATTCTAGAAAGCCTTTAATTTCTTTATTTCTTCCTTGACCAAGTCATCATTGAGTAGGGTATTGTTCAGCTTCCACGTGTATGTGGGCTTTCTGTTGTTTTTGTTGCTATTGAAGACTAACCTTATTCCGTGGTGATCTGCTAGGATGCATGGAATTATTTCAGTCTTCTTGTATCTGTTGAGGCCTGTTTTGTGACTGATTATATGGTCAATTTTGGAGAAGGTACCATGAGGTGCTGAGAAGAAGGTATATTCTTTTGTTTTAGGATGAAATGTTTTATAGGTATCTGTTAAATTCATTTGATCCACAACTTGTGTTGGCATTTTCATCTATTATCCTTTGTAGGGCTGGATTTGTGGAAAGACATTGTGTAAATTTGGTTTGCCATGGAATATCTTGTTTTCTCCATCTGTGGTGATTGAGAGTTTTGCTGGGTATAGTAGCCTGGGCTGGCATTTGTGTTCTCTTAGGGTCTGTATACGATCTGCCCAGGATCTTCTAGCTTTCATAGTCTTGGGTGAGAAGTCTGGTTTAATTCTGATAGGTCTGCCTTTATAGGTTACTTGACCTTTTTCCCTTACTGCTTTTAATATTCTTTGTTTTGTGCATTTGGTGTTTTGACTATTATGTGACAGGAGGAATTTCTTTTCTGGTCTAATCTATTTGGAGTTTCGTAGGCTTCTTGTATGTTCATGGGCATCTCTTTCTTTAGGTTAGGGAAGTTTTCTTCTATAATTTTGTTGAAGATATTTACTGGCCCTTTAAGTTGGAAATCTTCACTCTCTTCTATACCTATGATCCTTAGGTTTGGTCTTCTCATTGTGTCCTGGATGTTTTGGGTTACAAGTTTTTTGCATTTCACATTTTCTTGAACTGTTGAGTCAATGTTTTCTATGGTATCTTCAGCCCCTGAGATTCTTTCTTCTATCTCTTGTATTCTGTTATTGATGCTTGCATCTATGACTCCTGAATTCTTTCCAAGGTTTGTCTCCAGGGTTGTCTCCTTTTGTGATTTCTTTATTGTTTCTGTTCCCATTTTTAGACCCTGGATGGTTTTGTTCAATTCCTTCACCTGTTTGTTTGTGTTTTCCTGTAATTCTTTAAGGGAATTTTGTGTTTCCTCTTTAAGGGCTTCAAGCTGTTTTCCTGTGTTCTCCTGTATTTCTCTAAGGGAGTTTTCTAAGCTCTTGGTGTTTTTTTTCACTTTGTGAATATGTAGTACCCTTCTTTATTTTCTTCTCACTAGTTTTGGTTTGAAATCTCCTTTATCTGGAATCAGACGCTGAAACAGCTTGCTTTTAGTTTCTATTTGCTCTGTAGATTGATGTTCATCCCTGGATTCTCAGTCTGTATATGTCTTTGCCGGTGCAGTGTGTTTCTTGGAGACAACGAATGGATGGAGTCATATTTTTTTAAACTACCCATGTAATCTGTTTCTTTAAAATGACAAGCAGAGGTTATTTGCATTTAAGATTATTATTAACATAAGTTTACTATTTCCTGTGACTTTGTTGGTTATTATTTTCTCTGGTTGGTTGGATTATTAATTTGTTTTCTTCCTTTGTTATTAGTAGTTGGTGGTTTACAGTGTCAGATGCAATCAATTTCTACTAAGCACTCCTTTGTTCATCTAATTCCCTCAGGGAAATGTTCTTCCCGGTGTTTTTGTGAATGGGACTCTCTGTCTTCTTTCTCTGTGTATAGAATTCCTTTATGGATTTTGGGTAGTGATGGTGTGGTTATAATGAAGTGTCTTATTCTATGTTTGTCTTGAAATGCTTTTATCTTTGCATTAATTTTAAAAAGCTTACTGTTGGGTATAGCAGTTTTGATTGGCTTCTTCTGGGGGCTTAAAATGTATCCTTCTCTATATTTCTGGTTGGGGGGTTGCCTTAGTTGGGGTTTTCCACTTGGGCTTTAACTATTGATTTTTTACTTTGTATTTTGCATGCTGACTATGTCACAGGGATGTTATTTTCCTGTTGAGTTTTTTTTTTAGAGATCAGAATACCTATTATTTTTGCTTGTCCATTTTTTTTTCTTTAACCTGGGAAAACATCTATGTTACAATTTCATGGAACAGATCCTCCATTCCTTTAGTGTTTTCTCAGTCCTTTCTTTTAGCCTGTGGTATTTTGGGGTTGGTCCTTTGATCATATCCCTGTTCTTACATGTTTTAGTCATATTTATATTTGTTTGCTTATTTTTATTTATTTATTTTCGGTGTTATATGAGAAGGGTTCTCACTCTGTATCTCAGGCTGGCACTGAACTCACTAAGTAGCCCATGTTGACCTCAAACACACAGCAATTTTCCTGCCCCCGCCTTCCGAGTACAGGAATTGTAGGGATGAGCCACTATGCCCTGCCCACCCAACACACAACACACCGCCAATTTTGTAAATGTTTTCAATGTAGTATTTTCTCAGCCTTTCCCTCCATCGCTGATTCTTTTCCTTCTACTTGGTAAATTTGATTGCTGGTGCTTCCTTTCTCCTGTGCTTTTCATTTGATCTACTCTTCAAGCTTAGCGTTTCTAGTTAGTTATTTATCAGAGATTCGGTTTCCATGCTGAACTTTTCCTGCCTGTATTTCTCTTTCCTGTTTGTGTGCTGCTGTCCTTGTCTAGGTCATGGGTAAATTTTCTCACTTCACTCATCCGCTTATTTGAATTGCCTCTATAGTCACTGGGTCTTTTTAGACCTGGAACTCTCACATGGTTTCCTGGCTTTTCAGCTATCTTGCTGGCTTTGGTTTCTGCTCTTGAAGAGCTGGGAGCTTGCTGTGTCATAGTGATCATGTGAGAGTGTTTCTTTGTTGTGTGTTGGTTGTGCATCTGTTGTTATGAATCTGTCTTTATTTTTCCCCTTCCCCATTCTTTTTGCTTATTGTATTTTACATGAGTCTTCCTAGTGTGCTCTTTTCATTGGGATTTATAGTCCTTACTACTATTTATGGCGGAAGCCAACTGCAGTCCACATATAATGATCCATCAACAGTCCTGGTATAACCTGAAGTAGAAGGTATTTGTGCACTTGATTTGTCTCTCTGGCAAGGTTCTTAAATAGCAGTACTAGGGCACTGGATGGGAAAAAAAATACATCGTGTAGTTTTTTAAAGCTAAGAAAGCTAGCCATTAGGTAGGGAAATGGGAGAGCCTGAGAAAGGGCAGAAGAGGGAGTAAGATGAGAAAGAACACACGTGAGTGAGCGATAGTGAGAACTATTGGAGAAAATAATGGAGAGTCAGTTTCCGGACCAGACCGCACCAGATGGGCACAAACACCTGCTCAGACCAGACACAGTCTGAAACAAAACAGCCGAGAAACGGACACTCCAAGCGTAAATAAAATAAACAGTGTGGAGTGTTGTAATCTCAGGTTCTTCCGACTTGGGATGAATGTGACTTCTGCATCCCTGTTGATTGTCTGCTGCGTGGGGCAGCCTGAGTTACTGTTTCAGATCCTACTCTCTTTTGAAATCCCTTAGTCTGGAAAGCCGCGAACCAATCCTTAGTTCCTGGTTTGGGGGTCATCCTTGGCTGTGGGGCTTTCTTTCTGTGACTGAGGCCAGGATGGGGGATGGGAGACCCACGCACTTGTTTCTGAGGGCTTTCTACCTGCACACGGGTCGTTCCCATGCCCATCTGGGAGATTTTCAGAGCACTCCGTGTTTCTGTGTCGTCACTCACCAAGGCCGCGTCAAGGGCGGTTCCTTCTTAGGCTTAGCATTTGTGGAAAGTCTCAGCTTTGGATATCCTCCTCTCACGTGTCGTCTCTGTCTCCGCAGCCTCCACTGCCCTGCCATCTGTCTGTCCGTGGCGCGCCCACCTCTGGTTACCTCTGCGCCCTGGCGGGTGCCTCTCTGACTCTTCTTGCGGCCCTGGTGTGGCTGATGGTCCTGGCCATCAGGAGCAGTATGGCATGACTGGGCGCCAGCTGGAGCCTTCTCTCCAGAGAAGCTCTCCTCTGGGCTCACTGGCAGAATCTGGTTTCTTATTCTCTCATTTCATCAGGTCATGGGGCGGTAGCTTCTGGTCCACCACCATACCTGGAACTCCTCTTCTCAATTTTTAAACGATTATAAATAACAGAATGGGAAATATTTCCTTAGATGGAAAATTCTCCACAATTGTACTTTTAAAAAGAGAATTCTAGAATGAAACATCTCTTCTATGCGAGTGTGTATGAGTGACTAAGTAATACTCAGTTTGCTGCAAACAGGAATAAATGTCTTATCCAGCCTAGATGAGTGTGGTCAATGATACAGGATGCTGTATTAAAGTACACTACGAAGCAGGATCCTCTCTAGGTCAATTCGTCGGGAGACAGTGCATCCATTGACCAACACTGTTAACAAGTGATAGAGAACCAACCACTCCGCTAAACGAAAGCATTTGCTCTGGCGGTCTTAGAGCTCGGAGTGTTCGGCGTTAGAGCTCGGAGTGTTCGGTCTTAGAGCTCGGAGTGTTCGGCGTATGATCTATTGTCGTTTTAGGAACTATGGTGAGATAGCAGATCATAGAAACCTCCAGATAGCAAAACCACTTATCTCATTGCTGCAAGGAAAAAAAAATAGGTGTATGACAGTGCGGTCCTGATCCTCTAAGAGCATTCCCTTGCTGACCTCAAGATTGCCATCGGGCCTGACCACCTCTCGTTAACATTACTCTGAGGGAAGGGAGCTGTACTGGGCATTAAGATCCAAACCATAGTGGGCATCTACTGTAGGAGTGCATAGGATTGTGGAATAAATAGTGGGCGGGTTCTCATTTGTGAACAGATCCAGTCAGAGATTTTATCACAGGCTCTTCAACTGACCTCTGCCCTTTTCCTCCACTGTAAGCTAGTAGGGGGTATACCGCCATTTTAAGTGTGTGCGTGTGTGTGTGTGTTTGTATGTCTGTCTGTCTGTCTCTCTATCTCTCTGTGTGTTGGTATGTCTATGTATGTGTGAGTCTCTCTCTCCCCTCTCTCTCTCTGTCTCTCTGTCTCTGTCTCTGTCTCTCTCTCTCACGCTCTCTTTCACTCTGTGTGTGTGTGTGTGTCCTTGTTGGTGTGTCTATGTGTCTCTCTCTGTATGTCTCTGTGTGTCTCTCTCTGTGTATATCTCAGTGTGTGGGGTATTTGTGTATATGTGTATATTTCTGTGTATGTGTCTCTGTGTCTGTGTGTCTGTCTGCCTGTCTGTCTCTCTGTGTATGTCTCTGTCGGGGGGGTATTTGTGTATATGTGTATATTTCTGTGTATGTGTCTGTGTGTCTGTCTGCCTGTCTGTCTCTCTGTGTATGTCTCTGTGTGGGGGGTATTTGTGTATATGTGTATATTTCTGTGTATGTGTCTGTGTGTCTGTCTGCCTGTCTGTCTCTCTGTGTATGTCTCTGTGTGGGGGGTATTTGTGTATATGTGTATATTTCGGTGTATGTGTCTGTGTGTCTGTCTGCCTGTTTGTCTCTCTGTGTATGTCTCTGTGTGGGGGGGTATTCGTGTATATGTGTATATTTCTGAGTATGTGTCTCTGTGTCTGGCCACTTGTGTTCATGTGTGCATGTATCCATGTGTGTCTACAGCAAGGAAACCCCAGTTCTGTAGAGGGAAAAATCAATCTTAGGAATGAGTGTGGGCATGGAGTCCGAGCAGGAATACAGCAGAGAGAGTAAACACTTTGAGTTCCTGACGGCCAAGTCCAGTGTAGCGGTCCTACTGCCCTGTTGCCCATCGCCCCTCTAAGTTCTTCCGATGGACGATGCTGAGTTTGTTGAAGTGTGGACGGAGCATGCGCAGAGCACACCGCAGTTCTTCAGGAAACGAAACAATCACCCTCCACTTGAGGACTCCAGTGCCCTGCCAGCCACGGGAGCTCCCAGCACCTTGCGTGTACCCTCCTCATCTGAGGCAGTGAGAAGTTCCTGGATGCTCTTCTCTTTCCAGAGCCTCAGCCTAATCCTGCTTCTCCCCTACCTCCCCTCTTACAGGAAAAAGCATGCGAGATGATGAATCAGTCAAGATTCTGCGGAGAAACGGAACCAGAAGGAATGAAAAAAAGCACAACAAAATACGTCTCAGGACTTGTCAATTTATGACACAGAGGATTTTCGTACTATTGATTTATTAAAAACACAGAGAACATACATGACTTATGCCACGGCTTATGCCATGTGCAATATAAAGAAAGGATGTTACCAGTGTGTGTATGGATGTGCATATACGTGCACTTATGTGCAAACAGGAGATGGAGATTTAATAGGAGGAAGGGCTGCCCGGAGGTGGGAAACCAGAAATCTCACAGTGTGCACAACATAAAGAATGTGGCTCGACCTTCGTTGCTGGCGCTGATCCTGGGTCTTAAAACAGAATGTGTGCTTTTTAGAGAAATCTCGGGCTTGTTCCTAAGGCTCTTTGCTTCTTTATGTTGTAGGGTCAAGACTAAGCTGAAATGTCACTGGGTCACCATGGCCTTCTGAGAACTTCGCATCAAAGGGCCCTGTGGCCGCCACGTAGGCCCATCACCACCACACAATTCCCTTGTGTCCTGTGGCAGCTATAATTCACTGTTGTACTTTCACTTGAATTTAGTTCATGCTTTGTTGCCCCAGGGTGAAAAAGTCTCATATACTTATGTTCCATTTTTTTTTAAAAAAACTGGTTCCCTTAAATATTAAGTTCATTTTCTTGTTGAAAGAAAGAAAATGATGCTAAGGATATTAGTTCATACTGAAATGTAATCGATGCTTCCCCTTAAGAAGGTACAATGGAAAGAGTTGGTTATTGAATATCTCCTGGGGTGAAACTAACTCCAGTTAGTGAAGGATGTCACCCGTGGATCTCTCTAAATGATTGGCACTAGACTCCATCAAAGCCTTTCCCCCATATGCCTGAACACTATTGATAAATTCCTTGGGCTCAAATCAGTTCCTTCAGACTGCTTGTTTTAGTGAACTGCCCCCAGTGTGCTGAACGATGACCGACTTTAAACATAGCTTGTAGGGTCCAGGCCTTGTGCCTAGATATTCTGAAGGGACATATTTGAGTGTATTCAGAAATCTTTATTTTTAACTTTGATTTTGTTTTTGAAGACAGGAGTTTCTCTCTGTCTCCCTGGCTGTCCTGGAACTCTCTCTGTAAACCAGGCTGGCCTTGCACTCAGAGATCCACCTGCCTCTGCCTTCCAAGTGCTGGGGCTAAAGGTGTGTGCTACCACTGCTCAGTTATTTTTTTTAACTTTTATTACATTTTGTTTATTTTGGTGGGGGTGGGGGAAGGGGTCAGCAGTGTGCTCTGCATTGTGTGTTTCAGAACAACTTGAGGAAGTTGGCCACATCATGCATGTTCCAGGGATCAAACTCAAATCATCAAGTTTGGTAGAAAGCACCTTTTCCTGTTGAGACATCTCTCTACCCTGGAATCTTTACTTCTATTTCTTAGGAAAAAAAAATCTTTTTAAAGATAGGATCTCACTATGTTATCCTAGCTGGCTCAGAACTCACTATGTAGACCAGACTGGCCTTGAACTCAGAGAGTTCCCCTTCCTCTGCCTTCAAAGTGCTGGGATTAAAGGCATGGGCTACCACACCAACTGGTTTTTATTTGTAATAAATGTCCCCAAGTAACTCATTCTTTGAGAAACACAACTCAAGATATAGATGTTCCCTGAGACCCAGTTAGGGAGAGCTATCTCCAGACCTGGTTTTGCTGAGGACAAGCCTAGTAACTAAACTGGGAATCATGGAAATACCTCTCATTTCTTGCTTCTAGGGACCCTAGGGAACACACAAGAATGGTGGGCTTGAGTTGAGGAACTACAGGGGAAATAGATCAATATTATAGTGTCTGTTCAGTAGCAACTTTCTCCTTTGTTCAGACCTAGACTTTGGCCTCAACAGAAGCTTCATGTTTTATTCATTGCAGGCAGTGCTGGTGGAAAAGCAAACTGTGCTATCTCTGTGGAAACAGGGCCAGAAGATGGCAGCCCTTTCTAAGAGACAGTGCTGCCTGAATCTCCACACCTCTAAATCCCCACTTGGTCCTACCATACCCTAGGTTGCTTAACAGTACTGTTCATGCAAGAACAGACATGGGTGGCACTTGGTCCCTAGGTCTGAGGAACTTCCCGAGGGGACGAATAGCAAGTGTCTTGTTTATTTGTCTTACTTCAGTATCCACTGTGGTTCATAGAACCCAGGCTCTGAAAGACACCAGCATCGTCACGTGAGAAGACAAGGAAAGGCTGTTCACTTTCCAGGGGTGTCTGGAGACACCTGTTTGTCCAGAAGTTCCCTGTTGATAGCAAACAATATTCACACCGTACTTCAGGTTATAAACTGCTTTTGGGAAAGAATTGGGGCTCCTTTTGGTTCTTCTAATAGGTTGAAGACTGGTGAGATGGCTCAGTGGGTAAGGTTGTTTTGCATTGAGCCTGATGACTTACTAGCCAGAAACCATGTGGTGCAAGAGGAAAACCAAATCCTCGGATCTACACATGTGTGCCATGACACACATGCACAAGTACATGCATGCGTGTGCATACACATCATAAAAGAAAAGAAAAAAATAATTTGGGTTGAGGGCCAACAAGACGGCTTAGCTGGTAAAAGCACTTGCCACACAAGTTTGATGCCCTCAAAACTCATGGGGAAGGAGAGAAAAGATTCCTGAAAGTTGTCCCCTGACTCCACACAAGAGCTGTGGCTCTGCATGTGCCCACACTCATATAGTCATCACACATACACACACACACACACACACACACATACACACCACACACTACACACACAAGGAAGGACATACACACACACCACTACACACACAAGCACAGGCACACACACATACACACACACACATTGTATGCAGCATATACATGGACACACCACACAACACACACAAACCATATATATCACACACATACACACACCATGTACACCACACACACATACACACACACACACACACACCATATACATCACACACATATACATACTCCTCATTAATCTAATATGTTGAAAACCTGTATCTATTGAAGCGAGGAGCATCTCCTTAGAGAAAAGAACAGCATACACACACACACACACGACTTCTCTCAGTGATCTTCAAGAAGAATGTGACCATGGCCTCTAAATTCCCGTGTGCTTCAAATGTGACCCACACTTCAGTTTAGTGTAGGAAAAAATTCAAGAATTGAAAACCTGTGTTTTCCTGATATTTCTGTCAGTCAGTCTTTGAGTAGAGACAGCCAACCCCACAGTTGTAAAGAGTGGTCACTCTCATGCTTAGTTTATTGAGAATTTCTTGAGTAAGCTATGCTATTCCCTGGGCATCCATTTCTAGCTGGATGAGAAACTGGTAGGTCACATGTCTGGAGCTGTCTCTCGGTAACAAAGAGGCTCCCTGAAGTCACAGCTGCTCAACACGTCATGTGACCGGGAACGGGAGAACCCTGCTATTCTTAATTTTAAAAAGGTTGGTCCTTTCTCTAATGCCAAAAAAGAGTCAAATGTTCTGAACTGATTCCAGCTCCCTTGGTCAGTCCTCTCTTGTCCCTTGTCCATGTTGTTTCTGTACTGGAAAAAAAAAATCCGTGTGGCATGGACAGGCCTTGGGGAGAAGACGGAGTGCATACCAACAGTTCCTCCGTGAGGTGTGGAGGCAGCTGTGTGGCCCCTGAGACACAAAAAGCATATTGCGAGATCAGGAACACAGCTCTGCCGTGGTTCTCCCAATTGTGCCAGATATTTTACATCTTCTTCGACACTGTTTTATTAAGGCTTTTTGTTTTTATCACAAGAGTGAATTAGTTTTGATCCTCAGAGACTCTTCTAGAAGACCAGAGTTTCTGTCTTTCACATATTGAAAGAAAGAATTTTATTCCTCTATTCTTCAAGCATGATATCAGGGTCTACAAAATCCCCTGGAGTGAAGAGATTATGTTCTAATTCTAACAAAACTAGGGACATTTTATAGTGTGTTTTTAAAAATTTGTTTATTTATTCACTTTACACCCCAAAATCAGCACTTCTCACCTCCCAGTACCCCCTCACACAGATCCTCTCCTCCCCTCTCCTCTGAGAAGGGGGACATGCCCCCAACTCTCTACCCTGACCCCTGGGATTTCAAGTCACTGCAGGACTAGACACATCCTCTCCCACTGAGGTCAGACAAGAAGGCTTTATTGTGTTTTTATTGTTCAATGACAATTAGTATTTACACATACTTTTTACATATTGACTGGAATGTAGTACTGGGGAAACATTTTAGAACTTCCCATTACTTATCAGGCCTGTTGCAGAACAGGAACACTGAACAGTGATGAGTTTTCACATGATGACATGCTATCTCTGGGTGTGGTGCCTGGAGACAGACCTGTATAAAACAGGAATCTTTATGGCAGAAAGAGTGATCTAAACTAGTTATCCGCCAATCCAGCGAGCTGAAGCTCCTTGCTCAGCCTTGTTATCTGAGGGTCTCAGGGGACTGGAGGAGAAAGGTTCATATTGAGCACAACAGAAGCAGAAGGCCACATACCTCTTCTACTACTCTGAGGAACACTGAGGTAGTCTCAGCTCAGGCTTCAAAACAGACTTCTAGCGTCATGACATGTTACAGCCTGCAGAAGGACAGCGTTCATGTGCACGCATCTTACCTGAGACGCTGTTGCGTTAACTCACAAAACCTTTACGAGCTAGGAACATTATACAGTCTACTGAAAAAATGGCTCGTTTGGGAAGCAGATGGTGTAGCTGAGGGAAGGAGCTTTATACTGATGCGGAGTGTGACCTGCTTGGGTTGCAGGAGATGCAGGAGCTTGGGGAGGCTGTGGGTGATGCGAGGATCCAGAGTAAGGATGGCAGAAGGAAGGAAGAGAAGGAAGGGAACAGGCTCATAGGCCCCACGGGCATTGTTTATTTGTTTGCAAACTTACCTCTATGAAAGGTGAAAAGTCTCCAGACTCTGAGACCTAGGAAGGCACCTCACTGCTTACCCCAGGCCTAATGAAAAAGTGCAAGGGGACAGGGGACAGGGGACAGGGATGCTGTCTTTTAAGACATGCTACATTAGTTACTTTGCACTATGATGACCACAACACCTGACAAGATAACCCAAGCAAAGAAAGACTCCCAGATTCAGAGGATCTGTCTGCCGTGATGGGGGACCGTGGCAGACCAGCTCAGTTCCAGGCTGTGGCAGTGTGTGGTAGGGGCTGTTCACACCACAGCAGAAAAGATGCAGAGAGCAAGGCAGGGATTGGGGCCTGCCTACTGTGTGTTAGAACCAGTGACAAATGGCTGAGGTACCGATTTAACATATCAAAGTGGACCAGGCTCCAGGGTCTCCCAGCATCCTTCAGTTCCTTTCTGGCACACCGGTCCTTCTTCCTTATGGCCCAGGATCTGGGCTGCCCTTCCCCCAGTCTCTTGCCTACAGAATCCAAACGTTTGGTCACCCATTCCTTTTGTACCTTTGGCCTCCCAGATCCTGGTTCCCCTCTCTTCCCTCTCCTTCCTCCTCCCCCTCTCCCAACGTGGCCCAGCTTAGCCTAGGCCTGTCCACTCTGGACTCTCCAGATGTGTCTGCCTCTGGCTCTGCTCTCCCACACATCTTACAACGAACTTCTCCCTCCACCATATCTAGAGCTATCACGTCCTTCTTTCCATTCACCCACTTCTGCCAGTCAGCCCTTCCTCTGACAGGCCCTGCAGCTTCCCGAGATGGTGCCGTCAGCTAGCAAAGAGCATTTAAAACATAAGCCTGCAGTGGGCATTTCATATTCAAACTATATTGGATCAGTTCTCGGAGACTATTTCATTCTCTCAAACAACTTAGACAAGAGGCACTGTGGAATCAGGAGGATCTGTTGTTTAATAGTTACATATGTTTAGTATCCATTGGGAAATGTAAGCACATAAAATCTATAATTTCCGTGTATATTAAAACTTAAGAAGGAGTAAGAATGAAAATAGTCAATCTAAAGAAAAATATTAGATAGATAAGAAAAAAATCATGACGGTATTCGTGAAACATCGCTTTTGAGTTATTTGGAAATAAACACCCCATTCATTTTCTTGGGACCTCTCAACTAATAAGTAATTTGCCTTTAATGCAGATCTCCCAGGGACAGCATTCTGATCTGCAGATGGTGGAGGAAGTGTTGTCACTCTCCAGGCATTGTCCTGGGGTGTGTGGGTTTGTGTGACCTTGGATAAGACCTGGCATTTTTTTTTCTGAGCCTTGCTTCCTATTTGTACAGTGGAAATATCCCCTTTGAAGGGTTATTGTGGGAGCTAGATGAGCTAATTATTGTAAAGTGCTTAGCCCTGAGAAATAGTAGGATCCTGAGACTTCAGGAGGTGTTATCTTCAGGTCCTTGTCATTCTTTCCCTTCCTAAGCCCTTTCAAACTTTTGGCGTAAGTCCCTCTAACTGGCCTGCATCACACCCCTATAGTCATGACACCTGTGACACTCCAGACTTTAGTGTGTTCCATTTCAGTGTGCTCCATTTCATATAAGGACCATGGGTAAGGTCCGTGGGACAGGCTGAGTGATGACTTAGTCAGAACAGAGCATGAGGACATGAGCCCAATCCTTGGGAGCTACATAAAGAAATCCCAGGGTGGGGTGTACTCCAGCAGAGGCAGAGACGGGCGGATCCCTGGGGCTTGCTGGTTAAGGCAACCTAGTCTATGTGGCAAGTACCAGGCTAAGGAGAGGCCCTGTATCAAAAACAATGTAGAGAGACCCTGAGGAACAGTAGAAGTGATACACTCCACAATCATGAGCAAACACAGAAGTCCATATGTATCTGTGAAAACATGTGCTTCTATACACACACACACACACACACACCACAATACAAAGATATACAAAAGTATAAGAGCACTGGTGTCCTGGTTAATTAAGTCTTGACTATTTTCTACCTTTTTCGTTTAAAAATTGTGTGTGTGTGTGTGTGTGTGTGTGCACGCACGCGCGCAGGTGTATATGCCACAGCACATGTAGAGGTCACAGGACAACCTATAGGAGTTGTTTAATTCTTCCATGTGGGTCTTGGGAATTGAACTCAGGTCCTCACATTTTGTGGCAATTCCCTTTACCTGCTGAGACATCTAGCTACCCCGACTTTTTTTTTTCCTTCATTTTAAAAATGTATCAGTTCTGTTTACAGAGGATCCCATGTCATCTACCCCTTCTGCTGCCAAAATTCCAGAAAGGCTTCAGAATGATCCTTCACTCCCCTGACACTTCTCTAGCAGCAAGTGGCCATCGTAACCGCATGACACATTCTTTAACAGGTGGTTATCTGCCTCTTTTGGAAAAACATTTGAAATGGAGTCTTCTGTTTCTTTATCTGGATACAGGGTACAGATTGCTGGGGCTACCTAATACCAGGAGAGGGTCAAAAGGAGACATTCCTCAAACAGTCTTTTGTCCTGCCAGACTGACCAGTGAGGTTTTCTAGAACTCAGTCAGAATTCTGGTTGTCCAAAAGAACAGTAGCCTCAACTACCAGACCACCGAACCAAGCTGCTTCCTGCTCTTGTCAAGCCAACTTTACCAAGCCCCCAAAGGATTCCCACATACACAGAGAAGCACACCTGCTGGCCACACAGGCCACTGGAGGTTGCTGCAGTTTGACCACCAAGGCTGACTTTGTTGAGTGTAGTCTTGGGGGTCACACCCAGCTCTACTCCTTGTATGACTTTTAGCCAGCAACCCCGAGCCCTGGTTTTCTCAAACAGAAAATGTAGTTTTTATCTTACAGGTATAAGAGCATGGAGGGATGAGTTAATCCACAAACTTGATCCAGTTATTGAAGTGGATGATGCTATAGACACCATGGGGATGGAGAGGTCTCAAGGATTTGGGAGAAAGTAGGGTGGTCCTAAAGGTCTTTGGGATCAGAGAGAGCCTGGTATAGGGGCTTTACTGTGTTTAATTGAGTAGGCCCAGGCTGAAGGTCTCATGGAGACAGGACCAGTCAGGGATTGAAACTCTTGTTGTTGCTAATGAAAGAACACCACACTTCTTGTATCTTTCCCAAAGGGGTGGAGGGATAAGCAAGGAAAGCTATCTGCGAGCAAACCTCAAAGGCAGAGTTGAGTAGAATTTGTGTAGAATAAGCACAATAAATGATTCTACTGGATTTATCTTCCACTGGTCCCTAGCATTCTCCTAAGTTAGAACACTCTAGGGAGTGTTTGTGAGACGGAGACTAACTACAGTCCAGGTTAACCCCAAAGTCATGGAAATCTTCCTAGTTCAGCCCCTCCAGGTTTGAGCCCCACACTCAGCCACTATAGGAGTTTCAACCTAACAATGAGATGCCCCATTTAAACTTACCAAACAGATCTGTTCTCTAATGTGAAAGAGTGTCACCTGTAGTGGGCTCATGTTGACCCCACAGACCCAATCCACGTGTTTCATATGAATTCCCATCTCACTGTTAATAGCACAAACCTTAAGAGTTGTGAGGGGAAGGGGGGGTTCTACTTTTCTACACACATTTGAGTGTGTGTGCAGGTGTGACTGTCCATCTGTGCTTGTCAACACAACCACGTGTAACATTCATATCAGTGCTCTACAATCATTTTATGATTTTTAAAGGATTATCATTGTAATATTTTTTTATTTCTACTTGTGTGCATGTGTGCAAGCATGTGTGCAAGCATGTGTGTGTTACAAGTGTGATTGGAACACACACACTTACTCACATCTGAGCTATAAGTTATAGAGTGAGAGAGACAGTGAGAGAGAGAGAGAGAGAGAGAGAGAGAGAGAGAGTGACTGCCTGGGTTTTTGAAAACTCAAAGTCCACCCCTATTGGCATACCTCCTCCAACAAGGCCATACCTCCTAATCCTTCCCAAATTGTTTCACTGAGGACCAAACATTTAAATATATGAACCTTTGGGAGTCATTCTTACTCAAACCACCTCACACCTTGAATCATTTCGGCTCCCTCTTTTGGTCATCTTGACACAAACTGGAGTCAGTGTGGAAGCGGGAAATTCAGCTGAGGAATTGCCTCTATCAGACTTGTCTGTGGACATTCTAGGGGGCGTCTTCCCGATTGTTGATTGAAGTGTGAGTTCCAGTCCACCGTGGGTGGTGCCCTTAGTAGGCAGGTAGGCTTGGACTGTCTAAGAAAGGTAACTGACCAATCCTAGGAAAGCAAACCAGTAATCAGTGTTCTATTGTCTCTGCTCCATTCCCACCTCCAGGTTCCCAAATCTGATGAACTACAACTTGAAAACCAAGTAAATTGTTTCCTCCCCAAGTTGCCTTTGGTCAGACTGTTTTATCACAACCACAGAGAAACAATCACACCTTCTACTGGGCCTCTGACTCCAGCTGAGGAAGACGCTGTTCTTTCGGAATGCATGTGACTAAACTGGGGCCACCTGAATATCCAGGATGTGCTTCTTACATTAAAGAACCCTAAAGACATTTGAAAAATTCCTTTCTCACCTTTTCATCCATCAAAATTTTTAACCTTACTATCAAGTTCGTTTTGCCATTTAGTGTAGCATCACAAAACGTTTCAGGATTTTGGAGAGTGGATATCTTTGTGGGACATAGTCCCTGCTACACTGCTTTCATTTTATACAGTATTGGAGGATTTATGCATAGCATTGTGTGTATCTGTAGTTCATCTTTTTTTTTTAAATCATGGAGTACTATGCCAGTCTAAGGATATACCACAACCTGTCCAGTTGGTGACATATGTGGTGTTTCCAGTTTTTGTCTAATGAAGTTGCTGCTACGCAGCATTCTTAAATCTCTGTGTGATGCATATTTTAAGTTCTCTAGTGCAAATGTAGAGAAATAAATTGTTTTGGCCACATGGTAAGAGTATATCTAACTTTAGAAGAAAATGTTAACCCGTTTTCCAATGTGGTAGCTTGAATAGAAATGGTCCCCATAGACTCGTGGTTGAATGCTTGGCCCATAGGGAGTGGCACTATTAAGAGGTATGGCCTTGTTCAAGTAGATGTGACCTCGTTGGAAGAAGTATGTCACTATGGAGGTGGGCTTCGAGGTCTCCTGTGCTCAAGCCACACCCATTTGGCACACAGTCTCTGCTACCTGCTGATCAAGATGTAGAACTCTCAGCTCTTTCTCCAGCACCATGTCTGCCTGCGTGCCTCCATGCTTCCTGCCGTGATGGCGATGGACTAAACCTCTGAAGTGTAAGCCAGCTTACAGTTCAGAAATGTTTCCCTTTATAAGAGTTGCTGTGGTCGTGGTGTCTCTTCACGGCAATGAAATACTAAGACACGTGGCTTTGCCATTTTGTGTATGTAATAACAATACATGAGATTTTTGTTGTTCTGAACAGTGATTTGAGAATTAAGAGATTAGACGTTCAGTGAAGTTCAGTTTGCCTATTCTCTTTCTTTGCCTTAGGGTTGCTGTATCCAAGGAATCAGCGACTATCCCAGGTTCCCTGGGAGTCTTATCTATCATGAGCTTCTAAACTTATTAGACTTGTATCTCTAAGTGAAAGGTCTGTGATCTAAAATGATGTGATTTTGGAATATTATATGAAAGTTATATTTTATTTGCGTTACACAGACATTCAAGTACTCCAGTACCAAATTATATGAACACTGCTCTTCTCTCAGCACACCCTGGATGGAGATGTGATCTACTGGCCTCTGAATCAGCTTCTGATTTCCCTTTTCTGTTTTATTGAGCAAATGTGTCTGTCTGTTCCAGTCTACGTATCTTTGATTATTGTAGCTTTTTGTTGTTGTTGTTTCTTGATATAGGATTTCTTCATGTAGCCCTAGCTGTCCTAGAACTCACTTTGTAGGCAAGGCTTGCCTCAAAGTCAAAGAGTTCGACATGCCTTTGCCTCTCAAGTGCCGGCCTTAAGCTATGTGCTGCCACCATCCAGCAGATTATTGTAACTTTCAAGAACCTGCCGCCTTTCGGCTGAGATTGCATTGAATCCTGACTCTATAAATTGCTTTGGGAAGAGCTGACTCATCAATATTGAACCTGCAAAACCAAGGGCATTGTATGTATCTAAATTGACTTAGATCTTTTGAAATTTCACTCATTAATGTCTTATTAATTAAAAAAGATTCGAGACAAGTATTCTCTGTGTAACAGAGCCCTGACTGACCTGGACTCACTTTGGAGATCAGGTTAGCCTTAAACTCACAGCAATCCAACTAGTGTCTGCCTCCCAAATGGTTCGATTAAAGGGGAGTGATACCATACCTGGTCCATTTTATTAACTATTTTTCTGGATGTGTCATGCTTTTGAAATTTTGAAATGGGTGTATTTTCTTTTTCTTCCTTCCTTCCTTCCTTCCTTCCTTCCTTCCTTCCATTCCTTCTTTCTTTCAAGATTGATTGATTGATTGACTGATTGATTGTTTGATTGACTGATTGATTATATGAGTACACTGTAGCTGTCTTCAGACATACCAGAAGAGGACATCAGATCCCATTACAGATGGTTGTGAGCCACCATGTGGCTGCTGGGAATTGAACTCAGGACCTCTGGAAGAGCAGTCAGTGCTCTTAACCGCTGAGCCATCTCTCCAGCCCAACTTTATTTTCTTAATGTCAATCTTAATTGCTTTTTTAAACCACCAATGTCTTGATTCAACTTTTTGAGTTAATTTGTAAAATGAGGATAGCATGCCCATTTCCGAGGTTGTTGTTAAGGGTCAAGAAAGTTATTTAACTTAAAGTACTAAAATTTAAAAATTATTCCACAAACAGATGCTTCAGAAAAGCCATCTATTTAAACCTCTCAGCATCTTTCTCAGGTGACATCAGGAAGGGAGCCTAGTGGTGGGCCCCAAAGATGTGCCTCACCAGGACACCTGGGTCCTGTGCATGTGACCTTAGATGGAAGAACCAGTCTTTATAATGATACTATTCTGAATAATCCAGACAATCTCCAAATCCAAGAACGAGGGTCCTTCTGAGGAAGACAGGAACGAGTGAGCGGGAGGAGAGATGGCAGAGGGAGGAGTCATGGGCTGTACACATAGGACACAGGAAGCTGGGAGAGGCAGGCCGTCCTTTCGTCCTTTACTTGAGGCTTCTTAGTACTATGGTCCTGCTGACTCTTGATTTAAGGATCCTGGCTTCCAGATCTATTAGAAAACAGGTTTCTCTTCTTTTAAACCAAGAAACCTAAGGTAATGATTATGATGATTTAGAAAAAAGAGCACCATTATTGCACGTTGCACACAAGCAAACAGGCAACTGCAGGTTGCGCTTTCCTGTGGCCTTTCGTCAGCATGCACAGTTGGAGAAAAGAGGAGAGAAGGGTAGGGGAGAGGGGGAGGAGAAGGGAGGGGACTGGGGAGAGGAGGAGAGGGGAGAAGAGGTGAGAGAAGAGAGAGGAGAGAAGGGAAAGGAAGCTAAGCAAAGAAATAGGAGGGAAAGGAAGGGGAGAGGAGAGGAGAGAGTTGTTTCTCTTTTTATAAGGACATCAAGCCTATAAAATCAGTATATTTTTTTCTTACTCTTTTATTGCTTTATTGCATCCTTTTCTTCCCCCCAATTATGTGTATGCATGTGTACCTATGTGTGGACATGTGCACATGAGTGTATGTGCCCTTGGAGATCAGAAGAGGGTACTGCAGCTGCTGCGAGCGATGGAACTTAGGTTCTGGTCCTCTGTCGGACTACACACTCAAGGCCCCACCCCTCCCCATTAGTACTACAGAGACTGTCAGTTTATGCAGATCTCAGCAGCCTCTGCCATTCCAGTTTTGCGTTGGTGCCACTGAAGTGAGCAGTTTTGACTTTCTTCCTGGCTCCTTTGGGGTTTGCAGTGTGCTTTTCTCTCAAGAGCTTATTTTCAGACAGGGCATCGCTATACAGAGTGCTTGAGAACTTCCAGCAATATCTTTGCACCAACCAGTACATACCTATGTGCTAGAGCTGTCTTGCATTTCAATTCTGCATGTGTTAGAAACTCTACAGGACTTTGTCACTTTTAACAGTTGCATTTTACAGAGACTTAAAAATTTAAAAGAACAACATTCATTCAGAAGATCCAAATGTTTATGTGGAATCACTTTTATTTTTTAACCTAACAGACTTTCTTTTTGCTTCTTTTAGTACTAGTCTTATGATTAAAGATTCACTCAAATTTTATGTATATGAAATGTTTCTTAAAACATCACCCCACCAGATTATGCCCTTCATTGTTTTTATGAGATGTCTGCTTCTCATCTTTCCCCACGGGCTAAATTGGGCTGCCCCCCCCACGCCCACCTAAACTATGTGGTGAAGTCCTCATGCCAATGTGTCTGTGTTTGGAGATGCAGTTCTGCTATAGTAATTGGGCTTGAATAAACCTCAGGAAGTTGTGGTTCTGATTGGATTGGATTGGTGGCTTTGAAGGAAGGGGAATAAATCCCTTCCCGTGTCTCTCTGTGTGCATACTGAGATATGGAGCACAGTTAGAAGGCAGGCCATTTGTTAGCCAGGAGGTAGCCTCCACCAGAACCCAAGTGTGTTAATCAGTTTCTATTATCCTGGTCACCTAGTAGGTGGTGTTTGTTCCGGCAACTTTAGAAGGCTATTACCCATTGTTCTTCTACCTTCCACATATTTGTTTTCTTCCATGATGTCTATGATTTTATTATTTCTTTTTTTTTAAAGATTTATTTATTTTATGTATGTTAGTACACTGTTGCTCTCTTCAGACACGCCAGAAGAGGGCATCTGATCCAATTACAGGTGGTTGAGAGCCACCATGTGGTTGCTGGGAATTGAACTCAGGACCTCTGGTTAAGAGCGGTCAGTGCTCTTAACCGCTGAGCCATCTCTCCAGTCCAATTTTATTATTTCTAGTGCATTTATTATAGCATACTCTCAGGGTTAGCTTCAGCTGTCAACTTGTCACACAAACCTACAGACACCTTGGAGGGAACCTCGACTGAAGAATTGCTCAAATTGGCCTGTGGACATGTTAGTGGGGAATTTCCTTTCTTTCTTCCTTCCTTCCTTCCTTCCTTCCTTCCTTCCTTCCTCCTCTCCCTTTTTAAATTAAGTTTTGAGATTATAATTACAGCAGTTCCTCCTTCACCTTCCCCAAAGTGTTACTCTCCCTGCTCTCTTTGAAACACAAGCACACACACACACACACACACACACACACACACACACGCTCAGTCTGTACAATGTTACTTGTATGTATGTTTTCAGGGCTGATCATTTGATATTGGATAACCAATAGGTGTGCTCTTCCCTGGGGAAGACTATCTCTCCTACGCTCAGATTTCTTAGTTGCCTGCAGATCTTTGTGTAGAGTTGAGGCCTCGTGGGCTTTCCTTCATCCACTTGAGCATGTCTGGTGTTATTGTCCTTGTTTAAGTCATGTCTAGGCAGTCGAGTCAGTGAGACTTTATGTATGTAGTTTCTGACATTACTGGTGTTACACCATGTGCGTGTCTCATGGTAAACTCCCTGTTTGGCTCTTAGAGTAATTCCATTCACCTCTTCTACAATGATACATGAACTTTAGGTTCAAGTTTTGTAGATGTATCTCTTGGACCTGGACTCCACAATCCTACATTTTTATTATTTGTGCCTTTCTGTAATGCTCTCTGTTGCAAAGAGAAGTTTCCTTGATGAGGCTTAACTATAGTTGTCTGTGGGTATAAAGGCAAGTATTTATAATGTGGTTAGAGATTGTGCTGGTTTAGTAAAGTAGTATTTGCTGGTTCTCCTCCATGATCCGTGACTTCACTAGCCCAGGGTTATATAAGAAAGGTAACGGAGCAAGGAAGACAGTGAAATATTAAAACTTATCATTGAATTCATCCTAGATTGGGGAAAGCTGTTCTTTGCAGTAATTATTAGGCAAAAGCTAAGATTAGATCAATAGATAAAGAAACTGTCTCCCAAAAACAGTAAAATTTTTTTGGAAATCAATGTTTTCTTCTGTCTTGGCGTACGCTACAGTTGCTAATCACCGTCAAGTACCCTGTGTTACCTCGGCTTGTGTCTGTGCCTGTCTCACTGAAAAAGATTTGATCATGGATAGCTTCATTTCAGACCTTCACTTGCACATGCCTAGCATAGCTTTCAAAATGATGGAGATAGGATTTCCCATCTTGGTTAGTATCTAGTAAGTGCTCAGTACTCGCGGGCACATTCTGCATTGTTCAGTGAAAGGGAAGTCACAAAAATCTGCCCCTTTGCCCAAAGCCTTATCATTGGTTACTTGAAACGAAAATATTTGTGTATCGCTTGTTCGGCGGCATCTCCTTTAAGGGAGGGAATTTGTCTTGTTTATAGCCAAAGGTCATGTTGCACATAATAAGTTCAACAAATCTTTGTAGAAATAAGAGCAGAGGTGGTTGTTTATGTTCAGAGATGAATAGAAATTCCACAGCTCACTTATTAGAATATCTCAGACTCAACTGTCTCCAAATCCCTGCATAGTTTGCTACAAAGACAGCCCAAATGATAAAGGGCTACCAGAGGTGCGGAGGCATACAGCACAGACCCGTCAGCAGTGGCTGATTAAACTACTGATGCACAGCCTGTAAAGGGTGGGCTTCTGGCAAAAGACTGGCTTTTCCAAGGTGAACTAACTTTATATCCAGGATAGCATTTATCGTAGCAGCATGGGTGTTCATGATGCATGAGATCCACCCAAGTTCAAACTGTATTCCATGAGTAAGTCTTCCTTTTACATTTTGTGATGCTATATTTCATGTTTGAAATTTTACAAACATTTGTCCGCTTAAAATGTTCACTAAGTCTGATTGTCAGCATTTCATTATTGCTGTATCCTTAGTGTTTCTACAACCTTTCAAATTTAAGAAAACAGGTATTCAGTTAAGTCTCTCTCTCTCTCTCTCTCTCTCTCTCTCTCTCTCTCTCTCTCTCTCTCTCTCTCTCCCTCCCTCCCTCTCCCTCTCTCTCTTCCCCCCCCTCTCTCTCTCTCGCTCTCTCTGTGTATGTGTTTTATATGAGTTTGATAGCTTTCTACTCATTCTCTGCAAATCCTTCATAAAATGTCATAAGATGAATAATAGCCAAAAAGATGCCTACGACTTACTCCCGAGAGCCTATGTTATCTTTTATGGCAGAAGAGATTTTGCGTGTGTATGTATGTGGTTTGGTCCTGGGAATGGAACTCAGGGTGTCACAGATGTTAAGCAAACTCAATATGACTGAGCTATATCCTTCACAACCTAGCAATTTTTATTTTTAAAAGCCTGCTATTTTTGGTTGTGATCCTAGCCTTTCACAGCTGAGCCATCTCTCCAGCTCAGATAAAAACTCAAAAAAGAAAGAGAATTTCAGACCAATTTCTATTATGAATGTTGATGCAAAAGTACTCAATAAAATACTTTCAAACCGAATCCAGAAACACATCAAAAACATCATCCATCATGATCAAGTAGGCTTCATTCTAGGGATGGTTCAATATATGAAAATCCATCAACATAATCCACCATATAAACAAACTGAAAGAAAAAATCATTAGATATTGAAAAAGCATTTGACAAAATCCAACACCCCTTCATAATAAAAGTCTTAGATCAGGGATTTAAGACATATACCTAAACACAATAAAAGCAATATACAGCAAGCCAATAACCAAAATTAAATAAAATGGAGAGAAACTTTAAGCAATTCCACTAAAATCCAGGACAAGATAAGGCCGCTCACTCTTTTCAGTATAGAACTTGAAGTTCTAGCTACAGCAATAAGACCACAAAAGGAGATTAATTGGAAAGAAAGAAATCAAATTACCACTATTTGCAGATGATACGATAGTATCATAAGTGCCTCCCTCAAATTCCACCAGAGAGCTTCTACAGCTGATAAACCTTCAGCAAAGTGAATGGATACAAAATTAACTCAATGAAAATATCAGTAGCCCTCTTTACACAAACAATAAACTGGCCAAGAAAGAAATTAGGGAAACAACACTCTTTACAATAGCCATGAATAATATAAAATATTTTGAGGTAACTCTTACCAAGGAAGTGAAAAATCTATATGATAAGAACTTCAAGTCACTGAAAAAAATTAACTGAAGAAGATACCAGAAGATGGAAAGATCTCCCATAATCACAGATTGGTTGGATTAACATGATAAAAATGGCCATCTTACCAAAGGCAATGTACAGATTCAATGCAATTCTCACCAAAATTCCAACACAATTCTTTACAGATCTTGAAAGAACAATTCTCAACTTTGTATGGAAAAATAAAAAACCCAAGATAGCCAGAACAATCCTGAGCAATAAAAGAACTTCTGGAGGTGTCTTCATCCCTGACCTCAAGCTCTACTACAGAGCAATAGTGATAAAAACTACATGGTACTCTTATAGAAACAGACAGATTGATCAATGGAATTGAATCGAAGACCCTGAAATGAACCTCTGAAATAAATACCTATGGACACTTGCTTTTGACAAAAAAGACAAAACCATAAAATGGAAAAAAGAATCTTTAACAAATGGTGCTGGTCTAACAGGATGTCTGCGTGTAGAAGAATGCAGATAGACCCATATTCATCACCCGCACAAAACTGAAGTCCAAGTAGACCAAAGACCTCAACATAAAACGGGATACACTAAATCTAATAGAACAGAAAGTGGGGAATAGCCTTGAACTCATTGGTACAGGAGACAACTTTCTGAACAGAACACGAATGGCTCAAACTCTGAGATCAACAATTGGCAAATGGGACCTCTTGAAACTGAAAAGCTTCTATAAGGCAAAGGACATTGTCAATAGGACAAAACTTCAGCCTACAGACTGGGAAAAGATCTTCACCAATCCAACATCTGACAGAGAGCTAATATCCAAAACTTATAAAGAACTCAAGAAATTAGACACCAACAATTTAAACAACTCAATTTTAAAACATAGGACACAGAGCTAAACAGAATTCTCAGCAGAGGTATCTTGGATGCCAAAAAGCACTTAAAGAAATGTTCAGCATCCTTAGTCTTCAGGGAAATCTCAGACCCTGAGATTCCACCTCACACCAGTCAGAATGACTAAGATCAAAAACTCAAGCGACAGCACATGCTGGTGAGGATGTGGAGAAAGAGGAACACTCCTCTCTTGCTGGTGGGACTGCAAACTCTTACAGCCTTTTTGGAAATCAATTTGGCAGTTTCTCAGAACTATTTGGAATAGTTCTACCTCAGCTATATCTATCACTCCTGGGTATATACCCAAAAGATGCCTCACTATACCACAGGGACATTTGGTCAACTATGTTCATAGTGGCTTTATTTGTAATACCCAGAAACTGGAAACAACCTACATTTACCTCAACTGAAGAATGGAGAAAGAAAATGTAGTCCATCTATACCATGGAGTACTACTCAGCTATTAAAAACAAAGACATCATGAATTTTGCAGGCAAATGGATGGAACTTAAGAATATCATCCCGAGTGAGGTAACCCATAGTTAGACCCAAAGAAACTGGGTAATAAGGAGTTCCCAAGGAAGGATGCATGAAGTTCATTCAAAAAGGGAAACTAAATAGTAATTAGAGGTGGATGGAGAGTGGGAACTGGATAGGAGAGGAGGGGAAAGGGGGCAAGAAAGGTCTTGGGGTGAGAGTGGAAATTGGTGGGGGTAGGGGCATCTCTGGGACTAGTTGGAGGCCTGGGACTGGAGAGGATACAGGGAGTCTATGGCGTGACACTAGCTTAGATTAGAACCAGAGAGGGAATATAGAGACTGAAGTGTCCACCTCTGTAGCCAGGCAGGACTTCCAGAGGAGGGCGAGGAGCACCAATCCACCCACGAAACTCTCAACCCCAAATCTGTCTTGCCTACAAGATGTACAGGGATAAAGATGGAGCAGAGACTGAGGAACAGCCAACCAATGACTGGTGGAACTTGAGATCCATCCCATGTGAGAAGCCAACTCCTGACACTATTAATGATACTCTGCTGTGCTTGCAGACAGGAACCTAGCATAACTGTCTCCTGAGAGGCTTCATCCAGCAGCTGAAGGAGACAGATGCATAGACCTATAGACAAACATCAAATGGAGCCCTGGAAGGCTAGGGGATAGAAGTAATCAAGTCAGAGGGGTCAAGGACACCACAAGAAGACCTACAGAGTCGACTAAGTAGGTTCCGTGGTTGCTCATAGAGTTCACAGTGACTGAACCATCTATCAGGGAGCACACGTGATCCCCCTACACATCTGTAGCCTATGCGCAGCTTGGTCTTCTTGTGGGGTCTCCTAACTAGTGGAGCAGGAGCTATCTTGGTCTCTGTTCCCTACCGTAGGATCCTATTCCCAGCCTCTTGGTCTGCCTGGTTGGGCCTCAGTGGGAGAGGAAGTGCCCAGACCTGCTGGGACTAGATGTCCCAGGGTGTGGTGGTCCCCAAGGGTGCTCTCCTCCTCTAAGGAGAAGGGGGAGGAGTAAAGGGGGAGAGATTTGTAAGGGTGGAATTGGGAAGAGAGGAGGGAGGGGGCTGTGATGGAGATGTAAAGTGAATTAAAAAAATTAAAATTTTTAAAAAACCTACTATGGTTTTTGTTGACATTGATTGAATCAACAGAAACACTTTAGGGGAGCTAACATCTTTAAAACATTGATTTTTTTTCCTCTTTTCTGAGCACACCTGCCAGTTTTTAAAGTGCTGTACAGTTTTATTTCTCATCAATGATTTACAAATTTTTGATACAAGGTCTTACTGGGTAGCTCTGACTAACCTGGAACTCACTATGTAGATGAGGTTGGCCTTGAACTCACAGAGATCCACCTGCTTCTTCTGGGAACACATGAGTGTGACACCCAAACTTGACATCTAATGTTTTATAGGGTACAGGACTTGGATAAGTTGCGTGAGATTTAACCCCATATTCACACTGTTCATGCTACAGTGAACAATAACCTTATAAATTTAATACCCCCATTGTTTATTTCTAGTATGTGGAGAGAAAATTGATAGATAGATAGATAGATAGATAGATAGATAGATAGATAGATAGATAGATGATAGATAGATGATAGACAGATAGATAGATAGATAGATAGATAGATAGATAGATAGATAGATAGATAGATAGATAGATAGATAGATAGATATCATGTCTGACAACCTTCCTTGATGGATTGATCATTAGTTCTGTATGAGCAACATCTTTAAACAGGGACAGGGAAGCTTCTTCCTTTACTATCAAGATGTCTTTTTAAAAATATTTTCTTGTGGTTTTCTTTTTAAAGATATATTTATTTTATGTACGTCTGTGAGATGTCTGATCCCCTGGAACTGCTCTTAAATCAGTTGTGAGCTGCCTTGTGGGAACTGAACTTGGGTCCTCTGGAAGAGCAGCCAGTGCTCTAAATACTGAGATATCTCTCCAAATGAAACACCATGTTTTGTTTTATTTTGTTTTGTTTGAGATAGGGTTTCTCTGTGTAGTCCTGGCTGTCCTGGAACTCACTCTGTAGACCAGGCTGGCCTTGAACTTCGGGATCCGCCTGCCTCCGCCTCTGCTGGGGTTAAAGGAGTATGTCACCAACTCCTGTTCTCTCTCTCTCTCTCTCTCTCTCTCTCTCTCTCTCTCTCTCTCTCTCTCTAGTTTTTTTTAACTCACTTATTGTTTAAACAACCAATATAGTGTGAATTTGCGAGAGCAGATATCCTTGGCTTATTCAGGATTTTAAGGGGGAAGTGTTATGCTTTTTACCATTAAGAGTTATATTAGTTGTAGACTTTTTAATAGATTCCCTTTCTCAAAATTCTCTTTCTCTCTCAAATGGGAGAAAGATGTACTCCCATTTCTGCTTGTTTAGTACTGTTTTTATCATAAACTGATGTGGGATTCTTTAAAATGTTTTTTCTATGCACACAGAGATGAGTTTTGGTTTCTGTTAATGTAACATGCTACCTTAACTGGTTTTAAAAAAATTTGCTTTATTTTTATTTTATGTGTATGTGTGCCTATACAGACAAAATATACATAAATGTGTGTATGCATATGTATATGTATAATGTATATGTATATGCGATGGTTTGTGTATGCTTGGCCCAAGGAGTAGCACTATTAGGAGGTGTGGCCTTGTTGGAGTAGGTTGTCACTGTAGGCATGGGCTTAAGACCCTCACCCTAGCTGCCTGGCAGGCAATCTTCCACTAGCAGCCTTCAGATGAAGATGTAGAACTCTCAGCTCTGCCTGCACCATGTCTGCCTGGATGCTGCCCTGTTCCTGCCTTGATGATAATGGACTGAACCTGTAAGCCAGCCCCAATTCAATGTTGTCCTTTAAAAGACTTGCCTTGATCATGGTGTCTGTTCACAGCCATAAAACCCTAACTAAAACTATATGTATATGATGAATATGTATATGATGCATATGCATATGGTGCATACGTATACGATGCTTATGTATATGATGTATATGCATATGAGATATATGTAAATGGTGTACATGTAAATGATGTATATGCATATTTGTATATGTATTTGTGTGTGTGCTCATATCTGTGGAGGCCCAAAGAGGGACTGAATCTCTTGGTACTGAAGTTTCAGACAACTGTGAGCTACCATGTGGGTTCTGGGAATTGAACCCTGGTCCTCAGGAAAAGCAGGTAGTACTTTTAACAGATGGGCTATCTCTAGCCTCTAGCAATTATGTTCCATATACCCTTATATACGTAGCATTTACTACAGGTCCTGGCTGTCGCACATAGTAGGTGCTTAATTAACCTCTCAGATTAATCCTGAGTGAGGCGGAGCGAGACATTACCTTCAGATGTTGCCTAGTTGAGTCTGGACCCCCTGTCCTTGAGTGTCCGTGATTTGTAGTCTTCCTGTGAACCCAGGCTTTCTCCCCAGACCAGGAGAGATCCTCCTAAGCGACACTACCTCATACCTTCTGCTTGTGTAACTCCTGACACGAGCCTTCCTCCGTAGGTCCGAGTAGAGACATCATAGGAAAAGACTCTAATCAGCCCAGATGAGAGCTAGCTCAGCAATACTCGTTTCTTAGTAGAGTGTTTTCTGTTAATCTGCCATGCTCATGGATTGGCAGGATCAATATAGTAAAAATGAGCATCTTACCAAAAGTAATACACAGATTCAATGCAATCCCCATCAAAATCCCAACTCAATTCTTCATAGAGTTAGAAAGAGCAATTCAAAAATTCATCTGGAATAACAGAAAACCCAGAATAGCTAAAACTATTCTCAAGAGTAAAAGAACCTCTGGGGGAATCAGTATCCCGGACCTCAAGCTGTACTACAGAGCAATAGTGTTAAAAACTGCATGGTATTGGTACAGTAACAGACATGTAGATCAATGGAACAGAATTGAAGACCCAGAAATGAATCCACACTCCTATGGTCACTTGATCTTTGACAAAGGAGCTAAAACCATCCAGTGGAAAAAAGATAGCCTTTTCAACAAATGGTGCTGGCTCAGCTGGAGGTCAACATGCAGAAGAATGCAAATTGACCCATCCTTATCTCCTTGCACTAAGCTCAATTCTAAGTGGATCAAAGATCTCCACATAAAACCAGACACACTGAAACTAATAGAAGGGAAACTAGGGAAGAACCTTGAACATATGGGCACAGGGGAGAATTTCCTGAACAGAACTCCAATAGCTTATACTCTAAGATCAAGAATAGACAAATGGGACCTCATTAAATTACAAAGTTTTTGCAAGGCAAAAGACACCGTCAAAAAGACAAAGCGGCAACCAACTAACTGGGAAATGATCTTTACCAACCTTACATCCGACAGAGGGCTAATATCCAAGATATACAAAGAACTCAAGAAGTTAAACTCCAGAGAGGCAAGTAACCCTATTAAAAAATGGGGTACAGAGCTCCACAAAGAGTTCTCACCTGAAGAATATCTAATGGCTGAGAAGCACCTAAAGAGATGTTCATCATCCTTAGTCATTAGGGAAATGCAAATCAAAACAACCCTGAGATTCCATCTCACACCAGTCAGGATGGCTAAGATCAAAAACACAGGAGACAGCAGTTGTTGGCGAGGATGTGGAGAAAGAGGAACACTCCTCCACTGCTGGTGGAATTGCAGGCTGGTACAACCACTCTGGAAAGCAGTCTGGCGGCTCCTCAGAAAACTGGGCATGACACTTCCGGAGGATCCGGCTATACCACTCCTGGGCATATACCCAGAGACTTTACCTGCATGCAATAAGGACACATGCTCCACTATATTCATAGCAGCCTTATTTATAATAGCCAGAAGCTGGAAAGAACCCAGATGTCCCTCAACGGAGGAATGGATTCAGAAGATGTGGTATATTTACACAATGGAATACTACTCTGCAATTAAAAACAATGAATTCACGAAATTCCTAGGCAAATGGTCAGAACTTGAAAATATCATCCTTAGTGAGGTAACCCAATCACAAAAGATCACACATGGTATGAAGTCACTGATAAGGGGATATTGACCCAGAATCTCAGAATACCCTAGACACAATCAGCATATCAATAGATTTCTAAAAAGATGGAAGGAGAGACCCCTGGTCCTGGAAAGACTGGATGTAGGGGAACGCCAGGACAGAGTAATGAGAGGGGGTTGAACGGAGAAAAGAGGGAGGGAAGGGGGCTTATGAGACCTTCGGGGAGGGAGGAAACGGGAAAGGGGAAGTGATTTGGAATGTAAATTAAAAAAAATAAAATAAAATTAAATTAAAAAAAAAAAAAAAAGATGTGTCATTTTATTTTAAAGATTTATTTTATTACATGTAAGTACACTGTAGCTGTCTTCAGACACCCCAGAAGAGGGCACCAGATGTCATTACAGATGGTTGTGAGCCACCATGTGGATGCTGGGATTTGAACTCAGGACCTTCGGAAGAACAGACAGTACTCTTAACTACTGAACAATCTCTCCAGCCCAAGTTGTGTCATTTTTTAAAATCATATTTATTTATTTATTTATTCATTTATTTGTTATTTTCATGTATGTGATCATTTTGCCTGCCTATCTGTCTGTGTACCATGTGTGTGCCTGGTACCTGTGGAGACCTGAGAGAGCATTGGATCCCTGCAACTGGAGTTACAGACAATTGTTAACTGCCATGCAGATTCTGGGAATCAAACCCAGATCTCGTTAGAGCAACCAGTGCTCTTAACGACTGAGCCATCTCTCTAGCCTCGAGATGTGTCACTTTTTTTTTTTAAGAATGAAAATATTATATAACCAGGAAGAAAAGGAAATATATCTCACTCTTCTTAGAAATTCATTGTTGGTGTTTTTGAAGCATCTCTCTGTGGTAGAAGATTTCTCTAGAAAATCGAGGAGAAGCCATGTCTCTGCGTTACTTGCAGTTATTCTGAGCAAGGTAGACGGCATTAGAGAACAATTGCCTCTGTGATTTGCCTACAGACACAAAATGGCGACACTTTAGCTAAAGAAAGAGGACAATTTGACCTCTTGGCCTGTATTTCCAGGAAACGTGGGCTCTTCTGAGAACCAGAAACTGCTTTGTTCCCATTCCCAGACTTGACTCACCTGTGTCAGGAAACACCTGTCTACCTGCAGGGGAGTCTGGTTTTTTTAAAACACTTGGTACAAATCAAAATGTGCCTCTAGGGATTCCCAAGGTTCTTCTGTGTCAAAAGCTGAGAGAAGCCAGACCCTGAGATGAATGCAAAGTATTTAAAAGTGTGAGGACACAATTGCTAAAGAGCTATTGGCAGGTGATGGCTTCTGGGGGAGGAAGAGTAACTTTTCTCTGAGGGATGGCTACTGACAGAGCTCCCATAATCCTGTGGATGCCCCCCCCCCACACACACAGAAGCAGCACCAACTGGACTCGATGTGTTATTTAAAAAAAAAAAAAGGACATTAAGTTGGCAATACATTGGTGGGGAGCTGATGAGGTTTGGAGAAAGGGAATAGGAAGTACATGTGATCAAGACATTGCAAGTAGATCAAGGACCCCCCCACATAAAACCAGAAACACTGAAACTAATTGAAAAGAAAGTGGGAAAGAGCCTCGAGCACATGGGCACAGGGGAACATTTCCTGAACAGAACACCAATAGCTTATACTCTAAGATCAAGAATTGACAAATGGGACCTCATAAAATTGCAACACTTCTGTAAGGCAAAGGACACTGTCAATAGGACAAAACAGCAACCAACTGATTTGAAAAAGTTCTATACCGATCCTACATCTGATAGACAGCTAATATCCAATATATACAAAGATATCAAGAAGTTAGACTCCAGAGAACCAAATAACCCTATTAAAAATGGGGTACAGAGCTAAACAAAGAATTCTCAACTGAGGAATACCGAATGGCTGAGAAGCACCTAAAGAAATGTTCGACATCCTTTGTCATCAGGGAAATGCAAATCAAAGCAACCCTGAGATTCAACCTCACACCAGTCCAAATGGCTAAGAACAAAAACTCAGGTGACAGCAGATGTTGGCGAGGATGTGGAGAAAGAGGAACACTCCTTCATTGCTGGTGGAATTGCAAGCTGGTACAACCACTCTGGAAATCAGTTTGGCGGTTCCTCAGAAAATTGGGCATAGTATTACCTGAGGACCAAGCTAGACCACTCCTGGGCATATACCCAGAAGATGCTCCAACATGTAATAAGGATACTTGCTCCACTATGTTCATAGCAGTCTTATTTATAATAGCCAGAAGCTGGAAAGAACCCAGATGTCCCTCAACAGAGGAATGGATACAGATAATGTGGTACATTTACACGATGGAGTACTACTCAGTTATTAAAAACAATGACTTCATGAAATTCTTAGGCAAATGGATAGAACTAGAAAATATCATCCTGAGTGAGGTAACCCAATCACAGAAGAACACACATGCTCACTGATAAGTGGATATTAGCCCTGAAGCTCAGAATACCCAAGATATAATTCACAGACCACATGAAGCTCAAGAAGAAGGAAGACCAATGTGTGGATACTTTGGTCCTTCCTAGAAGGGGGAACAAACTACCCATGGGAGGAGATACAGAGACAAAATGTGGAGCAGAGACTGAAGGAAAGGCCATCCAGACACTGCCCCACCTGGGGATTCATCCCATATACAGTTATCAAACCCAGACACTATTGTGGATGCCAGCACGTACTTGCTGACAGGAGCCTGATATAGTTGTCTCCTGAGAGGCGCTGCCAGAGCCTGACAAATCCAGAGGGGGATGTTCTCAGCCAACCATTGGACTGAGTGTGGGGTCCCCAGTGGAGGAGCTAGAGAAATGACCCAAGGAGCTGAAGAGGTTTTCAGCCCCATGGGAGGAACAACATTATGAACGAATCAGGACCCCCAGAGCTCCCAGGGACTAAACCCACCAACCAAAGAATACACATGGAGGGACCCATGTCTCCAGCTGCATACGTAGCAGAGGATATTGGACATCAATAAGATGAGAGGTCCTGGGTCCTGTGAAGGCTCATTGCCCCAGTGTAGGGGAATGCCAGGATAGGGAAGCAGGAGTGGGTGGGTTAGTGAGCAAGGGAGGAGGGTTGGGATAGGGGGTTTTTTGGAGGGGAAACGAGGAAAGGGGATAACATTTGAAATGTAAATAATGAAAATATCTAATAAAAAAAGGACATTGCAAGCATCGTGATAATCTCAACAAGCTTATACTCATCTCCCATTACCAAGAAATTCACGGGGTTGGTGAGTGAGGCTTAAATACAACAGTACAACATCCCCAACATGCACACAGGACCACTGCCACCACAGAGAGCAACTCTAACAGGGAAGAGGTCCTTCATACAAATCCTGGGGGTGATAGCTTGCAAAGCTGCATCTCCTTTTGACTGACCAATTTTTTTTAAAAAAAAGTTTTCTCTAAGCAGGATAGAGTTCTGGGCTGAGCATGGTGAAGCCTGGAATCTGGCTTTTACTTGCACACGAGTGGAACCATCTGCACACAGGATCTGAAGCTTACCCCTGCCTCTGCTCTGTGCTTTCTAGTGTTGACCAATAGGATTTTTTTTCCTAGTCAGGCATGTAAGGATGCTCTGGTGGAAGCAGGGCTCCCATTGTGTCAAGCTGAGACCATGACTTTCTAACAAAGCCTCCTGGCTTACCTAGATTCTAGTGTTGGTGTATGTTGTACTTAGTATTTCAACACACACACACACACACACACACACAATTAATCAATAGATGGCAGAAGATCTGAGGGACTTGTCATAAGAAGCCCTGGGCAGCTGGAGGTTGGAGGGGGTTTTTTGTTTTTTTTTTTTTTTACCTGTACCTGTATTTCAGAGCTGTGACTTATGAGCCGAGACAAGAGGGTGACAGTACCTTTGAGAAAAACCACAACCCTCCAGTGACCCCTCTGGCACTAGATCAGAGATATTGCAATTCACCTTCAGGCAACAAATTGAGGCCAGGCAGAAATGACTGGAGAGCCTGTGCCGGGCTTGATGGAATAAAGTCCGTTCTGCGGTGCGTGGCAGCCTGCCTCTTCGAGAGTGCACTGATGCCTCTTAACTGTGCCTGGTTCGTTTGCTGGCTGGACTATTGCTGGAGGCACTCAGGGACGAGCCCATTTATTGCAAAACATTTTTTTTGAATCAAGATTGTCTTCAGGGTGTTCCCAGGAGTGGCTCCAAATTAGTGGGAGCCTTTCACAAGCCTTGTTATAAGTCATATGAGATTTGTTCAGACAAATACTGTGTTATGCTGCTACCATCTTTGGTAAGAAAACAACCACTTCTCTAACTCTCTTTCAAGGTTATTATCCAACAACTGTCTGGAAAGCATAGGATTTGGACCCTCCTTTATCTGTCCTCGTTTACCGAAATTTCACTAAATAAATAATTATCTCAAAAAATGAGAAAGGAGATATAGGTTCCTAGAAAAAAGCTATGTTGGCTTCTTTCTTTCTTTCTTTCTTTCTTTCCTTCTTTCTTTCTTTCTTTCTTTCTTTCTTTCTTTCTTTCTTTCTTTCTTTCTTTCTTCTTCTTCTTCTTCTTCTTCTTCTTCTTCTTCTTCTTCTTCTTCTTCTTCTTCTTCTTCTTCGTCTCTTCCTCCCTTTTCTTCTTCTTTCTGAAGTGCTTGTCAGAGTGGGGAGCTGAGGGTAATCATAGATTCTATTATGGGATAGTGAATGCAGATCAAGGGACATTATGCAGGAGACAGAAACAATGGCTTAGACACAAGGCATAGCTCAGTGTTGACAGCTTGCCTAGTGCAGTTAAGGGCTGGATCCCAACCCTGCAGGAAACAAAACAAAACAAAAAAGCAACAACCACACCCAAGGCTTATGGATCACTGCAGAAAAGGGGCAGAAAGACTGTAAGAGCCTGAGGAGCAGGGAAACTGTGACATTGTGTCTCTTAGAAATGCTGTCTAAGCATGTTCCCAACAAGGATACTACCAGCAGACATGCTAACAAGGCCTCAAAGCTAGAAAAGAATTATAGGTAGCTAAGAAATGCTGAGAGCCCGAGAAATAGTCTTCTCCAGGAAGGGGAAGCTAATCAGTTATCCAATCCTAAATGGTCAGCCCTGAAAATATAATCATATAAGTAACATTATATTGACTAAGGAGGTTCTATTTACATATTTAAGAATATATACACACACATATACATATGTAACAGCAATCATTAATAAAAAAAAAAGAGGCCATAAATTTGAAAGAGTTTTGAGGAAAGAGAAGGGGGAAATGATGTAATTTTATTATAATCTCAAAAAATAAAGATATTATTTAAAAAGAAGGAAAATGTAAAAAGAAATGGAGCAAGAGAAGAACGAGACAGGTGTTGAAGGATGAGAGAACAGAGCCCGTAAGCCCGGGACCCTTGCTCGAGCTAGGTCTGCAGACCCGATCACCATGAAATGCTAATGCTGCTGCACAGCTCACCGTTCCATTCAGAGGGTCAACAGCAACCACAGTAAGGTGTGCCTGCCCTTCTCCCTCAGGGAGCTTCCGCAGGCCATGGCCTTCTAGGAGCCCATGTTTAACAACCTGCTTTTAAGACTTATGATCAGAAAGACTTAAGAAACATTGCTTTCAGCCAGGCAGTGGTAGAGCATGACTTTACTCCCAGTCCCCAGGAAGCAGAGGCAATCGGATTTCTGAATTCAAGGCCAGCCTGGTCTACAGAGTTGAGTTCCAGAACAACCAGGGCTACACAGAGAAATCCCGTCTCAACAATCAAAACAACAACAAAAAATGTTTCTCAACCAGTGAGTAGTGACTCCTTTGGAGGGGGGGTCAAATGAGCCTTTCACAGGGGTCATCTAAGGCTATCAGAAAACACAGATGTTGACATTAAAATTCATCATGGTACCAAAATTACAACTAGGAAGTAGCAATGGAAATAATCTATGGTTGGGGGTCACCACAACATGAGGAAGTGTATTAAATGGTCACAAAGTTAGGAAGGCTGAGAGCCACTGGTTAAAAGTTTTATGGTGATGGGAGAGAGAGAGAGAGAGAGAGAGAGAGAGAGAGAGAGCAGCTAAGAGCACTTACTGCTCTTCCTGAGGACCCAACTTTGGTTCTCAGCACCAGAATCACATTACAACTGTCTGTAACTCTGTCTCTTAGGAATCTAATGCCCACTTCTGGATGCCACAGTACCACACACGCGTGGCATCACACAGATAGACAAACGCGCATAACCACACTAAAAAGAGAATCCTTTAAAAAAAAAGAGACCTAGATAATGTCCAAATGTGCAGGGCAGTGATTCAGATCATTAGGGAATCCCATAGAGTACATTCCGTAGACAGGAAACCTTCAGAATGAAGGAGATGTGAGACCATCACCACAACATGGGGCCACACTCTTGTCTAGAAGTGATGGAACCCTGAATAACTCTTTATAGGAGCAACTTCTGTGCTATGCTAGCTCTGAGGCATTAGTCTGGAGGAATTGGGGCCACTTTCCAGATATAGAAAATGTGTTCAATCAGGCAGTTGTGCCCTAATCCCTAGGTATAGCACACAACCTCAGAGGGAAAAACCTGTGGTCTAATCTGTCCTTATTCCCATTGGCAGCACATCTCTTCTCTCTTCTCTAGCTCCAGGCTCTATAGATAGGGCGCCCTGCTCTTGCCGGGGAACACATCACAGTCACTAGAAGCGTCTAACCTTGGCTCCCACAGCTCTACTGGTGTGTCCTGGTGATTCTTGGTGACTATGGATTGACAGATGATGTCAGTGCCATGGCTAGGGGAATTGACCTCATGCAGGAAGAACCATGAGAGCTATGTCAAGCCTGAAATGACAATTTGTTCTGTTTGTAAACTCTTTCAATGAAACAGACAGTACGTGTGTGTGTGTGTGTGTGTGTGTGTGTGTGTGTGTAAGTGTGTGTGTGGCATATGTGTCTGTGTGTGTAAGTGTGTAGTATGTGTGGTGTATGTGTCTCTGTGTGTGACTGTGTATATGTGAGTGTGGGAGTATGTATGAGTATGTGTGAGTGTCTGTGTGTATAAATGTGTGTGTGAGTGTGTGTAAGTGTGTTTGTGTGGTGTATGTGTCTGTGTGTGTGTGTGTGTATGTTGGTTTTGTAAAAAAGTAATTTTGCTATAATTTTCAGTCTCATTATTTCATTTTGAATCACACTGGCATTTCTCTGAAACTTCCCTCCTTTTAATTGAAATTAATTTTTATACAATATATTCTGATTATAGTTTCCCCTCCCCAGCTCTTCCCAAATCTTCCTTACCCACCCAAATCTACATTCTTTCTTGCTCTCTCTCTCTCTCTCTCTCTCTCTCTCTCTCAGAAACAGACACCTAAATAATAAGGATAATAAAGTAAGAGAAGATAAAATAAAAATTAAAAAAAATCACAATAGGGTAAAACGAACAAAACCAACCAAACAACCAAACAAACACAAAAGAGCCAAAGTAAAAGCCCAAGAAATACATGTAGACAAAAAGATGCATACATCCCACAGACGGAAATTCCATGAAGGTGTAGAAAACAAAACAACCAAGTAACCAACCAACCGACCAACAAAAAAACAGATACAAAAAAAAACCCCTCCAAATATATCACTGAGTTTGTTTATCCATGTTTGTTCATGGCCTGCCCTTAAGTGTGGTTTGTTTACCCAGAGCTGCTCTGTTGGAGGCACTAAGTTTTCCTGAGTAAATGCTTATCAGTTGGACTCATTCCCAGCAGGCCCTGGAGGTTTCATTTGGTGGTGAGAGAAGTCTAGCTGAGGCTTTATCTTCCGCGTGGCTTAGTGATCCACTCAGAATTCTTTTATGTATGTATATACTTTAAGAAGCTTCTAGTGTGTTAGGTTTCCATATGAAACCCTCAGACGGCCCTAGGTTTTATTGTCCCTCTCCATATTTCCTCCCTTCACTCCTTTTCCCTCCCCCTCTCTGTTTGAGATTCCCATTCCCGTCCACCCAACCCCATCCATCCATAACTGTCTGTTCTATTTCTCCTGCCTAAGGAAATCTCTTCACCCCTCCCCCGGCCCCTCACTCTATAATTAACCTGTGAGTTTTATAGATTGTAGCCTGCTATAAGAACCTAACAGCTAACACCCATATATAAGCAGACCCATACCACATTTGTTTTGGATGTGGGTTACCTTACTCAGGATAATTGTTTTCAACTCTATCCATTCACCTTTGGATTTCATGATGTCATGTTTTAAAACAGCTGAGTAATAGCCATTATGCAAATGTAGCACCTTTTCTTTATCCATTCATCCACCGATGACCATCTAAGCCATTTCTATCTCGTGGCTATTATGAATAGAGCAGTAATAAACATGGCTGAGCAAGTGTCTCTGTAGGAGGATGTGGCATCCTTTAGGTGTGTGCCTGAGAGTGGTACAGATAGATCTTGAGATGGATCTATTCCATCTCAATTTAATTTCTTAAAGAAATTAAAATTAGACAAACAGAGCACAGTCAAAAGAAAAGTCAAAATTAAATTTAAAAGTACAGAATTGATTATACTGACTATCAAAACACGGGCGTTTCAGTGCTTGCAGAATAAAAACCAGGTGTGTTTGTGTATGCCTGTAAGGCCAGCACTCAGGAGCTGAATGCAGGAGGCCATTCTTGATTCTGTAGTAAGTTTGATACTAGCCTTCCCTGTATGAAACCCTGCTCCAAAAAACAGAGCAAAGCAAACAAACAAACGAATAAAAAAACAAAACAAAAGAGAAACAATTTGGGAAATAAGAATAAAATGAGTGTTTGAGAAATGTAATGGAAGAAATTGCAAAAGGAAAGGGTCACACAACCAATGCTTGATTTTAAACACTAAAACAAAACAAAACAAAACAAAACAAAAAACCAAAAAACCCAGCCTTCCAAAAAACCGAGCAGAAAGGGGCAGGGAAACTGCACACTGTTGCCGTGGTAGAAATGAGCGATATAAACAAGCACGGTTGACTTATATTTGAAAATAGAATTCATAAATTTTTAAAAAATTAGAAAACTCATAATAGGTTAAAGGCAACTGCAAATTTATCTAGCCATACATGCACAGCCTTTGCCAAATTTATGAAATGTAATACTTGGGATGCATCCTCTGGGGCAGTTCAACTTTGACACTGAACCAAGAAAAGAACCGTGCAAGAAAGGAAAGTAGAGGACAGTCAGACTTAGGAACAAAACCTCGAGGTTGCAAAACCTCGAGGTACAATCTTAGCAAATAGAACCCAGCACATACAAAAATAATACGCCATGACTAACTTGTATGTACATCCCAAGAACACACGAATTATTAGAAAATCCATAAGTATAAATTACCTAAAAATGTGTTAAGTAGGGAAACAATGTCATCGCTTCAACAGATGTAGAATAAAATGTATTAATAAATTAATCATTTTAAAACCAAAAACACCTATAACATTAAATCCAAAGAAAAAATTTCTTGACTGGGTAAAGGATAATTATCAAAAGCTTACTTAAATCATCATTTTATTTTATTTATTTTTCTGTGTGTGTGTGAGTGTGTGTGTGTAAGAGAGAGAGTATGTGGTGGTTTAAATATACTTGGCCCAGGGAGTGGCACTATTAGGAGATGTGGCCTTGTTAAAGGAAGTGTAGCCTTGTTGGAGGAAGTGTGTCACTGTGGGGGTGGGCTTTGAGACTGCCCTCTTAGCCACATGGGAGCCAGTCCTCTTCCGTTTGCCTTCCTAACAAGATGTAGAACTCTCGGCTCCTTCTCCAGCACCTGCCTGCGTGCTACCATGCTTCCGACCATGATGATAATGGACTAAACCTCTGAACCTGTAAGCCAGACCTAATTAAATGTTGTCCTTTATAAGAGTTGCCTTGGTTATGGTGTCTCTTTGTAGCAATGGAAACTCTAAGACAATGACTGTGTGTGTGTGGGGGGTATATATATGAATGAATGTATGTGTGTGTATGAGTGTATTTGTGTGAATGTGTATGAGTGTGTGTGTGTGTGTGTGTGTGTGTGTGTGTGTTGATACTGAGATCAGGTTGTCTTTTTCAATTATGTCTCTACTTTCTTTTTCTCCATGCACCAGAAACTTGACATCTCAGCTAGACTCGTTGGCCAGTGAATCCCTGAGGTCCTCCTGTCTCCATCCTAATGTGGAGGTCACCGACACTCACTATTGGGTCCTCATGTTTATACAACAAGCATTTTTTCCACTGAGCCGTCTCTCTAGGTTCCTAAAATATCATTTTAAATGAAGAACGCTGAAAATATCTCTTTTAGAATTAGGAACAATACAAAAATATCCCCTTCTAGTCAACATTGGATTAGACATTCTCATCCACCACAATAAGCCAAGGGTAAGTATCAGCAAATACAAGACTTGAAAGGAACAATGTCATTTTCATAAATGATATACCTACATATGAACACTAAAAAAATCCATACTCAAATTATTCAAATTAATAGGCAAAATAGTAAAAATACAAAACTCTTATTTATTATAATAGACCAAGCACAAAGGGCAAATGGCTGCTAAATGTCCGTTTCTATCTCTCTGGACATAGAGTCCATGTAGCCAGGCCTGTAAACTATCTGTTACCCCCTTGTAACATCTATAAAAATCTCTGCCCCACCTTCCCTGGGACCTTCTCCAGGTACCTAACTTACTGCCACACCTTGAGACTTCCTTTTGGTAACAGATCTATTCACCTCGTCTTTGCTCCCATTCACGTGACGCCATACCCCAGCTCAGGACTCTGCCGCTACCCACAGGGTTCTAGTAAGGGAGCAGCTCCCCATTGCTCAGCACTCCTAGGATTTCCTGAATCTACCCATCCCATCACCCTGCTTGGGAACTCTGACCTTGTGGGCTAGGAACTCATAGCAAACGATTAAATGAATGACTTAACTAAAGATGTCATGAATCCATTTCAAAAGCAATTATAAAAAAAAATTGAAATGAAGACAGTATGTCGTCATTCAAAATAACTAATTCCATAGTAATGATTACCAATGGGAACAACTTAGGTGAAGTTTAAAATGCAGAATTCAATAGAACAATTATGAAAATATTCAAAGAATTCAGAGGACATAAAGGGAGTTCTTTAAGAGGAGGGACAAACTGGCGAAGTCTAAGAAAATACAAAGAATGGAATGAAATAAGGGAACTTCACTGAACGTTTAACCCTAGACATGATAGAAATACTGAAGAAAACTCAAACTGCCATTAAGCTGGAAATGAAAAATTCAGTAACTTCAGAAAGACCACAGATGCCAACCAAGTGCACATAACTTGGCAGAACTATCCATCATACCTGATGGACAGAGAAAAGGTGTGGATGACAGAAATAGGCTGGAAGAGTTTATGACTGTTAAGCCAGCTCTACAGAGAATCCCAGAAGGGATAGTTCACCCTGCTGAAAAGAATAAACACAGCAAAGAGGCTCCAGGAAAAATCAGTGGGAGGCGGAAGAACGGCTGTTCTGTAAAGTAAGGCTGAGAAAGCACACACCACAAAATGGACAACATGGCTACCATTCATAGGCTCCACTCAGCAAGGACGCTACTGCTGGCCTCGGCTTCCTGTCACAGGACAGAAGCTAGCTGATTGCATTAGATCACAGGATCTAGGGCTGCCAAGATGGCTCAATAGTTAAAGGGGCCTGCTGGCAAGCCTGAAAACCATCTCTGGAATCTACATGGTAGAAGGAAAGAACCCATTCCTAAACGTTCTCTGACTTCCACAGATGTAATGTGGCATGTATGATCACACATAAATACACACCATTCACACACATATGCACATGTATATGCATAAATAAATAAATGTAATTTTATAAAACCAGGCTCCATCTTTTTGTCTCCTACAAGAACTGCACAGCACAGTCAGGGATCGGCACTGCCTTAGAAGGAAAGGATGGGAAGCAAACTGGAAAGTATTCCGGGAAAAAGGAAATAAGCAGCATTATCCTAACATCTGACAAACAAATAAAACTAATCAGAAGACATCAAAGGGTCACTTTATTTTGAAAAAGGCAACATCTCACCAAGAGGACATTACAGTTCTAAACTTATGCCCACTAAACTCAAATAGTGACTTGAATACTCAATGGATATAACATCCCCCCTCAAAAAATTAATACAGAAACATTGGCTCTAAATAAATGATAAACATACCTATAGACCATTCTATTCAAACACTACAAAAGATATGTTCTGAGAAACACAAACACACACACACACACACACACACACACACTACACACACATATAAACATATATATACATATGTAAACAAATAAATAAATAAATGTAATTAAAAAAAACAGAAAAAATTCTCTAAAGTATTATATATTGGGATGCGCAGAAAAACATCCCCCCAAATTAGAAAATTAAAATGACTTCACGCATTGTATCTGGTCACAGTGCAATAAATCTTCAAATAGAAAAAAGAAACTCCAGGAAACACACAAGCTCATGGAGATAACTCACTATTAAATGGGACATTGAAAAATGAAGAAAGAAATTTGAAATTTCCTGGAATTAAACGAAAACAAGCATACAATATACAAACTCTGGGATATAGTAACATAGTCCTGAGAAAGAACTTGTACCTCTAAGTTCCTACATTTAAAATATCAGAAAGAGCACAAATATATAACTTAAGGATGTACATCAAGGGCAGAAGAAAGAATCCAAACCTGAAACAGTAGATAGGAAGAAATAATCAAACCTTGAACAGAAATTAATTAATTGAAAGCAAACTTTAAAAGCACAATTAACGAAATGAAGAGTTAAACCTTTGAAACTATATGCAAGATTGTCAAACCCTTAGTCAAGTTTCCAAAAGAAGGAAAGAGAAGATTCAAGCTAATAAAATTAGAGAGGAATGAGGAGACATCACAACAGATACTAAGGAAATTCAGAAAAAAACATAAGGATTTGCCTTAAAAGCCCATAGTCTACCAAGTTGTTAAACCTGAAGGAAATAGATGAATTTCTAGATACACCTGACTAACCCATCAAAGTTAAGTCAAGTCTCAAATCATGACAACAGTTTAAACAAACATACAAAAAGCAAGGAAGTTGAGACAGTCATAAAAAGAATCTACTGACTAAACAATTCCAGGAACAGGTACATTCACAGCAGAATTCTATGAGACCTTTAGAGAAGAGATACAACCAATGCTTCTAATAGTGTTCTGCAGAATAGAGACATGAGGAGCAGTTCTAAACTCCTTCTATGAAGACATTATTACTCTAACCCTAAAAGCAGATGAAGACACAACAAGAGAGAACTATAGACAAATGTCCCTGATAAACAAACCAAAAAGAATGTAAATATTCTCAACAAAAGACCTGCAAACTGAATACAGAAACACACTTTAAAAAAACTATTGACCACAGTCAGTTTGGCATTATTCCAGAGCTGCAGGAATAGTCAGCCTGTCCGAGTGGTTAAACATAATAAGTCATATAAAGGGAAGTGAAGACGAAAATTGCACGATCATCTCATAGATGCAAAAACAGTCTTTAATAAAATCCAACATCCCATAATGAAAGTCTAGAAAAAAAAATGATTCCAGAAAACATACTTTAACACAGTACAGGCTGTATACAACCAACTCGTCGTGTTAGATGGAGAAAAACTTGAAACAATCACGCTGCCTTGCTTCTTTTCCACATAAGACAAGAGAAGGAAATAAAAGGCATACAACTAGGAACAAAGTATCTTTGCAGATGATATGATTATAAGAGACACCCAAAGGCTCCACCAGAAAACTCCCAGAACTTTTAGCAAAGTGGCAGGATACAAAATTAACATACAAAAACACAGTGGGAAAGAAAATAGGAATGTAATGGAGGAGGTGAAAGACCTCTGTAATGAAAACTTTAACACTCTTAAGGAAGAAACAGATACAATCAAACAGAGAGAAAGGCTTCTCATGCTCACGGCTTCATAGAATAAAACTATCCTACCAAGAGCTATATACAGATTTAATATAATCCCAATCAAAAATCACTGAGTCATTCCTCACAGGAAAAAAAATACCTTTAAATTCATATGGAAACATAAAAGATCCCAATAACCAAAGAAATCCAATGCAAAAGAATGCCGCTGGACATGTTACCACAGCCAAGCTCAAGTTATACTTCAAAGCATAATAAAAAGACAATGAAAGTAGTGGATGAGAACAGAAGGCCCAGACTTACTCCACATAATTACTCACACATTTAACAAGGATGCTAAAAATACACAAGGGAGACAAGACAGCATCTTCAACAGTGTTGGGAAACTGGGTGTGAACATGTAGAAAAAAGAACCTGGGTCATTATCTCTCAGCCTTATCAAAATATCAACTCCAAAGACTCAACCTGAAAGAAAAAAAAAAAAAAACAAAACCCTGAGAGTCAGAAACTGTTGGAAGAGATGGGAGAGAAGGCACCACAACCTACAGACGCAGGTAAGGACTCTGGTCACTCAGGAAATAAGGCAAACAGCTGACAAATGAGACCTCATAAAACTGAAAAGCTTCCTGGTGTACAGCAAAGGAAGCGGTCAAGAGAAGAGATGGCCTACAGAATGTAAGAAAGTGTTTGCCAGCTACGTATCCCACAGACAGTGCAATGTAACAGCGGGCTATAGATCTGAACAGAGAATTCTCACAAGGCATTGTTATTCCATGTTCCTTAATCACCAAAGAACATGATGTGTTGACTGGTATGCACTGTAACACAACTGACCTCAGATTAAGAAGTACAATCTGTATGATCATTTTATTTCAAAAGGTTCTTTAATTCTACTGCATTGTCATTAATACTCTTAGACAATAAAGCCACAGTTTTTGTTCTTTCTATTGATTTGGATAGAGTATATGAACATTGAGAGAGCAGTTTAATTAACATTTGAAATTGAAAACTTTTTTTGAAATACCCATTTATGATCACAAAAATTTAAATGTATTTAGGAATTAATTTCACAAAAAAGTGCAAGACTTTCATGGCTCTCCTGAAAAGTTGTACTGAAAAGTGTTCAAGGAAAATCTCAATACATCGAGACTGAAAAGGAAGGAAGGTTCATCTGGACTGTCAACTTGATTCGATTGAAAAAAGTCTAGGAGATCAGCACAGCAGTGTGAGCATGTGTGTAATGAGGTAGTGAGCAACGAGTATGAGTCTGTGTGTGTGTGTGTGTGTGTGTGTGTGTGTGTGTGTGTGTGTGTGTGTGTGTGAGGGGAGAGTATGTGTATGTGTGTGAGTGTGTGAATGTGTGTGAGTGTGTGTATGAGTGTGAGTGTGTGTGTGTGTATGTGTGAGTGTGTGAGTGTGTATGTGTGAGTGTCTGAGAGTATGAGAGTGTGTGTGAGTGTGAGAGTATGTGTGAGAGTGTGTGAGTGTGAGAGTGTGTGTGAGAGAGTGTGTGAGAGTATGTGTGTGTGCATGTGTGTGTATGTGTGCAGGTGTATATGCATGTATGTGTGTGTATGTATGCTTGTGTGAGTGTGTGCATATGTGTATACAGGTCTGCTGGGGGAGGCATGAATAAGCACGTGTGTGTGTGCACAGGAGTGGATGTCAGCTTGCCACTGAGGGTTTTCCTCCTTTGGTGCCCATCTTCTTGAGATGGTGTCTCTTACTGATCCTGCAGCTCCAGGATGATTTGGCTCCAGTAAGCTCTGGGATCTACGTGTCTGCCTCCACAGTGCTGGGGGTGTAGATGTGTGCTGATGCACCTGGAGTTATGTGGATTCTGGGAATCTGTTCTTAGGTCCTAATGTTTGTGCTGCCTTTGCCCACTGAGCTATCTCACAAGCGCCTAGATTCACCAGTAGTCTTGATAAGAGAGTAAATAGATACATATACCACTCAGTGTCAAAGCAGTAAAAATTCTAGTAATCAGGATAGCGCTGAATTAGTGTAAATCTTAACATTGGTCAGTGGAATAGAATAGAGAGTTCAGAAACCAGGGAAGTGGGATATGCCAGAGGCTGCATTGCAGTTCTGTGAGGGAGAAAAAAAAGCCATCAATTCAGCCCTACATGGTAGTACAAACCTTTAATGCCAGTACTCTGGAGGCAGAGACAGATGAATCTCTATGAGTTGGAGGTTAGCCTGATCCACATAGTGAATTCCAGGCCAGCCAGAGCTACATAGTCAGAACTTGTCTCAAAAACAAAAACAAATACAAAACCAAAAACAATTAGTATACTGATTATCTACCAGTGAAGTTGGAGTGTTGCTGCGTAAATATTCTAAAGCTGCAATAAGTGCAGTATCATAATTCAGATTTCTTCAATGCTATAAATTTATTTTCTCACAGTTCTGGAAGCTCGAAATGGAAGATCCAGGTTCTGGCAGTGTCCATTTCCAGAAGCCCTTCCAGCCTTGGCTTGTAGACGGCCACTGCTTCCAGAGTCCTCAAGGCACCTTTCCTGTGCACACATGCATCAGTGGTGTGTCACGTTCTTCTTAAAGGCCAAAGTCCCACTGAACCAGGGGCCTGCCCTGATGACCTCACTTAACCTTAGTTACCTCCTTAGGCCTCATCTCCAAGTACTGTCACACGGAAAGGGAAGATACAGTTGTATTCATAACGCCCACTGTATACCAATTAATAGGAAACATGTATTCCAGATCGACCAAGGATTCGGTGTAAAACACAACACTTCAAGACATCAAGCATGACATGGAACGGGAAAACAGCCCTGAGAAAAATTAACAAGGAAAGCCCAAGATGAAGCTCTCAGAACGTTGCCAGGCTATCCTACGGGAAGGACAAATTCACAGCCTGGTGGGTCTTGGGGTTGAGGAAACACAGATGGGCATTTAGAGAGACCAAGGCAGCCAGCATTTGTAGGCTCAGGTCCTAGATAGATGGTTACTCAGCATTGGAAATATCTGCAGAGGGAGACGCATGAATTTTCATCTAGTTATTGCTGAAAATTATGCTGAGTCAGAGAAAGAGCCACGGAGATCTGGAGAGATGGCTCAGTCAGTAAAGGCTGATGAATCTGATGAGTAAGTTTCATCTCCAGGATTCACACACACACACACACACACACACACACACACACACACACACACACACGAGGCATGCACGCATGTGCGCATGCCTGGCACATGTAACATGCCTGTGAGTAAATGGATCAAAGGCCTTGATTTAAAACCAGAAACACTGAAATTGCTAGAGACAAACATAGAAAACATACTTTGACACATATACACAGGAAAGACCTTTCTGAACAGGATTCTGACAGCACAGGAGATACCTCAAAATTAACCAATGGGACAACGTAAAATTAAAAACTTTGTGCACAGCAAAAAGAATTATCAGCAGAGTGAACAGACATCTCACAGAATGGGAGATGAGCAGATAGGTCATTAAGATCTAGAATTTATACAGAAAGAATTTATACAATATTTTAACTTCACTCTCTCCCTAAAACTGCCAATCAACAACACATCCCTAGCCATTAAGAAAATGCAAATTAAAACTACTTTGAGATTCTATCTCACGCCAGTCAAACAGCTACCATCAAGAAAACAATAAATTCCAGTGAGGATGTGGGGAAGTAGAAACACTTATTCACTGCTGGTGGTATTATAAATAATATACCCATTGTAGAAACCAGTATTGAGAGGTCTGGAGAGATGGCTGAGTGGTTAAGAGCACTTCCTGCTCTTCCAGAGGACTGGGTTTTGATCCCAGTGCCCATATCACGTGACCCATGAATATATATATATACATAAATATTCATGTATATATTATATATATTTATATATAAATTTATTTATATATAATTATATATCATATATAATTATATATCTCACATGACCCATGTGTGTATATATATATATATATATACATATATATATATGTATGTATATATATATATCTCCAGTTCTGGGGAGTCTGATGCCCCTGGTCTCTGTGGATACCTGCACGCAAATCTTAAAATATAACACAAATTATTTTCACAGTCGTTATGAAGGTTTCGCAATGGCCCAGTTGCACCACTCCTGGGTATACACAGGAGTGTATACTCTGTGTATCTTCCCACAGAAGCACTTGCTCAGACATGTCCATTGCTGCTCTGTTTTCTGTAGTAAGGAAATGGAACGTCCTAGATGTACATCAACAGATGAATGGATAACGAAAGTGTATTTGTTTAGGTACACGGAAAAATAAAATTATGAAATTTGTAGGATCCAAACCCAGAAAGATGAAAACTGAACATTCTCTCTCGTGATTGTGTGAGTCATGGGTAAAGTCTGAAAACAGAAAAGCAAAGCAAAACAAAAGCTATAAAAGGCCATACAGAGGGGAAATGAGGTGCTGAGGAAAGGAAGGGAAGGGGCAGCTAAAAACATTATTTGAAAAGACTATAATGATATCTAATTTTAATTTTCATTTGTCTGTTGACTTAAAGAAACAGAAACATAAAAAAAATACTGTAGTTGAGAAGCTGGAGACAAAGGAACTTAGATAAGAGATGCAAGAAGAGAGGAGATCACTGAAGGGACCCATGGTCATGGAAATGACCAATATGTCACCTGTCTGGCCCTAAGAGTGCAGAAACCATTAACAGAAATAAGGATGTCAGGAGCAGGCTGGTGTTGTGACATGTTAACTTTGAAATAAAATGTCAACTATGACAGGATCTTAGCTAGCTGGCACTGTGAAACTGGAGATGTGAGTTCATGTCAGACAGGTGAAGTCAACGTGTTTTCAGCTGTGGGAACTGGAGACATTCTCCAGGGAGATCTGTGAGCAGATACCTCGGAGAACAAATGCCCCTGGAGGGCAGTCCTGGGATAAAGGAATCTCCTGCAAGCAGAGGAAGGGACAGGATGTTGCAACAGCTCAAGAGAGCAAAAGTGTTTGGGAAAAAAAAGAGGTCTTCATACCCAGAAGGCTATGGAGTGAGAGGCTAATCGAACTTCTGTGTGAAAGGTTTGCCTCGGGACCTCAGAGTAAATTTTATCATAATGGTGGGTTAGTCAGGCCATGGGGGCTAAGGGGTGAGTGTGGGCTCAGTAACGCCAGGAAGATATTTAGCAGCAGATGAGTAGATTGGGAGACATGTTAACCAGTTCAGAAAACAGAGAAACCCCCAGAATGAGAATATTCTAAAAAAAAAAAAACGACAATGGGAATCTCAGAGAAACTCAAGAGTTTGAAATCAGAATCAGCTTGAAAACGAGGAGAGGAATCTGCTGGTGTCTAGAAAACGGCATTGGCGTGTGCACATGTGTAAGTGTGTGTGTGTGTGTGTGTGTGTGTGTGTGTGTGTGTGTGTGTGAATTAGAATGGACACCCTGGTGCAGTCAAGTGGGTAAAGCACTTACAGCCAAGCCTAAAGACCTGAGTTTGATCCCCAGGACCCACAGAGTGGGAGAAGAGGACCTATTCCTGTAAGTTGTCCTTTGACCTTCACATACACACTACCTCCCGCCAACACACATACACACACAAAGTACACGTAGTAAACATTTTAAAAGGAGGGTAACCATGGGCACAAACAGAGGGGTGGGAGCACCTGGGCACATGAGACTTGCAGAGATGCCAAGATCTATTCTTTTCAGGCATGCACATGAAAACACATGTATGTGTACACGCATGCATATATGCACACACAAAACCCTAAAATAGTTTAGGTTTATAAAATGTACAGCAGAAAAAAATCATAAATTTAACCACTAGCAAATTATGTTTGTAGTAAAACTTATGCAGTTAAAATATCATTTTATTCTGTATACAAATAATAGACTATACTAATTTTATTTTTAATGAAATACAGTGAAAATCTAATTGGCTTGTAAAAAATAAAATGTACAGTGATTTTTATAATAGTAAAGTTTCAGGGATGTGGTTTTTTTTGATTGAGTGGCATTTTATTTTGTATTTATTATCTCGTATAAATTGAAAGTTTGATTTTTTTCACTTTGTTTTGTTTTTCTTTCTTTTGTTTGCTGGTATATTCTCATAGTGCTATCCAGGCTGGTCCTCCTGAGTAGGTGGGACTACAGGTATATGCCATCAAAAGAAGCTAACTCTTTTATAATTAAAAGCACTCATGAGTCTTAAAATAGTATTTGTTGAGAACACAATTTTAAACAATCTATCCTTAAAGAATAGGATGAAAACAATTACAGAGTGTATTTCATTTATTACTTTAGGTCTTTGTATTTTAGGATTTCTTTTTTGAGGATTTATTTTATAGCCAGACAGAAGTAGTACACACTTTTAATCCCAGCACTTGGGAGATAAACACAGGTGGCCTGGTCTACAGACTGAGTTTCAAGACAGCCAAGGCTATACATCCTCTCTTGAAGAAAACAAGAAAAAAAAGAGATTTATTTTATTTTTAAATGATCTGTATTGTGTTGTTATCTTCATGTGTGAACACCCCTGGAGGTCAGAACAGTGTTTCAGATCTCCTGGGTCTGGAGTTATAGGCCATTGTAAGTTACCCAACCTAGCTACTAGGAAACAAACTTGAGTCTTGTGTAATGGCAGTGTATATTCTTAGCCATTTCTCTAGCTCCCTAGAATTTCTTAATGTGCATTAACGTCTTTCATAATCTTTAAATATGTTAAGACTTCCAATGAAAGCGACGAAACTGTCCAACTGATGAAAGGGTAAAGAAAATCTAATATCAAACACAATGAAACCTGTTCAGATACAAGGATGAAATCTTTTAATTTGTGACCAGCCCGAATGGAACTGGAGGATACCGTGTTAAGCTAAATAAGCCAGAGACACAAAGACAAGCACCCATGCGGAATCTTAAAACATTGATCCTCTAGAACTTAACAGTACAATAGTTGTTTGCAGAGGCTGGGGAGGGAGAACACAGTCTTTTAAGAATAGTGCCTCATTGTAGGGATCACTTAAGAGCCCTCGATGCTGTGAAAACATATGGCGGAGAGACAATCCTTCCCTGTGAGCCTTTGTGTGTGGGTGTCCGTGTTCCTGAACGAGTGCGTTTGTTTGTAAGTAACGTTAGCCTTTCCCCTTTGTATACATTTGTATGAGTCCTGGCAGGATCTGCCTATGTGGCCCAAGATGCTAAGGCAGACGAAACCAGTCTTTGTGGGAAAGGTGTTTTCCAGCATGATGTGCTATAGTTGTTCATTTCTAGCCTTGGCCCGACTAGTAAAATGCTAAGGATTGTGGGAAATGGCTGAGCAACCCAAAATGGATATGACGTCAGAGCTCAAGTGATGCTGCTAAGGCCATGGGAAGAAACATGGTGACTCCATAGAAAAACCCCAGTCGCCATGAACAAACGCCCTAGTTCTGGAACATTTGGACCCATCTGTAACTTCCGGTGGCAATGACGCCTCCGGTTTCTCTCTCTCTTCCTTGCTCTCTGCAGCCGGACTGGACTCCTTCAAAGTCAGTAAGTGGTAGAGGCCTCAGGAAGTTAAGAGACTTCCTGTCACGAAGGACAGGCGGGTACTCAAACGTCAAGGGAAATACATAAAAGTGTGGTATTGGGTTTGCCTTGCAAGCTAGTAAAGAGTATTCCAGACACATGGGTGACATGAATCTCTCCAGAACAAGCCATCTCTCACCTGCTTTTGAGTTTTTTTCTTACACGTACTCTCACGACACCTGCATGTAGCTCATTCTGTGCATATTTTCTGTACACTGGGGCAGGGGAGCGCGTAAGAAAAGCACGTACACGGTTCATCTATGAGAAAAACGGACCTAGAGAGGACAGCGTGGGAGCCCTTGGAAGGAGCAGCCTTGTGCAATCTGGCTCTTCGAAAGGCTTTTTCCAATACTAGCAGACTGCCTCTTGGGAACTAGCTCCCCCAGTATTTCCAAGAGCCACAGGACATCGGTTCAATGGCAGCTAGAGTCCCACGTGGCTTGTTCACTTATAGCAGGCCTGGTAGATGCTTAGGAAGTATTTATTGACCAAATAAACGGTGTAGTGGGTTACCGGCCACGAAGGCATCCAAGCAGGACAAAGTGGGATTGGAGAAGGCTGCTTCATGTCTGCCCACTAAGACTCTCCCTGGAGAGAGGCACAGGAGCTCATTGATACCCATACTCTGGGGACAAGGCCTGTGTGACAGACAGCTTCGGTCCAGGTCCCGGTGAGCTAAATTGAATCAAAGAGCATTCACCCAGAGAGGAGTATCCCCACAGAGAGGAAATGAAACCTTCGATGGAGAAGAAGTCAATCTTGATTTTCTGGGCCTGATGCCAGATATCCTAGCACATTAACCATGACAGACAACGGGTCATGCTAGACTACGCTGCCCCTCTTCTCTTGCTTAGCTGGTGTTGAGTAACTAAGTCCAGTACTCCATAATTTTAAGACCTGCACTACTGGGGAGGCTTGAATTACTCTACTGCTACAGAAGGGTTTGTAAAGGAAGCTGCGTGAGCTGCTTCTGATCCCAGCCTGCTGGCACTGAAAGTTTCCTAATGTTCTCATTTCAGTGAAGAGTAACTGAGAGGCAGGACCTGTACATATTAGGAAGGAAGAATGGTTTCTCATATTTATTTATTTATTTATCTATTTATCTATTTATTTGGGATGGAAAGGAGGGCTGTCCTATAACACTTGTAAAGGCCAAAGGACTACTTTCAGGAGTCAGTTCTCTCCTTCTACCATGTGGGTCTCACCTGGGAATCGAACTCTGGTCCTCAGGTATGGGGAGCAAATACCTCTACCCGCTGAGTCATTTTGTCTGCCTGAAGGAACATTTTTTTTTATTTGATTAAAAAAAAAGCAAAAACAAAAACTTGTACTGTAGGGGGAAAAATCTATTGATGGGGTTTTTATGAGACTCCTCATCATGTGTTCTTATTTTAAAAATTCATCAGCACATAATAAATCTACTATTTCTTGCTATTTGCTATGTGGGAAGAGTTTTGAAAGCATGGACTCTTGAAAAGCCGCAAGTCCTTTCTTGGCTGAAATGTTCATACCTGTGATGGCGTACATCTGTATCGCAGCACTTTGGAATCGAGGCAGGGGGAACACAAATTTAAGGCCTGCCTGGACTGCGTAGGACATATTTAAAAGACAAAAATATTTATATCTAATTCAAAAACAAACAAACAAACAAATGCAGGCCTACAAAATCTTGTGCTAAGATGTTTTGAATACATTGCTGTCCTCAGATAGCTCACAGTGAGAAGACATACAAAGGCAATTCATGACAGTGGCAGGGAGTGTCTGCCAATTACATAGGATGTGCTTAGTTTGGTACTGGCTCCCAGTGTTACCCATTTGTAAGGAGTGAGGCTGTGTGTGCTGCCTCTCCCTAGGAGTTGCTTGAGGGTGTTTAAAACACCACGCACAGTTAGAGTTGTTCTAACGTCATTTCTGCCACTGTGGTAAGACATTCTAATCAAAAGCAAGGTAACAGAGGAAAGGTCTTATTTTAGCCTACAGGTCACAGTCCATCACTGGAGGAAGTCAGGGCAGAAACTCAAAGAGGACCTTAAAGCAGAAACCATGGAGGAATTGTGCTTGCTGGCTGCCTTGCAGGCTGGCTAATACTTACGCTTTCTAAGGCAGCTTCAGACCACCTGCCCAGGAAACGGAGCTGCCCACAATGGGCTAGTTCCTCCTACATTAAACAGTGATCAAGAAACCCCTCATAGACACGCCTACAGACCAATCAGATCAGACCCCTCATATCTCCTTCTCAGGTGATTCTAGGCTATGTCAAGTTGATAGTTAAAAAAAAAGCGCTCAATAAATATTTGTGAATGAATTGATGTCTTTATTGTTGATTCAAATTCAAATAAATCCAAGTGAGATGGACTCAAGTGTTTGTTGCGAACTAGGTAACATTTTGTTTTTGTAGTGTGTGTGTGTGTTTGTGTGTATGTGATACATATACATATACACAAGTTATGCTGAATACATATCATGATTTGGTTGACTTTATTCTACTTGTCTACATTTGCTTAGTAACCCTAAGCAACTCTGTTGTTGTGTATAACAGTCTTCCTCACAGCTTCTGCCTCTGGCAAAGTGCTTTTCAGACATCTAAATGGCTCTTTTACTAATAAGGAAATCTGTATAAATTGTAAACATCATTACCTGTTACATTTTGTCTCTACTTTTGCAGTCATGACAACCCAATCCGGCATGTGTCGATCTCCTAATTTCTCAGCCACTTCTGACATGAGGGCTCCTAATTTTTGTTTCAGATGAAGCAAAGAGTATAAGTTTGTGGATGAAACTCCCACGGCTCAACTGGCTCCAGAGCCCTGGAAATGTCCCAATCGTGGTTTGTAACAATGTTAAGATAATTAGTTTTGTCTTATACTTTATTACAATTTAAAATTCAAAATGTCAAGCATCATTAATGAGATGACTATGGAGAATAATCTCTTTTTCTAGCTCTCTTTGTCCTTAGATTATATCCTACTAAAGATTTAGATTAGGTGAACAACGTATCTTTGTTATTGTTGTTTGCTTGTTACTGTTTTTTGAGACATGGTCTCATAGCCTTGTCTGTCCTGGAACTTACTGTGTAAACTAGGCTGGCTGACCTTAAACTCACAGAGATCTGCCTTTCCCCAAGAGCTGGAGCTAAAGGTGTGGGCCTCCATCCTTAGCAAGGTGACTTTATTCATTATTTATTTAATTTTTGGTAACTATATCTTTGTAAGACACCTAAAATAATTCCTCTCTGTGTTATAGGTTACATTCACAGGTTAGTTTGTTTTACTTCTCTTTTTTCAAAAGAATACTTTAGCTCTATAATTGTGTAAAATATGACTATGATTCAATGGTATATTTACAGACCATGTTATAGTCAGAAAAATTCCAGTTTCCATTCTATTTCTCTCTTATTAAAATCTATGCAACTTTTAAATATGTTTTGGTTTACTCTTTCATTATCCTTTTAGTCGGGAGAAAATGCTTATATTCTTATGGGACACGATTTTTTTTTTAAAGATTTGTTTTACTTCTGTGTGTATGTGTGCATGCACGTGTGTGTTGTTTATGTGTGCACATGCACATACATGTACACTCCTGTATGTGGGGGTAACAACAGAAACCAGAAGACGTCATTTGATTCCCTAGTGCTGGAGTTACAGGTGGTTGTGAACAGTTCAGTGAGGGAGCAGAGAACAGAATTTGGGGCCTCTGAAAGAGCAGCAAGCACTCTAACCACTGAGCCATCTCTCCAACCCTGGACCTCCATCTTTTAAAGATAAACAAAATAGCATAATATACACTTTTGTTTCTACTGCACTTTCTTCTCTTGATATACCCCGTAGCATAGGAAACTATTCACATTCATGACTCCAAAATACACCATTTGTTAACTAGTCCTCTAGGAATGGACAGGTGATTTAATTCCAGTGGATTTGTTTTGCTTTGTTTTGTTTTTAAAAAAACCAAAGTATTTGACAGGGGAAGAAGGAATAGCAAGTAGTGAATCCAGTTCTTTCAGTAATACAAGGACTGAAAAACTATGCATCAAATTCGGCAATATGAAAGCCAAGGACATTTTAGCCAAGGAGAAACTGTAACACACACAGTCTACCCAGTAGGATACAGCAGGCTGGCCTCAGTAAGAACAGTCCAGTAGTGTGACATAGACAGAAACTATAGATGGCAATGAGGAAACCGGAAGTCTTCCTTGGTGTTCTCATCACTGTGACAAAATACCCAGCAGGAGCAACTTAGGAACGAAAACTTTCATGTATTTATTGTTTTTTTATTAATTATTTATTTACTTCCCATTCTGATTGTGGTTTCTTCTTTCTCCTTTCCTCCCAGTTTCTTCCTCTAACCCCCCTCCCTATCCTCCTGTCCTCCTTTTCTCCTCAGAAAAGGGGAGGCCCCCCCATTGATATATCAACCAGCCTTGGCATAACAAGTTACAGTAAGACTAGGCAGATCTTTTATTGAGACTTGGACAAGGCAGGCCAGTTAGGGGAAAGCAATCCAAAGGCTGGCAACAGAGTCAGAGATAGTCACTGCTCCTGCTATTAGGAGTCCCTCGGGAAGACTGTGCTGCACAACTGTGCAGAAGAACTAGGTTTGCCCCATGCATGCTCTCTGATTGGCGGTTCAGTCTCTGAGAACCCCTGTGGGCCCAGGTTGGTTGATTCTGTAGATTTTCTTGTGGTGTTCTTGACCTCTCTGGCTCCTTCGATCCTTCCTCTTCCTCTTCCATAGAATTTCCCAAGCTCCACCTAATGTTTGGTTGTAGGTCTCTGCATTTGCTTCCCTCAGTTGCTGATTGAAGTCTCTCAGATGGCAGTTATGCTAGATTCCCGTCCACAAGCAATGGCAGAGTATCATAAATGGTGCCAGGGGTTGGCTCTCTATCATGGACTAGGTCTCAAGCTGAGCTATTCCTTCAATTTCTGTTCCATCTTTACCCCTGAGCATTCTCTTGGCAGGAGAAACTGTGGTGGAAACGTTTATTCTGATGTATAATATAAGGTGGGATGCAGTCCATCTCAGTGGGAAGAGCATTTGTGGAGTGGCTGTACATGTGCATGTGTTTTGTGTTAACAGTTTCCTCCGAGTCCACTGGAGTGAGCTTTGGAGATGCAACTGTCTTTGCGTCATTTCTGCTCCTATAAGTAACCCTTCACCCACATTCCTGTAAGTAACCCCAGTAAGCTCATTGGCTCACCAAGTTGGAATTTGATGGTATCCGTATTTTGATCTTGGGCGAGTAGACATGCGTGTTATGTCTCCCCAGGAAAAGTTTTGTCACACATCAGTGTACAAACAGGGAGCAGAGAGCAGAAAGGAAACAGGGCTGGAGTGCAGAGCTTCAAGGCACATGCTACATTCGATTGTAATGTTTTATGCATGTATTTTGTTATGGAAGATAATGGAGCACGTTTATTGTTTATTCTTCATTTTTCTAGTTGTGGTAAGAATGACCCGGAAGTATAAATGTGCTCTGAGCATCTCTTAAAAACTACTTTTCCTGGGGCTAGTGAGATGGCTCAGTGGATAAAGGTGCTTGCTGCCAAGTCTGACAGCCTGAGTTTGACCTTGGAAAAAGTGTATGTGATAAGAGAGAACAGACAGACTCCAGTACATCATTTTCTGACTTCCATACCCTTGCCGTAGCATGGGAGCACCCAAATAAAATGATGATGATCATGATGATGATAATAATAATGATGATGATGATGGTGGTGATGATGATGATGATGATGATGATGATAATAATAATAATAGACAATATCTGTCCCAGCCCTGGGAATAACTGGGACCAGCAGGATCCAGGGACCCAGGAAGCCCACCCAACCAATGACAAGGTTCCTATCTGGGCCCTTGGGCGCAAACTCCGCAACCAGTCCCACAACACCCAGAGGAAGCTCCACTCCCGGGCGCTTTAACACGCCCAGGATCACAGGATCCCAGGAGCTTGGTCACACCAGGATCTCAGGGTCCCAGAGACAGCTTGACTCCTAAGAGCTTGGACACACCCAGGATCTCTGGATCACAGGATCCTAGAATCACAGGATCACAGAGACAGCTTGACTCTGAGGAGTTCTGACACAACCAGGATCACAGGAAGGACAGGCTCCAGTCAGATATAGTGAGGGCAGGTAGCACTACAGATAAGCAGATGGCGGGAGGCAAGCGTAAGAACATAAGCAACAGAAGCCAAGATTACTTGGCATCATCAGAACCCACGCAATTCTCCCCCCATAGCAAGTCCTGGATACACCATCACACCGGAAAAGCAAAATTTGAATCTAAAATCACTTCTCATGATGATGACCTTAAGAAGGTCATAAATAACTCTCTTAAAGAAATACAGGAGAACACAGGTAAACAGTTAGAAGCCCTTAAAGAGGAAACATAAAAATCCATTAAAGAATTACAGGAAAATACAATCAAACAGGCGAAGGAAATGAACAAAACCATCCAGGATCTAAAAATGGAAATAGAAACAATAAAGAAATCACAAAGGGAGACAACCCTGGAGTCAGAAAACCTAGGAAAGAGATCAGGAGTCATAGATGCAAGCATCACCAACAGAATACAAGAGAGACTCTCAGGTGCAGAAGATATCATAGAAATCATTGACACAACAGTCAAAGAAAATGCAAAAAGCAAAAAGCTCCTAACCCAAAACATTCAGGAAATCCAGGATATGATGAGAACACCAAATCTTAGGATAATAGGTCTAGAAGAGAGTGAAGATTCCCAACTTAAAGGGCCAGTAAATATCTTCAACAAAATTGTAGAAGAAAACTTCCTTAACCTAAAGAAAGAGATGTCCATGAACATACAAGAAGCCTATAGAACTCCAAACAGACTGGACCAGAAAAGAAATTCCTCCCATCACATGATAATCAAAACACCAAATGCACTAAACAAAGAAAGAATATTAAAAACAGTAAGGGGAAAAGGTCAAGTAACATACAAAGGCAGACCTATCAGAATTATACCAGACTTCTCACCTGAGATGATGAAAGCTAGAAGATCCTGGGCAGATGTCATACAGACCCTAAGAGAATACAAATGCCAGCCCAGACTACTATACCCAGCAAAACTCTCAATCATCATAGATGGAGAAAACAAGATATTCCATGACAAAACCAAGTTAAGTCAATATCTTTCCACAAATCCAGCCCCACAAAGGATAATAGATGGAAAACACCAATACAAGGAGGGAAATTACCCCCTAGAAAAAGCAAGAGAGTAATCTTTCAACAAACCCGAAAGAAGATAGCCACACAAACATAATTCCATCTCTAACAACAAAAATAACAAGAAGTAACGACCACTTTTTCTTAATATCTCTTAATATGAAAATTAATATTACCAACATATCCTAATAGACTGAAATTCAAAAATATGAGGAATTAGATATTTGTTGGCTGTCACCCAATTTGGTAATTGGAGAAATAGGTCCAATATTGTACAATCCATATACACTTTTTGCTTGTTTGTATGTAACAGTGTCTTGCTGTGTACCACATAATGGAAATCATGCTTCTCCTATCTCAGTCTCTCTATAAGTAGGATTGTTTATTTGATGTTTCTACACTATACTATGGTTTTCAGAACAGTTTACATATTTCAAAATTATTTATACATTCAAAATTAAAGTAGACAGTTAATTTGGGAGGTGGCTTGTAAGAGAACAACAAAGAGTGAGACCGAATATTTTGCTTGATATTTATAATTATTGTATCAACTTTGAAGATGACCTTATAAGTTACTCTTTTTCTGAGACGAATGCTTTTCAAAATCATCACAGCCAATGAATCAGAATCTTACCCTCACCTAGTGTCTGTGCCACCCTCCAAGCAGAACCATTGTTCACTGAAACAGTTGGTGAATGACCTCAAGGATAGACCATCTTAATACTCACGCCATTTTTTAAATGAATGTAACCAGGTTCCTTTGGGCTGAGAATGATGGCAACCACTCAAGTCAAATAGCTTTGACCATAGCAGGAAATATGTCTCCAAATAATTGTTCCTACAATTCATTCCTTGGCGCAGCAGAACTGTCAACTTTTAGCTTAGCCACTATGGAGGTAAAATCCTTTGGTGATATGAGGGACATTGAAGTACAGGCTTACTACAAGGAACAAAACAAACAAACAAAAAGTCTTTATCTTTTTGTGTTTGTTTAATAACATGTCCATCATTTTTATGATTGGTAGAAAAATATATATTGTGTTGAATATAATAATTATAAAAATACAGAAAAAATAATAAATGATCTTTCCTGAAGTTCATAGGTCACCATAAGAAGACAACTATCTTCCACCTATCTTCTTTCTGCTAACTACAGCCCAGCTGAAGTTCTCATTAATCCAGTCAAGTTGCCCACTGTTTCTGACCCACCCACCAGTCTCACTAGGCCTGCCAAAACCATTCCTGCTTGTGACAATCGACTTCTGGCCTTCCTGAGGGTGATGGCTAATATTGATTGTGAACTTGATGGACTCTAGAAAACTAGAGGATAATTTTTAGGGTACATCTGTGAAGGAGATTCTAGATTAGGTTCACAGAGGTGAGAAAACCCATCTTAAATGTGGGTAGCACCCTCCCACAGGGGTGGGGGTCATTATGAATAAATAAATAAAAAGGCAGATGGACTCTGGGCTTATTTTTTTTTAGTTTTATATATGTGTGTATGTATAGATATACACACATGTATATACATACATATACATGTACACACACACACGCACACATATATATATATATATATATATTTTTTTTTAATGTAGGAGGCATGCCAGTAGAGGGTCAGATTCCTTTATAGATGGTTGTGAGCCACCATGTGGGTGCTAGGAATTTAACTCAGGACCTCTGCAAGAGCAGCCAGTGTTCTTAACCACCAAGCCATTTCACCAGTCCGTCTCTAGACTTCTTGATTGCTGATGCTATACAACCAGTTGCATCATATTCTGACTGCCGGATCTTCCTCAGTGATGGACTGTATCCCTCAAACTGTAAGCCAACACAAACCTTGCCTCCCTTAGGTAGCTTTGCCAGTTGTCTGACCACAGCAGTAACAAAAGGAACAACCAGTGTACCCAGCTGCTTTGTACGGTAGCCTTCCCATCTGTTGTCTCTCTCGTGGCTTTACGTAAAAGCATTCAGGTTTAACAGCTGTGGACTTTTGAGGTCAATACATTTTTTTTCTCGTTCATATTTTTTCTATTAAGAATTCTGGAGAATTAACCCAGGCCTTCCTTCCCCCATTTGATAATTTCACATTGTATTTAGAATAAACTCTGAAGTCCTGGCGAGGGTTCAGGCAGGATTGTTCGGCATCTGTATTGTCCCTACCTTGGCTCAGAGGATTCAGGGAAGCATCTGGTCCCTAACACAGACCCCTGCCTGGGTTCTTACATCCCTGTTACTCACAGTGTGATTCTTCTGACACTTTAAATGACCACATGGAAGTGTAAGCTGAATAAACCCTTTCCTCCCCAGCTTGCTTCTTGGTCATGATGTTTTGTGCAGGAATACAAACCCTGAGACAGAATGGAAACTGTGAAGGATCACACTAATTTTTACACTTTCGACTTAGAATAACTACAGAAATCAGGAGAGTAAAAGGGGGGCATTGCATTAGGGGCAACAGAGGGGGCATTGCAGGGGCTAGGGGGGCTATTACGGGGGTGCATAGCAGGGATAAAGGGTCATTGGGGGATTTCAGGAGCTAGGGGGCATTGTGGGGACTAGGGAGTCTTAGGGGTGGGCTAGGTAGCAATAGGGGGCTCTGGCAGACCTGGGGAACAATAGAGGGGCCACTGGAGGGGCTGTGGGGAGTAAAAGGGTCATTGTAGGAGTGAACGGGACAATAGAGAGGCCTAAGGGGTAAATGGGGGGTAGCAAGACACACGTACTCTGAATCAGGAAACGGGGACAACTGGGTGGAGCTCTAAATAGGGACGGGGTGGGCACATAAAATAACAGTAAGAATGTCTGAAAAAGTCACGAGGAGTCATAGTATTAACTATCTCCCTAAAAACACCAATAATGCCTCTAAATCAGTGTACAAATACGCATAGATATTTGAAATTTTCCCATCCATACTGAAAACATTCCCACTAAGACTCAAAGACCATCTATAAAATACTAAAACACCAGATGTGAGAATTCCCCTTTCAAATTATCGGTCAGGATTGTCCAACCGACTCCCCAGACATAGACTGCTGTGATTGACGTTGGTTGCTCCCCAAAGGTGGAAGATAAGTCCCCACTGCTGAGGCAGGTGAATCTCTGTGAGTTCCAGCCCAGTATGGTCTTTACACCAAGTTCCAGGGCAGGCAGAGGGACATAGTGAAACCTCCAAATAGTCCCTCAGTCCCTCCCCCCAAACCCCCAATCTCGATGATCTCCCAAGCCCCAGCAATGACCCTCTACTGTCCCCTAGCTCTGCCTCCCACAATAGCCCTCCTGGCTCTGGAAACGGTTCTCAACACCCACATGAGCTTCAGTTATGAAGTTCCCAGAGGCTCCGAGCTAGAACTGACCTGAAGCCTCCTCCCTGAAACTAACTTTCACGGTACCAGAAAGCAAAGCAAAGCAACAAGCCACAGCTTTTTTCTTATTACCAAGGTAAAACAACATTGCACTTCATACGTTTTTCATATTATTTTACTTTTATTTATTTAATTTTTTTGAGCTCGGGTCTCACTATGTAGCTCCAGTTGGCCTGGAACTCAATGTATAGACCAGGCTGACCTGGAACTCTTAGAGATCTGCCTGCCTCTGTCTCCCAAGTGCTGGGTAAAGGCACGGGAATAACTTTGGAAAGCAGAAATCATTTTAAATGGTGTGGTATGCTTGAGTCAGATTATCCCTTCACTTAGAAAACTGAATTGTCTTAGTGACAGGTTGGATTTAAAATCAGAGGCATTTTCTGAGCGTCCCTGAATCTTACTAGAATAACATTTCAGAATATTTAAAAAACAAAACCTTTAGAGCCTGGCGATGGTGGAGCACACCAGCACTTGGGAAGGAGGCCTCTGTGAGTTCAAGGCCAGCCTGGTCTACAGAGTCAGTTCCAGGGCTACTTAGGGAACCCTGTCTGGAAAAACCTAAAAGTAAACAAACAAACAAACAAAAGTCAAAACAACAACAACCCCTTGAACAGAAATGTCAACAGCTTTATGGGTCTTCTAACCTACTAGCAAAGACTGCTAAGTATTTCTAAGGGAAGAAGCCAATAAAAATGGATGAGCCTAGAACCACTATGTAAGGAAGAAGGGGGTATATTAGGATGAGCATTTCAAAGTTCATCTGCTTGACCATTAATACATCTGACTCATCAGTCAGAAATAACTGATGAAGGGAGGAGGGGAGCCTCTTGCAGCAGGAAGTCCTGGTTGCTTGCTTGATTGTGGTGTGCTGGTAAATGTTTAACAACTGGCTTTCTATAAAGAGAGCCGGAAGGGCCTTAGCTCGCTGGTGGCGTTTGTCCATTTTGTTGTTGATGTATCCATTAGCACCATGAGTAACTCTCACAACTCGCATGCTAAATAGGTTTGCAAAAGACTGGCAAACTGGGCCTGGGAGGACCGGTCTGTAGGTAAGGATGCTCGCTGGGCCAAAAGGACCCCAGTTTGATTTTCAGCATCCATGTAAAGCCCGTGACTGCCCACACAGGTAACCACAAGACTGGGGCTGGGGGTGGGGTATGCAGAGACAGGCAGATCTCAAGAGCTAGCTAGCCGCCAGCCTAGATGAAAGGGTGGGCTTCAGACATGGTGGGAAAAACTGTCTCAGAAAAACAAGGCAGAGATCGCTAGAGAAAGAATACCTAACAGCAAATATGGAAGCACATTTGAACACAGGCATGTGTACACATAATACATATGTGTATTATGCCCGCACATACCCTTGAAGGCTAGTGAGCTGGGCAAGCCATCTGAGCACATTGCAGTATCCACCCTTCACCTTCTTCCACAGGGACAAGTATCCAGATTTTAAAAGGACATTCTCCACCCTTCCTCGCAGATAGGAAAGACCACAGGACAGGGTTGTGATCATGGAAAGAGAAAGGGGTGTAGGAATATATTCTATGGGCGTGTGGGGGAATGGGGTGCCTCAGCGGGCCCATGCCGAGGTATCCCTTCCCCCTGAGGGACCAGACACACTACGGTATAGAATAGAGTTTATTCAGGGCGTGGGGAGGGGAGCTAAGGGGATAGTAGAGGCAGAGAAAGGCAGAGAGAAGGAGAGAGTAGAGAAGTAGAGGCCGGCCATGAGCACGTGGAGAGAGGGGGGAAGGGAAGAGCCCAAGAGGGCAAGAAAACAAGAGGATAAGAGATTAGGGGGGGTGGGGGGCAAGCAGCCCCTTTTATAGTAGGCCAGGCCTACCTGGCTGTTGCCAGGTAACTGTAGGGAGGGGCATAGCTGGCTGTTGCCAGGTAACTGTGGGGAGGGGCATATCTGGCTGTTGCCAGGTAACTGTGGGGTGGAGCTTAGACAATCCTAACAGACAGCAGCTGTCAGTGAGTGCTGGCAAAGATTGTAGGAGTTATGAGAGCCAGTCACGGGTGGTACTGGTAAGTAGCATCTTTTTTAAGGGGGCTTTGGGCTCAGATCTCCATTTCTACTGATGCTGATGTAGCCATCTGTAACTAGCCAAGAAAGAAAAGCCAGGAGGCTGTCAGAGCACTCTGTTTTAATGACCTTGAGTTGTCTCACAGCCCCTGGAATTCTCCCTTGGGTCTTCTATAAGCCACGGCTTATTCAGGTGTTGTGTTAAATGTAGGCAAACTCATTCTTATGGATATCGACCTACCAAAGGGAGATTGACTTTGGACACAAAACTATTGAAAATTTTAAAAAGATCACACAGTCAGTTTCAAAAGTCCATTGTTTTGTTAATGAGAGTTTGCCTAAAACTCTTGGCTTGGAGAGAGAAACTCTTCTAAGCACAGCACTCTGGGAATTTGGGAAAGGCCTACCTGTAGTGTGCAGGCTACAGGGAGAGGCCATGTTGAGTACCAGAAGGGCATCAGTACACTTGTGTGACCAGCATCGAGTCACTTAGCAGTTGGCACGTTAGCTCCTCATCTACAAAACAGAAATAAATGTCATCCATATAAATGATTTATCCAAATAAAAATGATTTATTTTTATTGTTAAGTGTGTGTGTGTGTGTGTGTGTGTGTGTGTGTGTGTGTGTGTGTGTCTGCACACTTGCATGTAGGCATCTGGGGCGGCCAGAAGAGGGCGTCAGATCTCCGAGAGCTAGCTGTGCAGGAGGGCGGAAGCTACCCAGTGTAGATGCTAGGAACCAAACTCAGGTCCTCTGCAAGGGCACTACGTGCTCTAAACTACTGAACCAACTTTCTGGCTCCTAAGGGTGTTGTTTGAGGGATTAATAAGTTATGCTTAGAGCCTGAAACAATGCCAGGCAAATCGTGAACACAACTCTCGGCCGTCTTCACCGCCCTCCTCATACCGGTAATCCAGTAGGCTTTGGTGTCATCTAAAGATTATGAGGATGGTCTGTACTTCCTGTGGGATGTTGTGAGACTGAGTCCAGGCCTTTCCAGGGTTCAGTCCTGTGTCCTCCTGATTAGTAAACTCCACCACCTGCCTTAGTTAGGCTTTTATTGCTGTGAAGAGACATGATCACGACAACTCCTATAAAGGAAAATGTCTAATTGAGGCTGGCTTACAGTTAGTTTCAGAGATCTAGTCCATTATCCTCACGGCAAGAAGCGTAGCAGACATGATGCTGGAGAGGCCAAGAGTTCTACATCTTGCCCTGCAGGCAGCAGAAGGAGACTGTCCCACTGTGCGTGGCTTGAGCATATATAAGACCTCAAAGCCCCGCCTCTACAGTGACACACTTCCTCCAGCAAGGTCACACCTACTCCAACAAGTAGTGCCACTCCCTCTGGACCTATTGGGGTCAATTACCTTCAAGCTGCCCCGTTCTCAAACTGCTCCCCAGCTTTGGGAAATGGCCCTCAACTCGAGAGACTCACAAACCCCGCGGTGGCTGGCGGTTCATAGATCCGATCGCCTTCCCAACGTATCATGCTCTCTCCTTGCTCCTCGCCGCCCAGTGTCTGTGGTCACTCCTTTGTCGGTGCCCTCTAGCCCCTGACCGCCTTCAGCCACGCTCACCTGAGGAGCCCACAGCTTTAGTGACGCTCAGCTCATTCTGTTTCACCCACTAGCCTGGTGCACCTGGGCCTCCCCGCCTTCAAGTCCCTGCTTCTCTCTGTACCACTGCTCTGACTTCTGACTTCCAAGAGTCTATGAAGAACTGCCCTTTCCTCAACTGGGAGGCATGGATTATTAGTCAAGGGTTTCTGGAAGAACGGAATACGATGAATATACAATACGAAAGGAATTTATCCAATCGACTTGTGTGAAGGGCTTGGGTGATCCAACTACGGTCAGTCGTCATTAGCCAGGGCAGCTCACAAGGCTGGGTGCTTCGTTCATTATCCAAGCCTGTAGCTGAAGGCTTGGAGGAGTGTTGGTTTTCAGTGCACACCAGAAGGGTAAAGAAGCTAGGTTCTGATGGCACTGAGGAATGGAAGCAGGCAAAACCAACCAACCAACCAACCAAACCAAAAAATCAAAACCATGAGCCCAAGTTATCCCATTTCTCTGGTTAACTAAGATATTTATTACAGTAAAGGAAGGATGACCAAGCAGGTTAGCAGTGAGAAGGAGCACATTTGAGCAGGGAACTGAGGAGTAGTGGGGGTGTCAGACACTGGCGGGGGAGGGCCGCACAATATGAGTGAAGGCATGGGTGGGAGAGCTGCATTCTGGGAAGGGCTGTCCAGGGCGGTTACGGCCACACACTGGGGTGGAGCTGTGTCTGAACTGATCTGAAAGATGGAGGAGGCCAGGATGGCATGAGGAAGAGAAGAAAGACTAGGCTGGGATGAGAGAGAATGGCACAGAAGGTAGATCATGTGTGGCCTCCATGTGGTAAAATTGTTATTCTGAGAGAAGTGGGAATCCAGTTGTTGTTTGTTTAGTTTTTTGGTTTTTTGTTTTTTTTAAAGAAACAAAATGACTTTAACAATGAGGTTGATCACAATTTACAACTGACTCAAAAATGCCCCTTTTGAAACAGTATCCAAATTTTTATCACCACTTAAAGAAATAATCTGCACAGAGTAAAATACAAATTTATAATGCGTGTAGTATTAGTAATTATCATTTAGGGACAGTAAATGTACATTAAGAAAGGTCATCTGTATCGCTACAAAATACTTTAATGAACAGTTACATAGTACCTCTGTATCTCTCTAGGATTTTTTTTGTTTGTTTATTTTTATTGTATGTGTTCCGTGCTTTGCTGGTATGTGTCCCAATGTCTTCACTTATATTATACATGTTTCAACGAGGCCTTCCCTGGTGTGTCTGGCCTGGTGTCCTGGAGGCCAGAAGAGGGTGTTGGATCTCCTGGAACTGGAGTTATGGTTGTGAGCTGCCATGTGGGTACTGGGAGTTGAACCCAGGCTCTCTGGAAGAGCAGTCAGTGCTCTTAACTTAAGGCCTCCCTTCAGCCCTCCCTTCAGGATTTAAACAAGAACCATGCACTTCTTTTAGTTGCAAAAAAACCCAGTTTTATTTGAATAAAATTCACAATCATAGAAAGTAGCTATTCAAAATATACAGTCATATGGCTTTTGCTATATCCATGCAGTTGTGTAACTACCAGATTCTACTAGTAATCTAATTTTGGAATTCTTTTACCACGCTGATATCATTAGCGGTCCTCCCAGGACTTTCAATCCTGCACCCCACACTCTAATCCAGCGTGTTCCTATTCTGTTCCTGTGGCTTTATCTACTATGAACATCTTACACAAGGAAACACATGAAATGGGGTCTTTATTTCTTCATTTGGCAGGATGCCCATTATTTGGTTGGTTTTTTTGTTTGTTTGTTTTTGTTTTTGTTTTTGAAACAGGTCTCGTGGAGGCCACGGCAGCCTTGAAGTTGATACGTAGCCAAGGATGCCCTTGAGCTTCTGATCTCCTCCAACTCGGAAAGGGTTGGCACTACAGGCCAGCGCTGTCCCACCCGGTTTATTCTGTGCTGAGGATGGATCAGAGGCTTTCACTCCATCCTGGGAGACAGAGGAAATTCTCCTTCCTTTTCTGTGGCTGAGTAATGTTTCCATGTATGGATAGACCTCAGTCTTTTCATCCACGGAAGGTCTGTAGAGGGAGGGGGATGACCCTGAGTGGCAGTAAGCCAGACTCACTCCAGCTGTTGCCCAAGGGACCAGAGAGCAACCAACTATGTCAAATGCTGCTTTTAAGGAAAATAAGATGAGATCCAAGAATTGACCAGTAAGTGCTCAAATAGTTTAATGAAGAAAGGAATTTAATTAGCAGAAATATTCTTATGTATAATTTATAAATGGCATTTTATGGGTTTATGGGATTTGTTGCATTTCCTTTGAATAATTAAATATGGGATACAGATATAATACTTAAATAATTAATAAGAATTTTAAGTGGAATGCTAGGCATGTAAAGGTACAGGAATAATTGGAGAATGTCATTAATTTGTAGTGGCCTTTGGTATTTCTTTATATTGCTGGTAATGATTTTTTTTTTCCTTTTTCTTTTTGGTTTGTGGGACATTTACTCCCAGAATAGTTCTTCTCTGAACATAACTCAACCTTATGATAAAGGTCCAAGGTTTCATGCCAACTTCCAGAAACTGGCCAAGAAAAAAGTTGATTGTTCCAAGAAGGTGTTTTTGGTGTCTGAACAGATCAGTAAGATGTGAGTTCCTGTGTGTGTGTGTGTGTGTGTGGTGTGTGTGTGTGTGTGGTGTGTGTGTGTATTTTTGTTTTGTGAGGTTTTTTGGGGGGGTGGGGGGAGGGTAGGTGGGAACAGGGGCAAGACTGTCATCTAAAAAATCGTACCAAAAATTTACAGTATTAAAAGGGTATTTCCCAGTCCAAAGCCAGCCTGGGCTATAGAGAGATTCCATTTCCAGACATGCGAGCAAACAAACAAGAAAGCAAGAAAGCAAACAAACAAAGGGGCTGGGGGGTGAAGCTCAGTTGTAAAGTTCTTATCCAGCATGCATAAGGCCATGGGTTCGATTCCCAGAACCTTATAAATAAAAATATGTGCAGAACTGTAATCCCAACACACTGAGGATGTGGAGGCTGGAGGAAGAGAAGTTCAAGGCCTTTTCCCCTTCAAAGCGTGTTCGGGGTCATCCTGGGCTACAAGAGACCTTGTAACAAACATACAAATGGCTTCTTCTTTTGCCGCAGGAAGGGTACGTACTGGAAATAAATGCAACTACCTAGTAGTTAACAGGTCACCCAATTTGGGGCTCATGCTACATGGAGGGCCGGTAAATCACTGGGTCAGTGATTGCAGGGCCTTTAAAAAGCGTTTTAAGGACGACTGGGTGGGCTCGATGGTCGTGTTCGAGAACACTGGAGAAAATAACACAGGCTTTGGGACTTGACTGGCAGCTAGGCAGGGACCAGAGTCGGAGGCAGGCGCGGGCCGGGAATTTGGAGAGGATCCCTAAGCGGCAGCGGGCGCGCGCGGTGCGCGTGTGAGCGAGGGCGAGCGGCGGGCGGGTTGTGCGCCGGGTATTGGCAGGCGGGCTGTGGAGGCTGGGCGGTTCCGACTGCCTGACGCCAGCGCGACCAGATCAATCCAGGCTCGGGGAGCGAGCGGGCGCACCAAGGCGAGGCCAGGGCCGAGGCGCGGGGACGGCGGCCGGGAGCTAAGCAGAGCGCGGGGACGGCGGCCGGGAGCGGATCGGAGCGCGGGACCCGCCGCCGGGTCTCGTGCGTCCCCGCCGATGGGCGCGCCGCCGAGCCGGTAAAGCCGAGAGTACCCGAGCCGACTCGAGAGGGACTTGTCCTGAGCCGCGCGGGGCGCACCGGGACCAGGGGGATCCCGGGAGGGCTCGGGGGGGGGGCATCCCGGGCCGGCTCCGGGGAGGATCGGGGACAGGCTCCGAGGGGATTCTGGACGGGCTCCCGGGTCGATCTGGGACGGGCTCCGGGGAGGATCCGGGAGGACTCGGGGACCCGCGCTGAAGGGAATCTGGGACGAGCTCCGGGACGCAGTCCCCCCACCCCCCATGATGGCGCCTCGCAGCCGCGAACCTGCGCCAGACCTCCCCGTCTCCCCGCGTCTTTGTCGGGCGTGTCCAGCTCTCCGGGGACCCCCATTCCGCATCGGGCCGCAGCCCCATTGTGTCCCCGCCCCGGCCTGCAGACCCTCGGCGGGGACAGCGCTGCGCTCAGCTGGGGTCTCCCTGGATGGACGCGCGCGCTCCTGTGGGTCCCCACACAGCCTGATTTGGGGATCGAGGTTAAGGAAAGTTCGCAGCAGCGTAGTTCCCTCTGATTTATTCAAAGGTCTGGCGGCCTCGCGTCTCCCCCCCCCCTTCCGCCTACACCCCCTGCGTCGCCCAGTGTCGCCTCATTCCTTTCCCTTTACCGGATTCGATTGCCTCACTGCGCGTTCCGAGCGCCGAGAACAACTGTTCTCGTCCAGACCGTCTTTGTTAGTGTTTCTGTCGCGGGGTGGGGGCGGTGGGCGTGAGAGCGCGGGCCTGTGCGGCCGCTTTGCGGACTGTATGCGAAGGCTGCGGGGCCAGCGGCTCCCCGAGGTGCTTTGGGGAACCAGGAGGGACCATCGCCGGCCACATCCAGACAGTATGGTAGTCGCGGCTTTTGTTTATTCGGAGGCACATGCAGTTTTTCTAAATGCACGGAACAAAATAATCCAGCCAAGAGCTTTCCATCTGAAAATTCCAGCCTATGCCACAACCATCTAAGAGAGCATCATTGTAGAGTGCGTGTTGTCAACCCCTGGCCTCGTTCTTCACCCTCCACCCCTACCCCCTTGGGTTCCTGGGTGACATCTGAAGTTTTCAAAGCACGGACTGAAAGGAATTGCTTGGTTTATGTAATGTCTTCCTGTTGCTGGAGCAAAATCACAGCATGCCCTTAACAGCATCTCTCCCTCTAAGGGCCTGTGGTGGATAATGTGCCCACACTTCAGCACAATGAGAAAACTGTTCCCTGACCAGGTTCATTTTTCATCGTGTTTATAATTACCACTTTAAGTTGTACCGGAAGCTGATGAGCTGTGCTGGAACAATTCACAAAGAGTCGGAGGCAGAGGCAAATGTCCACTGCCGGGGTGTTTTCAATTGGTGTGAATATGTTTTGCACCGGCGTTACTATGATGTGGGTACCAGGCCTGGATAGCCTGTACTGACTTTCGGGTTCGTCCTCCCCGTCTCCGCTTTTCTCATTTTCAGTTAGATGATATTTCTGTCAAGGTGGAGTGCCATCTGTGTAAGTCTGCATTTCTTAGGAAACTGTAAACCAGGGTCTCGAGAGATGGTTTTTCCGGGGATGGGGGTGCCAGAGGCTCCCAAGGATGATCAGGTTTCTTCAGAGGATGGGGATTTGTCCTTTAGTTTTGACCCCTACAACCATAGGTAGTAATCAAATACACTCTTCCTTTTGCAGTGTCCTCTAGTTTTATATCCTTGGAGAGATGGTGGTCTTGACATTTTGGAGGAGTAACCGGGTTTGGTTTTGTTTTTTGTTTGTTTCAATTTTGTTTTTGGCAATTAAAAATGCTAAACTTTTGTTCGCCTTGGAATTTAAATTCCTTTTCTGGTACGTTCACGTGAACGTTAAGAGGAAGTAAATCTCGGTCCCCAGTTACACATATTAGTCATATTAGTTAAAAACTAAATTTTGGTTTCTAATCTTGATTTCCAGCTATTCTGGGCTCAAGATAAACATGCAATAATGTGGGTAGATTGGAAGAAGAATAAACTCCGATGTAATTAGATGAGCATATTTAAGCTGCAGTAGCCTACATAATCAAGGCCAAGTTGTGTGTGTGTGTGTGTGTATAAAAGATCTCATTTGTGTGGTCTTACAAGGCTAATGGAGGCATCGCCGAGACTTTATAAATAATGTAAGTTGTGTGTAATGCGGAGTCTCCTGGGAGGCACAGAGAGCATCGTTACCAGCCTTTTCAACCTGCTTGAGATCTTAAATTGATTTATAGCACTGAACCGGTGCAAAATGATACATCAGGATGACATGAGGTCAGCCTGTAAAAGTCTATGATGTCAGCCTGTTAGTTCAGTCATCATAATTAAACCGTATTACAGGGGCAGCTAATCAGAGTCTGGCGTTATGCTTCAGATACGGGTGGTACATGGATTTTGTTTATGATGGAGAGGGGAGAGAGGGGAAAGCGTTCTGAACTGTGATTTCTGGGGTGGGGGTGGGGTGGGTGCTGCATCTTGTTAAAGGCTTAGCCTTTCATCTGACGCTCTGAGGTGGTGATGGGGACCTTTGCATTTCCCATCTTTGTATCAAATGGTGCTTATGCCGGTGTGAATTTAGCGTGGCCTTCTGGATGCTCTGAGATATCAGAGGATGGCATGCTTCTTTGTTTCTGACCATTTATTAGCTCTGAGCTTGCACTGTGCTGGTAAGTGAGAGAGGATGTTATTGCTTTAACAGGTCATAGTCACCAGGCATCCACTGAAAACATAACAGTGACTTAAGCAGAAAAGGAAGACCCTGGCTTTTACTTAAGTTCTTATAATTTAGGCTCACAGTCTATTAAGGTGGAAATAGCCTTGTCTGTGTAGCTCAGTCATTTAAGATACAGTGTTGCCTGCACTACCCCATTTCAAGTAGTCATGTCACTACCATGCTGAATGGAATGGGCTTGGGACAGTTTTAATCCCCACAGAAAGTTCTAGACTCCAGGATCTAGAGAGTTGACCCAGGACTCCTCTATATATATATATAATTTTTTTTCCCCAGAAAGGCAGTTTGGCAGCCAGGGCTACACAGAGAAACCCTGTCTCAAAAACCAGCCAACTAAACAACAGTTTGGAATGGTGCTTGAAGACAATGGTTAAAATGAAGTTGGCTTTTTAGTAGACCCTATTGGCCCTTTGTGACAATGATTTAGAGCACTAGGTAGATGGAAATTGTTATAGTTTTTTCCTCTCTTTCTGCGTGTTTACTATGGGCCAGGCATTGTTTGTTTATGGCGGATATAACTTATTTAAGCCCTGGAAATTCCAGAAGAGTGTTGTCCCCATCTTACAGATAAAGAAACTGAGGCAGAGTGACTGTATGGCTTCAGGCCACACAGCTGGCAGGTTCTTAGGATTTACATTCTCAGCAGGAATATGAATCAAGCCACCAGTCAGCCCTGAGCCTCATTCTTAACTCTGTTTTATTGGTTTTCTGTTTTGTTTGTTTGCTTGGTAAACTTTTTTTTCCCTCTTGAACTCTCTCACGCGCAAGAAATTTTCCTGTGACCTGAATATATGAAGTCTATGAAATAGGTCTACCAACCAAATACTTGCTGATAATTAGTACAAAGAAATATTAATTATTAAAGGCCAGCAGGATGGTTCAGCGAGTCAGTAAGGCTGATGATCTGAGTTTGATTTCAGAACCCACGTGGTAGGAGAGAACAGACTTCCACAAGTTGCCTCTAACCTCCTTCAATAAATTAAGTATAAAAACGTCTTAAATTCATTTAAAGGTAATTCTTCAGTATACATAATATATACACATATACATACCACTTGCTAAAAAAGGAAAATAAATTTGCTAATTAATCAGATGGATGTCCTGTTTGTTTATTTTACATTAAAGTTGGCTGGGCATACAGGGCATGGAGTCTCTTCAGATTTTCAGAGTTGATCGATACTCTGACTTTATAATTGTCAATGCTGAGAACTGTTAACCTAAATATTTCATGTCAAAAGACAGACGTGTGTTTAGTGCTGTTTTAGGAATTATTGGGAATTCTAACCTAGTCCCAAGTCAAATTCATCGAACCTTTTATAAAATTCAAGGCCAGCAACTCGCACGTCAAATTGTGGGATCAAACATTCTACCACAGCCCCGTCCAAGGATACTTGTGTAGTCCGCACTGTGGGTGGTGTGGGGGAGCGCCCAGAGGCTTGGTTTCCTATAATTATAAACTGTTATTTAAAAAAATAAAGTAAAAAAAAAAAAAGCCCCAGCATTTATCTGTGTCTGTGAAGAGGGTAGGTGCCCAACACGTGAAGGTTAAGGAAAACTCACTGGAGTCTTCTGGCCCTCACTGTGTGGGTCCAGGGAATCAAGCTCAGGCTATTAGGTGTGGCATTGGGCACCTTCACCCACTGAGCCTTCTTCTGTACCAAGGCATTGCAGTCCTTGAAGAGTTAAAAATTTGGTGTCTATAGTAAAACTACACACACACACACACATATACACATTATACATATTATGTATAATATATTTATATATATTATATATAATACATTATATATTCTATATATATCAGTTTTTTTCTCTATAATTCATAACATAGGATAGTCTCAGATCCGAGCTGACATGTTGTTGCCCTTAGTGTTACTATGTGGTGTAAGGACATGCATGGACAGTACAAAGCATGCACATATGCATGTTCCAGCCCTACTGTATGGTGCAGGAGGGGTGCCAGGAACACCTTGGATTCATTATCTGTCTGTCTGTCTGGCTGTCTATCTACCTGCCTACCTACCTACCTGGAGACCCTCAGGCTCAATGTCTATCTGGAGATCCTTAACTTCCATTTGGAACACCCAGTAGGCTTTGCTTTGTCCGTGTGGACATTTTGACTCTCCACTTGTTCTCTCCTCGTCATCCCCTTTTTGGAGGGGTGCCTTCCCCCATCACCCCATTTAAGCAGCACGTGATTTGAAGACAAGTTTGCCAGGAAAGCAATGCATTTATCCGGGCAGTTGTATCTCTGCCTTTCTGATTCATCCCCTCCACTTGCCCTTTGCGTTGCTGTGATCCGTCCCAAGCTGACGCCACTGCTGAGGAAAGTGGCCGTAGTGTGGTTTATCTGTCTTATCAGAACGCCTCGGCTTCCCCTGAGCAGCTGCACGGAGCAACTGGAGATAAGAACGGTTCTCGAAAATTCCTTGGGGACTTTTTTCTTTTTTTAAGGATGGGTGTCAGCTTTTGTAGAAAGTCTCACAGTTCAGTTGCTCTTAACTTTTTTTGGAGGAAGGGTTAGAGCTGTTTAAGAATCTGATGGAAGTATGATTCAGTTCCTACCTGGTTCCTACATCCTGTATTCTCCTGTCTTCCTATCCAGAGATGTTATATGCACTGGTGAGTTTGTGCCCAAGGCTCTGGGTTTTCAGGTGAAGTACACTGTTTGATTTTTGAGTCTGTCTTGCCAAGTACTCCAGAGACTAAAGAGACTCACTGTTAAACACTGCTTTTAAGAGTGTCTAATCCAATTGGTTCCTACCGAGTTGGCCAATCTGAGGCCGAGAGAGGTTACCTGACTTGAGTAATGTCTCCCATCTAACTGATTGAAACAGAAAGCCAGACCTGGATCCTCTGCGCACTGATGGCCCATTTATTTGTTTTTTCCTGTAACTCTCAGTGTTCTTGAGGCACTGGGCTGAGCACATCCTGGACCTTTTGGGGAGGGGAAGAAAGAAGAATTTCTTTTGGCATGATTTTGTTGTTTTTATACCTAACATTGTTTGAGCTAAGGAGCAATTAAGTCTGACAACCATAGAGAAATGTTTGCTTTCTACAGCTTAAAATTGATTTGTTTTTCCTTCTAGAAATCGAAAAGAAAAACCCCATGTCTGATTTAATCAATGGGATCTTATTAGAAATGAGGGATCTGAGGCTGTACAAAGTTTAAATTAAATCAGACAGTTGTGACATACTGAAAAGGACACGAAACTATTCTTTTGACTCTCTAGACTACTATATTCCTCACTAAACTCTGAAGTTTGGGGTCTGTCGGGAAGCAGCTAGGTGGGTAGCAAGAGAGAGTTGGAAAGGTATGGGAAGAGAAAGGGTGATTTAACTATAAAGGGGTGGAGAAAATATAAGTCAAAATGATGAAATTGGCGAAATGTCTTGGTGTTCTGGGTGGTACCAAGATTGCAGGCTATGTTTAGAAACATACAGAGCATCTCTTCTGAAGTCTATTCTTTTCAGTCCATATTCCTTTTTTGCCGTTATCCGGTAAGTAGAAACATTCAGTCTAATGTAGCCATCAGTGATCTGATTTGTAGCAAAAACACGTGAAGTATTTTCAGCAGCTACTTAACTCTGCAATGGCATCCTTTAAGTTAAAGAAAGAAATGAAGCCAGGAAGCACGATACTCTCCTGCAACTACTTCAGATCCAAACTGATCATGCTGAGATATGCTGAGATAGGGCACAGTTAGTCTGCAAAACCTGCTCTGCAGAATCAAGTAGTCTTCAGGGTGCTCATTTGCATAAAAGATGCTGTGGTGAAGGGTTCAAACTTCAGTGACTACATCCATTTGGGGGAAGGCGTTGGGAACTGCCGTATTTGGAGGGTGTAGCAGCTCAGCTTTGCAATTTTCATTATAAACTGGAAACGGGATTTGAGACAGGAGGCCCCCCTGGGAAGAAAGCCTCAGACCCTGTCAGGCTCCAGGCTCCTTGCCTGGTGAGTCTCCTACATCTCTTTTCTGTGTGGTTCCCAGAGTTGAAAAGAAACCCTTGTGTTTCTCTTTGAAGAGCTCACATCTGTGCTGTGGGGAATTGGTGGTGTTGGGTGCCTCTCCTTCCTTCTCCTTCCGTAGTATTGATTATTATCGAGATATTCCTGAACTGAAAGAAGGAACACATAACACACATTGGCATTAATTAAACATCCTTATGTCTCTTAGTTCAGGGTGTCAACGAATGTTCGTGGTCATAATTGGGAAGGAGAGCTATAAAAGGACCTCCATGCTTATTCAGAAGCACGTTCTTATACTGAAGTTTTAAATGCTTTATTTACAGTTTTCCTTAATTTTAGAGCTCCTGTGCTATATCTTTTTTTATACAATCTCAGAAACTTTTAGGATCTACTTATTCAAACTGTTCCTTCCTTCTTGTCTGTCTGTGGTTTCTTTAGTGTGTGCCTCTGCAGAGCACAATTATTTCAGACTGGCACAGCTATTTTTCCTTTCAGTTTCAAACACCAGAAGAAAAAAAAAGAGTAGCTAATTATCTTAAACTACTATAATTAGGCATTAAATTAAGTCATTCATTTAGTTAAATTCAAGTTCGTTTATTTGTTTAGATTGAAAGAAAACTTTTTTTTAATAGAAGAGGGATATAAGTCCCTTATTTGGTGATTTTTTTTTTGGTGTAGTATTATAGTTACTGTGTACATTGATTACCCATGATTTTTCTTTTCTTTTTTTTTCCTTTTTTAGTTTTAACAGTAATTCATGAGAAGACACATAAAAATGAAAGAAAAAGATCAGTAACACTGTAAGAATTATTACAGGGCAGTCTGGGGACTCCCATGGGGTAACAGTACATTGGGTTTGTATTGGTATGGAGCAGAGTGAATAAGGGTGAGTGGCCCTTTAGCAGCTCATCCAATAGAAATTCTGCAGTGGTGTACGTGCCAGCCATATACCACCCAGTGCTATAGCCACAGGTCACTGTCAAGCTCAGAGTGTGGGCAGTGCGGCTGAGGAATGGCCTTTATCCATGTGTGACCTTGGTCGGCGTTCCTGACGGGGCCTGGTGATGTGCAGCAGTTCAGATGGACAGTTGAGGGTTTGTCATGTGCTATAATGCAGAGGCACTGAGAAGTCACCGAGAAAGCTCTGTCATGAATTTGGAATCGGGCGGGGTATGTTACATTTTTTTTTTTTTAAAAAAAAAAGCTTCTTTTATGTGATGATTAATCTTTGATAAAATGGAAGACAAACAAAAACCAGGCAAAACTAATGAAGACGTGGCCGTTACATGGCTGTGGGATTACAAGAGGGATGTCAGAGATGACCTTTAAGCGTCCATCATCAGTGGCTGGAGACCTGATTCGGCTGCTCCGTAGTAGTGAGGGATAAAGCTTGTGCGGGAGAAGATTGGAATGGCTGTGTGGATTTCCAGTGGGACGCCTAGTTAGGTTCTGCAGGTAAGTTAGAGATGGGGAATTCGGAGCTACGGGTGGGGTCCTTCTGTGCAGGGCGGGCGGGTGGCGGGTCAATAGCTACCTGCTCTGTATCCAGAAAACCCAGAAGAGGAGACAGAATGTAATTTCACCTTTTCTATCCAAGCCCATACACAGGAGTTAGGAAGAATAGTTGAAGAGGTCAAAGGAGGCAACTGTGAGAGAGATATAGCCTTGGAAGGGTCCCTGGGTAGGCTCAGGGAGGAGGCATGCCTGTTGCTTCCGTTAAAGGGGGGAAAACACAACTAAGTGAGTGTAATTGTGCAGAGCATGAGTGTATTGGGAAATTAGAATAGATTCTTAAACTCCCACTAGCCCCTTATTTTTTTTTAAATATGAGACTATATACAGAGGGTGCAGAGGCGAAGGGACATCATTAAAGAGTGTGATTGTGATCTGGAGCTAGGATGACAAAACACCGACCTTGTCATGTCACACAGGGAGCTGGCTACCTGTGTGAAGATCGTGTCCCATCAAGCCCCCAAAACACTCACATTGTAACTTTGGAAAAAAATTACTCTTAGCCTGTGATTCTTCTCCACTAGCAGAAAAATGAAGATGGTAGGGACAGGCCAAGATTCGCCTTGGTCATGAAAGAGAAATGGTTTTGTATTTCATCTAGTTGGAAGCCCGATTTCATGTTCTACCAAGGAAAAAACTCTGGGTACCTTTAGAGATGTTGAAACAGTGTTAAAATGTAGGAGTTGCGTCTCCTCAGGTGCAAGTGCAGAGCCACAACAGGCTCCACACGGAACCAGCCGCCGGTGAGCATTCAGCTTTGGGAACCGCTCAGACAGTCAATGGTTTTACAGTTGAGGATGTTTACAAGGGCAGTGTCCCCTCCAGTCCAGTCTAGATGGAGGAGTGCGGGGGGCGGGGTGGGGAGGAAGAGGGGAGGAGTCTAATGGCCTCCGAGATCGCAGAAGGGTTAACAACAGGAGTCTTTGGAGAAGGAAGGGCAGAGATAGGCAGCGTTTTCCTGACAGCTGCTGCAGACAGTTTTTAGGTGTGGTAAACTGAGGGCCAATCCCTTTAACGAGGAAGATAAGTTATTTAGATTGCTCAAAGCCTTTCAACATTACTATTCTGAATTTACTCATGCTTTTTTTTTTCAGTTGGCTTCCCACCCCAGTACTGGGATTAAATATCTGTGTCCTATGTTTGCTTGTTCTTTTTACATCATTCATTAGTGTTAATTTTTTCCCCCCACTCTGACAACACATAATTAATTCAGATAGATTCTGGGACGGAGTCTTACTGTGGTAGTTGGAAGGAAGGTTGGCGAATGGCAGTCCGAGGGCCTCACCACTCGGTAACTGCCGGGCCTTCTAGATGTGCCACCAGGAGTCAGATCCAGAGAAGAGACGTTTTGTAGATGAGACGAACATCCTGTCCATCGGTACGCACCAAGTATGCAGATAGCCTGACAGCAGGTCTCAACAGCATTGTGGTGGCCACTGAGAACCTTCCAGACACAGCAGAAAGCAACGCCCCAAGAGAAGAACTTAGGGGAGCAGTGAGTGAGCAGTTCACAAACAGAAACACGGGCTGAGGAACATGTCCTGCAGCAGTCCACCCCTGGGAAGGACAGTGTGCCTTCTTGGACCTTAGTGACTTTCTCCCTGTGGATCAGAACGTGTCTGTCTGCCCAGTATTTCAGGGCAACCGGAGGGAAGCAGGGCTTGTGGGGGGTGTGAGGTACATGTAAACACCACCCATTTCCTCCACAGTAGCCTGTTTCCTTCAGGACAGGTCTTGGGGCCAAGGGTCACCTCTTGCTAGAATTTCACGTTGCTGGTGCGGTTAGGGCTCCTGCGCATGCGCGTGGCTCGGTCAGCTGGCGGGATTAATGAGCCTTGAAGACACTAGTCTTCCCTAGCACATTGGGAAATGGGTTTCCCTGTCCTCCTGCCTGTGTCGTAGTATTGGATTTCACAGTGACATTTTCTCATTTATACAAGATAACAGTGATGTCTTAGAATGCGGCTTTGATTATCGAGACGGGACTGGTTTATGAAGGATCAGTGAGAAAAGTTCCCCTGTGTAGTAAAACCTCTTCTAAAGTTAAAAAAGCATCCAGATTTAATCTCCTGGTTTTCTGTTATGGATGATTGTTAATGGGCAGGGGTGTAAAAGGGCTTTTCATACACTACCCAGATGAAGTCTGCTGGTGATTGGCAGGATCCTGACCCAACTGAATCAAATTCTGTCTTGTCTCAGCTTCAGGTCTAAGGGTGCTGTGTAGCCACCAGTCAGCGTTTGTCAGTCTTCTCACCATCGCCTTTAAATGGCCTGAGATATTTTCGATGTGGAGGGGGAAGCTTGCATATCTCCCTGTAGGCTCCGTGTTCAACCTGTGGTCATCCCCTCTCTATCCTTTACCCCTTCAGGATGTTGGATGAGTGACTAGGACGAGGAGGGGCCCTGAATAGGTGTGCGCTGGTCCTGTCACTCAAACAGCTTCAGCTCCGTTGGACAGGAAGAATGAATGCTGAGATGCGAATTTTATTAAATATGGTGGCTTTTCTTTTTTAAGGGAGTGTGTGTGTGTGTGTGTGTGTGTGTGTGTGTGTGTGTATTTGCAGACAGCTTTTGGGAATCTGTTCACACCTGCCACCTTGTTTGAGGCACTACTTACTGTGTCTGAGCTGTTGATGTTTGTCTGCACTGCGTACTCCTGTATAGCTGGTCTGTGAGTTTCTGAGCAGTTCTTCCTGCCTTCCCTTCCTGCCCTCCATGGCACTGCTGGGCTCACAGTTGCACACCCCCACGTCTCCATTTTCACTTGGGTTCTGGGGATCGAACTCAAGTCACCAAGCCTGCCAGGCCATCTCCCTGGCCCAGTAGCTTTTTCCTTGACAGGCAATAACGTGAGCCCTTACAAGAGCTCGGGACAGTTGGGGGTGTGTGGCATGCCATTGCATCGTTACAGCTTCCTGGTTTGTCGTGGGTCCTTGCTGGCTTTGCAGTCTGAAGCGATTCCTAACAACCTCATGGTCTTCCCTGTTGTGCTCGGATACTTTCTGTTTAGTTCATCTAAGCTTGAGAGAACATTGGATAGGTTTTAAATGGTTTTTTGTTTGTTTGTTTTTGCTAACTGGAAGAAAACCTAACTTATCATCCTCATGATCGGCACAAAGAGTAGATGACATTTGTCTGTGCTTGAGGACAGCCTTGTCAGTCAGATTGTGCGGGGTGAGATGTTTGGTGTTTCAGGAAAGCCCCCTTCTCAGAGGGCACACCTGTGCACAAACACACCATGCATTTCTCCTCGGCTTCCTGCACATCCCGTGCGGTGTGAGAGGGAAAGAAAAGCAGGTAGCTTCTATCTGAACGGGCAATCCAGTTGGTACAGTTACCGTACAGTGACTAACATGAAAGACTAGATAATAAGCTGTTGATATTCTGTGGCTGAGTTTTAAAGGCAGTTCGCATATGCTTGGGGTGGTCTCTCAAAAATCAATGGGTTGGGAAAGAAGTTTGACGCAATTGGTAGGGAGTTCTAAATTTTATTATTTTAGTGTGTGTGTGTGTGTGTGTGTGTGTGTGTGTGTGTGTGTGTGTATTTTTTGAGCATGCAGGCAAACCATGATGTGCCCATGGAGGTCAGAGGACAACATGAAAGAGTTAGGTCTCTCCTTCCTCTGTGTGGGTCCAGGGGATTGAACTCAGGTCATCCGGTGTGGAGGCAAGCATCTTAACCCCTTGAGTCTTGCCTGTCTGGGGAAGAGGTTCCTACCAGCCTACTTTTCTCCCTTAGCTTTCTCCAGTAAGTTCCCGAATGTCTAAAATGTATATTTATACACACTGCGTATCTTACAGAGTTTGATAAAGTTGGGATAAAGGATCATAAATATAGGGCTGGGGCTGGAGCTTGTAACTCTGAGGAACTGCACAAACCTGCTCGTTGAGTGAGTCTGCCCTCTGTTGTAATACCTTTTATTTTAGTTATCATGTTAACACCGCTGGGTTCCTTGAGGGTATGCAAGGTGTCCTCAAGATCACTGTGTGAAAGCACAATGAGTCATCTCACCTTGTCTGTTAAGCACAGTGGGTCTCCTCTTGTCTGTTCTCCAGAGACTCCCTCAGCAGGCCTATCGCAGGAGTACCTGTCCATAGGGAACCTGATGCAGTCAACTGTCTGCCTGACACACTGGTTATGTGTGGAGTGAAGAGTCTTCCGTTTTGATGTTTTTGAAAACATGTTAGGAAATCTGCCGTGTTAGGTTGTCAGTGCCTTGTGGGTATGAACCATGCATGGTCTTCCTGCTTGGTAGCCCGTGGCAGGGTGTGGACTGTTCTAAGTCTTGAAGCGCATCAGTTAAACACTGAGGGCTCTTGCTCTGTCTGTCTGTCTGTCTGTCTGTCTGTCTGTCTGTCTGTCTGTCTTTAAGAAGAGCCAGAATGTGGAGCTGGAGAAATGATTCAGCTTTTAAGAACACTTACTGCTCCCGCAGAGGACACAGATTTGGTTCCCAATACCTGCATCAAGCAATTCACTGTCACCTGTAACTTGCACTCCATGGGCTCCAACTCCCTCTTCTGGTCTTTGCAGGCACTGCAGTCACGTGTACACATACACACACACACACACACACACACACACACACACAACTCATAGTTTGAAAAGAAATGATGTGTGTTTTGGACATCATCCCCTCCTCTCTAGCAGGAATCAGAAACTCCTCAAGTTGAAGAGTTCACAATGCCACAGAGTAAAGCTCCTGGGGCCCAGGATGCTTAGGTTGCAGAGAGAAAAGGTGAGGTGTGGAATAGCTGACCGTGGTCACCTGTCAATGTCTGGGGACAGAGCATGGGGTTGCAACTGGTTTGTAGCAGCAAGAGGCCAGGGATACATCTCAACTGCCGTCATGCTGAGGTGGAAAAAATCTTGGAACAGGGCATGAAAAGGAGGGTCAGGAGGCAGGAGGATAACGGAAGTGGTGTGTCTGCCGTGTCTGCTTTTTCTTTCCTCCGCTGTCCCATCCCCCACTCCCCACTTCTCCAGTACAGACAGCATTGAACTTGCAGCTGTGTGTTAGACTGTACAATGACTGTTGGGGGTATTTTTAATCTTACTAAAATAAGATGCTTGAAAAATTCCTGGCTAAATTTTCTTCACTTCCATGCTGGCTCAGTTGGAAAAGTATTATCTCAAGAACAGGAAATGAGCCTAGTAACTTCTTTTGGTTTTTTTTTTGCCCTTTTATATTTTTAATAAAGGGCCTTGAAAATACATTTTTTTTAGTATATATATGCACTCATTTTTGTGTATGTGTCTGTGGAAGGGGGCATGAGTGCTGGGCGCACGTCTGGAAGTCAGAGGACAGCTTTCAGGAGTCTTCTCTAGGTCCCTGGGATCAGAATCAGCAGCAAGCACCTGCCAACTCTCATGGTCAGCCCAGAAAAAATGAATTTCTAGAAAAGACTTTAGGATTCCACAATCAGCTAAGAAAGGGGTCCAGGAGTGGAGCGTCCGCGTGGCCGTTGGTCTGACGTCCTCTTGTCCTGCTTCTCTTTACTGGAAGCTCTGTGGGTCGAAATGAACAGGATTTTTTGTCATGGCCACCACGGTGAAACCCGTGATTTGTCCATGGTGTAAGAAGACGAGTGACAAAGCAAGCGGGGGCGGGGGGGGGAAACAGCAGCAGAAATAAGTTAGGAAGGAAGGGGTTGGAGCCTTTAAAATAAAATACTAGACAAATCCCTCCGCCTTCTGCATTAAATAAAGGGGGTGTCGTTCAGGAAGCAGGGGGAGCCTTGCCTAGTTCCCTTGGCCCACCCGGTCTGCTGGGCGCTCAGGTTTTAGTTATGCAAACTCTAAAGTAATTCAGACCTTCTAGGATTCCCACTGGGATGAAGGAAATTGGTGTCTGGCTGGTTGAGGATCCCTCACCCTCATTCAGATTTCCATTGTAAGGGACCCACAGATGGAGGAGAGGTAGTGGCCACAAAGAAACTGACTGCATTGGCCATCCTCCTTCCGCGTGCGTGCGTGTCTGTGTGTGTGTGTGTGTGTGTGTGTGCGCGCGCGCGCGAGTGTTCCTCGGTAGATAAATAGCCCAGAAAAGTGCCCCGTGCCAGTCTCCAGTGTACTTAGTGGGCAACTCATGCTTCCTTCCCTCTCCACTGTGCACGCTGTGGTGATGAGAAGTCTCTTCGGTTTTGTTTCCTTTCCTCTCTGCTTTTGGGCCAGTGGTGAGCCCTTTAAGGATTTGTTCGGTTATGGATTAGTAGGCACTGAGACCGTCCAGTGATTGAGCAGGTACTCAGGTTCCCAGCCTTCCTGAGAGCATGGCGTTGGGGCTTTCTAATTGGTAAGTTTTACAGGGCTTACTGGGTAGGACTGGACTTAATCCGAAGCGGAAAGGCAGACTTTGGTCTATGCTTGCGTATATCTAACACTTGGGATTTTTCTAAATATAGTGAAAAAATGGCCTCTGTTAGCTCTTAGGATGGATAGCTTACGGATGGACAAAAGCTACCACTCTGGTTTCTCCCCTGAAGCTGCTGCATGAGATGGTCAGTCCGTAGGCATCAGGGACTCTTCAGAGTTCATCCCTACAGGTAGTGTGCCCAGGTCACAGGGACACCCTAGAGAAGAGGAAGAGATAGTTTGCTGTGAAGATGTTCAGGTAATTGAGAGTATTTTCCCTTCTTTTCTTGGGTAATAATTGTGTGTGCTGAGAATCTTGGTCTTCATGAACTAACGACAGAGGATTTAATGGCGGAAACAAACTTACTTTTTTTTTTATATAATAGGATGCCATCTTGTAAAATTGAATTTTTTGATCCTTTAGCCAAACTGCTTAATAAAAGAGTTCATCCGTGTCCATGTTCTATTTATCTAGGCAAGATCGTGGACTCTAAATGGGCACAGGGATGCAATGTTTCTCTGAAAGTTCATTCTGTGCGAATGTCCCTTCAATTACTGTCCCATTTATATATGTAAAAAGTCGATTGTAGCACCTGTGGGTCACAGTGCTGCCAGTGTTTGATGCTACGGGGAGTGAACCTTTTACTGACGTCCAACTTTTATTATTGGGGTTTTAAACATGAAAACAAGAATCTGGCAAAAGAAGTGGTTAGCTCCTGCACTGGGAGCTCCCTCCCAGCTCAGACCTAAAGGTAACTCAGCACCGCTGCCTCTCACTTCTGTTTGTTTCCGTTGTTTGCAAATGTTCACATATCCTCTGTACACAGCTTTGTGTTTCTTTTAGACTTTATTGAAGAGGTTTCGTGGGAGAGACATCTTTGTAACATCTTTTAACTGGGAAAAAAATCCATTTTTTTCATGTGGTTCATGAATGTATCTCTTTTTTGCATTTTCAGTAATAGCCGCGTGTATTCGGTGTAGTTAAATCTGGTGTTGTTAGATGTCTGTTCTTTCGAGCAGGATATGAACACAGATCTTGATGGAGCTGCCTTCCTTTAGCCCTACCGATTCTTGATTGCTCTCCATCCTTTGCCAAACTTAGATCTCTCCCCACCATCCTCCTGGAACTCCCCGGCTCTGAGGGGCTCTACAGTCTCTCTCATCAGTCACTCAAGGTCTCACTGTCCATTGTTCACTCCGTCTCTCCTGTCTTGGGTTTGAGACAACCCCTCCAAGATTCAGTATCTCCGTCACCACAGTGCTGGGTTTTAAACTTCTAAAAATTAACGGGGTGTCTCCAGCCTTGTGTTTAACTGTTCTCTGTTTACACAGGCAGCTTCCTTATCAGGACCCAGCAGCATCTGACTGCTTCTGACTGCCATGCTGGTCCTGGGCCTTTAACACCTTCTGTCTCAGTAACTTCCACCTCTCTGCAGGAGACGCCCCTTCAGTCCCCGCCACAGCCCAGCAGGCTGCCGTAATCTTATTAAACTACTGACTCAGCTCAGATCTTCTGATCTTCCCACCTCAGGCTGGTCCCCTGCTTGCCTCTGTCCCCGCGTCCCCTCCATCCATGCTCCACTCCAGCCACGTTGGACTCCTGGCTTTCCTGGAACATTGCAGACGCTCCCAGACAGATGGCCTTTACACTTTCCCTCTGTTCACCCGGCTTCTCCTGGATCTCTCTCAGGCTCTGTTCTCAGTGAGCATTCCTTGACACCAGAACGCAGACACCAAAGACTTCAGGACACTGCCTTTGTCTCGTACATGCAGTTGTTCTTAGTACATCATTGGTGTTTGTTGAGTGAATAACTGTGGAAATTACCTATTTTTTTACGCATTAAAAAAAAGTTAGGACTTAATTAAAAAGAAAAATTGGACAGGTTTCATTGGACATATATAAGTAGTATCAAAAGGACGTCACTTGGCAAATTGTTCCATTAACAGACTGTGTTCAGATGTTTCCGGTGCACCCGCCGTTTCCAGACCATTCTAATTATATATTCACATTTAATCCTCGTAACAATCAAGTGGGGTTGTTGGTGGTATTAGCGTGCTGTGGCAAAGTAAACTGGGGTTCAGAAGAGGCCAAAGCTATACAATGGGGAGCAGTTCAAGCCCTTTCAAATTAAGGACTCTTGTTTTCTAGTTAGGAACCACATAAAATGACCAAAAAAAAAAAAGTCAAAAAAAGACTTTGAGAGCCTGAAAAACAGGCCCTGCCTAATTTTGGTTTTAGTCCACCTTTTGTTTCCATTTTGAAAACATAAAGTAAACGGTTAATGTTAAAATTCCTGACAAGGTCAAAGCAACAAGTTTTATTTCTCTCACCTGTGCAGGAAGTGGTCTCCACCCAGCCTGACTGAATTAGGAGGGAAGTGATTTTTTCAAGTGATAAAAAGAAATAAAATTCCATGCTCTTCCCACAGGAGGGGCCCAACAATTGGGAGAGTGGCGTGAGACCATATGTCGGTTTGCAAAAGGATATAACTCGTAAAGATGTTTCCTTCGATGCCTGTGATGAACGTGGATGTTTCCCCTCCAGAGGGTCCTGATTAAATTAAGCAATTAAGAGCGGAGCTGAAGGCTCTAAATATAGGGAGCGAGTTCAGGCTGTCCTGCCCTGTGTACACCAGCACGCTGCACAGATGTGGCTGTTGTTACAAACAGCGCCTGCAAGTTCAGCAGAAAAACAGACAAGCGTGTTCTGAAAGATGCGAGGCCGGGAGTGGGGGGAAACGGACGATGGCCTCCCGCCCTCGATCACATGCTAGCATTGGCAAATTTGCTCTTTAAATTCTTTGGGTTTTTTTTTTAAAACCCCATTCATAAACTTTTCATTTTCTTTCTCGCCCTTTTTGTTTTGTTTTGTTCTTTTGGGGTTCTACTATGTATCCCCTGGTTGGCCTGGAACTTGCCAGGTAAACCAGGCTGGCCTTGAAGATCCACCTGCCTCTGTTTTCCAAGTGTTGGATAGAAATTATACCATACCACCAAACCTGGCTGATTACTGGACTTTTACACTACTGGCTGAAGTGTGGGTTCTTACTCCGGTGTGTTCCAGAGAAGTTACCTAACTTCTGAGCCTCCAGACTCTTAGTAGAATTGAGACCGTAGTCTGTGAGATATAGAGACAGCCACTGTCTCCCCAGACTGGAGCTCCTGGGCATGAGAGGAAGTTTGTCCCATGTAGCCTGCTGTAGTCTGTAAAATGACTGTTTAAGATAACGGTCCAAAGAGAAGAGGGCTTCTTGTTTTTGTTGTTATAGTCTGTTTGCTTCTTCATTTGTTTTATTTAGGAGACAGTTAAGGGGCTGATCTTTCCTGCATTCAGGACTGAGCACCCAGGTGAACTTTTTTCAGGGGAGATCAGGGGTTTCCGGGTCTGCCCAAAGTTCCTTCATCCTGATTAAAGAATGACATCCAGTAGGCTTTAGGGGAAATGTCAAAGGAGATGGAGAAAAACCAAGTCTGGTGGTTGAACTTGGGGACAGTAAGGGAACTTTGTATTGGCTTTAATCTCCTCACCCAAAGAAGTAATTCTCTAAGGAGATTTAAAACATACCCTAAAACTTGCTATTGCTTCCAGAATGTAAGTGAAACGAACTAGGCCACCCTGTTTAAGCGTAGATGTGTGTGTGTGTGTGTGTGTGTGTTAATTCGTGTATGCAGAGGGTAGAGTTGTCTAATATCCGAAAGCTACATTGAGACACATGCCTGATCATCTAAGTATATAAAACTACAGCTGTGTCCCAGAAAGCCCTGTTGTGGTGACGTCCGTAAATTCTTTGATTTATCAAGGGGACACTCCTTGTGAAGTCAGTTTCACAGTGTCTGTAGGTTTGTAAGTGGTAATCTGGGACCTACACATTCTCTCTCTCTCTCTCTCTCTCTCTCTCTCTCTCTCTCTCTCTCTCTCTCTCTGCTGATTTCTAAGTCTTGCACTTAATCAACACTCTGAGAGACCGTATGGCTATCAGCGTGACCTGATAGGCAGTCACACTGGAAGACTGGCTGTTGATGCTTTCACCTTAAAGGCACCCGTACAGTGGGGCTCTCTCACCCCCCTGGGCTCTTCTTCTTTCATTACCTACTACCCCTTCCCCCACCAGGGAAAATCCAACTCTGGAAAGGAATTTTTTTTTTTAAAGAAAACAAGGTAAACTACACACCGTGTGTCCCAAGATTGAGTAGATTTCCTGTGATCTCTTAGATTTTGTAAAAATATATTTTCCCCTGGGACTTGACCAAGAGTTCATTTTAGCCAAATGTTCTGGCAGTGAAATAAAGTCTTTAAAAACGTGTTTCAGGGGCCAAGAGAGGGAACTGACTCCTCAAAGTTGTCCTCTGACCTCTGCCTGAGCTAGGCGGGATGAATGCACACACTAGCACGCACACAACACACACACACACACACATATACACACTAGCACGCACACAACACACACACACACACACATACACACTAGCATGCACAGAACACACGCACACACACACACACACTAGCATGCACACAATACACACACACACATATACACACTAGCATGCACACAACACACGCACACACACATACACACACAATACATAAATGTAATTGGAAAAAATCAAGTTAGATGCCACAGAGGGAATCTTGAGGGGTTGTATAACTTTCAACTTCCATTTTGTGCTAGAATTTTCTCTCTGGCTTTGGTTAGCAGTAGGCCTTGCTGTCTGTTTGTCCCAAGTTCTGATGGGATGTCTTGAGAGTTGAGTGCTGTTTCGAGTGGGAGCGAGGATTAAGCAGGCAGTTCATCTGACTCTGCCCACAGAGGAAAGAAACCCTTTCAATGGTGTGGGACCAGACCATAGCATTTCTACTAGAAGGTGTTTTCTGGGCCTAACGTAGTGAGGCCTGCCTTTGTTTTTATGCTTGTGTAATGACATTGAGTTAAATAGCAGCTTCAACTTGTCTTTTCTCCTGTCCGCCTTCGCTTTTCCACCTGACGGCTTTCTTTTGCTTGTTGGGGGAGGGGGAGTACATTTGCCAGATGGTCACACACTCCTTTCTCATATAATACGTAGCCTTAGTTCAGACTCAGTATGTAGACTATGCTGTCTTCAAACCAGAGATTCACATATTTCTGCCTACCAGAGTTCCCAGATGCAAGGGGTTCATGATTCTGCCTCGCTGTTCGTTTCACCCCCCCTAATCCATCCGGGTCCCCAACCTATGGGAAGGGCTGCCCACATCAGGGAGGGCTTCTACCACCCTCTGGGAATCTTCTCTGGAAAATTCCCTGACAGATAGACCCAGAGGTGTGGGTAACTAATTTAGGAACTTCTTAACCCAGACACTGGAGATTAACTTACAAAAGCTGTTGTCTCTGTCAGGTGATGGGGGTGCGGCTGACTTTGGATTCTGTTGTCTGACTTTTCAAGTAAGAGATGCTTGACTCCACTGAAAGTTTTAGCCCTTTGGTCTTCTGAAGTTCTGCTTAACCCAGTGGCCTGATCTCATGCAGCCCTAACGATCATAACCGATATAAGCCGTGGTTTTCCTACCCACCGTCTGACCTCCACATCTGATTCTTACCAACAAGATTCTTCACTGAATTACAGGTTCTGAGGGCTTTTGTTTTTTTAATGTTTTATAGTATGTTTCTGGCAGTAAGCCAGTGAAAAAGAAAATTTCCTTACAAACTTTGCCCTTTGACGCTACAGCATCTAGTCCTCTGTTAGCATATGGTTTCTGTGAGTGTGAGGAATTACAGTGTTTTAAAAAATCCATTTCAGAATAATGAAAGTTAAGTTGTAAGCCACTGTGTGTTCCTCTTTGCCTCTTTTTGATGGTCCAGTTTAAGTGTTTCAAGAATTCCCCTGCCTAAAGTTAGACGCTAGGATAGGTTAGCTGTGCCTTTCTCTGATGCTGATTCAGGAACTGCCCCCTCCCCACCACCACACACACACACACACACACACACACACACACACACACACACATACACTATACCAGCAGTTCTCAGCCTGAGAGTCAGGACCCCTTTTCCATGGGTCACCTAAGACTCTAGGAAAACACAGAGATTCACATTATAATTCATAACAGTAGCAAAATTACAGTTATGAAGTAGCAATAAAATAATTTTATGGTTGGAGGTCAGCACAACATGAGAAACTATATTAAAGGGTCACAGCATTAGGAAGGCTGAGAACCATTGTTCTGTCCAGTGACTCTCTCAGGTGTATATACTGCTATGATGTCCAGGGTCTATGGCAAGATGGTTTTCTGTATTAAAAATAACAAACGACACAGTAAGCTTTCTGCGGATCTTGTTTATTCTGTATGTCCCTAGGATCAGTCCATCTGTGCAAAATGTGGGTCATGGTAGAGTCAGGAATCAGGCCCTGGATTGGTTTGAGTTACTAGAAAATATCTTTCTTTCTTTCTTTCTTTCTTTTTTAAAATGGATCAAGCAAAGTCTTTTATCAAGTTTTTACTTGAATAATTTACCCTGCTGTTAAGCAGTTTCAAAGTAAAGTTAATCAATACCCTGTGCTTTTTGTTCCGCCCACTACACTTGATCGATAGGTCCTGATACCATGCTTTAGTTAAGATGGAAGGACTGGACCAGAGGGTAAGAACTGGGCAGGAGTGGGCGGCCTGCCGCCTACTCAGCTGAACACTGGCCTGTCAGTTACTTGTGAAGGCAGTGTGAGCATTCCATCTTCTTTTTCTCAGTCATTTTCTGAGAAATGACCTTCCTAGAAAGTTTAATTATTCCCTCAATACATGCATTTTTGTCTAGCCCCCTGTTTTCCATGCCAGGGTAAGAATTGACAAACAGCCTCTACATCCAAGCTGAGACCATGAGTGTCAGTCTTCGTTGCGTTTCTCTCCTTCTTCTTAAAGTCAGGCCTTCACATATATGCAGATCTTGGAGTCCAGGGTTCCGAGGAGCCTGTAAACCTCTGCGAACTGCACAGCTTCCTGAGCTGCTCATATCAGCTCTGGGGACATACAGCACCTATTCAGTAAGGATTGTAAAGAGGTCTGCTCTGTTGTTCCAGGAAAGTGTAAATCTTCCATGCATTTTTTAAAATGAATGTGTGTGCATATGTGCAAGGTGTGTGTGCACGTGCGCGTAGTTGGTTTTCTCCTTCCCCTTCTACATGGGTCCAGGGGTCAAGCACTTTTACCCACACCGCCACCTTGCCAGCCCACGATCGATTTCTTAAAATATCAACTGTTGGTTGAATCCACAGATGCAGATCTCATAGATGTGGAGGGTCAACTGTGTCTTCAGATACAAGCTGGAATGACTGTTCAAAGTTTCTGAAGGAATTCAAGGCATTGATGCAGAGACTGCATTTTGCCAGTGTTTACACAATTAGGTAATTACATGTTTCTTTACTAGATGAGGCATAGATAAGGAAAATGCCCATTGTGCAATTGGCTGATTTAGTTTCCTCTGACACAAAGCAAATTACGCAGCAATTAAAAGCATTTAAATCCCACTCCTTTCAACATAAGGAATAATACCATGTAAGTTTCAAAAGTTAGCCGTTTAAAAATGAATATTCTAGTATCTTTGTTAGCTTCCAGTGGTGCTAATTGAAATCCTTCTCATGGCTGAGACTTCATAAGAGAAGTTATGAATTAAGAACCATTTTTTAAAGTTATCCTTTTATTATTTCTGGAGCTGGATCACACTATCAATCCAATTATGGGGTGGGGGATATGCATGTGATCAAAGGTACCACAGAGGCTTGAGGCTAGAGACATTGGATTTCCCTGGGGAAATCAGTTTTGAGCCACTGGATGTGAGAGTCTGGAACGGAAGGAACTCTGGGCTCTGCAAGAAAAGCACCAGCTCGGAACTGCTGAACGGTCTCCCCTGCCTCTTCTCACCCATTTGACCTCTGAGAGCACAGTATAGACAGCTTCTACCCCTGAAGATATGTGTGTGTGTGTGTGTGTGTGTGTGTTGTCTGTTGTATCTGTGTGTGTTGTTTGATTAGCAAATATTCGTATAATGAAGTTTCAAAGCCTTTTTGTAAAGACTGGTTGGAGCAATGGGGAAGTGGGCGACATCCTCCGTAAACGCTGCCTGTTGATTGCTGTTGGCAGAGTCACAAGTCGTCTCCTCTCTGTGGCCCACTCCTCTGTGTTGTGTTCTCTAAGCCAGGTTTCTGAGCAGAGGTTCAGAGCTGATAGCAGTCGACACTGTGGATGTGTGTGTCACTGTTTTCCAGCAATAAGTAATTCTATGATGAATATCTTGGTCCCCCTTTTCAGTTTAGAATATTCTTTCTTTACAGGTAAATCTAAGTTTGCGATGAGGAGACCGGGCTGGTTGCAGTGTTCCTCATTGGGCTTTTTTTTTTTTTTTTTTTTTTTTTTTTTGGTCAGTGTGAAATGTTTGTATTTGCACAGGAGGGAAGGAAACCTCTGTGTGCTGACTCATGGTTTTATGTTGCGCTTTAAACTGATAAGGCCAGTTAGCTTCTGATAGAAACTAAGGCAGGAAGTACAAAAAGGGACAGAAGGAAACCAATCTGGTCGTCTTGCCAAGAGTATATAGAGCTCACTTTGAGTTCCTCGTGTGAGGTAGGTTGCCAGTTAGACGTGAGCTTGGAAACGCGCTCAGTCCGTCTTTTGATGGCCACCATGCTCATAGTCCAAGGTGTGTGATCCTTTTGGTTTAATTATTGTGAGCACCGTTCAGACTGTGACCGCCAGGTGAACACTTGTCCCCAGTGTGGCGTCTTGGCTTTCTTGAATGCACTGCTTTCTCTGTGTTCCTGAGTCACACAGTCAGGCTTCACTTCAACCTCCCACTAAGATGCCCCTCCGCCCTCCCCAGTCCTGCCCCTCCTGCCTTGGCTTCTGGGACTACACAGGGCGAACTCTTAGGATTCCTCTCCCGTGTCCCAGCGCAGGCAGGTTAGGACTTTTAACAGTCTGTGCAGTGAACTTAGGCAAAAGGGGTTTAGACTTGGCTCTGCCTCTCACAGATTGGCTTGCGTGTAGAGCAAACATTTAAGTTCTACTTCCTCGTGTCTAACGTGAGGAAAATGGAAGCCCCTTTTCAGAGAGCGTTGGTATGGCGCTAGAAGTGCTCAGGACCTCTATTGTCTCTGCAGAATTCTACCATCCTTCACAGGATGAGGCCTCCTCTTTGGACAACTTCCTGCAAACCCTGGAGTTAATTCTTCACTCCTTTTTGTCTTTTCTGTCCCGTATTGATACTTGGCTTCATCTGTTCAAGCTTAAGGTGTGATACCCCAAGATCAAGACGGAGTTGAGGTGTTTCCAGCTGTGTAGCATCTTTCTGCTGCACCCCGAAAGGGATTGAACTGTGGAGAGTTTAGTGGAGGCTTTATTCCCATGACCTGACCCCCTCCCAGAGACCACACCTCCTAATACTGTATAGTACAGTTTAAGACTATGGGACACACACACAAGTGTCAGCCTATACTCTTGCTTCTGCCTGTTTGACAACAGTTAGGCCTTTGTCAGCATCCTTCTGGCAGAGGCCGGGGAGAGCTGAGGGGGGCCCAGTGCAGTCCTGTGGGGCTGTCATCTACTCCATGGGAGTTACTTGGATGTGTGCACCTTGTTCTTTCTGGAAGCTTTCGGGGTATTGGTCACTGCCCCGGCTCCCCAAGTCTAGTTCAGTTCCAGGTGTGTATGGTAGCTGTTTTGAGGGGGATAAAGATGCAGAGTGGATGTTCTTAGGTACCCCTTGGACCCCAACACACTCATTTTGCATGGTAAGCCCTCATCAGAAAAGAACCCGAAGGTGACTTTGAGGTAAATAACCCCTCCTATTTGAAAGTCAGTTATTAAAATATTAAAAAGCTATTGGGTCAGGGTAAAGAAAAGGGCTGGGAGAAATCCAAGGCCTCTCTAGTTTGCTGCTGGAGGCCCAGAGAGAAGCAGTCTTTCCAGTTCTGAAACAAAACAAAATAACAAAACAAAAAAACAACACCCCCCAAGCTTTACTGAACAGTGAATTACCATATCAATAGGTACTGGCAAACCAAGTGTGACTTCTGGTAATGGCTAAACTTTGTTTTTTCTCTCCTTCCCTGCTAAATGAAAGCTTCAAAATAACTAGTAAGTTTGGGTGGTTCCCTAGAAAGGACAAATGGCTCTCTCTTGAATGAAGGTAAGCTGTTGCTCTTTCAGGAACTTGGGAACGTGGAATCTTTTCATCTTAGTATAAACCTTTCCTGGTGCCAAGTTGGTCATCAAACATTTACTGAGACACTGTCCTGTGCCAGGTACCATGCTCCAAAGATTCGAATATTCTGAGATGGATTGGTCAGGCCATTTAGTCTAGTGATGACAACGGAAACACAGATTAGCCAGGTTAGCTGTGGTGACCATTCGTGATCATTAAGTCTGAGGATCAAGAAAGTTTTCCCCAATCTGTTCCTGTTATTATTGGTCATTTGTGAATTTTCTATTTTACTGGAAATTTGTCAGTCTTGCTGAGAGATTATACCGTTTTATTAGTGTTTTGATTTTATAGTTTTCTGTAGTGTACCTTAAGAAGTAATTTCTACATCGCTTGTGTTTTTCTTTGAGCTGAAATCACCGTCCACCTCCCCGTGTCGGGTGCGTCGATACGGTTTTCAGGCTTTTCCTCTCAGCCAGGAAATGCACTTAACTGTGTTTCCATGTGATTATGGCTCGCCACGTCTTATTATTTTTGATATCGTATATTTATAATCATTCGGTTAAAATAGTTCATCTCTACTGTAGTTTCTTCTTCGGCTCATGGTTAAAACATGGTTACTTCCAATAACAACAGTATTGTTGATTTCTTAGCTGCCCTAAGACGGAGGGATCTTATTACCACTCATTATGAGTGGTTGTGTGCACAGGATGCATCAAGAGTTGTCCGCCATGGTTGTTTTGTTTATTCATTATCGAGGCAGAGTCTCACTGACCTGAGCTGGCGCCCTCTCAGAGTGGGGTGATAAGCAGAGTCTGCTCAGACAGATCATGGGCTCTGAAAATGGAACTCCCTCAGAGCGGAGCCCCTCCGCCCACAGAAGCTTATGTTCCAAATAAGTTTTCTCCGTCCCCTGTTGCTTTTGCATATAAATTTGGTCACAGTTTTACACCTTAGTCTTCTGGATCTGGCCAGCTCTTGGGTATCAGTTAATCGTCAATCTCCCACTAGGAGTGTCAGTTGCTGGAGTTTCGATTCCTTGCAGTTTTGTGCCTGATGTCTGTTGAGGCTTGTCGCTTTCGTTTACATACGAGGTGGTGATATGCAAATTGCCTGAGTGGATCTCTGTGCCCAAACACTCACATGACCTTTGTCCAGGGTTTGGGTGCTGCTGTGAACATTCTCTTCCCTTCCTCTTGTAAAACTGCCAATCCTGCTGCCTCAAGGCCCCACCCACCCTTATAATCTAATTTAACCCTAGTGAGTTCCTCAGAGGCTCCAAGCCCAAATACAGTCGGTCAGAGTGGGCACTATGCCTTTAACATATACATTTTAGGAGAACCGTAGCCCAGTTCCCTGGCGTCATAGAACACAAATGTTCATGAACTCAGTAGCATGGGCTTGCATCTCTCTAATGAAGTCACCGAATTGTGAGGCTGAACAGTGTAAGCCAAGTCTGTAGAGAGACAGACTTAGGTAGTTAGTACCTGGCATATATTAATTATCTTATTGTGACGCAGTTAGGGGTAATTTTAAAGTCAGCTTCTTGTCTTTTTCTTTTTGCAGGTGCTAACTGGGTTCCTCACTGGACCAGGAGGGAACGGTATTTTTTTCTACCTTTCCGAACCACAGACCAAGAAGCTAAAGGAAAATCTATGTAAATAAACTGAAATCTCTGTTGGCTTTGCGCCCCCCACCCCCACCCCGGAGCCGTCGCCTCGCCCTGTCTGAGGAGCTCGTAGAACTAGACCAGTCGCTATGAATGTGACCAGCCTGTTTTCATTCACAAGTCCAGCTGTGAAGAGACTCCTTGGGTGGAAACAGGGCGATGAAGAAGAGAAATGGGCCGAGAAAGCCGTGGACGCTTTGGTGAAGAAACTGAAGAAGAAGAAAGGAGCCATGGAAGAGCTGGAGAAGGCCCTGAGCTGCCCCGGGCAGCCGAGTAACTGCGTCACCATTCCTCGCTCCCTGGACGGCAGGTTGCAGGTGTCCCACCGGAAGGGACTACCTCATGTCATTTATTGCCGTGTGTGGCGCTGGCCCGACCTCCAAAGCCACCATGAACTGAAGCCTCTGGAATGCTGTGAGTTCCCATTTGGTTCCAAGCAGAAGGAGGTCTGCATCAACCCCTACCACTATAAGCGAGTGGAGAGCCCCGGTGAGTGACGGGAGTGCCCTGTGGGCCCCCGTGAGTCCCGCTGAGATCAAAACAAAAGCACCTTTCTGTTTTGGGCTGTAATTCCAAAATTTTGGGGAGGGGAAAAATTCTGGACATGTTTGTACATGTGTGTGCAAGAGAAAGAACACAGGAATGCTCATATGTCAGTCAGCCTTCCCTCACTGTAACAAGCACCTGTAACCATCACTGTGTACAGAGAAAAGGTTCATTTTGGTCATGAGTTTGAAAGTATCAGTTTGGTCCCGAGGGCCCTGTACCCCCTGACCTGCAGCACAGCAGCGTCCTGGGGTGGAATGGGTGGCAGAACTCAGCTTGAGCCCTACTGTACCCTTCGGTGCCTGGGACATTACTCATGAGGCTTTGGGGACAAGTCTTCAGCACTTGATCATTTGGGGCGTGCTTTCTAGGTCCACATTTAACAGCCCCTGAGTATTTCATACATGGTCACGGTCACGGCCCCTTTCTCTCTAAGTGACATTCTTTCTTAGGAACAGGTTCTGAAAATTGGATTTTGTGTCTGAATTTGCTTTGAATGGTGCACATTGGTTCTGCATATCTCCCTAGCAAGTTTAGCTGTGCAATACATCACAAGAAGCATAGGTTCTTGCCCTGGGCCCAGAAGGAAGGGTAGCATGGGGCAACCCAAGGAAGAGGATCATGGGGGCAGCCATGACTAAAGCCAAGTCATGTTTCCTGGCAATGCCTTTTGTCATCCGTGAGGAAATTTGCTGTGGTGTGTTCCCTGCAGGTCTGTTCTGCTGTGCAAAGATTTGATGCTGTTTGCTTTATAAGAATCTCTGTCATGCCATGTATGGCACTGGGGTATGGTAAAAGGTGTGTTGTCTGGATTCCGAACCCATATACAGAATCAGCTGCAGTTAACAATGCTCAGACAAGGAACTATCTGTATCGAGCAAGCTGACCCTTCCTGGTATTTTCTCTTTCAGTTTTAGTGGTTGAAAAGTCTGTGTCCTCCATTGCTTCCGGGGCTCAGGGCCCAGGGCTCAGCAGGACTTCCTCTTCCACCACAGGCTTCTAAGGAGGTGGGATGACCACCTTGTACAGATCCGGGCCGTACTGTGCCTGGTGCTGCCCGAGGGTGACCCCTGAGCTCTTGTTGCTGGCAGTCCTCATGCAGGCTAGCTCACACTGGCAAGCCCAGCTTTATGACCACACCGCTTTGCCTCAGTACTGGGCTCCATTCCCAGAGTCTTGGGAGTCAATCGGCTCATTGTACTGGAAGGAGATCGGGGTCTCCGATGATTGGGCTGAGTGTTGTACAGTTGTTCATTCCTCTTGATCAGGAACCTAGAACAGTTCTGCATGACTCACCATTGCAGGCAGAGTAGGACAGAAGCCCCTCTTAGTCTCTAAACAACCGAGTGACCGTCTTCATGGCATTTATACAGGCATCGTAAGTGATTCGGGGGTGATTTAACATGTAGGGTGGATGACACAGGTTCCGTGCCGGTCCTGTGCCATATTACTCAAGGGACTTGAGGGTATGTGAGGCAGTGCCGGTACCAGTCTCCCATGGATACAAGCCTCTACAATTCTAATTTATATAGCTTTGCCCGAGTTTGACTCTACATCAGACAGGTGGATCAAGTGGCAAGTGGTTCTGTATTGAGGCATTGAAATGCTTGACTGTCATTCACAGGAGGATTGTGTGCGTGGAATTGCTCACTTAGCCGGTGGTTTATGGCATCAAAATTCATGTAGCTCCCCTTCTTGTTCCTGCTTCTGGGATGGCCAGTGATCTCCTCCTACAGGAACTTCAGACACCAGGGAAAAAGGAGTTGCTTCCGCGAGTGCAGACCTACAGTATGGTCATGCAATGACATGTTTCTCTTAAAGGCATTTTGTATTTTTGTGCAATATTTAAGTCATGAAAAAGTAAAGTCTAGGAACAATTGGCAAATTCTTTTGTGTCCACCGCCTAGTTTAAGAAAAGCGAGCATATAAACTAAAACTGGGTGTGATAGTCCGTTCCCGTTAGTAACCACCATTCTGAATTCCACATTTATCTCCATTGCATATTTTATTCTAACACATTGATCCACAGGAACACATAGCAGTTTGTGTATTTTAAAATATTCTACAATGACATTAGATTCTCCTGGGACTAATTGTTGTGTTCAATCTGTAGTGTGTTGCATGATTCTAGGATGTATGTTTTTAGGATTACCTTGGCTAAAGCTATGAAGGGCTTTCCCCTCTGTTGGGATTTCATTTGAAAAGGACTAATAGATAACATTAGGCCCGTCCCATAGCATTATTTAATACTCCAAGTTTTTGCTGTACACTTCTTACATTTCTTCTAGCTTGATTTCCAGGTGGCTTTTTATCGGACCCTTTGAAAATTACAGTGTTGTTCTGCGACTACATTTACCCCTTTCCCTAGCCTTGCTGGGTTCTCATTAACTCTGGTATTCTTTACGCTTTGTCAAACCAGATGGGATGTGGGTTTTTGTTTTTGTTTATTTTTGGAACATCTCCTATACAGACACATGGTTTTCTTTTAGCCAGAAACTGAAATGGAGATGGGATTCTCGGCGAGTAAAAAGTATCGTGCAAATATTATATCCAAATTAGATTCCGGGTACATGTGTTTTGGCTGACATGGTCCACAGGGAAAATTTTAATGTCGGGTAAGTAATGAGAAGGAGTCAAGAGGCAAGGGACTTACGTGTCAGACATCTGGAAGGCAGAGGGTTTTGGGCGAGGGGAGTGCTTTCACACCTAAGGTATTGTTAGGAACAACCTACTAGTCAGCATTTTGTCCTGCGCGGCTGCAGCCCCGCCCCCTACGTAAACTGCGTAGCCCCTGCAGCTGAGATCCATCTCTTTACCTTTGCTCTTTAGTAAGCTCTGTGGGTTGGGGCTTCTGCCTCCTTCTCTCGCTTCCTTCCCCATTTTCTCCATGACTGTGTACTTGCGTTCTGTGCAGGGACTCTGTGCCTTTCTACCTGTTCGTAACTCCTTCCTCCTCCCTCCTGGGCCAGCCCGCTTCTCTTTCTCTTTAAAATCTAATCTTGCAGAGATCTGTTTAGGTGGGACTCTCTTCTTTAATTCCGCCATGCCATTTTCGTACCCCAGAGAGATTATGCCTTTGCCATTGCAACCCGAGCGTCTTTATAATAAACTTCACAGCCAGGACTGTTCAGCTGATCTCCGTGAGTAAAGAAAGCATTAGGCGGGCACTGTGCTGGTGTCTGTCTCAGCTACCACAGTGACACTGATCATTGTCTGTCACTGAAAACCCTGGGACTAATTTACCCAATATGGACATCTGTCTTTCTAGAGGTGGGTTTTCTGTTTGTCTGCAGCCTTTGAAAACCATCTTCTTCTCTTCGGTCATTTCCTTGCTGGTCTAAGATAAAAAGGGAAACCATTCCTGGTGCAACTCTTAGTTACTTAGTAACTTGCTCTAACGTAAAGGTTTGATGAGGTAGAAGGTTTGCCAAGTAAGATTCTGGGTTTCACGTCCTTTCTCTTCTTCAGCTAAGAATGTTCCTGTGCCACTCACAGGGCACTTCTGGAACCCGTCGAGGGTAAGGCAGAGATGTTTTTGATTTAAATAGACCAGGGACTTCCTTCTATTTTTCAGACTGTGAAGTGTATTGTGCCCTCTTAGAGTGCATGTGTGTGATCACGTAAGAGCTGCATCTCACGGGCACTAAGGACTGATATTCATGCTAAGATTACCGAAGAGTTGGTTAGGTGTCCAGGCTGCTCAAGCCCCATAGCCTTTTTAGGTTCTCCCATTCATAAGGTGCTAGTGAGTTGGTCTTTAAGTCATCGAGCATTTGGGGCTTTTCTTGTTCTGATACTTGCTCTTTCTAGATCTTTCCTTCAGATGGTCAAGTTTACCAAGAGAAGCAATTGATGTTATTTCAGGATCTGCTCAGGCAGATTTTGTCATTGTTCCTTTGAGTATCTCCACTTTCTATTTCTTTGTCCCAAAGTGATGTCATCAGTTTAAGTAATAACAATTTTTCCTTAACCTGTGCCGTGTGTGTATCTTGTTACACATCCCAGCACTTTGGGAAACATTGCCACTTGTGCTCACGGAAACCCTGGAGACCCTTCTTTCTGTGGAAAGGTCGTACTCTGGCCACCATTGGAACACACATCTTTCAAGAAGGCCTTTGGAGTTTCCTCCTGCACATGCGTAGACACTTGCAGGAAACAGAACGTTCTTAGAGCTCCTGACACTCTGACCCAGCTGCTGACGTAGCAGTCCTACTGTTTGCTTGGACTTTACCAGGCTTCGAGTGGAGGCTGCTTATTAGTGGTTAGATTAAATATTGCTTCTCTCCCTCTTTTCCCAAAGTAAATGCTGACCAAGGCTGAGTAAGTCACCTAATTGTGGTATCGAGAGGACCGTTCGGCTGCTGTTCACTGCTCCCAAAGCACCTTAATGGGGTTTTCCTGTCCACTGGCTCCCCTCTCTTCCTCTTTCCCTCTCTCTCTCTCTCTCTCTCTTTTCTCATGTTCATAAAATTTATTTTTGCACTTTGAACTTCACCCTTATCAAACTCAGGTTTAAAATTCTGAGATTTTTGTCAAGTGTGCCAGTACATGCATATATTATACCTATAATCCCAACACTCAAGGGGCTGAGGAGAAAGATTGTTTGGGGCCACAAGGCAAGACCTTATCTTATAAGACACTATTGTTATTTCCATTAACAATGAAAATGGAAATTTCAGCTTAGTTGGCAGCCTAGTGGCTGTTGGCTGCTTAAAATTGAAATACGCAGAAAATCCTCCTTACCTGTTGGCCGAATGTGGGCTTCAACTCCAGCTGCCCTGATCATCCTGCGAGAGAATGTTTTAAACGTTCTAGAACCAAAGAAAGAGTCATTATTGCCCAACAGGAACAGGGCAGGGGAAGTAGACACTGAGGAGAGAAGCAAGCCGTGTGGGTCCTGAGGATGCTGGAGTTTTTCTAGATCTAACAGTATTGATGTCAGACTATGTTGGTGGCATAAAACTGCATATGAATCTGTAATGACCTCAACTGGAAAAGTGCTCTGTGGAGAAGCGTCAGTTGGTCTCACAACTCAGTCACCCCAGCGCTCTGCCCAGGGACCCTGTCGGATGGTGCAGAACTACCTTCCACTTAGCCACAATGGAGCCTGATTTTGATTCTTTGCTGGGCTCAAGATGTACAACCCCAGTGCTGGCAATAGTGGGGGCAGCGGTGGGTAGCAGTTCCAGTCACACACCAGCTATTGAAACCCCAGGGTGCTGCCCAGGTGAGGTGAGCTTTAGGGTTATGTAGGTTAGGCAAGAATCCATTTCCAACTGAGAGTATTTTGACTCAGGGTTTATTCAGATGTGACCCCGTTGTTAAATCTCTCTGCATCTAGGCAACAACTAAGCTTGCTGGGTAGGGAGCAAGTATTGGCGTTATCTATATTAACAAAATAAATTAAAACAAGACATCATGCACTGTGTTCCAGTACATCTAAATTTCTCTTCCTTCTTACATTTATAACAAACACAGGAGTCTACAGGAACTATGCCCACCAAAAAAGACTGGCATATAATTATAGTAGCATATGCTAAATCGAATGAAGGTGTGGATGGAGGATGAACTTAACTCATAAACCTCAGAATAACACCGATAGGGCACGCTGTTCCTGTTGACACTGGCCCATGGTGCAGTGTAGCAATGTCCGTGTATGCCCACCAGCTCAGAGATTTTTTTTTTTAATGTGTATGTGTGCATTTAGAGGTCAGCCAATCTTGGGTGTCATTCTCAGGAAACACAGTCCACTTCTTTGCAACAGAGCCTCTCACCAAAGTTGGTGGTCACCAGGCTGGAGTCTCTTGGCCTGAGAGGTTCAGGGCTACTTCTGTCTCTGCCTGCCGGGTTTGGGAGTCCGGGGAATTGCAAGAATGAGTCATTGTGCCTGAATGGATGCTGGACCTGGAATAAGGGTCCTCATGCTTGCAAGCCAAGCACTTTACCAACAGAGCCACCCCAAGCGTAAGAGGAGGATGTGACGGTTTCTATTATTTTGTGGAGGAGCACAGGGTTGTCACCTGCCGCCGTATCCGTGCAGAGGTCCGAGGATGACAACTCTGGAGTCCGCTTCCTCCTTGCACCTCATTTTTTGAGGGCAGGGTCTTTCTTATTGTTTCTGCAGCTGGAACTCACGGGGTGCTTTGTTGTGTTTCTTCTTTGAAGCCAGTTGTAGTGGCCCACACCTTTAATCCCAGCACTAGGACAGCAAGGGGAGTCAGAACACAGCAGCAGGAAGGAGAGACTATGCCTTGAACCTGAGGCCATTTGATGAAGAAAGTCCTTATAACAGAAGTAGACTGTAGACCATTGGTTGTGATAGGTCAGAAATCCTGAAACTGTACATATAGAATCAGGGAGAGAGGACCAGCCCCTGGTGGACTGGGAGAGTGGGATTCCTTAGGAATTCAGGATAGAGAAGGCCGAGTGAAGAAGATACTGGTTTCCTTCAGTAATGTTGTGAGAGCATGATGGGGGGTTAGGCTTCCATTCACCTTGGGCAGTTTGGCCTTGAGCCACTTACAGACCTGTGGGGGAAGCTGAGGGTTACGATGGTCCATCTGTCCAAAGTTGCTGTGAAGATCACGTTAGTCACAGTGTGTGAAGAGACCTCTGCACTAGTGCATTCTCGAAAATGATGTGGTCTACAAGACGAAGAAGATTGCTACTTTCCTCCTCACCTCCCATAGAATAAAACAAAACCTGTAATGGGAGCAGGTCTTCGTGAAGCAGTTAGTTCCAGGAAACTAGTAGTAGTCATGACATTAGAACAGTGAGTAAATCACAGTAGCTAGTGCTTGTGCTGGCCTCCATACATGCATTCTCACTCCCTTCTGACCTAAGTGTCAAGGGCTGCGGAGATGTAGAGTCCAAGTAATGTACAACTTGAAACTGGAGAGCTAGGATCCGAGTTCAAATCCCCTGCACTTAGCAGTGCACGGGACTGCTTCCCATGAACCAGGAAGCCGTTGGTTTTCTCTTTAACAGAGGAGCCAGACATCCAGAAGTGTAAGTGTTAGAGCATATGTTCTAAGATGCACGTAGTAGCCTGCCTGTGGGCTGGCTGAGCTGGGAGTATCCACGCCCGTGTCCCGTTGAGAGCATCTGCGCCCGTGTCCTGTGTGTTTATGATGTTCTGTTTACATTTATTTCCCATCCGTCAGTGATCACCCTTAGAAAACCACAGAGTCTCGCTTCACAGAACATATTTGCTGGGATCCGCTTTGAACTCAGAATAAGCTGAACACCATTAATTGAACTACGATTGTTAGTTAAACAAGCGGCTGGGAGCTCATTGTGCACATAGCCGAGGATTGTTAGGTAGCTGAGCCAATTGCTCAGAAACTTCCTTAAGACCAAGGTGGTCCAGCTTGAACCCTGATTCCACGAGACATTAGCCATCTAACTATAGGTGAGCTAACGTCTTAGGTAAGTTATTCGGTCTCCCTGTATCTCCATTTCCACTTTTACCTTAAGATGCATTCTCATCAGTTTTAGTTTCCTGTATTATGTTTGTCTGCGCGTGCATATGTGCACATGAGTGCAGCTCTCTTGGAGGCCAGACGCATCGGCTCCCCTCTAGATGAGCTGCCGGATGCGGGTGTTGGGAGCCAAACTCCAGTGCGGTTCTAAGGCCGGCTGGATACACTCACCTTTGCTTCTTCATTAGGCAGGTGTGACTTAGGATAATGTGTTAGATCGTGGCTCTGACATTTGATACAGCCGTCAGCCTATGTAAGCGATGTGTGTACCGTTGGGGAAGTACCGTTGACCCAGATCTTCTGTTGAAAGGAAAGAAGGTTTTAAAAACCTTTCCTGTTACTTGTCTAAGGAAGAGTTAAGCAGAACCCTAAGTTTGGAAAATCTAAAGCCAAAGTCTGTTCTCTCTCATGCATTGCTTACAGTGGTTTTGGTTTTTAACTCCCGGTGTGATAATTTTAGCTTATACTCTGAAGTTATTCTCTACCTTAGACGACTTCTATGCTCTCTTATAACCTCATGCCTTCCCTCTGTGGAAGTGAAGCAAATAAATGTTTAGCAAAGGAAAGGAAACTGGGTGAAGAGAAGCAGCCAGTGGGGACACCTGCATGGAAATCCCTGCATGAGTGGTGCTCCCTCCCAAGTTCATACAGTGGGGACCCTGGGCCGTCTTGAGTGAGAGCCAGTATCTTTTCCATGACACCATACAGCTTGGCCAAAGAAACAACACGGTTTTGTTTTGGATGTTTGTTTGTTTGTTTTACATCTGTTTGTCAGTCTGTATAGGGAGAGGCACACGCCATTGTGCATGTGGAGGTCTGAGAGTAACTTGCAGGAGTCAGTTCTTTTCCTTCTACTACGTGGATTCCAGGAACCAAGCAGGTTCTTGGACTTAGCAGCAAGCATCTTGGTTTGATTTCTCCAGCCCCTGGACACTGCTTTGCTGTGAGCAGTCTGAGGCCAGCCCGGCCGTTCCCATAGCACTCTGGTTTGAGTCTGTATTACACCTAAGACTCAGAGCTACCACTGTACGGAGTCTTAGAAATGCAAGGAGTCATTGCAAGGTATTTGACACAAGTGAGAAATTTGATGTTTGGTTTTCATAGCTAGAGACATGGAACAAGAAACCCATGTCCTGTACCCAATGCACAGTGACCCAGGCTGAATTCACCCAAATGTCCAGGCTCTGGTTTTAGTTCACAGGGATAATAATGTTCACAATCTGCTATTAAGTAAGGATTTGAGGAACATACTTTGGGAAAGACTAAATTATACTATTATACTATACTAAACAGGGCAGGAATTGCAATAAAACTCTCAAGTGTGTTAATTGAAAACACATTAAGGACTTTTTTATATGTCAGACTCTGGGCGATACAAAAGAAGGAACAACAGTTCCACCCTCAAGGGCATGACACTCTACCAGATGAGGAAGTCAGGTGAGAAATAAAACACAGCAGTTACCGCCGCAAAGTCTGTCCAGCCACCGTGAGGCACAGGGGAGGAAGCCTTCCTGCTGGTGTGGATAGGGAACAGGGAAGGCGTTGTGAGAGACAAGGAGACAGAGGCTGCAGAAGCCTGGGGTAGCCAGGTGGGGAGGGAGAACTTCCCACAGAGATAGATCAGAGCAGGAATCTCAGTCAAGGCCCCCGGTCATAGCCCGCATATGTGGTATAGTCTCACAGAAATACATTTCTCAGGAATCATTTGTGGTGGACCAGAAATCACTGGCTCCCATTTCCCAGGAAGTTGAGTTATATTTAGGCTATTTTTAAAGTAAACTGAATGCTTGGCTTTTATTTAAAAAAAAACAAAAAAAAACTTGATAGTAGTATTGAATACAATTCATTTCTCTACCCGTGTTCAAATTGCATTTGCGTTTTTGCCTTCTATGAATATACTATATACTTCTTCAGAGTAATTGCTACATTCCTACAATGTAAATATTACAGCATCCTCCTCGGATAAAACAGTCTACTGAAAATGTGATTCTGGAAACGACAGCCTAAGCACGGGAGTGGGAGACAGCTTAGTCAGGCTCACTGTGCAAACGTGAGGGCCTGAGCTTGGTCCTCAGCACACACAGAAAAAGCCTGACATGGTGGCACATGGGTATAATCTCAGTTCTGGGGAAAAGAGACAGGCAGTTATGGGGGCTTGATAGCCCAGCCAGTCAGGCCAAAACACTGAACTCAAGGTTTTGTGAAAGAGCCTGTCTCAAGAAATAAAGTAGAGATACAACTGAGGAAGAAAACCTAGTGTTTATCTGTCTCTCTCTCTCTCTGTCTTTCTCTCACATACATAACACCCTACCACTTCTCTCTCTCTCTCTCTCTCTCTCTCTCTCTCTCTCTCTCTCTCCTTCTCTCTCTCTTTCTCCTCTCTCTCTCTCTCTTTATTTCTTTCTCTCTCTCTCCCTCTGTCTCTCTCTCTCTGTCATATACACACACCACCACCACCACCCTCTCTTTCTCTCCTACACACATGTGTACATACAGACCACACATACCACGCACACTCACACTACACACGTACACACACACACACACCACCTGCACCCCGTGACTTTCACAATCTCCTCGCAGTCTTGTACGACTAAGTCATAAAGCCTGATGGCTGTGAACATTCTTTCACTCAAGCCCTGCCCTTCTTTCTTCAGGTGCTAGATCCAAAATGAGTTACTTAGCTAGGCTGAGCCTGCTTCCCTGGAGAAAGGTAGATTACAGTTGTAAGAATCAACATGGAGACACCCTGTGGCGGAGCTGTGTCCTCCGGTTGACTTTTATAACCCCAGCTCAGGAGACCTTATCTAATATTTCAAACCCTGCCTACCCTCAGCTCACCACCAGTGAGCAAACAAAAAGATAAAGGGTTTTTAGCTGTTGTTTATTGCTGTTAAAATTTAACCTTGGTTAAGATTCGGAGAACCATTTCTTTGGTTTCCGAGGCATATCTTGAAGTAAGGGATTTAATTTTATAAACAAACATACTATTAACTTGAAAGCCGTCTTACCCCCCACCTCTCTACATGAATGTTTTCTGCCCACAAGGTCACCCAGGACACTCTTATCAGGGACATCTGTCTTAAGCGGCCGCTGAGGCAACTCGCCCTTTCGGCAAAGCTGTTACTGCAAGGCTCACTGCGCCCACCTCTCTGCTCTTCGACAACCCCAGTGAGACAGACGTCCCGAGGTCTCACGCTGCAGAGCTAGACTTAGGTGCACGCAAAGTCCTAGCAGAAGACAGGCAGAATTTAGGGCAGAGCCGCCCGAGGAAAGATGGAGCGTGAAACCCCAAGAAGTTGGGTGATTTGCTCAGTCTCGAGGTGCTCATCCTGCCGAGGTCACTTCGCCAGGTACCGCGGCTCACCCTGCGGGTACAGAGCAGGAAACATTTCGGTAGCTTGGGTCTTCGCGGACAAACAGAGCAAAGGGGCCCGGCAACCTCACCATCAGAGCTCTCTGTGTGTTGAAGCAGAAACCAGCTGCCTTTTGGAGAGCATTTGGAGGGTCAGAGCACAGCTGAAGACTTGCCAGGTTTAGACGAGAACACACTACCACTGACCACTTGGTGTAGAATTTCAAGCCGCGCTTGAGACTCAGGACAAGGCTCCCATCTGGGGTGTGAGGGAGCCGTGCGCTCTGTTGTAGAGTTTCAACCCTTCTCCTTCGTGCCTTTCCCGTGCGCCTTGGCAACTCAGGAAAGCAGAGCCCAGTAGAAGAGTCACAAGTTTCTCCTCGGACTGCAGCGTCCTGCCGTTTGCCGTCTCCGTTTGGTTGTCCTGTTAGCTGGAAAAGAGATTTGATTTTTTTTTTCGTGGAAGGAGATGCAGAGTGGAGAAGCAGAGTTAACAGCAGTGAGGAAAGGGAGAATTCCGACTCCTCCCTTCCGACAGGTCAAGAGAAGATGGGAAGAGAGAGCATCCTACTTTTAGATTCTTAGAGGGCTGGAGAGATGGCCCAGTGGTTAAGAGCACAAACTTCCAAGTTCAGTTCCCAGCGTCCACACTGTCCAGCTTGCAACCTTGTGTAGCTCTGGCTTCAGGAAGTTTAATGCATCTGGTTACAGAGTGCATCAGCACTTATGTGCATGTGCAGATGTGTACGCAGATGCACATACACAAAATTAAAATAAAGGCTAAAATAAAGAATTTTTAAACGTTTAAATAAAGACAGGGCAGAGAGTGAGATGGCTTAGTTGATAAAGTGCTTCTGGTACTAGCCTGAGGACCTGAGTTTAGATCCCCAGCCTCCAACCACAGATTTCCCTAGGTGGCGCACACACACACACACACACACACACAGAGACAGAGACAGAGAGACAGAGACAGAGAGAGACAGAAAGAGACAGAGAGAGAAACATACAGATGCATGTACACACTTACACACACAATCACACTTACACAAACACACACTCACATAGACAAACACATGCATGCTCACACATGCACTTACACATATTCATGCACACACACATACACACAATCATACCCACGTAGACAAACACACACACACACACACACAGACTTCAGGTGGTTGTCAGGTACATGTGAAAGGCTCCCCTCATCCAGGCCCCTTTTTCAGGAAGGGCACAGAACTCAACCAGGCCTGGGTATTAGTTACCAGAGTTCTCTGAACACACAACCTGGTCATCTTAGAAACAAAGCTTTAGTAAAACCAACCATTAAGCTTCATATCCAAGGATAAGCCTGGAGGCCCAAAGGCAAAAGAACAGATTCTGATAATGTTTAGAAAGCAAATTCGGAATCTGGCTTCTTCAAAGGATCTTCTAGAAACTAGCACCTCTGGAAATATCAAGAGAGCAATTCCAAACTGAGCACACTGCCCTAAGTTTGAAGTTTTGGGAACTTGGGAGACCCTGCATGTGCCTTTATGGACCAGGTTGTGTGTGTCCCTAAATTCATGTTGAAACCTGAACCCCAAGTACCATGGAATGTGGGTTTCAGAGACAGGGACTTTAAGGAAAAGATAAAGTAAGATGGGGGCATTTTGGGAGGCCCTCCCTAACATCCTTGTAAGACGGGTTAAGCTATGCAGAGATACCCCAGGATAGTAGGGCTTCAGGAGCCGAGAACAGAGGCTTCAGGAGAACCCTTCATCCTGGACATCAGTCTCCATGAACACAGGAAAATTAATTTCTGTTACTACGGATACCACTCTTTGGTATTTTATTACAGCTGCCCTAGGAAATGAATACAGCCAGTGCCTACCAATCGCAGAGACACTGTGGTCTTGAACAGACCTTCCTGGTGCTTTTGTTTTCCCAGGACTGGGAATGAACCTGAGCTCCCATGGGCACTAGGCAGTTGCTGTACCATGGCTTTTTCCTCCTTTTAACTGTGTGCACATGTATGCAGGTGCCCCCAGAGTCCAGAAGAAGGATCCCTTAGAGATGGAATTATCCATGTGCTTGCTGGAAACTGGAAGAACGGATGCATGCTCCTAACTACTGAGCCTCTCTTGAGTTCCTATTTTGCACAGTCTCCCTAAGTTGCCCAGGCTGGCCTCGAACTCATCTTGTAGCAGAGACTAGCTTTGCACTCAGCACTGTCCTGCCTCTGTCTCCTGCCCAGCTCTTCCTCATTGTAAAGAGGGCGTTTCACCACCAAGATGCTTTCCTGTGCTCTTGTGAATGTAATGACCTCTCAATAAGGCATCAAGAACTTTTTTTGTTTCCAAAAGGTCGACAAGGAAATAACTAAAGCCATTTGGAAAGAGAAGCATACACCCTGAACACGGAGCTGGGTGTCATGGACACCCCCAGTGGTGGTACACACTTAATCCCAGCACTCTGGAGGCAGAGGTCTCCATCAGTCAGCCAGAACACCTGGGTCTATACAGAAAAACCCTGTCTAAAAAAACCAAACACACACGCGTTCTCTCCCTCTCTTAATAAAATGTAAAAAATAATAAACAAAAACCCAAGAAATGAAATGATGGCAGGGGCACAGAACAGGGCAAAAGGAAACGTCTGAGAAATGGGCAGAACATACATAGGGCATTGTGTGAAAGGTTCCCTTGGTTCCCAGGACAAAGATGGACTCCCAATCAGTGGCATTTAAGGTTAACCACTTAGAAAAAGGTAAAGTTAGATGCATTCCTCATACCATAAATAAAGCTAGTAGCTCAGAAACCTAAACAAATTGAGAAACTCTCCATGCCCCAGAAGGGAAGGGTACAGGGATGAGTTCTTCCATTCAGCATGGGTATACAAGACTTTATGACTGCAAATTCATATTGCGCGTGCGCGCGCGCGCGCGCACACACACACACACGCGCGCGCTCGCATGGATGGACAAGCACGCAAGAACCTGGAGCTGCCCTGTGAGGAGGTCGGAATGAGGGAAGTAAGTGGAGGGGACTGGGTGGGAGGTGCGTGTGACCTTCAGAGCCCCAGGAAGCGTTTTCTGGATTTGTACGAAGCTCTGTCGAGGTCGCTGAGGACTGACAATGAATTGAGCAGAAAAGCCTAACATTAACACTGGAGGTGAGAGTTATCCCCAAACAAGTTTTGAACAGAAATGGAAATGAATCCCAGTATTTTGCATATAAAAACAAACTCCAACCATGCAGTTTTCAAATATGTTGCTTTTCTCTGCCCTTTTGGGCCGCAAGGGCCGAAGGGCTTCCAAAGGTCTTTGTCACTAAGGGGAAACTACCTGGTGACTTTGGAGAACATTGTGGGGTGTAACAACATTCCCCAGGGTGGGGTTCTGTAAGTTAGCATCAGGAAGCCCATCCCTCGCAGGTCAGCAGTTTGGTGGTGATCTGCCAGGACTCGGGCAGTTAACCCCGCTATCTCCGCCTTCTTAGCTTTTTAACCTGTAGCTTTTAGGAGAGACAACTCTTTTTGCTTGTGTTCAGGCACCTCGTAGACCTTCCTATCTTGGGGTTTTCAGTTAGCAAAATGTGACTGTAACCTCTGGGTCCTCCGTGGCCTTGTTTTGTGGATCACAGAGAAGTGGGTACCTTCATCCAGGTCCTCAGAGACTTACGTAACTCGCCGTCTTCCTTGGCCTTTGGGTGCACCATGCCCACTGTGTTTATCTCCTCAACCTTCTTCATTCTGCTGCTTTTTATTTCTTTTAATGTGTCAATTAAAATACTAGTAAGTAATATCGTTCAGTGACTCAGACGTCAGCAGACTGTCAGGCAAGAGCATCAGTGGCAGTATATTAATACCTAAACAGGGCAGCCCAGGCTGGACTCCAGCCTGTCTTAACCTCCTTCCTGAGTACTAGGATTGTGGGTGTATGCCATAGTGCTCTCTCTCTCTGTGTGTGTGTGTGCTCTCTCTCTCTCTGTGTGTGTGTGTGTGTGTGTGTGTGTGTGTGTGTGTGTAATATGTGCATGGAGATATGCACATGCCACAGACCAACTTTGTAGAATCTCTTCTGTCCTCCCTTTACCTGAGTTCCAGGGATCAAACTGAGGTCATCCAGCTGTGTGACGGGGCTCCTTACCCATGAAGCCATCTGGCTAGCCGGTGATGTATATTGCTAACTGTGCTTTAGATTTTTTGTATGAATAGAAAAACTTAAAGTGGAATAAAAAGCAACATGTTTTAATCTGAAACTCTGTTTTGAGGCTTCCCTGGGTCAACAGGTCAGGAGCACTGCTCTCTGGCTAGAGTCCTGTGATCGAGACTAGAGAGTCGCTTTCGCTCTGGTCAGTCCTGTGGACGTGACACTTGGGGTTCTGGTCATTTGCCCTCACTGTGAGGTCGTTAACAGTTTACACCGTTCTTATTTGTCTCTTTTTCTCTGTTCTTTCTGCTTCCAGTTCTCCCTCCAGTGCTGGTTCCCAGGCACAGCGAGTACAACCCTCAGCACAGCCTTCTGGCTCAGTTCCGCAACCTGGGGCAAAATGAGCCGCACATGCCACTGAACGCCACGTTCCCAGACTCCTTCCAGCAGCCTAACAGCCACCCATTCCCCCACTCCCCCAACAGCAGCTACCCCAACTCTCCTGGCGGCAGCAGCAGCACCTACCCTCACTCCCCGACCAGCTCTGACCCGGGCAGCCCTTTTCAGATGCCAGGTAGGAAGGGGTGTCCAAAGATTGGGGATGGGGTGTTTTGGGGAGGTGGGTGGGCGTGGCCTGCAGGGAGGAGGTCTGATCCCCAGCAAGGCCCCCGTGAGCCCGTACTTCAGAAAACCATTGTAGAGCATGGAGTCTCACAGCCAGACAAGGGGATGCCTGTTTGATTCCTGCTACATTTGCCCCTTGTTTTCAAAAGTTTTGAAACAGCTGCATCCTTCTGGGAGTGGCACAATTGTTCCAGCCTCTGCTCTCCATAAAAGAGAGAGAGAGAGAAAACAGCCACATTGTTACACATTGTGCTGTTCTGAGAAGCGGCTCCGACAAGCATTTCTGAGATTGAAGAGCCCTGCTGTCAATGCAGACTTGGAAGAGCTGTTTTCTGAGGGGGTCACAACCCCCATTTAATTGGATTCATTTAACCAGTGATGTAATCCCAAGAAGCATGTACTTTTAACAACAAGGAATTGTAACAGACGTGCTGGAGACCATCTGCTTGTTTAACTTAGCAGAGACAAAACCAGCTATTTTCCTGTTGTAGTCATAACGGATGCTGTAATAGTTATCAAAACACGTGATTAATTAGAACGTTCTAGTTTTCAAATTGCAAGTTAGTAAACAAGCATCGCGAATATTAGTGCCAGAGTCCTTGCCAGTCAACAGCAGAAAGGATTGCATAAACAGAAGATCATCTTGAAATCTGGTTATTTTTTTGTGAGAGAAGATAACTGGGCAGGCAGGCAGGCATGTTTATGGAGTCACTTAAAGTGCTTTAGTCTAAATTTTAATTCAGCATCCATGTTGAACCTTCTGAAATTTAAAAGTGGACCACACTTTATTGCTCTTTCTTTTTTTTTTTTAAATTACTCTTATTTTTCAACCTGTTAATTTTGCATTACATCTTTCTGTTTGGGATAAAGATGGAAGAAGAGATCATTTTAATAACCAAACTAATAACACTCGATGTTTTCCTATCTGCCCATTCCCTGGCAAGCCCGTTGAGTCTTACGGATGGGTTGGTAGTGACAGGGTCCATTGTAAAGGACTTTTGAGCAAGGACAACCCCAGATGAGCCCCAGTAAAGAGAATCAAAGACTATTGCTAGAATTCATTCTTGTCCTTGGCTGTCAGGGCTTAAAGCACAAGCCCGGAAGAGCAAAGGCAAAGGGCGTGTACTAGTGGGGATAGCAGAACACTATCAGTAAAGACCCAGCTGCCCTGAGCCCTGTTGGTGTAAATCCACCGGCTTCTGCTGAGAGCAACCCTCCTGGCTTTGCTCCCGGCTTGAGGCGACGCAGACTTAACCTTACAGCTGCAGTAAGAAGCTGGAGTGTGGGGAGGGCGGAGGGGGAAGCACAGGAAGGGTCTCTGGAGCCTGGCTGGCGTTCTGCTCCTTCGCAGCTGGGCTGAGATTCTGCCAGGGTCAGGGGTGGTGAGAACTGTCAGGAGCCTTGAAGGAGCAGAGTTTGTTATTTGGGTTCCACAGTTACCCCTCAGTATTTACCCAAGCGTTTATGGATCCCTAAGGTGAAATTTCTTTCTCGAGGCTCTGCCGTACACGCTGGGTGGGCTGACAGGCCAGTGAGGAACTTGGTTTCCGAGTCCTGTATTTCACAGTGAAAAAAAAAATACCAGTCTTGCATTCATATGTGTGGTTTCAGTAATCTTATTACTTGTTAGAAACTGTTCAGAGGAGACCTACGTAAATTCTAAAACAGGAGACAGCTAAGCTAAACTGATGTATTTCCTACTATTCTGTTATGGGGGGTTTTTAGGCTAGTCATTGCTTAAATGGTTATGGTGAAGGTAGTCCTAAGAGATAAAGTCATGGGAAACCAAAGTCTCAATTAGTAGGTCCTAGGTTTAATGTCACAGGCCTGGGAAGAAGTTTCCCCTTACCAAGTCTTGTCAGGCAGTTTGGTTACACCAGTGAAACCAAACTTAAGGGCTCTCAGCATCTGCTGCATGAGAGTACACACATGTTCATCTCAGTGGATTAAAGTGACGTCACCCTAGAGAGGCGCAGGGGACTCCTGGAGCTGAAATGTCACTGGGAACAAAGCTTGGGGCTATGATCATTTTCTGAAACTGTGCCTTAAGTCCAGTGTCTTTAGCATCGAATCCTTTGAGGAGGGGTAAGGGGTTAGGGGTGAGGCAGGGTCTGATGTAGCCAAGGTTAGCCTTGACTTCTCCATCATCATCCCCCCCTCTGCTTCCCACCTGATATGCCACCACATACGCCCCTTTTGGCTGATTCAGCACAGGGAGGCAGGGACAAGCAGATCCCTGAGGCTCATTGGCCAAGAAGCCTAACCTGCTTGTAGAGTTAGGCCACTGAGAGTCCCCCACACCATAATTAAACCCAAAGTTCTCTTCTGACCTCCTGCATACATGTACACACACATGCGTGTGCATACACATGAACAGGTATACACATACACAAAGACTCTCAACACAGAGAATATATGCCTGAAACGTATTTTTTTCTCTCTTTTAAAACTCTGTAGCTGACACCCCCCCACCTGCTTACCTGCCTCCTGAAGACCCCATGACCCAGGATGGCTCTCAGCCCATGGACACGAACATGATGGCGCCTCCACTGCCCACGGAAGTCAACAGAGGAGGTAACGTTGGTTGCCGCATCTCCCTCATAGAGTTTGTTGTCTGGACAAGAATTCTCTAGAACCCAGCCCATTGCTTAAACTCTGTCATAGTCTCGTAAGAGATCTCAGAATTTTATGAATTTCCAGTAGCCTATGAAATGGCCTTGAGCACCCTTCTGCCGTTATGTACGAGGGAGTTACGCGAAGCTAAGCCTCAGCATCGGTGATTATTAAACCAAGCTGCTGACGCTCTCTGCACACAACCAAGCATGCCGTCCGTCGTCAGTGCGGAGGTTTACTATCTGTGTAAAAATGAACCAGCACTCCCAGCTCGCTAGCACACTAATTCACTTTTACCTCCCGTAAATGGCTGCCTAATGTAAACAGAATTTAAGAATACGTTCATCTATGGTTTAGTATGAATCTGTGGTTTGTGTAGCTGTTTCTCGTACCTGTATGCAGAGGAGGTTGCTGGAGAGCTCTTGGGCGTGAAGAGCTAGCAGAGGACGTCGAGGCCTGTGTTACGTAGCGTGACGGCCACGTGTTAAGGTCTTCAGTAGTTAATAACTTGGGATCGGTGCTGCAAGAACTGTCTTTAAGTGGGCCAAGAGGAACAGGCCATCCACAGTAGTGCAAAGCAGACGTTCACGGGTGATCCCACTAGGAATGTGTAAGGCTGGGTTTCCAAACGGTTGTCTTTGTGTTAGAATAGACACACACATACACGCACACACATAACACACACACATACACACAGAAACACACACATACATACACACACACCCACTCACACAGACACTCACACATACGCACACACACTCACCCACATACACACATTCACACACAGAGATACACACACTCACACACACACACACACTCATACACACACACTCACACATACACGCATACACACAGAAACACACACAGACACACACACTCACACAGAAACACACATACACACACATATGCACACACACACACTCACGTACAGATACACAGACACACACACACACTCACACACACAGACACATACACACACTCACACACACACATACACTCACACACACAGATACACATACACACACACTCACACACACAGACACATACACACTCACACACACACATACACTCACACAGATACACATACACACAGACACATACACATACACACATTCATACACACAGATACACACACATACACACAAAATGCGTGCTTGCACGCCTCGTCTATTTTATAGCTCTTATCCATCACTGAAACAAGTAATGGTGCATTTTTCCTTTCTATACTCATGCCTAACTTTGTTACCGGAAGAATTTAAAGGATAAGAATTTATTCCCCTCCCCTCAAAGAATTTGCAATTGAACTGAAATTCACCTTCCCTCCTTGGGGAGGAGCTGGTCTTCACCATCAGCTCCATTTTAGCCCAGTAATGACTTGGTAGATGGCCCCACCCACTTCTTAGGACCACAGTGGCCTGTTGAGTGGGCTTAAGGGAGCAGAGAATGCCACTGCTAGAATCCCTGAATCCTGCCCGGAACATCAGGCACGCTACCCTGTGTCGAGAGCCGCCATGGTGCCCTGGGAAGATCTCCCATCTGCTCAGTAACTTCTGAGAGAGGCCTCCAGCAAGCACCAGCCCAGGCGTGAAGCAAATCAAAAGGAAAAGCAATGCGGCTGCTGACTATGTCTTATTTTGCTCTTAACCCCAGTTTTAGTGAAATGAGAGGTACCTTGGACTGAGCCAGAGCTGCTGGTGATTTTTCAGGACTTAAATATTATGCTCTCCGTACGGTAGTGAAAGGATAGCAGCGTGCCCTGTTCATATGTGTTCAGACCCAAGAACTGCAACCAAGAACAAGCCCTAATGCCGACTCTGGATTCAGAATGATGATGTATCCATGTAAACTCTTGGATTATATTAAATACGCCAATCTGATGGCAGGTCTCTGTGGTGGGAGGGTATATGGGAAGTCTCTGTGCCAACTTTTCAGTGACCCAAAAGATTGGCTCCAAAAATAAATACCTTCAAAAAAACCTTAGCTGTACAGTTGAGTAAATTGGAGCCTACATAAATCAGTGATTTTGTTTTGAAGTTTTCTTTATAGGTTTTATCTGCGTTTTATGGGTCTTGGTCATCGTTAGATGTTGGGAGTCAACAAGGGAAGTGTGTGAGAGAGTAGCCTCTAACTGACCCATTTTTGGAATTTTTATTTGGGGAGCAAGATACCCTGTGTGGACCCTGTATCTGTACTGATGAGATTAGCTCTAACACCCCAAATAGAGACCATACTTTCAAGATTTTTTTTCCTTTTAAACTGCTTTTAAAATGTTCCCCATTAGAGCCAATTTAAAATCACCTAGTATCTTCAAAGGAAAAAAAAAAATGTTGGCTTTTTTCCTGTTGTCGCCTGTGGTGTTTTTCCCAGAGCAAGGGTCAGCAAACTACAGCCCACAAATGGAGCAGCCCACTGTCTGTTTTTATCAATAAAGCTTTATTAGAACACAGCTGTGCCTATGTGTTACATATTATCAATCGCTGTTTTCGAGTGATACAAAGGCCAGAGTGGAATAGTTGTGACAAAGACCATATGTCCCCCAAAATCTTTCTGACCTTTTATAGGGAAAAAAAATGTGTCCGAGTCTAAACTAGATGAATAGCCTTTCGAACAACACTGAAAGCTGATAAAAGGCTTGTGTGGCTGTGGCCCCAGCCGCCTTTGAGGTTTGGCACTTGTGAATCACTAAAGCTTTGCCCCTAGAATTCAGGACAGCGGAGTGAAGGGGGAAGCTGTTTAGAAAACAAGGGAAAGAGTTTGTTTTCAACTAAGCCACTTAAGTATAAAATGGAACTAATGACGGACATGGAAGCCCTTCTTCTTCTTTTATTTTTTTTAACTATGCCTGCTGGATTTTCTTTGCATTTCTTCCCCTTTGTGCATGAGACCCCATGAGGTTCAGATCAGTAATTACATTGGCGATAGTGTGGTTTGTATGCCTGGGGTCTCCAAAGGCCGGTTAAAGGAGGCTTGCTGCAGAAAGGATTCATCATCTCCCAACCTTTTGGTTGAAAGCATTTAGAAGCGTTTTCTGTTTGGAGATTCTTCAGGCTTAAGAGATCGGACTTAACAAGCTGCATCCTGTCAGTAAAGCCTGGGTAGTTTCCATTGTTGGCCCATTCTGGGAAGTGAGAGACAAAACACACCTGCTCGGCATGACTTAAAGCAAATATAAGGAAGTTAGCATGGAGTCTGGATGAGAGAGATATGATTCACTGAGGGAGAATGGCCAGCTGGCAAGATTTCTTCCTGAGCTGGCATCATAGCAAAAGTGCAGCCGTGGCCATCGCCGCCCCATGTAGAGCCAGGCAGCTTCTCCACGATAGGTAGAAGTTGTTTTGGGGGTTTTGAGAAAGCAGAGGTTCACCGAGGCTTTGCCAAAAGCAGCTCCTTTCCACGCCAGCCCCGTTGGCACATCTCCATCATCCCTCTTGTTCCTGAGCCACTTGGTTTTTCATTGGTCACTTGTTGTATTTCTCGTCGGTAGTGTGCCAGCGAGAGTGATTCCTATTATTTCTGTATGTTAATGAGCAAGGAATAGGTGTCGTTAGTATTCAGCAAACGCTGTTGCCGGGCCTGCTTAGCTGGTATTTTGGTTTTCTGCTAGTCGTCGGAGAAGATGGTTGCCCAGTTAAAGGAGAATGCCACCTTTAATAAGAAGTACTTCAGCTCTCAAAAATGGTCCACGTGATCTTGGTAGTCGCCCTCGCCTGTCTCCACTGTGTGATGCCCAGCCAGTTTTACAATGCGGTTTCGGTTTGGGGGTGCTCCAGGCGCAAACCTTGAGCAACACCACCTTTTCTTCCCTTCTTACAGATGTTCAGGCAGTTGCTTACGAGGAGCCGAAACACTGGTGCTCTATTGTGTACTATGAGCTCAACAACCGTGTGGGTGAAGCATTCCACGCCTCGTCCACCAGCGTGTTGGTGGACGGTTTCACCGATCCGTCCAACAATAAGAACCGCTTCTGCCTTGGCTTGCTCTCCAACGTTAACCGGAATTCCACTATTGAAAACACCAGGCGGCACATTGGGAAAGGTGAGCCTTCCCTTTACTCTGCATGCAAACGTTCGTCTCTTATTCCTCAAGAAGGGACTTGGTCATTCCTGTGGCAGATGCCAGTGAATGTTTGGGTATTGCTATTTGGAGAATTTTTCAAATCATTATCATCTGGAGAGTGTGCTAATTGATGATCTTAGCGGTTTTCCAACTCTGATAATGTTGTTAGGAACTAGTGGATACTGTGGCTTGCTGCTGTGAGCAGTACTCTAATGTTTTTTGTTATAAAAATATCTTAGAATTTTTACATGTATTACATATGTGTGCACGCACATGTGTGCATGCGTACATGTGTGCACGAGGGTCTTGATCAGAGGGCAGTCTGTGAGTCGGTTCTCTCCTTCCATCCTGTGGCCATCAGAAATCAAACTCAAGTCATCAGCTTGGTGGTAAGCTTTCTCCCCGTCGAGCCACATCGCCATCCTGCCTGTCTTTCTTAATAGACTTAATTATTTATTAGTGGTAGATTAAAACAGTTCTGTAACATTTATATGTATTTATTATATGATTAAGCAAATGGCTAAATGTGTGGGTAGGTGCTCAGCTCAGCTTTCCCTGCGAAGTAAGGAACATGCAGTCATGCAGGGGTGTGGCATGCCTTGGAAGCGTCAGTATAAAATCATAACTTAATGACGTGGCGTGTGTTTATATGCTGTTGTGCATGTCTATATGTGAGCCTGCCTATATACCCTCTGAACATGCATGTAGTTTTTCTACCCTGTGTACTGAAAGGGCAAAGATGAAAAGATACAGAGTATTGACAGGCACATATCCGAGGTCAATATCATTGCTGCTAATATCTTTCCCCACTGAGGGAAACGGTGGCTGCCTCCAAAGCTGGGATGAGGTGGACCCGGAGGATCTCCTGTGAGAGAAAGTGAAGGAAGGATTCAGAAAGCCATGGTGCCTCTTGGCACCCAGCTCCCACCTCACACCTTTGTACAGTTTAGTACCAAAATATATTTGTCCTTTGGAATCCATGGGGTTTGTTCTGAGACCCTTGAGAACTAGAAATTCATGGATGCTCAGTTCCCTTGCATAAAACAGTATAGTAACTTAATTTATCACACTTTACCTTTCAAGTGTCCTTCTGAGAGCCACACCCACTGCAGAGTTCATGCCATGTGTAAACAGTTGCACTGTTGAGTGAATCGTGAGAAGGCACAGCCTATACATGTTAGCGTTGGTGCTAATTTGAAGAAAAAAAATCATTTTTGATCTGTGCGTAGTTGAAACTGGATTCCAGATCCACAGATAATGAAGAGCAACTATAATTAACTCCAGGAGAGGATCTTAAGATACTGCTGGGTGTGGCGGTGAGCGTTTAACACCTGTAACAGCAGAAAATCAAGAATCCCCAGCCAGTCTAGGGTGCACAGTGAGATTCTGTCCAATAAGTAAATCCTAATTGTTACAGCCATAGGAATCATTAATAGAGAAATGAATTGATTGGGAAGCCCAATCGCTAAATGGACAGTGAGTGCTAGAATACAAAAGTCATCATTTTGCAACCATTGAGTGAGGACCAAGCAATAGTCATTGGTGTGGGGCTGGTGAGGTAGCCCAGTGGGTGGGTAAGGGGGTTTACTACCTAGCCTGAAGGACCTTAGCTTAGTCACCAGGACTGCACGGTGGGAGAAAGCCAGATCCTGCACTTTGTCCTCTGACCCCCACACCACACTAGCCCATCCTTCACACACACATCATCTATACAGGTCAAACAAGGAAGTGAATGTAATAAAACAGAACTGTCAATAGACGCCAGATATGAAGAGAGGTTTTATGACAGAGTATTTGCATGTTTTAAAATATTTCTCTAAAAGCTATTTTAGTTTCAAGGCAGAGTAAAAATAAATTGTACAGTGGATAAGTCTGCATAGCCAGTAAATTGTTTGATTGATCCTCCATCGTGGCGTCACCAGCAAGAGGCGGGCAAGGGACGCATGCTGCGGAATTAAAGACAGGCAGGTCTCCATGAGTTTCAGGCCAGCCAGGAGAAAGTGAGACCCTGTCTTTAAATAAATAAATAAATAAAGAAAGAAAGAAAGAAAGAAAGAAAGAAAGTAAAAAAAAATGAAAGAACCAACATCTATAGAAATAGATCGAATAAAAAAGGGGGATATTTTAATACGAGATAAGAGACATTTAAGAAAATGTTCTAAGATTGTTCTTAGAGGAAACCAAACAGCTGTTGAGATGGGGCTAGGTAGACATCTTAATATGATCAAAGGAGGGGAAAATGGAAATGACGGCTCAAGGTGAACATAGGCTCGCAGCACACGTGGGCGTTTTTCTACACCTGTAAACACAGGGTACATTCAGAATGTACGCCTGTCAGTACATTCAGAATGGAGGAGTGAGTGTTTCACTAAATTTTAGGGGGACTTTGTCCCCAAAGTAGGAAAAAGCCACATTGTAGAATTTCCTCTTTAGGATGTTATGAGGGGCTAGGATTGGTGGCACATGCCTTTAATCCCAGCACTCAGGAGGTGGAGGCAGAGGCAGGCGGATCTCTGTGAGTTTGAGGACAGCCTGGTCTACAAAGCAAGTCCGGGATAGCAAGGGTTATAGAAAGGAAACCCTGTCTTAACCTCCTCCCCCCCAAAAATTGGGAAGGAAGGTAGGGTTCTGGGACTGCACTTTCTTAAGTCACTCCAGAATCCAGAGTAGTGGACTCAGTGTAGAATTCCAGATGGTAGAAGACGCCAGGGTCATCATTACAGATAAGTTGAGGACTCACATCCTGACCCACAAGCAAGCAGCAGAAACACCATGCAGACATCACCGCAGACGGCATGATTGACAGTCTTCTTGGGAACGTGTCCTTGGAGTGAAGCCAGAAGCACTTGGTTATATAGACTTTCAAGGAAGTTTCTTCTAATTTGTACCTCCCACTAGAAATGGACATGTGGTGTTTCCTTCCCTTCACCCTGGACAGCTCGGGGATGAACTTCATGTGGGTCCCTGTCATTCTGTTTATCTAGAAGCTTATACAGACACTTTCCCTGACCTGGTGTGTTATTACTTTTCTGTTGCTGTGGTGAAACCCTAACCAAGGCAAACAGAGAACAGAGTTTATTTGGGCTTAGGATTCCAGAGGGGTGAGTCCAGCCCGGCAGGGAAGCGTGGCAACAGGAGCATGATGGTTAGAGCAGAGGCAGGCGGCTCACATCGTGAACCTTAAGCACAAACAGAGAGAGAGAGTGGACTAGAAATGGCCCAAGCCTTTAAACTCTCAAGGCCCACCACTACTGACGCTTCCTTCCAGGGAAGAGAGAGAGAGAGAAAAAATGCATATACAGGCAGCCATTGGTCCTTAAAGGGGTGACTGATTACTGTAGAAACCTTTCAAGCAGATAGTAATTCTATGTTATTTTGTGACTTCAAATGTGACACCAAGATTACTTGGAAGGGTTAATAAGCATAATCAAAAATTATAACCGACAGACAAGTAAAGAAAAAATTCCGACATTAGGGCTAGTAGAAATGACAAGTAAATCAATCGGATTTGCTGTCGAGAAAATAGCGAAGTAAATGAGACTCATGCTGTATGGCACACGGGAGACGATGCTAGGTGATGCAAGGTGTTAGCATTCGCTGCTGGTCCTGCATGTCACAGCGCGCGTGGGAATGAGTTAATGAGTGTCTGTAACAAGGCAAACAATTTAAAAAGCTCTATGAAGACACACTTGATCTGAAAGGTCATTTACCACAACAAAAAATTATAAAAATTCAACTAAACTTCTCTAGGTTAAAACATATGTCTGTCTGTCTGTCTGTCTGTCACTCTGTCTATACACACACACACACACGTCTAAAATGAATAAAATTGAAAGGCAATGGAGTAACAGGAAAATACAAGATAAATTATTTATATCTGGCCCAAAATACACAACTCATAAAAAAATAATAATAAAAACCCTATAATGGCAGCAGGATAAACAAGTGCGCAGTAAAGACAGCGAGTTCACAGGAGACACGCAGTGGCCGCTAAGCCGCGAGCACATGAACAGCCCCACGTGCAAATTAAAATGATTGTATTATTTTCCAGCTGCAAACCCTTCGCTCGATGATGTGGGTCAGACAAACGAAGCGCCCACCCAGTGCTGTTGTGGGTGTAAATCGACCCAAGCATTCTGGACAGGCATTTGGCCACATGATTCCAGGGCCTTCGATCCGGCCATTTAACTTCCAGGAATCTCTTACAGATATTCGTAAAAATCGGTCCAGTGACATTTGTCATGACTGCAATAATAGAAAATCGTTGTCGACAGTGGTGCACTGAGGGAGACTGCTTGGACTCAGGACAGTCGGCAGAGGTTAAAAAGTTGGCGCAGAAGCTTTACTGGTTGTAAAAGCCAGCACGGTGTATGCACAGTAATAAGCTTCTTTCTGTCACCGAGGCATTGTTAATATTTTCCACATCTTTATATTTTCATATACTGCCTTAATCTTCTAAGATGAAAAGTCATTTTCTTTATTATCAGGAAAAAAGGTTTGTTTTTTTTTCCTTTTAAATAGTTTTCTAGCCCTGTGTCTCTGTCTCTGTAGAAACGCCACACGGTGTTTTTCCTAAGACGGTCACCGTAGTGCAGCTCCACAGGCATGTGCTGGGTTGAAAGCCACACCACTTGGCCTCTGCTGGGTGCTTGTTCCCAGGCTTTGGGGGCTTCCCTCCCCCCTATTTTTATTTCCTGTGTGAAGGGGCACGTGGCATTCGGAGAACAGCTTTGCAGGACTGGCTCTCCCTCCGGTACCAGGAGAGGATCCAGGCCGCTGCTCGCTCCTCCGCACCTCGAAGGTGCCGTGTTGCCCAGACTGCTGGCTTTCTAAGCTGGGAGACGTTTTCAGGTATTACTTGTAGTTATTTTGGTGAGTTTTTATTTCATACAGACAACCCCCCCATTTTTCTATTTCTGAAGCTTTTGTTTTTAACTAGACCCCCTGTCTTACGGCTCCCAGTAGGTTTTCTTCACCCCCGCTTTCGTTCCTCCGTGTTTATTGATCATCCCTTCCGTCTCTCTGAAGTTTTCTGAACAGTTTAGCCCTGGCGTAAATGCAGGAGATGTTAAATGCACAGGATGGCCCTCTAGTAAAACTCTAGGTTTTACTGCATTCTATTTTTAGAGCGCAGATATACTTTCAACCCTAGCCAAGTGGGACATTAACTACTGAAATGAAAGTGTTATACTTTATTATTTTTTTTGAGAGACTTTTTTGTTTGCTGAGCAGGCTAGCTGACACAAGGGTAACATAGTTACCTAAGTGTTTTTGTCAGAGTAGCCCAGCCTAACTCTGCCAGATGACCACTGACTGACACAGCTGTCCCCCGCAGGAGTCCACCTTTATTACGTCGGGGGAGAAGTGTACGCAGAGTGCCTCAGTGACAGCAGCATCTTCGTACAGAGCCGGAACTGCAACTACCATCACGGTTTTCATCCGACCACTGTCTGCAAGATCCCCAGTGGGTGCAGCTTGAAAATCTTCAACAACCAAGAGTTTGCTCAGTTACTGGCGCAGTCTGTGAACCACGGGTTTGAGACAGTGTATGAACTCACCAAAATGTGCACTATCCGGATGAGCTTTGTGAAGGTGAGCGGCGACACCCGTCTCGTTCTGACTGGATGCCCCCCCACATGCTACCCCCACCACACATGCTACCTCCCCCACACACACACATTCCACCCCCCCCCACACACACACACATGCCTTCTCACAATATAATCTGCCTTCTGGGTATATATTCCTGTCAGCAGGCTTACTGCAGAGGTATGTTTTTCAAACCTCTAACAAGAGGGTCAGTGTCCAAGAAGTTGTCTTTGGAACATAGCAATATAATCTTGTCCTCCCACCATGTGGATCCCAGGATTAGAACTCAGATCCCCAGGCTTGGTGGGAAGTACCTTTACCCACGAGGGCCATCTTGCTGGCCCTGGTCAAGTTTCTGTTACTCTTGAGAGAGGGTCTTGCACAGCTCAGGGAGCGGGGCTGATGTTGAGGAGTTTGAAATCCTCATCTGAGTGACTTGGATTCTAGGCTGTGTGTTACCATTGCCCCATCTCTGGTGTACTGGGCCAGCGCTCCACCCCTGTGCTGTGCCCCAGCCCCATAGCTGCTATAATAGCATAGAAGATGGTGTGTCTTTAACATGTAGCTTAAATACATGGTCATCCTATGAGATCAGCTGAATAAATGTCTTTGTTCCTCTCCTTCTTTGCTTTTAGCACTGTAGGCACAGGAGGCCGGTGCCTACTGACTATAGTTCTGAAGTCAGTTATGATCTTTTAGGGTCTGTGATCTTTTAGGTAGGTGCCTTACGGCAGGCAGTTTGATTCCAGGGCCCCACATGGTAGAAAGAGGAGAACCAACTCCCTCAGGTTGTTCTCTGACCTCCACATGTACGCATACAGGGCCGGGAGAGGAGTAATTAAATAACAAAATTAGTAGGGAGAAACTTATTTACGCTGGAAATTATTTTCAGTTGGTCAGGTTTTTTTGTTTTGTTTTGTTTTTACGTATTTCTAGTAAATCATGTGTTTTGTGTATAATTGAAAAGTTAGCAAGGCCCTCAGCTCCAAGAGTATTCCATAATATCAAAGACAGGAGAAGATCGGAGTCATTGCATATAACAGATATCTCTGTCCATTTCTGCTGTTGGGAATGAAAAGTGTTTTTAGATGCTGAAGAAACATTAAAAACAAATGCACATCTGATGACAGCACACTCTAGTAACTGGCTTGTCTCTGGAGTCTCAAAGATAAGTCTTTATCCCACTTTACCTTGAGGAAGAGCGCTAATTACAAACTTGAATGAGGCAGTCGCCTTTCATGTTCAGTCTTCAAAAGCTCCGTAACTTCTCGCCGGGCCTGTTTGGAGATCTGTTCATCACTGGGTGATTCCAGAACCATCCTTTGCTCATCCTCGCCCAGATCAAAGGCGCCCTTCCCCCTCCTTAGCTGAATGTGGCACCTCTTTAGTATTAAAAAACGTTACCCCTCAAAGAAACTGACCTGTGTATTGTGTGCTAACGTGACCATGGGACCTGTCCGTGTTCATTCTTCATGAGCGCCATCTTCATTTTTGACTTAGCATTTTGCCCCAGGCGATTTACAGAAATGAGGCCTGCTACTTGCCAAAGTGGTTTCTGTTTGGAAGAAAGGACTCTTGAGAGTGGGGGTGTTTGAACTGTGGTTAAGACACCGGGCTTTTTCTCTATCTCCTCCTCATGGTCTGTAAAATAGGACTGGCTGGCACTGGGGCTTTGGTAATTATGCCTGAAGTCCCTTGATGAGCTGTGATTATTAAATTCTTGAAGAAGTTTTGACTCCAATAAGCTGTCTCCTGGGCATTTGTTTCCTATTACACAACTAACAGTTAAATGTTACTTTTGTACATCTAAAAAAATTTACACTAAGATATTTAAAGTTTTTTTTAACTTGTATCAGTGTGTGTGTGTGTGTATGAGAGAGAGAGAGAGAGAGAGAGCACAATGTTCATGTGCTTCTGGAGGCCAGAGGAGGGTGTCAGATCTCATTCATGTAGCAGGAGTTATGAGGTGTTGTGAGCAGTCATGGGTGCCTAGAACCAAACTCAGGTCCTCTCTTAACTGCTAAGACGTCTCCTCAGCCCAAAGCTGCAGATTCAAAATTTATTGACTTCTTTCTTTCTGCAAATACTTTACCATTATTCAGAAAAGACAATTTTTTCCCTTCTTTGAGGGGGGAAAAAAACACACATCTAAAGCCCCTAGCTTCAGGATGCATATGGCTTCCTGTGGCTTTATTAGGAACGGAACACAACAGAATTCAATACTTACTAGAATGCCATCTGTGCAAGACAGCTTGGGTGTGGCTGGGAGTTCAGGATGGACAGAATTACCTACTGAAAAGCTGGTACTGGGCCAGAGAGATAGCTCCTACAGAGGATCAGAATCCTGTCCTCGTCAGCCACACCCCGCAGCTCATAACTGCTGGTAACACCATCTCCAAAAACCAAACACCTTAACTTTTGTTTTCCCTGGGTACCTGCATACATGTGCGCATAGACACACCCATAAGCACATAATAAAAAAATAAATCTTATTTAAAGCTGGGTGACCTGTAAATAGCAGGCTCCACACAACAAGAAGTTACATGTTAGCAACAGAAGCTCGCACACTTTCTGCAGCATAGCTTTTAGGGATGCTTACTGGACCTCTCCTCCTCCTCCTCCTCCTCCTCCTCCTCCTCAGCATTTGATACTCAGAAATGATACCAAGGGTCTTTCTAACATTAACAATCAGTCTCCAGTTGTTATTGAGATGATTGTTTTTGGTGTTAATATAAAACTATACCTGGAAAACTCCAATCAGTCTGGCCCAGAAAGTATGTGTGGAGCTTTTTCCTCATGACCAGATTGAAGGTCAGATGTCAGCCCTTGTCCTCAAGGAACTCACTGTCTAAAGAGACAGACCTTCGTAGTAACTGTAGCTGTTGAATGTGCAAACCCAGGGACACGCATGCACACACACAGGTGGAGTTCATGTTCCCCCACTTTGTCTTAAAAGTTCTCGTTTAGATAGTATTTCTTACAGTTGCTAGAGAAAGGTATGCACCAGAGACCCCAGTAACCATAATTCTTTACAAACAAGGATCAATCAGAAGTTTACGCTCTTCTTATTTACAGCAACACCATTTAATTTTTATCTTTTTAAATTTTAAAATAGGATCTCATTGAGTAACCTATAGGTTAGCTTCAAACTCAGTGTAACTTAGACTGACTTTGAAGTCATTCACAATCCTCCTGTCTCAGCCTCTCATAGTGCTAGGATTACAGGGACATCCTTTCACTCCTGGATTTCGTCGTGACATCTATGGAATATTATTGTCCTAATTGGTCATTCTGACACCGTGTAGAAAAACCACCTTATTGACCACATGAGTGATGGAGCCTGCTACTTCAAGACAATGACTAGGTGTTGGGAAGAACTTTGAGGTGTATAACTGTTCTCCCTCCAGTTTCACTTGAGACTGAAAGATCAAGAGATCTGTGTGGTTGACAGGTAGAAGAATTTAATCTGCCAGAGTGGGGAAGAAACAGAATATCAGTCTGTTTGACATCACCTTTACTGTATTTATTCAGGGTAAGGGGAGAATGTAACGATAACTCTAACAGGGCTCAGTGTTGGAATGTATAGCTTAGTGCGTGAGAGTCCTTGGCTTTATTCCCACTGCCACAAAAATGGAGAGAGGAGAACCAGGCATCGTGGCCCATGCATGTAATTCCAGCATCTGGGAGGTTGAGGCCTGAGGATTGCCACAAGTTTACAGCCAACTGGGACTGGACAGTGAGTTTCAGGCCAGCTGGGTTACAGAGTAAAACCCTGTCTGGAAAAAAAAGGGGGGGGGACTAAGGAGATGGTTTAGTCAGCAGAGTGCCTGCCATGCAATCAATCATAATGACCTGCACCCCCAACACCCATTTCAAGAAGAAAATACAAATGTCAGAGGTTCGGGGAGATTCTTGGATGAGCAACCCAAGTTCAGTCCCTATGAGTCTCATTGCTGTTGTATGACACTGTTCCTGGGGAGACGTGGATAAATGTCTGCTCACCCCACATAGGGAACCAGTAACAGATCAAAATAGGGATACTACTGAAGTCCAACTTGGGGAAGCCCCCCCTTGCATGGGTGATGACTCACAAACGCTGGAGACTAGAGCTCATTGCAGAATATGCAGGTGGCTCTGAGCCTCTGCTAGGGACTTTGACTTGCCTGTCTTCCCTGCAGCCCAGCTGGCCTTGAGCAATCTGTAATGGTCATAGAAACCTGGGGAGAAAAGGGCCTAGTGAATCTGCTCTGTTTCATAGGACTTCCTAAAGCTTTTATGTTGTTTGCTTCCTGAGTTTTAAGGAGTTTACCTATAGGGTGGAATGTGTCATTCACCTCCCCTTAGAAGGAACTTTCTCCTTAAATGGAAGCTTTATCTTCAAAGAAACTGCCACACAACACAAATAAAGGCCAGAAGAGAAAAGAAGCTGAGCTGTGTGCTGGCCTCCTACGTGCACACTGGTGTGCATGCACACACACAAAAGCTGGGTGCACTGGTAGTCCCATCATAGGAGGCAGACATAGGACCCCGGAAGCTTGCTGACTGCCAGTCTAGCCTAATTGGCAAAAGCCCCCAAGTTCAGTAAGAGGTCTTGTCTCAGAAAATACAGTGGGTATGATTGAGGAAGACAGGCGGTGTTGACCTCTGACCTCTCCAGGCATGAACACACACACACACACACACACACTCACATGTACATGGGCACCAATAGAGGGGCAAGGGATTACTCAGGTAAGAGTGTGTAATGCTCTGGCAGAAGTCCTGGGTTCAATTCCCAGCTCCCAGCTGAGGTAGCTCACAACAGCCACAGCTCCAGCTCCAGGAGGGTGTCGGAGACCTAGATGCCTCAGATATGCATTTGTAGATAAATCCACACTCAAACATTATACATAGATACAGGATTTTTTAAATAAAATCTTTAAAAAAAAGGCTTGATAATGCAGCCTTTAATCCCAGTGCTCAGAAATAGGAGGCAGGTAGATCTCTTGAGTTTGAGGCCGGTCTGTCTGGTGTATACATAGGGAGTTCCAGGCCAGTCAGAGTTAATTACATAGTAAGAATTTGTCTTTAAAAAATATAAGTAGGTGAATAAAGTTTTAACATAACCTAATGGGAAATAGAGATTTAAAATACTTTTATTAAGACAGCTGTTGAATTTAAGTTAAAGTTTTAAGAATCAAAGACCAGCTATTTTGTTGTTTGTTTGTTTGTTTGTTTGTTTGAAGCAAGGTCTCACTGCTGGGATTAAAGATGTGTACCATCCACCATACCTGACAAAATGGGTGATCTGGGGGTCCTTGGATGGACTTTAGTGGTCAGTATGTACCTCAGAATTTACGGACTAAATGTGTATGCATTTGTGGTGTGCTGTTCTTGTAAGACATTACCGTGAGTCCAAACAGGCTTCTATGAACTGATCATATGACCTTTTCACTGAATCACTGAGATGAAGGAGTTAAATGATTCCCAGTGTGCTTTCTTCTTCCTAGGGTTGGGGAGCTGAATACCACCGACAGGATGTTACTAGCACCCCCTGCTGGATCGAGATACATCTGCATGGCCCTCTCCAGTGGCTGGATAAAGTTCTTACCCAGATGGGTTCGCCCCACAATCCTATTTCATCGGTGTCGTAAGGACCTGTGGCTTCTGTCTCTTGCAAACTATTGAGCCTTGCATGTACTTGAAGATGGATAAGTCAGACAGGATGGAGAGCTGATGAAGGAGCCACGATAATACTTGACCTCTGTGACCAACTGTTTGGATTGAGAAATTGACAAGCCTTGGTAATGAGCTGTTGATAGCAAGAACCCGTCCAGTTTACATTGTGACATTCTGTTGTAAAATCAACTAAAATACTGACTTTTAGCAGGACTTTTGTGTATAGTTAAAAAAAAAAAAACAGAAGAAGAAGAGATGGCCAAGCCAGGGACAAATTATCTATTAGGAAAGAAATAAAAATGATTGTAAGCAATCCTTTTGTGTGGGGTGTTGGCAGAAGGTTGGCACTGATCGTCTTTCAGAAGTGGGCTCTTCATCAGGCTCAGAGCCCACATTGAATCATCTTCTCATGGGTTTTCTTAATATTTTAAAACTATTTGTTTAGAAACGAATGGGTTTTTTGTTTGTTTTTAAAGTAAAGGTTAATCATTATGTCATGCATAGTAATCTTTCTGAAACTGTATGCTGACTGTATTGCTGTCAGGATGATGTCAGGCATATGCTCTTTGCTAAATATGTATATACAGAATATTTGGAGGTTATGAATAGTCTAAATGGCTAGTGGGTCTACAAAGTATCTGAGGGGTGGGGTCAGGGGAAGAAAACGAAGGCTGCAAATGTAGACTATATCATAAAGTTCAGCTTGTTGCCTTAAACGAACAAGCTGGTATCTGAATTTGCTGTGTTTCAGTTTTTGTAGAGTTTTATCTGACTTTTCTTCCTTTCTTTTCTTCTATCTCATCTGCTCCGCAACACAGTTAAGCAGCTGGTTAATTCCTGTAACTGTGAGAGCAAATGAGTAATTCCTTCTGTTCGAAAATCAACTGGCTTCGTGTTTCAATACCAAGCATATGGAAAGCTTGAACTGAATGAGCAGTTTTCAATGGAGTTTACAATACAGACATAGGCTTTGATTTCCAAATAAACTGTTTGCCAAACCTAGTAATTCTGCTCATTATTCACAGGTTAAAGAAGATCTCTATTGGACTCTATTTCAAAGTTTTTCTGTTTTTTTTTAATTTTGTTTTGGTTTTTGTACTATTTGGTTTTCTTTTCTTCTGTTAATTTTTTAATTTTTGGTTTTTTTAATTCTCCTTTGCTCTTATACAGTGAGTACTTTTATTCCAACACTAGCAGGGTTTTTCTCTACTGGAAATTTTTAAATAAAACCTGTCATTATTGCTTACTTTGATTAAGAATGTGTTATTTTTTTTCTTTGCATGTTAAAATCTTGGATCAGTAAGATAATGGTGCTCTTTTGAGTATTTTCTGCCCGATACAAAAGCTAAATTACTGAAATGCAGACGTGAACCCGAATTGCTAAGAGAGTTGGAAAAGAAGGGATATATAAAAATGGAAAAATTAAGGAAAAAAAGGAAATGTGTAAACTTAAAAACAATTTCTTGAGGGCAGGAGTGGGGGGGGGGAGTATGCACCATGGCGCCTGTGCAGGTCAGAGAGTGGTTTGTGTAGTTGGGCCGTCATCCTTTCATGGTGTGGGTTTCAGAGACTAAACCAAGGTGACCAGGATTGACAGGCAGACACCATTACCCTCTGAGGCATCTTACGAGTCCACCGCTATCTAAGCTTTTTAAATGTAAGGGACACAGTTACAGACGTGTGCCTCAGTTAACCAGAAGAGAGGATTTAAAGGTGAGGAGAGGAGAGGAATTAAAGGTGAGGAATTAAAGGAGAGGAATTAAAGGTGCACACACAGGTCACAATGGGAGAATGGAGCCAAGGAGGCTGAGACTGAGGCTGCGCGAGAGAAAATGATGACCTTGGTGCAGTTTTATTGAGATAGGGATGGTCTTCCCTCTCCTACCAAGACAGGATTTCTCCCTCAACCCTAGCTGTCCTGGAACTCACTCCGTAGACCAGGCTGATCTGAGATTCGCCTGCTTCTACCTCCCAAGTGCATGTGCCAACCACTGCTTGGCTCCACCTAGGAAATTTTTTTTGAAATTTATTTAAAACATAAACAACTTGACATCATATTTTTCTAGCCACGTAAATGCAACTGTTTCTCCTTTTATTCTTTCCCGGACTTGGTTCACAACCCCGAAATTTAAGAACCTACTGCCTCCCGCCATTCGAAATCAACTTTAAAGAGAAGAATGTCTTACTCCCCTGAAACTACAAAATGCAACCCTAGACGGTGGCCAGGCCCAAATTTCTTTCTCTTATTGTTGCTCCCAAGACCATCAAGAGTAAGGAGAGAAAGCTGGGCCCCAGACCTGTCCATCTTCGCAGGACCTCTCCATTTACACTCATTGAGTAGAGATAGCATCATCGCAGAGTTAGTCTGGGAATCATTCCTAAAGTTAGGAAATAAAAGCACCACCTTTCTTGAGTCTTCTGTAGTCTGTACCTTTGATCAGCCTATGAGGCAACCCACCTGTAATTCCAGCCTGAGAAGACAGAGATTCCCCAGAGCAAACTGGCTGTGGAGACTAGCATATCTGTGAACTCTAGAATTGAGGAGAGACCCTGCCTTAGAGAATAAGGTGGAAGAATGATCGAGGATTATTCCTGGAGTCAACCTTGGGCTCCACGTGCATGTGTACACACGCACATGCAAAAGTGTGCCTCGCCAAACCGGTAAAGTTACCATTAAATTATGCCATGATGTATAACTGGAAGTTGTCTAAAAATAAAGAGCTCAGATAAAATTACCATTAAGTTATATGATACTGTGACATACAACTGGGAATTGTCTGAAAATAGAGCTCAGGGCAAGAGTTCTCAAAGGCAGGTGGATAGCTGCCTTTGCCTCCCTTGCGTTCCCTTGTTGACTACTGGACGGTTAGTGAGTTGGATATTAGGTGAGTTGAGTATAACACTGTTAGTGCCTTGAAGGTGTGCTGGATAAAACAGGAAGATCATCTGATCTGTCCCTGGGGTGTGCAAGTGGGGTGCATAAAATTGCCCATTGCGCTTAAGGGCAATTTCATGGAATTCTAGTAAAATCAATGAAAGACAATTCTCTTTGACCATAGAAGATTAATGAATAAGTCTTTTGGAAATATTTTGTTAAAGGGATGAAAAAAAAATCAAAGCAACTGTTTGTCTAGATAATAAGAAAACCGACAAAGATGACAAAAGTGGTGTGGACTGTTTGCTGAGAATCGGTAGCTGGGATGACTAGAAATGGAGGACTCTGCACCCCTCTGTCATTTGACAGAGTTCGAACTAGAAAATTTCTTAAGTTCCTTGCACGTAGTCCCTCATCTGTAAAGCTAACCTCATTGGGTTACCATGAGAAATGAACATGCGCAAAGCCGTTAGAACTTCTCAGTAAATGATTAAATCTCCTTAAGTCTGGCTAGGGAAGGGCTTGGATTCGGCTGGTATTTGGGGGAAGATTCTCACCTTTAAAAGAATAAACAGTCAGAAAGCCTGTGGACAAGGTGCTTACTGTCTAAAGGGAGGAGGCTAGTTTCAGGGTTTTTTTTTTTGGCTCATTGAGGTGGCTGTGGTCCATGACTTTGACCAAGAAGGTCCATTGCTTTCAAACCTCTCTAAGGGACGGAGGTGAGCAGTCATTACAGGAGTGTAGGGCAGAAATGAACTGCTCCCCTTTTGACTGAACAACAAGGGGGGTGTGGGTGGGATTGGTGTCTCCCATTTATCCTCTTTGAAAGCATGCCTGAAGACATCCCTTCACCATCTCCTGATAGCACAGTTCTGGAAGCTAGGCATTGAACACAATAGACCTACCGAGTGGCTGTTCTGAAATGCTGTCCCCTGAGCATAGCAGTTGCTACCACCTTAAGCAAGACACTCATGGCTACCTGCAAAAATCCCTCAAAAGTGTGATCTGTTAAGTTCTCATAGGGAGTGAAGAGTCCTTGAGATTCTAGCCACTTCCTCCCAGCTGTAGGTCAGTTTACCCAAGCTGCATATGGTCCTAGTTGCTGCTTGAGTAGGTGTAGAGTGGAAGGCTAAGTGAAGGAGAGAGACCCCATCGAGGCAGCCATAGGGAAGCCATCTACAATGGGGTGAAGCTTCAGTGATATGGTTATTTTTCTGGTTACCTGTGCTCATCCATAGTCTCTTACCATGTCCCTGTAAATAAGCACAATGAACTGGCTGCCTCACCAGACTAAATGTGGGTAGACTCATTGTTTCTGTCTGGTGTTGGTTCTCTATCTGAGGTAAGGAGACTTGTGTGCCCATGCCTCCCCAGGAAAGGTTCACACCACAATGATGTTTAAGATCAGAACAATGCGTCATTTAAAAAATAAATAAATAAACCACCCCAGAAGCCAGCTATCTTGTCCAAAATTTCCTAGTATAAATATAAACTTACTACAAAGTGAGAGAGACAAAGAGAGAAGAAGAAGAAGAAGAAGAAGAAGAAGAAGAGGAGGAGGAGGAGGAGGAGGAGGAGGAGGAGGAGGAGGAGGAAGAAGAAGAAGAAGAAGAAGAAGAAGAAGAAGAAGAAGAAGAAGAAGAAGAAGAAGAAGAAGAAGAAGAAGAAGAAGAAGAAATTGTGAAGAGAGATGGATAGGAGTTCTACAGAGGAAGTGGCATTTGAGTTTGAACCTTGAAAGCTGGATAATGCTTAGATAATTGGTAACACTTCTAGATGTCACCCTAGAAGGGTCAGATCAGAGCTACATGCGAGCAATGCCTACTGTTTGGTTTGACCTCTGAGATGGCACTCCAGTCTGCATAGATGATGCCTTTGAACTGTCTGTGTGCTCTGTAGAGGTTATCCCTGCAAAAGTCTACTGAGGGGATGCATGCACACAAGGCAGACAACAGAAAGTGTGAGTGGGGGGTTATACAAGAGCCACACCATTAATAATTTTGGGTACAGTATACTAAGGAATGAGATTTTTTTTTCTCCTATGATCATAGCCCCTTGATTTATGAGATCACTTGAGGATCAAACACACATGCGAGATGCAACTCTAGTGTAGGATACAGAAAGGAATAGAGAAGAAACAGAGCAGGCTTCCACAAGCAAGGTTTGCTTTACATAAGGTTCAACATAGGACAGAGAAGGGCGGGGCCTCAGAATAGGCTTATACTTAGGAATTAGGAAGCTGTGACTAACTGATGAGTTATGGGGATATTTAGCTTCTTTTCCTGTTGCTGTGATAAGACACACTGACAAAATAACTTATGGGAGAAAGCAATCCTAAGAATCGTCCACGGTGAGGAAGGCAAGGCAGAAGCTTGTAGCAGCTAGTCACACTGCACCCACAATAAAGAACAGAGTGGTATGTGCAATGTGTGTGCGTTTATCCAGTCTTGGAGTCCTGCCAGGGAATGAAGCCACCCACAGTGGGCATGTCTTCCCACCTCAATGGACATAATCAAATGTGATGGTTTGAATAGGAATGACCCCATTGACTTATATGTTTGACTGCTTGGGCCATAGGGAATGGCACTATTAGGAGGTGTGGCATTGCTAGAGTAGGTATGGACGGCTTTATAGGAGGAAATGTGTCACTGAGGGCATTGTAGTCTCAGATACTCAAGCCATGTTCAGTGTGGCATTCACTTCCTGCTGCCTGCCCTCTAGATGTAGAACTCTCAGCATCTCCAGCACTATGTCTGCCTGCTTGCTGCCTTGCTTCCTGTCATGACAATAATGGACTGAACCTCTGAAACTGTAAGCCAGCTCCAATTAAATATTCTCCTTTATAAGAGTTGCCTTGGTCATGGTGCCTCTTCACAACAATGAAACCCTAAGACATCAACAGAATCCCCTAGAGGCACGTTCATATGCCCATCTCCCAGGTGATTCTGGATTTTATGACATTGTCAATGGGGATAGGGCGGTTGTGTGAGAACAGGGTAACTGTGGTACCTAAAGCCAACATGTATCAATTTGAAAATCTGAGTTGAAAGGAGTAGAAGTAGTTTTGAGTACTAAAAGAAATGTTTATTGGTGAGGAGTAGGGAAAGATGGAGATCTGCATTGGTGAGAAGGTAAAGATGGAAGACAGCATATGGTGGCTGGAAGGTGAGGTCATAGGAAGGTTGTGTTAGGACAGGAGCCACGAGCTCAGCTGTGAGTCGTGTCTCTCCGGAGAGCCACCCACAGAAAAGGGATGAGGGCCGCGCTGAAGACGGGAAGAGCAGCCGCTGCGAGAGAGGAAGGAGACCAAACAAAGCGTAGATCCTCAAGTGTGTCGTGAGCATATCTGAGGTGGGAGACAAGCCTGCTGTCACTTCTGTTCCCACAGCTGGAACTGGGGATCAGGGGACACGAGTGTGGTCAAGTTCCTAGAGCTGAGGGTTGACAAAGCAGTCCCGGGGAAATTCTGTCAAGCAATGATCACGGGAGGAATGATGCCTGGGTGGGTGTATAGCTTGGTTTCGTCCTGCCGTGACCATGCCTGTCTTACTCGCTTGTCTCATTGCTGTGGCCGTACCCAGCAAAAGCAGCTTGAGGAAAGAGGAGTTTCTTGGCTCACAAGTGTAGGTCATAGTCCGCCACAGTGGGGAAGGTATGGTGGCAGGACTTGAGGTGGCTGGCCACACTGCACCTGTATCAGGAAGCAGAGAGAGATGAACTGTGGTATTCAGCCCACTTTTGAAAATTAAGTGTTAACCACTCTCAAAATAATGGTTTTGAGACCGTGAGTTAAGTATTCCAGATGGACCAGAAACTCACTGTGTAACTAAGGATGACCTTGAACTTCTGATCCTCCTATCTCCAGATTCCGAATGCTGGGATTACAGATGTGTGCCACCATGTCCTGTTTATATGGTACTGGGGAGAAAACTCTGGCTTCATAAACACTAGGGAAAATTTCTGAATTGACCCTGGGTGGTTCTGTGTTGAACAGACGCCCCACTAGACCCTCTACTCCCAAGGCCCACTATCAACTTCAGAATCAACCTGCCAAGCCACAGGACTCAAGCCACCCAGGCTCCAGTCATCCTCTTATCCCACTGACTGCCGTCTGCAGCCTGGCTGTCTCACCTTCACAGTTCCTTAAGCCGTCCACTTTCCACATAGTCTGACGTCCCAAATTCTCATTCTCATTTTGTAGGCAAGGACTTATATTTGTTTGTGTAATCTTATCTCCTCTGATCAGGACATGGAAGTATTCTATTCTACTTCTGGAAGTGTATGATCTATAACTAGGTGACCTGGCAGCTGCCTTGCCCTGGGTGACAGCCTAAATACACAGCACATTCTACTGACACCAGTCATCATATATTAATAACCCATGTGTGTCTAGTAAGATCCATTAACTTGTCCCTACCAATGCTCTTACCTCATCCAGCACTTGGCTCTTGTCTAAATATAGTTAGAAACTTAAGTCAGCTTAGGTCCTGCCTTCTCCCAGGAAGGAGACGATGTAAGTGAATTTAACATTTATAGGCTCTGTAATTCTGCCTTAGCATAAGCATTAAGTGTAACATCACTCAGACATTTCTTCAAAGTTAATCCCCTATGACAGGAAAGTGCTTTAATGTTCAAACCAGCGTGACTCCAGTATCAATGAATTGTGGCATTAATCTATCCTTAAAGTGGGGGAAGGGTTCTATCTTTATTCCAGACTCCAGATTCTGTCTCTTAGGATTTCCTAAGCAGAATCAACGGAAGTAGAAAACGCTTTGAGTACTGAGACTGCACCTAGATCCTGGATCCTGTGCTTCTTCCTGGGTATTTTCTGGAAAGTTCTCCAGATCTATTCAAGCTTTATTTTCTATATGAAGGGGGGGGATGAATGTTGTGAAGATTAGGAATAATTAAATCCTGCTGGTCATATATATTACCTGCTCAATAGCTATTAAATAGTAGTCATAGTATTATGTTTGGTTATGCTGGTATGATAATAGATCTCTTCCCCTCACACCCCCACCTCCCATTTACAGTAATCACTTTCAAGTTCGGATATTAAAGTTTATGTACATCGTGGAAGTTATACTCAAATAATCTTGTGAATTTTCTTTGACTTAGAAAACAGAACCCATCAAATTCCCTTAGAAAATATATAAGTGACTTTTAAACTGAGAAACCCTAGTCCTGTGCTGTAGGTGACTGATAAATATTGATCACTGACCCGAGGCTGCCACTTTGCATGAGAACATGAGCCTGGGACCCCCCTTCTACAGAAGTCTGCCCTTAACGCAAACATTAACTACTGCTTTTATAGCATACTATTATTATGATATCCATACTCTGCATCAGGAAATAATTTGAAATATATAAAGGGGTACATCCCTAAGCTTTGATAAATGAGTATAATTAGTTCCAAAATTCCTACCCATAAGCCAAAGCTAGTGTCATCAATCATTAAATATTCCCATTAAAATTAATGTGCGAAATGTCAGTGTTGCTCTTAATAGAATAATTAATAGAGGAGTGCTTTGTTTAACAGTCTCGAGGTCCCCATGGCTCTGTCCTGACTGCCCTTCTCGACTCCATCTGCCTTCTCTCCCAATGTTACCTGCATCCTTCAATCATCCCCAGGCTCCCAATGCCTCCCGTGAACTATCGCTCCCATCTATCTTCTCTCCCAGGGTTACCTGCATCCTTCAATCATCCCTGGGCTCCCAGTGCCTCCCGTGAACTATCTGCAGCCAGGATGCCTCTCAAGAACTTGTCCATCTAACTTGATGTGTCCCTCCTCATATATGTCGTCTCAAACTTCACATGGGCCCAGCTGGACTCTTGGACATCACTCTCACACAGCGTGAGCTTCTCTTTCTTAGTCACTACTGACCGTCGTCATTTATCCAGTTGCTAAAGCAATTCATCCCACCCCAAAACCACCAGTAAGTCCCTCTGCGTCCACCCTTTACCAATCCTCAGTGCTTTTCAGATCTACGGCTGCCACATTAGCGGAGGTGGCATCATCCCTTGCCTCAATCACAGCTTCTCAAATTGTGGGTCACAACCATATAGGCGGTTGCACAACTGAGTGTGGAAGTTGCAAAAAACAAACAAGCAAACAAAAAAAAAACCCACAACAACAAAAACAACTGGCATCAGTAAAGGGTTTGTAAATGTGCAATGACCAAAAAATGAATTAAAAGTCAAATGTTTAATGAATGCAAAGCATTTCCGGCAGTACTTGTCCCTGGGGAATCGTGTAATCATGTCACCTCGCGGCAGTCTGGGCTCAGACCACAGAGCACTTACAATTTTCACAGTTCAGCCACCAAGCTGCTGTCAACCTTGTATGGTATTATTAATTACCTTGCTTTTAATGTATAGGTTTCCGTCCTTACAAAAACATAGTGGTTTAATTACAGAAAAAAAAACCCACTTTAAATATTTCCCTTCTGGCATTCCAATGTAAGTATTGAATAAATATATCTTTGGGGTGTATCATATGAGAATGCTTGATTTTAAAATTGCTGTTTGAGATGCCGGCTAAGTCCCATAGACATAATTGTTCAATACATTTTGGCTTGAGATTGTGCTAGAATGTACAAGTTCCAGAATGCCCTGAGTATGTTCTTGCCATCATGTGTTATGGATTTATACAAAGTGGTTCTCAGAATCGGCTAATATAAAATCAAATTATCAATCAACTTTGAAAACCTTTGAAGGTCCTTCACATCCAACAATATCAGCTATTCTGGCAGATGTATTTCTTTCTGTAAAAATAAATGAGCACATCTTTCTCATTAGCATGTAAAATTTGTTTTTGTCATTAGTAAACAGTAAAAATATATACACTAAAGAATGGTTTTCAAATGAATCTCTTGTATTTGTAAGTATTTGATTTGCAGGACTTATTTATATACCTATTTACCTAGAGGCCCATGAAAATTTCTCAGATACTGTTAGGGTTTTACTGCTGTGAACGTATACCATGACCAAGCCAACCCGTATTAGGAAAACATTTCATTGGGGCTGACTTACAAGTTCAGAGGTTCAGTCCATTATCACCAAGACAAGAACATGGCAACATCAAGGCAGGCATGATGCAGGAGGAGCTGAGAGTCCTACATCTTCATCTGAAGACTGCTAGCAGAATACTGGCTTCCAGGCAGCTAGGACAAGAGTATTAAGGTTCACACCCACAGTGACACACCTACTCCAGCAAGGCTACACCTACTCTGACAGGGCCACACCTTATAAGTGCCACTCTCTAGGCTGAGCATATACAAACCATCACAGGTACAAAGGATGTAAGTAGGAAGAGTTGAAACCCTGGCCTGAACTTGCACTAGACTCCTCCCTGAACACTTTCCTCAGCCACACTTAAATCTTCATGTATAGCCCTTTAATCCAGCATTTAGGAGGCAGAAACAGGCAGAGTTCTGAGTTCAAGGTCAGCCTAGCCTACATAGTGAGTTCCTATGACCCTGTCTTCAAACAGACAACAAAATCTTCATTTAAATTTCCTGGGCAACGTGAAACTGCTGATCAGGGCTGTAGGGAAGGGCCAGCAGGTACAGTACTTACAGCTCAAGAATGTGCATGGGAGTTCACATTTTCTGATTCCACGAAAATGCCAGGTACATGTGGTACCTGGCCAGAAATTCCAGTGTAGGAGTGGAGAGACAAGGACTCCCCAAAACAAGTTGTCTAGTGAGACCAGCCAGTTTTTGTGAGCTTGGTTTTGATAAGGAGACCCTGCTTCTGTCAACATGATGGAAAAGTGATTTAGAGTGAGTGCCAATCTCTGGCCACTGAGCTCACGCGCGCGCACACACACACACACACACATACACACACACACACACACATGAAAGTGAAGAGAGGGGGAAACAAACTATTTTGCTTCTGAGAATAAAAGCTACCTGTGACTTCTCAGGGCACTTAGAACAAAATTCCAGTCTCTGCCCTCCGAGCTTCTTGTTCCTAGGGAGTGGGTAAAATCTTAAGGGAGTATTTCTTAGCAGAATCATGACTGGGGTGGGAGAGGTGGGGTGGGAGGGAATGGGAAGGTATTGGAGCAGGATGTGTGAGCTCCTAACATTTCACAGGCAACATAAAGAATGCTGAATGCTGTCCCTCACTTGTAGGATGATTGTCCATTCGGTGTTGATTATAATAAAACCTAGGCCCTGCTCAGTATTTTATAGCAAAGGCACTAACATAAGATCAAATGACACACTGAAGAGGTAAACCCAGTAGTCCAAAGGAAAGCTACAGGTGTGTGTTCAGGCCGTTACGTCAAAACCATCTAACAGAAGCACACAGTCCTCTTCCTTGGTGGAGAAACTGAGTCTGACCAATCAGAGTGTTTGCCTGAGTTCCATAGCACTCAGCCCTGTCTGAACTGGTTACGGGTGCTTTGCCCAGCACCTCTCCCGTAACTTTAAACTCCTCGCGCTCCTCTCCTCACAAACCACGTTTTTGTCTCTCTGGGCCCTTTCTCTTCTCTGCTTTCTGCTTAGAATTCACACGTAGGACCTACTAAGGCTGTGAAGAACAACCGTACCACAGCCTGAGTAATAACCGTGCCACAGCCAAGGGCTATGCTGTCTGGGAACTTCTTCTGCTAAACAACTTAGTCCATCATTGTCGATTCAGCCTCCCTAATATTCTCAGGACACTAGCAAGATTTAGTCAGAAACTAACGAGAATAGCCAGTAGCTCAGTGTTTGCTCTGAGGCCTCGTGAGCTCCCCCTTACTACGTGTGTTTCCACGGGCAGTCCGGCTTGTCACATTCCCACCAGATGTGGCTGTTCAGCTCGGTTTACAGCAGTCTAGGACTTTTTTGGGCAACACTTCTAACTCTTCCACATTCCTCCCACAAGCCAGTAGTTCCCAAGGTCTAAGAAGGACTTGGTTCTCAGTACCAACATTCTCTATTAGCTACTTTCCTATCCTTGCAACCAAACACCTAACAAGAAGCAACTTATGGTGGGAAGGATTACATTGGCTATGCTTTGAGGATGCAGTCTGTCATGGAGAGGAAGGTGCGTGGTGGAGGCAGAAGCAGCTTGGGTTACAATGGCAGGAATTTGGCTGTGTTTATATTTCTCAACACAGAGAGGTTGGGCTATACATCTCAAGATTCTTTCCCCACTTAAGACATGTTTCCCTGTTCCCCCAGGGACTCACTTCCTCCAGATAGGTCCCCAACCTCCTAAGATTCCCCAACTTCCCAAAACAGTGTTACCAGCTGGAGACAAGAGATTAACTACAGGAATCTGTGGAGGGGGAAGGGGACAGTTTATATTCAAACCGTAGCCACTTCATAAATTGTTGGCAGTGTTCTATGTTTCCTAAATTAAATATAATATTTAAAACAGGGTTGAACTATATGCTTATTACATTTGGTGTCCATTTCACACCAGATCATGTAACTATACTTGGATACTTTCAGGTTCCCCCCCCCAACACACACACACACACACTCATACAATGCAGTGGACACTCATTCTAATTCCACTTACATGGTCAAAATGCAAAATGCATAATGAAATTACTGAGCTGTGTTTGAGCTTCTAAATCACATTTTCACAGGCTCTTAGTTTCTAAACAAATACAACTTGCTTTATCCATGCACCAGTCAAGCTATTTTAACTCCTGAAGGCTCTCTACATTTCCTCTACATCTTATTATTGGTTTGCTCTGTGGGAAATGGTATTCCGAAGCTATTGGATGATTCTTGTTTGGAAATAAAAGCATTCTGCCTCTTAGTCTGGTGTAGATAAGGAGGAAGCTGTTGTGTTCCTGTTGCTGGCGAATGTGACCCCCTTAGTGCTGTGACTTGGTAAAATTGTTGATGAGTGTGACTGACATAGTTCACCATACAGTAATCTGTTGTCATGGCATTTATTTAGTATGTGTATGGGCTGCTGTGTATATATGTGTGTATGCATACATGCATATATATGTGTATGTGCATGTGTGTGTGCATATGTGTGTGGTGCGTGGATGTACATGTGTGGTGGTGTGCATGTGTGCATGTGCATGCATATGTGTGTATGTATGTATATGTATGTGGTATGTGTATATACATGTGTTGTTGTGTGTTTATGTGTGTGTGCATGCATATGTGTGTGCATTCATGTATTATGGGTTTGTGGGTGTGCATGTGTATGCATACATGTCTGTGCATAAATGTGGGTGTACATATATGTGGGGTGTGTGTGCATGCATGTGTATGTGTGTGCAGGTATGCATATGTATTCTTGCATGCATGTGTGTATGTGTACACAGGTTAGAGACTGACATTGCATGCCTTCCTCAGTCACTTCATGAGGCTTTTCTTTTGTGGCAGGATCTCTCACTCAACCTGGAACTTATTGCTTAGACAGGACCAGTTGGCCACTGAGACCCTGAGATCTTGCTTTGTCATCTCCTGAGATCTGGGATTACAGTCAAGACTGATGTCCCTGACGTTTTACATGGGTGCTGGGGATCTGAACTCAGATGTGCAGCAAGGACTTTACTGATGGGACCATCCTCAGCCCTGTCTTCTTAACTTTTGAATAATACTGCAGAGCAGGGCGCTCTTTCCAGGCCCCGTACCTGCCTACAGTGACACTGTGTCCTGTTTGAAAAGCTGGGGAGAGAGCAGAGAGTGGTCCAGATTAGGATCTTTGCCCAAGAAAGAATTCAAAGACAAAGTAAGGAACTGGGAGGAAGTTTTATGACAGAGAGAAAGTTAGCTAGGGATGCTGGGCAGGGAGGAAGAGCCTGAGAAGGGCCATTTGCCACCAGCTGCTTCCCGGCACCATTCGAGCCACACGAGTACCTACGTCAGGCCCTTTGGTACAAACGGCATGAACCCTGGTTGTTAACATCCTTCCTGCTGTAGGCAGCAGGTGCCTCCCATATCGGGGCTCCTTGGGGACAGTGGAATATCAACATCCTCTGGCTTGAATAGCTTAGTGTATGACCAGAAAACCCCTTTCCAAACGGCTTGGTCAGTGGCCCGAGAACAGCCTTCTGATGCAGAGAGCAGGTGCTTCCCTTGGCCAGACCTTTGATAAGAAACAAATCCTGTTTTACAACCCATGGCCAGCTTAAAGCCAGAATTTGGAAAGAAACATGACACAGCTGCAGACATGACAAGAAAACAGGATAAACAAGCCCTTCAGTAAGGTATGTGCTTCTTCTACACTGCGGAAGCCTCTCCCTTGCTGCTGCTGCTGCTGCGTGCAGATCGCCTGGCAAACACAAATTCTGAGTTCTAGCTCAGAAAGCATTTCTCCCCCTCCTTGTTCCCACCTCCAGACACTAGCCAGCATCCAGTGCCTGCTTGCCTGAGAGGCTTCCTGGCTCCCTGGGCATTCCACACTCTTGGAAGGCCCTCCCACCATGCAGTGGCTTGCACAGACTTGCATTAATGTAGCTGCTGGCTTTGTTGACTTCCATCTTAGAAAACTAACGTCCTCTTTCCACTTCTGCCATCTCTCTGTCCCACAGGCAGCCGCTGGGATCTCTAGCTTGCTTGTGCTGCCTGGAATTCATTCTTTAATTCCTTCTATGAGACCCTGGAACTGCAAAACGGCCCTATATCTGCTGATGAAACACACTCAAAGGTTGACTGTTGGCATTCTAAGAGAAAATAGCCCTCATCGGGAAATGGAGCATCTATGTGATGGGCCATCTACTGAGGGGAGGATTCGTTATGAACTAAGTAAGGTGGGGGACAGGTTGAGGAATTTTGCAGAGTCAAGTTTGTCCAGAACAGAGTTCATGTTCTCTCTCTGCCCTTGTGTGGAGTTTGTGGAGAGTCATGGCCCCAGATGTATCATGGAGATGTCACGATTATGAAACAAAGAACATTTTGCTCTGAACCATCTTGGTGGGACAGGTTGGTCCCAGCTGCTTGAGTGGTCCTGTTGTGATGCTGGCCAGTCTGCCTCTGTCCTACTCACGACTGGCTTTATTGCTTATTACATGCTCCAATGAGATGGGGGTGGGGTTGGGAGGGAAAGAGACAGAGAGAGACAGAGACAGAGAGACAGAGAGACAGAGACAGAGAGACAGAGAGACAGAGACAGACAGACAGAGACAGACAGACAGACAGACAGACAGACAGACAGACAGACAGACAGAAAGAAAGAGAAAGTGCCCAACATCTGAAGAGTTCTGTTTTTATAGAAGAGCCAATGTGGGCAGGAGGCATTCGCTCACCTTCTCCCAAGATTACTTTATGCAAAGGAGAGTATGAAGAAAGAAAAGGCAGAAGAAAACTGGATCTGAGCATTCTGCAAACGCGGTAAAAATCAAGCATTAGCATTATGCATAGAGAAGGACAAATGCATAGAGAAGGACAAATGGACGCAGATTGCAAATGCAGAGTCGAGCAGAGGACCTGACCAGGAGGAACGGATGACCAGGCAAAACCCCAACCCAGACGAAATGGGGGAGGACGACTGGGAGGAAGAGGAGAGGAGGAAGTTGCTGGTTATTACTTGGATGTATGAGCGTTTCTTCAATGCACCAGGGCTGGGACCCTCTGCCAAGAGGAAAGGTTTCATTTAACGTCGGAGCAGGACTGTCAGGAAATTGCAAGAAGGAAGTCAAGCCTGGAAGTCAGCCAGCCAGCCAGAGTCTTGGTCACCTGCAGTGTGTGGTCACATTCCAATAGAGCCAGGGTCTCTGGTAAAATAGTGCCTTTAGCTCAGGGTTCCTCTGTCAAGCTGCGGGGTAAGTGGCAAAAGACAGATGGGTCCTGATTAGGGATCAAATACTTTATTTTATTGTTTTTAATTATTGTTTGATCCTTGAATAGCCAGCCAGTATCCTTCCCAGGGTCTAGACCTGCTGTGTCTTGCCTGACTAAGCTGCTCTTCTGGTCTCCACGCACGACTCTTGGGAGTTTCGCAGCGGACATAGTGAGGCGATAGGAAACTGAATGACTACCCCAGATTCACTGTTAATCATGTGATCATCTCACGTGTTCTTATGCCTCGACTCATCTTTTTAAACATCACACGAGGCTCTGGTTTTGTTTGGGATTTTTGAGTTATTTAAATACATTTGTTTAAAAATTTTTTATTGGAGGGTGACCTGCATTTGACTAAGTAAGAACTGAACAGTACAGAAATATCATTTTCCTGCTGTAGGCTCCCCTGTTTGCCTCTTTATATTCTGCTTCCCTGGAGCAAGCTGTTGCCAGCATTCGTTATTCTTCTCTGGGTCGCTGTCTCCATAGCTCGAAATAATAAACTTCTCCATCTATTTCTGGCTTATTAACTCCAGGCCTTATTTATTGATTTCCGGCTGTGACAGAGGACTTAGCTAACTTCCATGGCTCCCACATCCCCTTCCTGCCTGTTCCTAGCATAGCAACGTTGTGATTCTCACTTCCTTCCTGGCCTTCATGTCTTCAACTGTAATGAGCCCTTTCTCATATCCACTGCACACGGCCCCTCTGACTGGCCTGGTCCACTGTGAGGTGGAGATGTAAAGTTCACAGCTGACCCTGGCACTGCAGCTTCTGCACATGTGATGTTAAGGCTGATGTCATTTACTCCACATTCTCTTAATTAAGCCAAGTCTCAGCGACAAGTCCACAGTGGATACTAAGAATCCCAAGGGAATAACAGTATTTATGTTATCCTAGCTATGTCAAGTGTCTATCTGGGGTCAAGCAGTGAGCTCTATATAACTCTCCTTTCTCCTCCCTGGCTCCAAGATCTACCCACTGAGCCCTTGAATAGAAAATGTTTCCAGAGCCAAGTTCAAATGTCCCACTGTTTCCTGTATTGCCATTTCGGTTTGGTTTGTATAAAGACCATAATGTCTGCACAAGTACACACTACAATCCCAGCACTTCCGAAGTCGGGGCAAGAACAGCAGGAGTTCAAGGTCGGTGAGTTCAACACAGTGAGTTGGAGGACAGCCTGAGTCTCAAACAAACACTACCTGTTGGTGAGATGGCTCAGGAAAGGTGCTTGCCACTAAGCCTGACAACTTGATTTTAATCCCTAAAGACCCCCATAGTGGAAGAGGGGAACTGATCCCTGTAAGTCATCCTCTGCTCTTCACAGGTGTACTATAGCGTGCACATGTGCACACATGAAGATGCTTGCACATGTGGACACAGAGAATGCAATAAAATTAACAAAGCAACAATAACCTCTTCACGGTAGTGGGATTTCCTCCAGACAGTTCTTTATCCCTTTTTAAGCCTCAGACATCAAACCCACACTCCTGCTTCTGCTTCCGTAGTGCTGAAATTATTAGGAACACCACAACCACACCAGTCAATATCTCTCTCTCTCTCTCTCTCTCTCTCTCTCTCTCTCTCTCTCTCCTACTCTTTTGATTTGTCAGGTTGGCTAATGTAGAGTCCTCAGGTATTCAAACATGAATGGTGTAGTCTTCTGTCCACTGATTGATTCTGAGTAATGAGAACTAAAGCATAGATCTGACTTAGTCCTTAAAAACAAGGTGGAGGTTTCTCCGAGACAAAAGGACATTGCTTCTGTGAGCAGTAGCTTCCGAATGTGCCTGTCACTTCTCACTAGCCATGAGCTTCTGCTCTTGACAACTGGCTTGAGGATGGCAGGGCTCCCACTGTCACCTTCAACCCAATCTTTGTCTGTCTGTCTGTCTGCCTATTGTATGTCTACCTGTCTTCTGGTTTTCTATCTGCCACCCAAGACGTTAATCTCTTATTGGTTCTTTTCTTTCTTTTGAACTACAACTCGTGGGTCTTCCTTCTGACCTGTAGAGCACCTTACCTTTTATCCATCTCCTGGCATTTTTACACTCTCTGAACCCATTCCAGATTCCTAGAGTCCACTTTCATTATTTTCTAAAGCAAACAGACAACATCACACATGAAGGTAAGCTTTATAATAACACTTTAAATAAAACTTGTTCTCTTCTTGATTGACAGCTGTGATTTTCTGAGATCATTTTCCCCTAAGGTTGGAAATGCATTGACAGAGAGCACATGGATTGTCACCTAGGTTTACTAGAGAGACACCAACTCCAGTCTCGTGACAAGTCAGTTTTATGTGACCTTTGTTTTTCTTTTCTTTTTTCTTTTATCTTTTTTTCTTTTTCCCTTTTCCTTTTTCTTTTCTTTTCTCTCTTGGCTTGCAAATGCCCTCTCTATTTCTTTCTTTCTTTTGCTTTCATTTATTCACTTTACAACCCAATGGCTGCCCCCCCACCTCCTGGCCACCCCTGTCTATTATGAAAAAAATCAATAAAGCTGCTATGAACATAGTTGAGCAAGTGTTCCATGGTATAGTGGGGCATCTTCTGGACATATGCCCAGGAGTGGTATACCTCGGTCTTGAGGTAGAACTATTCCCAGTTTGCTTATGACATTAAGAATTGCTCCATCAAGTTCTGTAAAGGATTGTGTTGGAATTTTTATGGGAATTTCATTGAATTTTTAAATTGCTTTTGGTAAGATTCTACTGATCCATGAACATGGGAGATCTTTCCCCATGCTCTTCTGATATCTTTCTCAAATTTTTTCTTCAGTGACTTGAACTTCTTGTCATATAGGTCTTTCACTTGCCTTGTTCGAGTTACATCAAGATATTTGATATTATTTGTGGCTATTGTAAAGGGTTTTGTTTCCCTAATTTCTTTCTCAGCCAGTTTATCATTTGTATCAATGAGGGCTACTGATTTCTTTGAGCTAATTTTGTATTCAGCCACTTTACTGAAGGTGTTTATCAGCTGTAGGAGTCCTCTGGTAGAATTTTTAGGGTCGTTTATGTATACTGTAATATCATCCACATATAATGATGCTTCTTCCTTTCCAATTTGCATCTCCTTGATCTCCTTTAGTTGTCTTGTTGCTCTGGCCACAAATTCAAGTACTGTAGTGACTAGGTAGAGAGAAAGTGGGATTTAGTGGAACTGATTTAAGTTTCTCTCCATTTAGTTTGCTGTTGGCTATTGCCTTGCTGTATATTGCTTTGGTAATGTTTAGGTGTCCATCTCGTATCCCTGATCTCTTTAATACTTTTAACATGAAAGGGTGTTGGACTTTGTCAAAAGCTTTTTCAGCATCTAGTGAGATGATCATGTGATTTTTTTCTTTCAGTTTGCTTATATGGTGGATTACATTTATAGATTTTTTTTCACATATTGAACCATCCCTACACCCTGGGAAGAAGCCTACTTGATCATGGTGGGTGATGTTTTTGATGTGTACCTGGATTCCGTTCACAATTATTTTATTGAGTATTTTTTTCCATCAATGTTCATAAGAGAAACTGGTCTGAAATTCTCTTGCTTTGTTAAGTCTTTGTGTGGTTTAGGTATCTGGGTAACTATAGTTTCATAGAATAAGTCTGGCAGTGTTCCTTCTATTTTGTGGAATGGTTTGAGTATTGGTAATAGCTCTTCTTTGAAAGTCTGGTAGAATTCTGCACTAAAAACATCTAGCCATGGGCTTTTTTTTTTTTCTGGTTGGAAGACTTTAATGACTGCTTTTATTTTCTTAGAAGTAATATAACTGTTTAAATAGTTTACCTGATCTTGATTTAACTTTGGTAAGTGGTATCTGTCTAGAATATTGTCCATTTCGTTAAGATTTTCCAATTTTTTGGAGAGCAGGTTTTTGAAGTAAGGCCTAATGATTCTTTGAGTTTCCTAAGTGTCTGTTATTATGTCTCTCTTTTCATTTCTGGTTTTGTTTATTTGTATACTATCTCTCTGTCTTTTAGTTATTAGGGTTCAGAGTTTGTCTATCTTGTTGATGTTCTGAAAGAATCAGCTCTTGATTTTATTGATTCTTTGAATTGCTTTCTTTATTTCTAACTGATCAATTTTAGCTCTGATTTTGATTATTTCCTGCCTTCTACTCCTGTTCAGTGTGCCAACTTCTCCTCCTCCTCCTCCTTCCTCCTCTTCCGCTTCCTCTTCCTCTTCTTCTTCTTTCTCTTCCTCCTCCTCCTCCTCCCTCTTCCTCCTCCTCCTCCTCTTTCTCCTCCTCCTTCTTTTTCTAGAGCTTCTGGGTGTACTTTTAAATTGCTGGTATGAGAAGTTTCTAATTTCTTTATGGAGGCCCACAGTGCAATAAACTTTCCTCTTATCACTGTTTTCATTGTGTTCCATAAACTTGGATACAGTGTACCTTCATTTTCATTGAATTCTAGAAAGTCTTTAATTTCTTTCTTTATTACTTCCATGACCCAGAGATCACTGAGTAGAGAGTTGTTTATTTTCCATGAGTGTGTTGGTTTTCTGGTGTTTCTGTTGTTGAAGTCCAGCTTTAATCCATGGTGGTCTGATAATATACAAAGAGTTATTTCAATTTTCTTGTATCTGTTGAGGCTTTGTGACTGACTATATGGTCAATTTTTGAGAAGGAGGTATGAGGTGTGGAGAAGAAAGTATATTCTTTTGCTTGGGTGAAATATTCTGTAGATGTCTGTTAGGTCCATTTGATTCATAATGTCTGTTCGTTTCATTATTTCTCTGTTTGGTTTTTGTCTGGATGTCCTGTCATTTGGTGAGAGTGGAGTGTTGAAGTCTCCCACTATTAATGTGTGAGATTCAATATGCAATTTGAACTTTAGCAATGTTGCTTTTACAAATGTGGGTGCCCTTTGTTTGGGGCACAGATGTTCAGAATTGAGATATCATCTTGGTAGACTTTTTCTTTGATGAGGATAAAGCAGCCTATGTCTTTTTTGAATTAATTTTGGTTGAAAGTCTATTTTATTAGATATTAGAATGGTTACTTCAGTTTGCTTCTTGGGTCCATTTGTTTGGAAAACTTTGTTCCAGATTTTTACTCTGAGGTAATGTCTATCTTTGTGGCTCAGGTATGTTTCTTGTATAGAGCAGAATGATAGGTTCTGTTTATGTATCTATTCTGTTAGCCTGTGTCTTTTTATTGGGGAATGAAGTCCATTGATGTTGAGAGATATTAATGACCAGTGATGGTTAATTCCTGTTATTTTGATGTTGGTGGTGTTTGTGTGTGTGTGTGTATGTGTGTGTGTGTGTGTGTGTGTGTGTGTGTGTGCGCGCGCGCACGCGTGCGTGCCCTTGCTTCTCTTATTTTTGCTGGTGTGGAATTACTTATTTCCTGTGTTTTCTTGGATGTAACTATCTTCCTTGGGTTGGAGTTTTCCTTCTAGCATTTTCTGTAGAATTGGATTTGTGGATAGGTATTGTTTAAATTTGGATTTGTCTTGAAATATCTTTTTTTCCTCCATCTAGAGTGATTGAGAGTTATGCTGAGTATAGTAGTTTAGGTTGGCATCTGTGGTTTTTTAGAGGTTGCAATGTATCTGTCCAGGCCCTTCTAATATTTAGAGTCTCTGTTGAGAAGTCAGGTGCAATTCTGCCTTTGTATATTACCTGATATTTTCCCCTTGACACTTTTAATATTTTTTCTTTGTTCTGTAGATTTTGTGTTTTGATTATTATATGGTGGGAGGATTTTCTTTTCTGGTCCAGTCTAACTGATGTTCTGTAATCTTGTATGTTTATAGGTAAATCTTTCTTTTAGGTTAGAAAAGTTTTCTTCTCTAATTTTGTTGAGAACATTTTCTGGGCCTTGGAGTTGCTACTCTTCAAATTCTTCTATCCCTATTTTTCTTAGGTTAGGTCTTTTCATGGTATTTCAAATTTCCTGGATAATTTATGTAAGGAATTTTTCTTAGATTTAACATTTTCTTTGACCGATGTATCAATTTCTTGTATTGTATCTTCTACACCTGAGATTCTCTCTTCCATCTCCTGTATTCTGTTGGAGATGCTTGCATCTGTTGTTCCTGTTCTCTTCCCTAAGTTTTCCATATCCAGAATTTCCTCAGTTTGTGTTTTCTTTGCTGCTTCCATTCCCACTTTCAGGTTTTAAACAGTTTTATTAATTTTCTTCATCTGTTTAATTATATTTTCCTGTATTTCTTTTAGGGATTTATTTCATTTCCTCTTTAAAGGCTTCTATCATCTTCGTAAGTTTGTATTTAAGGTCATTTTCTTGTGTTTTGGTTGTGTTAGGATATCCAAGGCTTGCTATAGTAGGGTAGCTGTGCCCTGAAATTGTCATATTGCTCTGACTTTTGTTGATTGTGTTCTTGTGTTCTTTCAAGGGCCTTTAGCCATCTGGATAGCTTTAGTCCCTGGATGTTCCTGTTGTAGTAGGTATTGGGAGGGGGGTTAACCTCAATGGTCCTGGTGTGGCAGGCCTCTGATGGGTATCCTTGGGCTGCATGACTCGAGATCAGCAGGTCTGAATAGTTCCAGATTTGAAGGTCTGGCGAAGGTAGGAGAAGAGGTGACAGGAGAATGAAGGTCTGCTGGGGATAGCAGACTGCTCAGGGCACCTTGGAGTGCCCCAGAGGACTCAGCGAGCAGGGCACATGGTTGGAGAAAGGGAATGTAACCTGTATGCTTTAGGACTCATAGGTCTGATGTACGTGACCTATTTTTTCTTTTTCTTTTCTTTTCTATTTTTTCTTTGAGTTTGTTTATATAGTGGATTAAGTTGATGAATTTCTGCATATTGAACCATCCCTGCATTCCTGGGATAAAGCCTACTTGATCATGATGGGTGATTGTTTTAATGTGTTCTTGGATTCGGTTTGTGAGAATTTTATTGTGTATTTTTGCATCGATGTTCATAAGGGAAACTGGTCTAAAGTTTTCTTTCTTTGTTGGGTCTCTGTGTGGTTTAGGTATAAGCGTAATTGTGGCTTCACGGAACAAATTGGGTAGTGTTGGGTTTCTATTTTGTGGAATCATTTGAAGAGAATTGGTATTAGGTCTTCTTTGAAGGTCTGATAGAATTCTGCACTAAAACCATCTGGTCGTGGGCTTTTTTCTTTGGTTGGGAGACTTTTAATGACTGCTTCTATTTCTTTAGGATTTATGGGACTGTTTAAATGGTTTATCTGATCCTGATTTAACTTTGGTACCTGGTATCTGTCTAGAAAATTATTCATTTCATTCAGATTTTAGAATTTTGTTGAGTATAGACTTTTGTAGTACTATCTGATGAATTTTTTAATTTGCTAGGTTTCTGTTGTTATGTCTCCCTTTCCATTTCTGATTTTGTTAATTTGGATACTGTCTCTGTGCCCTCCAGTTAGTCTGGCTAAGGGTTTATCTATCTTGTTGATTTTCTCAAAGAACCAGCTCCTGGTTTGGTTGATTCTTTCTATAGTTCTTTTTGTTTCTGCTTGGTTGATTTCAGCCCTCAGTTTGAATATTTCCTGCTGTCTACTCCTCTGGGGTGTATTTGCTTCTTTTCGTTCTAGAGCTTTCAGGTGTGCTGTTAAGCTTCTAGTGTATGCTCTCTCCAGTTTCTTTTTGGAGACTCAGAGCTTTGAGTTTTCCTATTAGTACTGCTTTCATTGTGTCCCATAAGTTTGGGTATGCCATGCCTTCATTTTCATTAAATTCTAAAAAGTCTTTAATTTCTTTATTTCTTCCTTGACCAAGTTATCATTGAGTAGGGAGTTGTGCAGCTTCCATGTGTGTGGTTTTCCGTTTGTTTCTGTTGTTATTGAAGACCAGTCTCAGTCCGTGGTGATCTGCTAGGATGCATGGGATTATTTCAACCTTCTTATATCTGTTGAGGCCTGTTTTGTGACCAATTATATGGTTAGTTTTGGAGAAGATACCATAAGGTACTGAGAAGAAGGTATATTCTTTTGTTTTAGGATGAAATGTTCTATAGATATCTGTTAAATCCATTTGGTCCATCACTTCTGTGAGTTTTACTGTGTCTCTGTTTAGTTTCTGTTTCGCTGACCTGTCTATTGATGAGAGTGGGGTGTTGAAGTCTCCCACTATTATTGTATGAGGTGAAATGTGTGCTTCGTGCTTTAGTAAAGTTTCTTTTATGAATGTGGGTGCCCTTGCATTTGGAGCATAGATGTTCAGAATTGAGAGTTTATCTTGGTAGATTTTTTTCTTTGATGAGTATGAAGAATATTCTTCCTTATCCTTTCTGATAATTTTTGGTTGAAAGTCTATTTCATTTGATATTAGAATGGCTACTCCAGCTTGTTTCTTGGGACCATTTGCTTGGAAAATTGTTTTCCAGTCTTTTATTCTGAGGTAGTATCTGTCTTTGTCACTGAGGTGCATTTCCTGTATGCAGCAAAAGGCTGGGTCCTGTTTCTGTATCCAGTCTGTTAGTCGATGTCATTTCATCGGGAAATTGAGTCCATTAATGTTAAGATATATTAAGGAAAAGTGATTATTGCTTCCTGTTATTTTTGTTATTAGAGGTAGAATTATGTTTATGTGGCTATCTTCTTTTGGATTTGTTGGAAGATTACTTTCTTGCTTTTTCTAAGATGTAGTTTCTCTCCTTGTGTTGGGATTTTCCATTTATTATCCTTTGAAGGGTTGGATTTATGGAAAGATACTGTGTAAATTTGTTTTTGTCATGGAATATCTTGGTTTCTCCATGTATGGTAATTGAGAGTTTTGAGGGGTATAGTAGCCTGGGCTTGCATTCGTGTTCTCTTAGAGTCTGTATGACATCTGTCCAAGATCTCCTGGCTTTTATAGACTCTGGTGAGAAGTCTGGTGTAATTCTGATAGGTCTGCCTTTGTATTTTACTTGACCTTTTCCCCCACTGCTTTTAATATTCTTTCATTGTTTAGTGCATTTGGTGTTTTGATTATTATGTGACAGGAGGAATTTCTTTCCTGGTCCAATCTATTTGGAGTTCTGTAGTCTTCTTGTATGTTTATGGGCATCTCTTTCTTTAGGTTAGAGAAGTTTTCTTCTATAATTTTGTTGAAGATATTTACTGGCCCTTTATGTTGGGAATCTCCACTCTCTTCTATACCTATTATCCTTAGGTTTGGTCTTCTCATTGTGTCCTGGGTTTCGTGGATGTTTTGGGTTAGGAGCTTTTTGCATTTTGCTTTTTCTTTGACTGTTGCATCAATGTTTTCTATGATATCTTCTGCACCTGATATTTTCTCTTCTATCTCTTATATTCTCTTGGGGATGCTTGTATTTATGACTCCTGATCTCTTTTCTGGGTTTTCTATCTCCAGGGTTGTCTCCCTTTGTGATTTCTTTATTGTTTCTACTTCCACTTTTAGATCCTGAATGGTTTTGTTCAATTCCTTCACCTGTTTGGTTGTGGGTTTTTTGTAATTCTTTAAGAGATTTTTGTGTTTCCTCTTTAAGGGCTTCTACCTGTTTGCCTGTGTTCACCCATGTTTCTCTAAGGGAGTTATTTATGTCCATCTTAGAGTCCTCTATCATCATCATGAGAAGTGATTTTAGATCCAAATCTTGCTTTTCTGATGTGATGGTGTATCTAGGACTTGCTACGGTAGGAGAACTGGGTTCTGATGATGCCAAGTTACCTTGGTTTCTGTTGCTTATATCCTTGTGCTTGCCTCTCGACATCTGGTTGTCTCTAGTGCTCCCTGCACTCACTGTCTCTGACTGGAGCCTGTCCCTCCTGTTATCTTGGCTGTGTCAGAACTCCTCAGAGTCCAGCTGTCTCTGTGATCCCATGATCCTGTGATCCTGAGTATAAGAGCTCCTGGGAATCAACCTATTCTGGGATCCTGAAATCCTAATGTGACCAAGCTCCCGAGATCCTGGGATTCTGTGATCCTGGGAATGTTAGAGCACCTGGGAGTTGAGCTTCCTCTGGGTGTTGTGGGACTTGGCTCAGGGCACTGGCTCAGACAGGGAAGAACCTGTACCACTGGCCGGGCGGGGATTCCTGAGTCCCTGGATCCCTGGGGTTCCCAGTTACTCCCAGTTTGCGGTGGATGTTGTGGCCTCCTCACCTATGATCTTGGGTGTGTTAGAGCTCTTGGGAGTCCAACTTCCTCTGGGTGTTGTGGAACTGGGCGCAGAGCTAGCACCCAAGGTCTGTTCAGGGCACCGGCTCAGACAGGAAGGAATCTGTGCCACTGGCCAGAGGCACTGCGTCCCTCTCTTTTCTATTTTTGATACATGTTCTCCCAAGGCAGCCATGGTTGACCTGGAACTCCCTATGTAGACCAGGCTGGCCTAGATCATCCTGCCTCTGCCTCCAAGTGATGGAATTAAAGGTGTGCATTACTAAACTCAACATATGGCCTATTTTTGAAGATTCATTTGTTCTTGGGGAGTGGAGGGTATGTGAGTACAGGTAGCAAAGAGGCCAGAGGCATCAGCCAGTGACATGTTGTGAGCTACCCGATGTGAGGTCTGGGAACTGAACTCCAGTCCTCTGGAAGAGCAGTGTGTGCTCTTATACACCAAGCTGTCTCTCCAACCTCACTTGGCATGTTTTTACCCTCTGAAACTTCCTTCTGTTATGTTTCACATACAGAAATCACAATTATGGTTCTGGAATCTCTATCTCACTGGCACCACACTGGCAAAAAGAGACCTACAGATGTGACTGAGATAAAGGTGGAGAGAGCATCCAGATGTGTCCCATGAGGCCACATGGTCTTCAAAGGCAACAGAAGAAACAGAGGTGGAGTCAGAGAAGGACATGAGGTAACAGAGGCTGAGGTGAGAGAGAAAAGCAGGTGAGGAAAGAGCTAGACTGTTGACTTTGCAACTGCAGGATGGGGCAACAAGCCAAGAGAGGCAAGGGACCCCCAGAAGCTGACATAAGGCAAGATCACAGACAGTGGCTGAGATGGAAGGTCTCTTTCTTCACGTCCTGTGCCTCTGGGGTGACACCAGACTGTGCCAGTCTTCTGCCCACAGCTGTCTCCCTCACCTCTAGGTTCTGGGTGCTGCTGTCTGTCTCCTCACACACTCCAGAAACTGATGAGTCCTTTGCATTTTTAAAATGATTGTTATTGCTGGGGGGAGTGGGGAGTTTCCTGTCTTAAATTACGGTGTTCATGGGATCCTCACTCTCTACACAGATTAATAATGTCCTTTGGTCTACCATCTTGTGGAAAGGCACATGTGGACTTCAGTGCACCAGACACTAGGTGATATGGGCAATAGAAATCCACAAAGCCCAATGTGACCATGCATTAAAGACAGGGCACACTGGCACAGGAGAAAGCATAAAGTCCTTATGATCAGATGCAGAGTAATTGTTAGTTCCACTTAGGGTAGGTGTGGCTCAGTGAATGGAATATGAGCTCAGCAGTTCTAGAGTCCCTGGTTCAAACTCGATACCAAAGAGAGAAGAGAGACACCCACACAGAGGAAAACTCAATAGCCTTTAGTCAGCTCTTCAGAAAGCACTCGCAATACAAGAAAGGGTGTGCGACCACAGACAGATTGGCACAGGACAATTACCACATTTCCAGTAGCATGGGAAGGGTGCCCGTGAAGCACCAGTGTCTTCAACTGTTTAAATGGTCATCCTCCATTCAATACACAGTTAGCTAAAACTCTGTTTTGGACCAACAACTGACTGGGGCTGCAGACATAGTGGTGGGCAAGAGTGGGACGGATAGTCCCTGCACTGCCTCCTGCAGTCACGTGAGCCTCTGGAAGGTGGCATTGCTGGTCTGTTTCTCAGGAGCCCCAAGAGAGAGCGCGAGTCCAGTCTAGACTCGGGAGGAGGAGAATGCACCTGTGTGACTGGACTTGAGAAGAACACAGAATCAGCTGCTGCTGCCTTACGGGGTGTGTGTGTGTGTGTGTGTGTGTGTGTGTGTGTGTGTGTGTGTGTGTGTGTGGTGGGGGCCTTTTATTTTATCTTTCCTAAAAGAAAGAAGCCAGGAGAATGATCTGTCAGGTAATTTCCAGACATAAGCCTTACCTCTCAAAACATGCATTAGCAGTCAAGTTTGCATTATATGTTGCACATACATACACTTTCCACTCTAAAACAGTTCCTTTGGAAAACATTCCGACCGTGATTTAATCATCCGTGCCCACGTTTCCACACGTGGGAAGGGAGAAAGCCATTAAGCATGTGCATATGAAATAAAAAACAATTTGTTTTCACTCAAAATGGGTTGACATCGACAAACACATGTTTATTATTCTGGGAGTCACGATGACTGAAGATTGGCACTTTGATTGGTCTTTAGACATGAAGTATCCCAGGGGACTTTGGCTCCTGGGTTTATTTTCAACTTGAAAGTTTCTAAAATGTTAACCTAACACTGTTAGCTATTGCTATTGAAATATTATTTAAGAGAGCAGATGGGTAAGTCTGTTTGTGCACTCTGTTTATGGCAACGAAAGACCTCTTTGGGCCTGATGAGATGATTTCTCTTTCAGTCCTCCGAAAGGGTAACTTTCTTAGGTTGTCCAGATGATTGACGAATTGAAAGGAAACCGGCATGTGATCAATAGACTGCAGTGAGGGCTGCAGTAGAGCTCCTGCCTAGCATGCAAAGGGCCCTGAGTTCGAATCCTGTGACTGCAAAGTCAACAACATCTAAAATCCACTTTTAGGACTGGGCTAGCCATACTTCTTGATCTGGGTGATCATTAACCCTTGGTTCTTCCGTGGCTTTTCCCTCCCTCTTCATTAGTAAGATCCACCATTTGGAGACCATAGTTCTGAAGAAATTAAGTGTCCGTGTATCTTTAAGTAAAGATATACACTCTTGTCTTCTAAGCTATTCTCAAGATACCCTTGGTTATAGTCACGCCTTTGGTTTCTTTTTCAATATTTTATTTGAGGTGCTGGGATCAAGCCCAGGCCCTCTCACACACTAACACTCTGCCACAATGCTCTGCTCCTAACCCCTGACAATTCCTCGCTAGGCCCAAACCCTCTGCTCTCCAGGAGTTTCAAGTTAGTGGCTCACTGACCATGGATTTTAAGCGAATCTTGTTTCGCCAGCAGGGAAGCCTACTGAACTGTCTCGACTCAGGTGTGCGTTAGCTAAAGTCCAGGGAAGGTGTGAGTCTGCTGAGTCCTTGGAGTGACCTTGAAGCAGAAAGCATAGATGGATGTCACTGAGAAGGGGTGGGAGTTACAAGCCACGGGACAAAGACAAAGGCTGGGTCTGTCTCTTATGATCATCTCTCTCCCTACCTGGGAAGCTATGCTTCTCCAGCAGGGGCAGCTCCTCTGTCTCTTTGGAACAACCAGGGTCTTTTTGAATGTGAACACAACTGCAAATGGAGCTGAAGTGTACAAGAAAGTATTTAGACAGCGTGGTCCTTAGAAAAGGGCGCTCTCTGAGGATCTCAGTCCAGAGGCCCAGTTCCTTGGTGTGTCTGGGAAAGAGTCAGGCATGAAAAGCCTGCTGTGTGTCAGTTACTTTTCTATTGCTGTGACAAAACATCACCACCAAGGCAATTTCCAGGAGGAAGGGTTTCTTTGAACTTAGCTCCAGATGGATGGACTGGTGAAGGCAGAGAAGTGAAGCAGCAAGAGGCAAGAGTCAGGGCAGGGGCAGGAAGCTGAGTGGTCACACCTCAAGCGCAAGCCTGGAGCAGAGAGCACAGACGGGAAACGCATCCAGGCCTTTAATCTCAAGGCCCATCTGCAGGGATGACTTCCTCCAGCAAGGCATGCCACTTAAACCTCTCCAAACAGCACAACCGACTGCGGTCCGCGTGCTTCAGTGTCTGAGCCTATGCGGGACTTTCTCGTGAAAACTGCTATAATGCGAGTCTTCTGTGGTTTTTCCAGCTTCTTGTCTCGAGCTTTGCATGTTGGCTGCTGATTTCCGTTTACAGTCCCATGTGTGGTGAGACTACAGCGTGCAATCCATGTAAGCTCCTTGCAGGTGTCTCTCGAATGAGTCTTTTGAAAGTAGTTCTGAGAGTTGTTTTATAAATCCAAGGTGTGGGGCTGGAGAGATGGCTCAGCGGTTAAGAGCACTGGCTGCTCTTCCAGAGGTCCTGGTTTCGTTCCCAGCAACCATAGGGTGCCTCACAACCAAATGTGAACACATGCGACCCAGTTCCTGGGACTCTGATACCCTCCTCAGGCCTCTGTGCTTACTGCATTTACAAGGCCCTGGATTTAACCCCTGGAGCCCTCCTCTCAGGAATGTGGATAGAAAGGACTCTGACCCCCTTTGCCAATTTAAAACACACTTCAGAACGTTCTGCGGTGAAAAACTGTGTGGCAGCAATTGCTTTACTACAGACCCCATTTTTTTCTTTTTTCTTTCTTTTTTTTATTATTATTTTCTAAGTTTTTTTATTTACATTCCAAATGATTTCCCCTTTCCCGTTTCCTCCCTCCCCGAAAGTCCCATAAGCCCCCTTCCCTCCCTCTTTTCCTCATTCAACCCCCTCTCACTTCTCTGTCCTGGCATTCCCCTACATCCGGTCTTTCCAGGACCAGGGGTCTCTCCTTCCATCTTCTTGGAAATCTATTGATGTGTGAATTGTGTCTTGGGTATTCCGAGCTTCTGGGTTAATATCCCCTTATCAGTGACTGCATACCATGTGTGTTCTTTTGTGATTGGGTTACCTCACTAAGGATGATATTTTCCAGTTCTGACCATTTGCCTAGGAATTTCGTGAATTCATTGTCTTTAATTGCAGAGTAGTATTCCATTGTGTAAATATACCACATCTTCTGAATTCATTCCTCCGTTGAGGGACATCTGAGTTCTTTCCAGCTTCTGCAGACCCCATTTTCATGGACCGGTAGGAAATGGCATCTTCAGGTGAAGTCCACAGAAACCCTCTCTGTTTGCATTCAGTAGCAAAGGCCTAGACCAGGCACCTCTGCCACCGAACTCTCACAACAGACTCACAGAGATAAAGTGCAATATGAACACACTGCCCCAAACAGCAACAAAAGTGCTAGCAGCTGCCTCCAAAGCGAGTCCACAGCCAGTTTCCGGGAGCTTCAACTTGTACTTCAGGGACATCCATCCTCTCCCACCTTCCCCATCTGTTCTCAAGTCCCCCAGTTCTGCAGAAATAATGCTTTCTACTGAGACTGTCCAGAACCTCCACGGAGCAGCTCCTAGTGTTTTGACACTCCCAGGAGTAACTAGTTAGAATGTTTGTAAGTACAGTCGTGTTATAATTTTAAAACTACTAATAAGTCAGTCTTAACTGAAATACGCATAACCAAGTATATTGTTTTACCCACTCTAAAGAATATACTTCAGGAGCATTTAGGCTTATATCATCATTGCCAGCATCCACGTTTATAATTTTCACATTATTCCAAAAGACACTGTGGACCCGTTACCTCTTCAGGAGCATTTAGGCTTATATCATCATTGCCAGCATCCGCGTTTATAATTTTCACATTATTCCAAAAGACACTGTGGACCCATTACCTCTTCAGGACCGTTTCCACAGCCCCCTGTGGCTGCTGCCTCACTCTTGCCATGAATTTACTACTTAAACACCCCGTATAAAACGAAGCAGGCAATACGCATTTGTCCTTTTGTCCTTGGCTTAGTCCACTTTTCATAATTTCTCCAGTGTTCCTTTGAAACACGATATTTTTTACTCACAGCAATTATGGTGGATGTAATCAGTCATAAGTCACCGTCATTTCATATAGGGGAAGCAGCACGACCCTGTGTGCAATCTTCCACCAGAGATTTTGTAACGATGTAAAAGATGAAGAGCGCTCATGTGGGTTCTTTCTTTTCTGATACTATAGCTGATAAAAGAGAAAGTCCTGATCACTGTTGTTAGTCATCCTGATTGGATACATTGTCCCAAACCTCTGCTGGCTCTAAACGCCTGGTTCCAACACAACCTCAGAGATATGTTAGGATTTTTCTTGCTGTCCTGATACGGAGCAGTTGGAAAGAGGGCTCAGCAGTTAAGAACACTTGTTACACAATCACGAGAACTCAAGTTTGGATCCCACGGACACTTTATACCTTCAGACCTTAATGAATTGCCGGATTCATTAAGGGGCTGGAGACTGGAGGATTGCTGGGACTTGCTACATTCTAGCCTAACTAAGAAAACAAGAGTCTCTGGTTGAGGGACAGACCCTGGCTCAGAGGAATAAGACCGTGATGGAGAAGGAGACAGGATGCTCTCTTCTGGCCTCCATGCACACCCAGGTGTACATACCTGTATATGCACACAAGTGTAAAGAAACAAGTGAACACATAAGAGCACATGCAGCATGCTGTTTCCCCCGGGATGGTGATAAACAGAGTCCCACTCTACTCTGCTTTCATCTGGCTTCAACAAGTGTTTTTTCAGGGGTGAGAGCGAGCATCGTCATCTGGATTTCCTTTTCTTTATCTGATTTGTTTGCGTTTTTTGTTTTAATGCGAATATATCTGCATCTCATCTCTGGTGAATGGAAAAAAGTTTAAAAAAACAACAGTCAGGAAGATGACAAAGCTTTCACTCTGACATGAAGGCAAAGGGGTTGTACCACTGGATAAATCTGCCTTTCTGAAAGGGAGGGAGGGAGAGATGGGGGTGGGGGTGATATAAAGGCTTTGCCCCACCCCTGGTTTCCAAACCAGAGAAGCAAATGCTTCTCATTCCAGCAAGCAGTCTTCTGCAAAGGTTCCTGTTTGCTGCCACTTTCTTCTCAAAATCCATGCTGAAGAGGCAGACGGTGCTGGCTGCAGTTAGAGAGCACAGAGCACTTTCGTAAAGCTGTTCTCTGGGGATGGGACCGTGGATGAAGGAGCGGCTGTCCAGGTCTTGCCTTCATGTGAATCCCCAGCCGTTGATAATGTCTTGCTCTTCTCCTAAAGTTCAGCCTTAGTGGTAACTTGCCTGTAGAATGCCAGACAGGCTGTGCCATGGGCTTTCTGACCACACCCACTAGTCTCTGTGACTGGGCCTAGCAGGAGTCTTTCCCGGAGGTCTTACACTGGAGGTATATCCCAAGGGGCCAGGAACTGAGTCTTTATTGAGGTAGTACATTTATCCCCTGGCAGTAGCTCCAGGGCCCCCATCTCAGAGGCCAGCGATCCCCCAGGAGACAGCTGGCTTCTTCCCGATCAGCTATTTGAGTCAATGGACAAGAAGAATATATTTTGGAGATAGTTCCCCAGTTATCCCTAGGGAGGAAGTGATGATTTAAGGTACCTGGTAGGAATCTGGGTATTTCAAGGCTTACAATAAACCACTTTTGACAAATTGACTCATATTCTCAAAAGTTGTCAAGGTAGATGAGAAAAACCCGGGACAATTGAGCGTACAGCTTTTGATTCCTTCATCAATGCACTTGCTTGGACTTCAGAAGGCAGGCAGGCAGGCTAGCACAGCCACTGGGGTTCTTTTAATTAAATCAACAGGCATTTCTCATTTATTCCACAAGCTGAAATCATGCCTGAGATCAAAGAAGGAAAAGTCAGCTGTCCAGTCCTGTCCCCTTTTCTTGTGAAACCGAAAAGAAACAAACCAAGATGTTTGTGCTAGATCTAAAGGGTGCAGGGAATATTTATCACAGGCCATTGAATAATAGACACCGGACACCAAAGCTCCTCTTTCCAAGGTCAGCAAAAATGCACGAAGAATTGGATAAATATTGAATTATTCTTCATAGCAACAGCTCAGACTATTAATGTACTCTTTTAAAAATGTATTACCTTATTTGAAATTAGAGCCCATCACTAGATATGATTTTTGTTTGTTTGTCTGTTTGTTTGCCCTGACTGTCCTAGAACCCACTATGTAGACCAGGCTGGCCTTGACTTCACAGAGATCTACCTACCTCTGAGTGCTGGGATTAAAACCGTATGCGGCCACCACCAGGCTATCTCTTTCCTTTTTGACTAGAACTCTTGAGCAGATAGATGTAAGGTGTGTGCTCAGTTTCACGTTATGTGAACTCCTTTGTATTTACCTGTTAGTGTCTCTGCTCTGAATAATTTCCTCCTGTCTGTCTTCAAACATTGTAATTCCCCTTCAGTCATTTCCTGTATGTTGGTAAATCCGAGACTTGTATTTTCATTGCTGTTTTGCCTTTCGAGAAGTTTTGTTTAAAGCCAGGCTAAGTTTTATTTAGTATTTTTAGGTGAGGTTTTGCCATTCGCTATTCTCCTGGCTCTTGTTCACTATAACGTGCTCCCCTGTGCCTTTCTTACTTCTATTGGATGCTTTTGGGCTCCCCTTTGCAAATTATTTCTGAGAATCCCTAAGGCCCCAAGCTGTCTCTTCTGCCTGGTGCGGACACCCCACCAATTTGGAAACACCTAAACTCGGGTTTCTCAGCCCAGCTTAGCTTCCTATACACTCAAGCTCCTGAAACATTCGTAAGGAAACAGTTTCTCCTGGTTTTTTATCTCCTGGTGCTGCTGTGTCTGGAACTGAGGCGACTGTGCCCGGAGATGCAGGGCATGGCCACTCCCGGCTCACCCCCATCCTGAGCAGATCACCCTCATAAGCTTGGCTCTGTGGGAAAGTCTCCTTTTGAGTCTTTACCTTGGATCAGCCCTGGGCTCTAATGTCTGTTGTACACCCTCCCCGAGGACTGATGCCACGGTTCACCTGGCGTAGCAAATCCTCCTAGAATAGCAGCAATTACTGTGCTCTGCCAACTTCTCCGGCATCCCTTCTCTCTTTAGGCTTGGCTTGGTACTCCTTATGGTCTCACTGAGTCCTTACTGCTTTAAAGAGTTTGTGTGATGTGCTATTTACTGCTTGCTCATTTATAAGTCCATCCGTCATCTCCCCAACTCCACGGGGATGGCTGGTCTGAATAACTTAGCCCGTCCACCATATTGTTAAAATGGTAATATCCTTTAAAAATACAATTTCGTCCCCTTTCTCATTCTTCAAACATCAGCACTTTGTACTGGGTATATTAGGTAGTAGGTAGTATTGGGTATATTAGATAGTAGAAGGTAGTATTGGGTATATTAGATAGTAGAAGGTAGTATTGGGTATATTAGATAGTAGAAGGTAGTATTGGGTATATTAGGTAGTAGAAGGTAGTATTGGGTATATTAGGTAGTAGAAGGTAGTATTGGGTATATTAGGTAGTAGTAGGTAGTATTGGATATATTAGGTAGTAGTAGGTAGTATTGGGTATATTAGGTGGTAATTGGGTATTGGGTATATTAGGTAGTAGTAGGTAGTATTGGGTATATTAGGTAGTAGTAGGTAGTATTGGGTATATTAGGTAGTAGTAGGTAGTATTGGGTATATTAGGTAGTAGTTGGTAGTATTGGGTATATTAGGTAGTAGTAGGTAGTATTGGGTATATTAGGTAGTAGTAGGTAGTATTGGGGGAGGGTGCTTCCCACAGGGTGCATTGTATTAGCTTTCCTCTGAAGGCACGGCTCTTAAGTCTACTTTTGAACTAGCGGCTTTTATTTAACATGCCTTATATTTTCGTTGTTGTTGTTCTTAAGCACAGCCTGTTACATACACCAGGCTGCCCATGGTCCCATGGTCGGGTGTGGAAGTTGCAGATGTGTTACCACATCTGGACTTGATTCAATGACCTTTATATTTCCTTTTCTCCTAATTTGGTGGGGGCGAGGTTGTTTCTTTTCTGGTAATGTTTTTAGGAAGAAGTTATTTTTCTAATATTTGAGTTGAATATTCCATTCGATTCCTTTTTTATATGATGGAAAAACCTAAATAAATGAGTTGGGGGTTTGGTTCAGTTGTGCACATTCCATTAGTTTTACTGTTTCATACCCTTTGACCCCTACATCACCCACAGTTACACTTTTGATATTTTTTTGTCCTAAGAAATGGAATGATCCCCCACCCAACATTTCCAAATGATTGGTTCCTATCCCCCATTTAATTATTTTGTGTTAACTTTGATCTTGCTTTGTTAGAGAATAGGAATATGGTCTGTTTGGGACATTTTAAAACAAAATTGCTATTTTTCAATTTAGTATGGTGTGTGTGTGTGTGTATGCACACAGGTTTTTGTGTGTGTATGCATGTACACATGTGTTTGCGTGTGTATGTGTGTGTGCATGCACACATGTGTTTGTGTTACAGCATACATGTAGGTGTCGAGGACAACTTGTAGAGTCAGTTCTCTTCCTCTACTGTGTGGGTGCCTGGCTCTTTAATCTTGGAGGCACACACTTCCACCACTGAGCTGCCTCGCTGGCCCCAACTCTGAGCGTTTAGTGCCCCGATGTCCTATCAGTTCTACAAATCCTTGTCAAAAAGAAGTAATCATAGTCAAAGTATGAGTGAAGATAGCCAGGCAGGCAGGTAGATATTAGACTTTAAACTCTATTCTGTTTGTTTTTGCCTGCTTTATTAGTCAGGTTATTAATAACAAGGGGCAGTGAAGTTGGCTCAGCAGCTAAAGACACTTGTCACCAAGCCTGACAACACAAGTTTGATTCCCAGGAACCACCTGGTACAAGAGAGAACCAGCTCCCACACGTTGTCTGACTTTCACTTGAGAACCCTCATGCACATGGAAACACACACACACACACACACACACACACACACACACACACAACTTAAAAATAATCCTTCCTAGGAGTAATACCTATAGAAGCATACCTAAATGTAAAGATGTTTCTCATAACATCACTTAAGCATACTCAATATTTGTAGTAATGTATTGAAAGAGCAAAGCATAGTGTTGCATTAAGATGTTTTGTTCCTCCTCAAATGTTTATTCCCTTTCTTCCGTCCAATGCTGAGCACATATTACCTGGTTTTCTGTGTCTATCTGTCTGCCTGTGTCTGTCTGTCTGTCATGTGTTTGACTGCCACTTGTGTCATTATTCTTTTCTATGTTGTGTCTAAATAGGACCTTGGGAAATTTCGTTATTTTCCTCCACTTACAAATAAATCATAGAGTGAGCTGAAATAAATGTAAAGATGTTTTGTATTTGGACACAGAACAGATTTACAAACTGGGAGGCAGGTGCAGACAAGTATTCCACCTGGGAGAAGGAAGTGGAGGCCTTTAAGGAGAATGGGGGCAATGGAGGTGAAGTCACTTGTTTTGATGGGTTTATACAATTTATACCAGTTAGGAACACGTTTAGCTCGGAGCCGGGAGGCTGCATTGGTGCCGAGCTGTGCGTGGCTGGAGACGGTTCTGGGGACTATGGGGGAGTATGAGGAGGCAGTGAATCTCAGTCAGCACATCTGTGGAGGCTTCGGGACTGCGCACTGCTGTTGTAGTCTCTGGGCCCATGCTCCTCAAACTGCTGTTGTAGTCTCTCAAACAGTGTCTGCATCCAAGTTGCTGGCCGAGGAACTTGTTTGTTAGGCAAACTGCCATCTCTCAGGTGTAATTTCGCTTTCTTCTCTTTTGGCCAAACTGGGGCCATTTATATTTGTCTCTCTTATTCCTATTCTACTTCCTTTATTTCTCCTTCCTTAATCATTGCGTTGATAAGATTGTTTCAAAATATAAGAGCAAAAATCAATTCTTATAGAAACCTGGAACCAGTATCTGTAAGATTAATAAGAGGGGATATGCATATAACCCTAGGGGCCCAAGAGCCATTGCTAATAATTTTGCTTGTTTGCATCTAACATTTTTTTTCTACAGATGTTTCAACAAGTGAGTACAAGCTTTTTCCTTGGTGTGCACAGGCACATGCGTGCAGATGTGATGGAAGTGCACATCTGTGAAGGTGCACACTTTGAAGGCCAGAGGCTGGCGGGAGGTCTATCGTGGAGACTTCCGTTTTTGAGACAGGATCTCTTCACTCAACAGGGCTTGTGTATCTGGCTGCACTGCTGGCCGGAGAACTCCAGGGATCTATCAGTCTTGACATCTGTGGCTGGGCCTGGCCTTTTAAAAACTATTAGACTTATTCATTGTATTTTACATGTAGGTGTTTGACCTGTATATATGTATGTGTTCGTGAGTCTATGTAGTGCCCACATAGGTCAGAAGAGGACATCAGATCCTGTGGAACTGGAGTTATGGTTGTAAACCACAAAATGGGCGTTGGGGATTAAACCCAGGCATTCTGCAAGTGTGACAAGTGCCTTAACTACTGAGCGTTCTATCTCTCCAGTCATTGCCTGGCTTTTCAGTGGCTTCCGGGGCTCCAAACTCAGGTCTGAACGCTGGTACAGTAAGTGCTGTACTCACAAAGTCCACTCACCCCCAGCCGGAAGAAGAATTTTATGTTTAGACTTCCCATTCTCATGTCACATATTCCACTGTCCAAAAGGACTCACAGAATCATGTTTAAATGCATTCTATCACTTGTTTGTTATTGCTTTAATGCAGGACTATAATTTTCAATGGTTTTATGTCACTATAAAGAGTCATTGAGTTTTCTTTTTTTTTTAATAGCCATGGATTTTTTAGCTTTGGGGTGAATATATGCACCATCCGACCTGAGTTTCTGATTCAGTAAGTCTAGGGTAGTGTTGATTCTGCTGATTAAGTTATACTGCCACGCTGGAATAGCGACATGTGGAAGGAGTGGATTCAGCAGTCTCTAAAAGGCATTGTTCATTTTGCCAAGGTCTGCGCTATCATTGATTTTTCAGGAAAAAACATAATGCTCTTCCTGGTAAGAGAAGGAAATGGCCGTGTCTGCTATGGGCTTCTGACCCCTTTGCTCAGTATGGAATCTTACTGCCTGGCACCACATCACTGTCAGCTGGCCTCACTTTGTTTTTAAAGTCACCTGCTGTCATTTAATTCACTTCCTTCACTGTTTTCCTTCCTGCAGAAACTCTTCGACCTCTGTCCCTCATACCCTCCGAATACAGAGTTCAAGCCTTACCTCTGTATTTTTTTTTTTTTTTTCCAGAGCTGAGGACCAAACCCAGGGCCTTGCGCTTGCTAGGCAAGCGCTCTACCACTGAGCTAAATCCCCAACCCCACCTCTGTATTTTTAACCCCTCTTACCCCTCTCATAGCTGTTAATTCCTTACACTTAAAAAAAAGTCGCCATGGCCTACAGTCTTATATTTTAAAAACGTTTGATTACATTCTGTTGACACATTTAACCCTGTCGAAGTATCAATAGCAGCATGTGGATGATTTCACTGACACCATCATGTGGGAGTTTTGAGTAACATTGGAAAATTTGCCACTCAGGTGCTAGTATAGTCCATGACACCTCATGCTGAAGTTGCATGGTTAGGGGATCAAAATAGCTTTGTCATACTCTACTAAAGCCACGACCCAATGGGATGTAGCAAACACCAAGTACAAGCCGATGGAGTCAGCATGAACCTGGGCTTGTTAATGTCCACACACAAGGGATCAGTGCTGACCTCGTGGACAGCGGTTTCTGCTGTAATATGTGGACTCTCGTAGCAGCTGCTTCATGGGGATTCTGGGAGGAGCCGTCAGTAGCAGGAAACAGTAGCTGAAACAGGGGCTAGCCTGTAACCGTCCTCAGCTGCGGAGCTGTAAACCAGCTGTCACTGTTGGCTTTCCTTCCTGGTGAGATTCACAATGGGAAGACTTTCAGAAAAGAAAACATCCCCCAGAGAGTGTAGAAAACTGTAGGCAACAGCATAACTATTCTCAGAACCATCAGAAGGTACCTTGCAACTGTTGCAAATCTACTTCCATGGGATCTGCACCCTCTTCTGCCTTCTGAAGGCTCTACACACACACACACACACACACACACACACACACACACACACACACACACACGATTTTTTAAAGTGAAGTTTGAAAAGTAATCTTGCTAATAAAGCATGATTGACAGTCAAAAAAATAAAATAACCACAGAGAGGAAAAACTCCAAACCCTTTTAAGAGTCACATTCAAAAAGTACTTTTTAACATTAAAAATGACTTATAGTCGTAAATCTTCTTAAGAATCTATTAAATCAAAGCTTGTACCTTCATGAATCCTTGGAAGAGATACAGTTAGCACAAAAGCTGGATGTTGTAGTTTTTTTCTTAATAATGAATTTCAAGCATTTTGTTGGAATAATGGGTTGAGAGAGATTCAGTTGGCACAGGAAATCCTGGGAGCTTCCTCCTTGAAACCTTGACTGTCTATAAAACAGAATGAGTCATCTTGGCAACCAGAAGCTTGGCCTGCAAATGGTAGTTTCCCCAGAATCAGAATTTTTTGTTACACCATCAGGTGCATGTAATTTATATTTTGTCTACTTATGAAATTCATCAAAACAAACGAATTTTCTGTTTTGTCAACTATAGCCATCAGGGGGAAGGTATGTAAGAAAGAATAATTTTGTGACTTTTAAATATGCTGTAATTCTACTTCTGATACAGTATTTAGAGGGAAAACAGCCAGTTTCGGGTGTTGCCAGACTACTCCTGGCTCAGGACAGAACCAGGTTAGTGCAATTGTTTGGAAACTGGTAGGAATAACCTCACACCCTGTGCAGCCTCTGGCGGAGGAGAGGAGCACACACCCCGGGGGTCTGAACTGTGAGGCCAACAGTCTGGAAGGCGCTCATCACTGTGTGTATCTAAATGTTTTCATTTAAGCACTTTTGTGGTTTCAGAATACAGCTCCTATCTTCCATTAAAAGCATTTTAAAGTATTTTTGATACTGTTTAATAAAATGTTCATATTAAGATTGCTGCTTGTTAGCACGTTGAAATACTTTGATACACAGTTTATACCGATAACCTAGCATTAATTCCAGGGGAATTATGAGACTGTACATACAGCGTACAGGGACAAGTAGCTCTGAAGACACCTTTGTCACCATTGAGCTGTGAATACTTTAACTCTCTTCCTTTCTAATTTTTGCCTCTGGAAGACTCGTGAGACCCTGGAACAAAGCTCTACAGCGGTTGCGTGAGGAGACAGCCTCGTTTCGTTCGTCCTAGGACAGCATAAGTGTGCTGGTGGCCCTGCTCAGTCATAAACAGCATTACGTAATAGGGCTCCTTCCCCCCTTCCCCCCCTTAGTTCTACAGCTGTTTTCATGATGGGTTAGAAATACAGATTGGGTTCATTGTTGCTGGGGTGTCTGCCTTTCTGTCTCTGACTCTCACTAAGCACCTGACTGGACTTCAACTGGCCTAGGCAGGCTCTGAGTTTGTGATCCTACCTTAGCCTCCTAAGAAGCTTGAATTACAGGCCAGTGCCATCAGGCATTTGATTTATTTATGTTGGGTGAAAGTTACATTCTGGAATAAGCCCCATTTGGCGGTTGTATTTTTTTCTTATTTTGCTGGCATTTTGTACAAGGATTCTCCATCTGCATCTCTACATGGTACTTGCTGATGACTTCTACCATCTCAGGTTTTATATTATGCTGTCATTAGGCCCTTCTCCAAGTTTATGTATGACTGACATCACATGGTCTTTAAATGTTTACATATTTCATCAGTGAAACCATCTGAGCCTAGAGGGTTTTTGTAAATTATTTTTAAATTATTAATTCAAAATTTCTATTTCCTCTTCAGTCAGTTTTGGCTTAGAATGAATTTATTCATTTATTGTTATCTGATTTTCTTGGTCTAAATTAATTTGTAATATTCTTCTTTTACAGTTTTAACTAGCAATTTTCAACCTGAGGACCACTAATATCTGAGGTCAGCGAAGCTGGTGGAAAGGTCTGTGTGCATGGCAGAATACTTAGCTGCTGCCCCGGCTTTACCGACAACCAAATACGGCCCAGGCACTGCCCTCACACCCTAAGCTTGTCTTATGCCTGTAGAGAAGTTATCAATTCCTCCAGATATGGTTAATTTCTCTCTTTATCCTTATTCCTCTAGGGATTTCTCCAGGATTTTCCAGTGCACAAAAATAGGCTAGACACTAACTTGTCCCATGCCCCACAGTTTGCTGGTCCTCTCTTAGATGCTTTAATGTTTTCCCCTCTACTTTTAAAATAAAGGCTTAAAATACATCTTTGTGTATAAGAATACTTCAGCTACATTGCATTCCTAGATGATGATGATGGATATTAATGCATTGATGGTTATGGACAATGTGTTCATCTACAGCAATACCATGGGAATATAAGTAGTAGCCCATGTCGATCTTGCAAGCTTAGCCAGCAAGCACAATGACCTTAGTCTTAGAAAAATTGAGACATTAGAAAAAAAGTCACAGACCAACATCACTCATAAATATAGATGCAAACGTTCCACACAAAATGCCACAACAAAGTTGAAAGAAAAAGATAAAATGAGAAAGAATATTAACTCCAGAATAAAATTCAGCTATGTAATGTTTCCCCAACCAGGCAACAGGCTGATGATACACACTCCCAGGTGGGCAGCTTCTGGATTCTTTCTGCTCTTCCCCCTAAGAAAGGTCAGCTGGCCATATCCAGCATGCTCACCAGGACCTGGGTGAAGTCACTGACCTGTGCTGAGAACTTATCTGCTGCCACCTGCTGGGAGGCAGAACTGGGCTTCCAGCATCCTTAAAGGTTTCACAAGGATGACCTTGGATGTACATCTTTACCTATTCCATAAAAAAACGAACATAAAAAAATGCCTTTGGGACTGAAAAAAAATGAATGATTTTAGGATAGATTAGCTGCAGATAAGATATGACCTGAATATAAAAACAGAGACTGCATTCTTTTCCATCCACAGAAACTAGATGGCATATTTGCACTTCCCATGAAGTGGTTTACAATGCGGTTTCTTAAAATGCTGCACTTCGAAAGTACCGATCAAGTGTTTACTTAAAGGTAAATAAAGGTAAATAACCGTTTGACTTGGGCTGATGGAGAAATGAAGTGGTTAAGACAAACACACAGATATGTAGGAAAACAGCCGATCTAAAAAATATAGCAATGGTTGGAGGCAGAGTAATGGTCCCTTAGGGCCACCATATTCTCATTTGAACCAAGGGGAAGAATAGCCCTGACTTTGAGGGGAGACTGTTGGGGTGGATTTTGAAACTGTTTGGGACTGTTACTTTCCCCTCTGGTCTCTCTTTTTTATAGGGGATGATTTTAACCATCTTATAATTCTGTCTCTTGTTCCAAAGACTGTTTTTGTACTTTGGGTGCAGAGAATTTATTTTCTAGTCACTTAGGTCCAGATGGGAGATAATTTTGCCCTGGATAGACACCCAGAAGTCTTACTCATATCTAACTTAGAAATTTTACATGATTTAATCTTTTGAGACTTAGGTGAGATGTTGTAATGCTTTGAAATTGTGAGGGGTTCCTGTGGGAACAAGGAGAGAAAGGATTTTGCAGGAGAACATTATGACTCTTTGGGGCCAGAGGTGGGGTGTGGTAGGGAAAGCTTCCCCCTGACAAAGATTTCCACACTCTCATCTCACCAGAGCCTGTGAATATATTTCCTTATAAAATGCAAAAGGGCTTGGGAGATATGATTAAGGGCCTTTCAACGGTGATATTATTCTAAGTGGCCCAATTTTGTCACACCAGTCCTGAAGATGAAAGAGCCTTTTACTGATGCTACTGGCTTTGAAAGTAGAGGAAAGGGGCTACAGACCAAGGCACCTCAGTGGCTTCTAGAAGCTACAAAGAACAAACTAACACTCATTCTCTAAGATTCTAGAAAGAAATGAAGCCCACTGACAAGCTGACCTCAGCGCAGGGGGTTAGCTGCACCTTGACCTACAGAAAACAGTACACCTCTGTTCTTAAATTTAAACTGCTAAATGTGAACCAGTTTTAATGGCAGTAACAGAAAACAAATACGACAACTGCAGTTGCTATGTTCACGCATTACAGTAAGAGATTCTCACGTGATAATTCACTTGAAGGAAACAAAGGCATATCTGATTAGTATACATGTTCTGACCCTCTGCTGCCTAGCTGATCTGACTCCCAATCCTCTGTGGCTTATAGCACCTGCTCTGGTTCCCCGTTCTTTAAAACACATTAAAGACAGAAATAGTTCATGTACAAATATGATGCCATGCTATAAAAAGGGATGAGCATGCTCTCCTCAGGAGCCCCAGGAGCCTGTACAGTATCTGGTGGCTACTCAAATTTGTCGAAATGGATATTTAAAAAGTCATAATTGACAGATTACAAAGACTCGCAAGTCTTACACCATCATACACAGCACTGAGCAGTAACCGAAAGATTACATGCGCTACTTTGGTTGGTGAGTTCCCAGGCGTCTTAGTCAGGGTTTCTATTCCTGCACAAACATCATGACCAAGAAGCAAGGTGGGGAGGAAAGGGTTTATTCCGCTTACACTTCCACATTGCTGTTCATCACCAAAGGAAATCAGGACTGGAACTCAAGCAGGGCAGGAAGCAGGAGCTGATGCAGAGACCATGGAGGGATGTTTCTTACTGGCTTGCTTCCCCTGACCTGCTCATTTTGCTCTCTTATAGAACCCAAGAATACCAGCCCAGGGATAGCACCACCCACAAGGGGCCCTCCCCTCTTGATCACTAATTGAGAAAATGCCACAAAGTTGGATCTCATGGAGGCACTTCCCCAACCGAAGCTCCTTTCTCTGTGATAACTCCAGCCTGTGTCAAATTGACACACAAAACCAGCCAGTACACCAGGCCTTAGTATATGGAGTTAAATATGATACTTGTAATAAGGAGGTCATTTCCAAACCCTTTCTAGAGCTCTCAGACAAGGTGCAGCATTTGTTAAGGTCAGATTGTAAGAAAACTACTATATCATGCATTTTGTATTTCTTATATGTGAATGTTTAAATAATTGCTAGTTACAAAGTTTCATTGATTTTTTTTAACTTTCAAAAATATTTTCATGTGTCTGCAAGTATGAATGTGCTCTACATGTGTGCCTGGTGTTCTCAGAAGCCAGAGAAGGGCAATGATCTTTTTGGAACTGGAGTTGAAGATGGTTGTGGACCACCCTGGGGGTACTGGGAACCCAATCCTTAGCAGAGCAGCCAATATGTTCTTATGTTAATAGATGAGCCAAAGCTCCAGCCCCAACAACTTTGTTTTTAAACATTTCAACTTATGGTGGACGAGTTAAAGGAGCACTTACAGCTTCTGTTTAAACGACCTGTTTTTAACATAATATCCTACCTTTTTCTATCTCCACATACTTTCCTTCTGGATTACCTGAAATTTGTAGGGCTTGTGACTTCAGACCTACTTGATTGCACATGGACTAAGAACGAAATGATCCTTCTAAACAGAGATCATTCCTGAGAAATTCAAGTCAATGATGTGTTTTCGTGTTAACATTTGAAAATCGTTACCGCTACCTAGGATTCCTCCGTTGTCTTAAATATAACCACGTTTTCAGTTGGTATGTTTTCGAATACTAACAATTACGAAGACCAAATAAAACCAATTTTGAATTTTCCTGCATGGCTCTCAACAACGAGATTCAGACTAAGCACTTCGAGAGGAATGCTGCACGTAGGTTCCAGTCCTGTGTGTCTGTCCCCTTGTCCTCTCGGCATGTGCCCCCCTCCCCCACGCATCTTTAACACTTCCCAAAGGAGTGATAAGAGCAGTTGGGAATACTCCGTTTTTTAAAAAGGCATGCATGAAAGTATCTAAGAGTTTGCAGAATAGACAGCAAGCAAAGGCTAGGAAATTTTTTTATTTTTTTGTAGTTAGCGAAGTCCTCATAAACTTCTCCTTCATAAAACCTAACCTTTATCAAAAAAGAAAAGTATTGTGCAAATCAGCATAGCTATTACCTTGATTAAAATATTACAGAAACTTTCCCCTAAAAACCCTATACTAGTATACAACGGCTTAGTCGCCTATTTTGTGATTTTTTTTTTAAATTAGCTACAGTGTGATGCGGTGGGGGGGGGGTCCACCTTTAATCCCAGCATTTGGGAGGCAGAGCCAGGAAAACAGCCTGGTTTACTTAGGGAGCTCCAGGACGGCCAGAGAGACCCTGTCTCAAAAACACAAATAAAAAACGAAATTACCATTCAGCCCCAGTGCAAGGTAGAACTAGGTCAGTCAGTCCTTTCAAGGGACAGCCTGCCCACGCCAGGCGAACCTCCCCGGGCACTGCCGAGGCGCTGAGCACAGGCCTCTAAATGTGGAGCATGTTACGAAATATTACGAGTGCATCAGTCTTAAAACGTAAAACAGCCATTGTTCAGACTTGTGTTACGACTGGGGGGTGGAGCGGTTATTCCAACAGGTGGCAACGTGCTTTGCAAAGTTTGTCCTCGTCGTCATCGGTGGCCCATCTCAAACGGAAGGAGTGGGCCTGGGCTCCGCGACCGCTGAGGGTCGGGCAGGACCGGGACATCCGAGACCAGAACACATTCCGGGAGGAAAAGCTGAGCCCGGATCGGCGTTCACCGCCCGCTTCCCGCCCAAGCCGACCGCACGGCCCGCGCCTGCGCCTGCGCCTGCGCGCGGCGTCACGTTACGCCTGCGCGCCGCCGCCGGCGGCGGAAGGAGCCCAGCAGGGCGGGAGCAGGGAGCGGAAGGGGCGGTGCTTTGCTGCGCGGCCTCGCGAGGGTGAGTGTGGGGCCCGGTGCGCGCCGAGGCCAGGAGTCGGGGCGGCGGTGCGTCCTCCGCCCGGGGTCAGCCCCGCTGTCGGGGGCGCCCCCTGGAGGCTCGCGGGGGCAGGCGACGAGGATGTGGCTGAATTGGGGGTGGGGTGGATGTGGTGGGGCCTGCAGGAAGGACTGGAAGGGACCGCGCGCTCTTTCCTTACGTAAGAAAGGCGTTGCAGACACTGCTGTCAGGTTCTCTTGGGCTCGTCTCGGGCGGCAGGGAAGGAGCCGGGGCCAGGAGGCTGTTCCATGGTAACGAGCTCCGCCTGTGGAAGGGAGCAGCCCACACCTCAGAGTGCAAGGAATACTCATTTGCAGGGGATTCAAAGCAGGCTATAAAGGAGGGCTCAGACTAGGAGTCACAAAGCAGTGTCTGGGTTGCCAAACACCGCCTGGACCGCGCCTGTAACCTTCCACCGAAGACGTGCCAACTTCAGATAGGTTTTTCATTTGAAAAAAAATGAAAGATAGCCGAAGAAAAGGGTTTCTTGCCGCCGCCTTTCTTAAGAGTTCCCGTGCATCTGTTTTGGAGAACAAAGAGACTATAAAAAGTGGCTAAGCTAGTAGAAAACCCATTTCCAGGAGAAACAAAACGTTCGGGGGGGGGGGGGATCATCTACAATGTCCAGAAAGTCCTTTGACAAAGTAAATATATTCAGGGAAATAGTATTTTTTAATAGGATGGTTCTTTTAAGGCTTTGTCTCCTAGTAGAGACTATAAACGTGGAAAGATATAATCATGAGGAATGTAAATGGCGCTTACAAAATTTGAGGGTGTCATAAGAATATATTTGGAATGGATGGAGCAAGTGAATGGTTGGAATTTGCCCCAGCTGATTGGTGTCATGTGAGAAAAGCAAACAGTTTTCCTGTATGTAAGAAAGGTGTTGAACATTGCTTTAAAATATCCATTGCTGCGGGTCTTTTGCAGAGATCTAATTTTTCTGCAGTAAGGAACAGGGATCTGTATTTTTATGTGATCCCTTGGTTTTAATGGATTGGTGTTCAGTTGAGTTAACATGCACCCTCTGTGTGCCAGGTACAACTTGTTGGTGATCTGTGCAGATTATCACCTAAGTTAGTATTCAGAATAATTTGATTTAGAGAAGAAAAGATTCCCCAAAGCCAGGCTCATCAGGAGAGGATTTAAGGGAAGAGTGGAATTTAAGCAGAGGAAAGATGTGACCTTTGGATCAAATCTGGAAGTTGGGAAATTGGGAAAGTAAGTAGCAGGTTTGGAAGACAAAGTCTCCTAGGATACTGAAAGGAGAGTATGAGAAAATTGTGCAGCAGAAACAGACTATTGGACTTCGTTCCTAGGGCATCAGTGTCACACAGAAGGCTTAAGAACACGTGCAGTTGGGGCCACAGTCTATTTCGGAATGCCTGGAGCGGGGCCTGAGATTGTCTCTCTCATCGGGTACTCTTGGTCTGGTTTGGGGAATTGCTGTCCTAGGATGTGGAGGAATTTGAACCGAAAAAGCCTAGGCTCATGTTCCAAGATGGGTCTTGCTGTGCCATCCAAGGGCGCTGGAGAAAGGGTGGAGAGAAGAGCAGTGTTTCTCAGTGTTGATCAGCATGCACTTGGTGCCAGGGCCTGCCTTGTGCACAGCCATTATTCATACTTGCTGTCCCCCTTGCCTGTGGGCCTGTTTACCTTTGCACGGGAAGAACCTAAGACTGTAAGAAGGCTCAGTTACTAGTGCTAGTCTCTCTAGCACTGCAGATTTGGACTGGGGTCAGACCAGAGCAATGAATAACATTTAATGGTGAGAGGCTCCCAGCACAAATTGACCTCAGAGTAGACATTTGGACATGTGACTCTTTCTGGAAATAGTAGACAGGGACCTTGGAGAAGCCCTCCCCGGGCAGTGAGTGTGTTCTGTGTTGCTCTCACCAGTGATCACCTTAACCACTCTGTAAAACCATTACAAATCTCTTGAAAGGGAGAGGGGAAGCTTCGAGCAGGGTGGAGCATGAATGGGTGAGTGGCATCTGACAGCTTACCTCCCAAACCAAAATCAGTTACACATGGGTTGATTGTGTGGCCTATGTGTATTGTGCTACATCATAGACACTGATTGAGTTTGAAATGCCTTTTCTTATCATGGTAATTACTGAAATCAAGAATATTCATTTGATCAGTTCCAAGACAAATACCCCAAGTCAGACCCTGCTGCTGAGCAAGCTCCTAATGCAGAAAAAAAATGGGTGTGTATCAGACTTTAAAAGAAAAATACATATTTACAAGTATTCTGTTTTCAAAATATCAATTAGCAGTCAGTTTAATGGAGTTATGGACTCACAAAATTATTGCATATATTCTTTGATTCTGCACATGGTGAGCTGTGGATACAGCAACCATGGTCTATAAAAGATGGCCATCTTAAAAGTTACCAAGGTACATTGTGATGAGGGCTGTCAGAGAGGCAGGAAAGGTAACCAAACTATCAAGAAAGTAACCAGTGCCTGTAGAGGACACACTTAGGCTGATCCTTGGAAGCTGAAGGGGAGTCTGTGAGATGGTGAGAAAGAGCACATCCCACATAGGAGGAATGTGACCACAGCCACGCTAGGAAAGAAGGCGTGTGGCTGGTGTGATCTGCACACAGCAGAATGGTGACAGCAGGACAGTAAAGGTTAAGGAGGGGATGGCAAGCATTCTCGGAGGAGTATAGACACTTATGTCATCACTGCTGTGTGGAGTGTGAACTTCATGCCACCAGGAGTCATGACTGACCTTCCGAGGTCTAGCACAGGACCTTGCTTAGAGTAGCTTCTGTGTACGTATTTATTGAATGTGCCATTGCACTTTCATAGAAGAAAACATTTTTATTTTTTCAGGTAAGGCAAGGGGAGCCTTGAATGTTTGAAGGAGAGTCCATGAGCATGAGATGCCTGACCGTGGAGGATGTAGAGAATGTGTGAGAGGTGGCTGTGGTGAACGTGGGCGAGAGGCGACTGTGGGCTTCCAAACCTCACAGTGTACTCATTGCAGGCTGCGTTAGAAAACTGGAAGAGAAAGTGCTAGAGAGGATCATCTGAAAAAGGGAAAAATGATATCGAGTGACATTTGTGTTCCATGCACGTGTACACGTGTATTGTAAATTTATGTCTATGGCTTGAAACCCACTGTATTAGAGAGATGTGGACGATGGAGAAGAAAGAATAAATGTGTCATTTTTGAGGAAAGTGGATGTGAACTTAAAATGTTATTATCTGTGTAACTCTCTTGGGAAGTATGATTAAGTTTTGTTCCTGTAACAAAGCAAAGCTTTATTTTGGTTCAGTTTTGGAGACTTTGATTCATGGACAGTTGTCCCTGTTGGCCCCGTGGTGGCACAGTGATTATGGTGGAAATGAGTGGCAGAGGAGCTACTTGCCTCAAGGAGCCAATGAAGGAAAGAAGGTGCTGGGATTCCAGTATCCCTCTTAGGAGACCCCCATGGCACAGCTTCTGTGAGGTCCCACTTCCTTAAGGCTCTACTGCCCCTAATAGCACCAAGGGCTTATCTCCAAGCCTCTTACACATGGACCTTAGTACTTTTAAGATCCAACCCATAGCAAGAAGTGATGACTTAGCCTATTTCAGTATTTATGTCCAATTAGTATTTTTCATTGTATATTAAAACCCTTGCATCCTGGTTTATTAGGTATGACAGTACTTTGTAGTAAGCAACTGAATGTTGTAAATGCCACAGAATTCTGTGTTTTAAAAGTGCTTATCCTACAGATTGTAGGATGAAGCCTTACTGTCAAAAATCATAACAATTAACTGAACAGTTTGATATGATTAATGGCTACATTCTTTGTTGTCTATCCTTCAGGCAAAGGTGCTTAGTTACATGAGCAAGCAAGAAGCCCTTCTTCCTACTTAGATCATTTTGTCAGTATAATGGACAGAGTCTGCTAGAATGTCAATAAAATTACAAACTTATTTTTCTGTCCTGCCTGTGCCATGTATATTAAAGATAAAAAGTTGTTCATTAGGCTAAGTTTTATTTGCTTTTAAGAAATGTAGTGTCCCCTTTAAAATGAGTTTAATTAAATAATGGGGTTATGTGGATTTATTGGGTGTGACTTTTCTGTGAAATGAACATTTTAAAATGTTTAAAATTTAGTTTGTTCTGTACCTAACTATTGGGAAATCATGAGACTTCCTAAATTTGACAAAATTAAAAAACAAATTGTAAACAATGAACATCCAGATGTAACTATGATACATTCAAATGTGAAGGCAGTTTAACTTGCCTTTGCGGTTTCAGCATACAGATCTGTGTTTATGAATCCCACCACTAGTTGTGAGGCCTTGGGCAACCCCCTCAGTGAGGAGCTGCTTCCTTCTACAACAGGGTTCCTCTGTTGTAGGATTATTGTATGGATTAGTTAGGAAAGTACACATCGAACCTCATCACACTGCACATGACGTGAAGCAGAGGTGTGGGTGTCTGCCGTTCACATAGTCCCAAGAGATGGGGTGTGCAGGGGCAGGGTGAGGGGTCAGCCCTCAAACAGTCTGGAAGGTGTCAGTAGAATCTGGATAGTTTTGTTAGTTTACTGGGGGCAGGTGAAAATGATACCATTATTTTCCTGTTCTTGTTTCTCACTTAAAGGAGCTTTAAGAGCTGTATGGGTGTGAGAGAGCTGCCTTCGGAGCAGACCTTAAGATCAGATAGTTAGCACGGGTTTCCTAAGAAAGACTGCTATTAATCGTTGTAGGATATTGCATGCATGACGCTTTCAGTGATTAAAAATACTATCTTAAAGTTGTTTTAGGGAACTGTTTTTTTTATGTGTTATAGGAAGCTATGCTGTCTTTATTAGACAGTGTTTATCCATTTTGTTTAGAGAATTTGCTTATATTGTGAATAGACACTTCCATCTGGTAAAGTTCTTGTTGTGGGTTTGGTTCCTTCCATATTTATATATTTTGTCTCTGAAAGTTTGGTTAGATGTCTCGACTAACAGCGGGTGCTTGAAGAGCAGAGTGTGTTTGCAAAGGTTCTCTGCTTGCCCAGGCTTTATTCTCAGCCCAGCTCTTCCCTGTAGGTTGAGTTCCATTGATGAATCTAGAGAACAGTATTGAAAGCTGTCCATGTGCTAGGCCCTGTAGAGTCTGTGGAGGTAAAGACTACATACTGTCCTTTCTGTGGGAGGACCATCAGCTGACAGGAGTGATGAGACCTGATTAATAGATTTCAAGACAAAGCAACAAAGACTGTGTTGCAGATGTGAACGGAAAGTTGTGGAGCGCTGACTAGCATGGCTGACAAGCACGGCTGATGCCGCTGCTGACTGCCTGGGAGGCTCTGAAGGAATGTGAGGGTGCTGTTAGTCAAAAAACAAATTCTGGCAGGGGCCCATTGGGTAACACCTTTCAGGATGTGGTTGCACATCCAATCTGTAAGATTTTGATAAAAATCACAGCTAAAACACTAGCCGCCCTTTCACCTTACATGTAAATCTTTTATTAGTTTCATTTTGGAAGATATGCTAATATTATGTCTAATTTGGAAGTTGACATGCACACATATTGAATGTAACACTGAAGGTTACAATAAATAGTGAAAGACTCATCAAGTTGATTCTTGGGTTAAGAAGAGAGCTAAATGAGGAATGAAGGGTCGTAGGTTATGGTAAAGATAATTAAATCATGAGTAGTTATTAGACATTTCTCATTTAAAAAATTCTAAATTCTAATCTTTAAAAAAGATTTAGTGGTTGCTATAGCAACTGTATTCGTTTTCCATTGAAGTTGTTAGTGTATAGTAAATTGTCACCCATTTATTTTCTTAATGATTGATTTGTGGGGGAGGGTGCACATGCGAAGTTAGTCATGTGGAGGTGAGAGAGCAACTTAGTGGAGATGGCTCTCTCCATCCACTGTACTTGGGCTCTGGGAGTCAAAGGCAGGTGGTGAGGTTTGCCTGCTAAGACCTGTACCTTCTGAACTACCTGGCTGGCCCAACACATTTGTTGTCTTAGAGTTTGGTTGGTCATGTCTGACACAGGTTGAGGTAGCTAAAATCAAGGTGTCAGTGGTCTTTCTTCCACCCTCTTGTCAGTGAACCTCGCTTCTGGTTTTCTCAGCCTCTCCTTTAGTCAGTCAACCTCCACAGGTCGTCTCAGTCTGCGTACTCCAACCTCAGAGCCAACCAGAGTGGACCAAACCTCCTGGTGTCAAGCTCTTCTTCTTCTTTCTGCCTTTCTCCTTTTTTTGAAGGGCCTGGTGATACTACGGAGTCAACTCAGATAAGTAGACTAATCTTTGTATTCACTGGCATCCTGAAGTCTATTAGCATATTTCAGTTCCCCTTTGTAAAGTAATATAATCCGTTCTGAGAGTTGAGGAATTCAGACATGTGGGCACTGTCTGAGATGCCATTATTATACACTATAACATTAGGCTGCTTTTTAACAATATGGTCTGCCAAAACCAGCTTAGAAGCACCATGATAACCCTAATATATGTGAAGTTTTATTTTGAAAAATGCTCTCAACCTCTTCTATCTCTAATCAATTTTAAAACAAGCTTGTATTTCATGGATTTAAATGACATCTAAACATTGGTGATATCCACATTATTCCTCAGCTCTGATTTCAGCACTGAATCTAAGACTGAAATGCGACTGCCAGCTCAGTTGGATATCCAGTGGGCCTCCTTAAAAATCAAATCTGGAGCTGGGAGACGGCTTGACAGGTAGAGCATTTGTCATCCAAGTGTGAGGCTGCAGTTGAAGTCCTCAGCTCCCACATAAACACTCTCAGGCATGGTGGCAAGTCTGTATTCTCAGCACTCCAGGCCAATGGAGGGATCCCCAAAGCGAGATAGCTAGCCAGACGAGCCAAATTGGTGAACAGAGATCAAATTAGAGACCCTACATCAGTCTACAAGGTGGAGAACAATCAAGAACAACATCTGACAACCCCCAGCCTCCACACACATGACATACATGCCTGGCCATACCTATGCACACAAACATGTCTCCCAATGTACAAAATAATAAAAATAAAAATTGAAGTCATTTTATCTATGTTTCCTTCCTTCCTTCCTTCCCCTTTCTCACTCGCTTTCTTCTTCTTCTTCTTCTTCTTCTTCTTCTTCTTCTTCTTCTTCTTCTTCTTCTTCTTCTTCTTCTTCTTCTTCTTCTTCTTCTTCTCTCTCCCTCCCTCCCTCCCTCCCCCCTCCCTCCCTCCCTCCCTCCCTCTCTCTCTCCCTCTCCCTCTCCCTCTCCCTCTCCCTCTCTCCCTCCCTCCCTCCCTCTCTCTCTCTCTCTCTCTCTCTCTCTCTCTCTCTCTCTCTCTCTCTTTCTTCTGGTCATACCTCAAACCTCACCTCCCAGTCTTCAGCTTTCTGTGGCTCAGGGTAGACCTTTACCTGAGCCTTAACATCTTGTATGAAAACAGCCCTTCAGAATTCACATGGAGTCTGACTGAGCGTCACCTGTGCTTGGTCCAGGCCATCGTCCCCTCAGCAGTGACAGTAGCTCCTGCACGGTTTTCTCATCTTGTTCTACATCTCACTCCCTGCCACCTACTTTGGAATTATACATGACGTAGCCAGAGATCCTCAAAACAAGACAAAACAAGAACAAAAAGAAACTAAACAGTAATGGGCTGGAGAGATGGCTCAGCGGTTAAGAGCACTGGCTGCTCTTCCAGAGGTCCTGAGTTCTATTTCCAGCACCCACATGGTGGCTCACAACCATCTGTCATGGAATCTGATTCCCTCTTCTAGTGTTCATGAAAACAAAGCACTCTTATACATAGGATGAATGAATAAATAAATAATATGCATGATAAATTCTTTGTCCTGGCTTCCCGTCTCATGCATTTAGTACACTCATCTGTCTGTAAAGCCCCTGTTCATCCTGTCTTTGACTGTCTCCTGTACTTTCCCTGTGGCTCATTCAGATCCAGCCACAGTGGCTGACAGTTCAGGGATTTTTTTTTTCTCCTAAGAACATAAACTTCACGATGGCAGCAACACTTTTTGTTGTTGCTGCTGTATTCTCAGAGCTAGACTAGTGCATGACACATAGTAAATGCTCAAACATTTATTAAATGAATTCTTCATAATCTTCTTGGTTTGGGGTTCCCCTCTCCTCTTAATGTATTACTTCGGGCTTGTTTGGTAACCAGAAGTACTCATGGTAAGACCTCTTAATACAAAAGGACATATTTTACATAGTTGTAGTTTGCTTTTAGACAGCATGTGACAGTATCTTCTCTTAGGATGGTAGGACGACATTTGATAATGAGAATGTTCTGTGGCAAGGAGGTGTTTTCTGCTCAATGGCCTCTCTTCATTTCACCTTAATATTCTTCTTATACACTTTGAAAGCTAGACAGTTACAAATATCTATTTCTCTTTTAGCCACAGAACAGCTCTTTAGTAGTAACATACGTCATTAAGAAATAATGTCAGAAAGAGCCAAAAGTCTTCGATTTTAGTCCTGCCCTGTAACTGCAGATACTTGAAGAATTCTTGATTTCTCCTTTGGTTAAATGAGACCAACAACTGTCATCCTACTGTCTTCATGGAACTGGAGAATAATAGATAATTTATAAACTCTAAAGTGCCAAGAAAGTGGAGAAGTAAGTTCAAATCAGCTGTATCTTTTCTCTGTGGTTGATTGTTTTTAAGTAACTACAGCATACCTGACGTGTCAGCTTTATGGAGTATAACAGGCAGGAAGCTCTTTAATCTGGCTTCTTAATGCCACACCCAAATCTGTGTTCTCCAATTCTTCATTTCCTTGCTAAGGACCCTTTCTCAGGTTTCTCACTCTGGGCTCTGTTGCTAGAGTCTCATCACTCTTCAATTCTCACAGTGCTTCTACATGTATATACTACGATATACTGCTGCTGCTGCTGCTAATACTAATATTACTACTACTACTACTATCACTACTGCTACAACTACTATTACTATTACTATCACTGCTGATGCTACTATTATTACTAAGGTTGATTGTGTTGCCCATGACAACAGACAAAGGGTAGTTTTGGCCTCTGTTTTTTGTCCTTATTCAAACTTCATCTCTCATTGCTAGTTCTGTACATCCAAGTCTTCTGCCTTCACTGACTTTCCCAATCTTCTCTAATATGGCAAGGACTAGACCAAGTACCTACACTGAATTTACACATTTAAGGCCTCAGCCTAGAAAACCTGCCTCATCCTTCTTTAGAGTTTTTATTCTTTCAGACTCAGCCCTGGCATTGACTCCCCAGTGACTTGAATTCCTCATTGTGAGTTAGCTCCTGTGATGTGACTTTTCCCTTAGCACTTTGTGCTTTGGGCTGTTGACTGTTTTGCTTTGATTGGACATGGTGTGTCTTATTCCATGAGCTCTTGAAGAACTAAGGCTGCTTCACTGAAGAAAATTAAGTAGTCTTTTTAGGAAGCTGCAGTAGGTTGAATAGGAATCTCCCTGGGATATGTCCACATCCTAACCCCTAAACCAGCAAATGTGACCCTACTTGGAAAGCAGCCCTTTTGTTGGAATTTAGCAATTACTTCCAATATTATAGTGATTTGTTAGAACTGCTGTGAGGAACTAAGTAGAAGATTAAAGCAGATGGCTGTGTATCTGTTGCAGTTCTCATCACTGACCAAAATGCCAGAAACAGGTGAGTTAGGAGAGGAAAGCCTTAGTTTGGCTCATTGTCCCAGGTGATCTCAGCACATTATGGTGAGGAAGACATGGTGCCTGGAACAGATGACGGGGCTCCTCATATCACCCAGAAATACAGAAGGTCAGAGCTTGGGGCCAGAAGCAAAGAGAACCAATCGTCAAAGCTTCTCCCATAGCAAACCAGTGTCAGCCAGGTTCCACGTCTTAAAGGTTCTACAGCATCCTAAAACTGTCAGCAGTTGGAGACCAGGTAACTCTGCACAGGAGCCGTAGGGACAGGTCAGACTTAGGCTGGAGCAGCAGGGAACCTAGCACCATTTCCATCACCGTTCATATTTCACTGTTATTCTGATGACCTGGGAACTATATGTTCTCAGGAAATAATGACTGAACAAAAACAGTTCTTGCCCATGAACTCTCCGTCTAGTTATACTGGTAGTAGTAGTATTGATAAGAGTCGTACATAAGGGTATGCTGAAAGAAGCCTTTGAAGACAGATTCCTCTTATTTTTTTCAAAGGATTTATTTTTAAAAAAAAAATTTATAATCTGGTATGGTGTGCACACCTTTAATCCCAGAACTTTTGAAAGGCAGAGGCAGGTGAATCTCTTAGTTTTAGGCCAGCCTAGTCTACAGAGTGAGTTTCAGGACAGCCAGAACTACACAGAGAAACCCTGTCTCAAAAACAAACAAAAAATATTTTATTAGTATGGGTGTTTTGCTGGCGTGAAGAATGCCTGTGTACTTGTATGCAAGGCTCTCAGAGGTCAGAAGAGGGCATCAGATCCCCTGTAGCTGGAAGTAGAGAAGTAGGGAGCTGCCTGGTGTGGGTGCTAGGGATGAAACTTGGGTCCTCTGTATGAGCTTCTGAGCTCTTAACCACTGAGTCATTGTTCTGGCTCCCACCTTTCTGTTGTTTTAAGTATGTGCAGGGTAGTGATGGATGTTTAATACTTTTTACATACTTTTAAAAATTGTCCTTTTACCACAGCATTTTCTGTGAGACTGTGTTTCCTCCTAGAAGACTCAGAAGTTACACACACAGTCTCACCGACAGGACTGTCTCAGCATGAGCTGAACAAGGGCAGTAATAGACATCCCGAATTGGACGGCAAAACCCACACAGCCTCAACCCTGTGGAAAGAACTGCAGGCAACTAAGGGATGCTGAGACGGGGGGGTGGGTGGGGGGAGCCTTCCCCAGGGAAGAGCACGCCAACTGGTTATCCAAAACCAAATGGTCATCCCTCAAAACATACATACAAACAACATTACATAGACTAAGCGAGTTATATTCAGGAATGTGTATGTATGTACATATATGCATGCAGCAATGGAAAGGTGCCACGGAATAAAAGAGAGCAAGGAGGGGTATATGGAACAGTTTGAAATGAGGAAACGGAAGAGGGAAATGGTGTGATTATCTCAAAATTAATTGTCCTTTAGAATAAGGTTAATTTTATATAAATAGAAGTTATAATACCTTTGTATTAGTCAGAGTTCTTTAGAGTAACAGAACTTATGAAATGACTTTCTGTCTTTTTATATGTATATATAGGTATATCTATGCCTATATATGCCTATGTATATACATAAATCATATATATGATTTATTAGAATGGCTTACAGACTGTAGTTCAGGTAATTCAACAGACCAGTAGTTGTTCAGTCCATGAGACTGATGTCTCAGCTGATCTTCAGTCTACACTGGAATCCTGTAGAGGTAGGCTTGAACACCAGTGATGGAAGGAATGGTTTGCTAGCAGAGCAAGACCAGTCAGGCAACGAGCTTCCTTCCCTGTTCTTCATAGGCTGCCAGTGGAAGGTGTGGCTCAGATTACAGGTGGGTCTTCCCACTCCAAGTTATTTCAGAGAAAGTTACTCACATGTGTGCCCAGTCATTTGGGTTTTAGTTAACTCCAGATATAGTCAAGTAGACAACCAAGAATAGGCATCACAACCTTCCTCAAAATAGAAAAAAAGACTGGAAAATCAGAGCATCTTTAATTCTACAAATGAAAAACTTTCACCCATTTCTTCTTTACTACTTAATAGAATGTTTATTATTAACTGAGATAAATTTCATATTCATTGGCTTTCAGATATCATTTAGAGAAAGTATCTTAGAGCAATAAAGTAACTTAATGTGCCACAAAGTATAGGGAAACCAACAGCTTCTGCATATCTGTAAATCTCAGCTTATCCTTGGAAGTTGGGTGTGTGACTTAGCATCACAGTGTCTTACAAATTGATAAATTGCAAATCTAATGCTAGCTACTCCGGGCTTCCTACAGGAACCCAGTCATCTAATCCTCACAGCCACTCCGCTGTACCTGTTCTTTTCACTGCAGAGAAGATTGCAGGACAGAGTGACTTAACCCAGAGTCATGACAGCAAAAGTGAGTGGCTGTGGCTGGTAATTTTTGTCCCATTCTAACTTAACGTTTAATACAGTGAGAAGTTGTGCTGAGTGAATCTGAAAAGCCTCTCTGCCTAGTTCAGACCTGAGTGTGCTAACCTGCAGAGGCTGGTGTGGGGCTGGGAAGAGGCATCTGAATAAGCATCAGGTGCTTCTGACCATCTCCGAGATACACTGGTCGGTCACTCCCCGGCCTACGTGATTTACTTCACATTAGGGCTTATTGTTGTTGATTGAGTGCTTGTGTCAGATCACTCAGGGTGCCTCTCTGAGAACATGCATGTACCCAAACCAGCGCCTCAAGTGCGGCACTCCTAATCACACTTCTTATGCTGAGAATGAATAAGAGGTCAGCGGCAGAGGGAAGCTTCTGAAGGAATCTTTTGTGCACGCCTCAGAATCGGGTATGTTGACCTGAAGAAATCCTTAAGATGAATGCAAGGAAAACATGGCAGAAAATATCTACTCTAATGAGGTTTTGTATATTATGTTTTACGTTTGCTCTTTAATCTCATTATTATGTGTGCACATGCACACATTCGTGGGCATGCCCCAGGTAGGATGGCCACTGGGAGTCAGTTCTTTCATTGTTGTGTGTGCACATGCACACATTCATGGGCATGCCACAGGTAGGATGGCCACTGGGAGTCAGTTCTTACTGTTGTGGGTCCCAGGAATGGAACTCTGATTGTCAGGCATATGTAGCAAACTCTTTTAAAAAAGGCCTTGTGTTGGTTTTGTTTACAGGACAATTTTAATGTAAATTCTATTTTATAATAAAATGGTTTCATGTTTTGAGTTATTCTTAGTACTGCCTGTGGCCAAGGGAGTCCTCCTAGACTTTAGTGTCTTAGTCAGCTTTCTGTTGCTAAGATGAAGCAGCGTGACCACATGAGCTTGGGAGGAAAAGTTTTATCAGGTTCACAGGTCAGAGAGTCCATTATCAAGGGAAGTCAGGGCAGAACTAAAGCCGATAGCCTGAAACGCAGCGAGACCGTGGAGGACGGCTGCTCTCCGGAGTTCTCGGTCTTCTCGTTGGAGTCCTGGAAGAGTCCTGGACAGCTGCTGGGCTCTAGTCTACATTTAAACCCTGAAGAAGTTGCTCTAATAGTGGCCAGTATAGCTCAGTAGCAGGGTAGATGAACTTGCCAGTGAGAGTGAGGGCAAGCAGGCGAAAAGCAAAGTTTTCTTTTTCCATGTCTATGTGGGCTGCAACCAGAAAGTGTGGCCCAGATTTAGGGTGGGCCTTTCTGCTTCAAATAAACTGATTAAGACAATCTCTCACAGGGAGTACTCAGCAGCCTGGGTGTTAGTTATTTCCAGATGGAGTCAAGCTGACAACCGGAATTAGTCATCACATATATTATCAAAACCCCTGATTATTCATGTCTTAGAATGCAGGAAACAGTGTGCAGGAATGCTGTGGTCTCTTGGTTTTACAGTTTCAGTGTTTTAATTGTCTGTTGAACTCAAACATATACTTTTCCTTCCTTCTAGGCCATTCATAAGTCACAGTAAGTCAGAAAGTATCCAGTTACAGACAAAATGACTATTCCTACATTGCTACTTTCTCCTTACCGGCATTTACTAACCTGCCTGTCAAGAGCGCCTTCCCAGTGGCTCCTTCACTCAAGTCTCCCTGCACCAGGACCCCCAGCTGCTCTGCCACACTCTTTTGAACACCATTGTACTAAGAGGGTGCTACTGTCTGACGGCTTCAGGAGAACATTATGTGTCCAGGCAACCTTGAAGGACCACACAGAAGGACTTTCTGATAAAGAACAAAGATTAGTGGATAGACTTTACACGGGCTTAGTTCAAGGGCAGAGAGCCTGCCTAGCGGAGGCCATAACTCTGGTGGAATCAACTCACACCCGGAAGAAGGATCTGGCTCAGGTGCTTCTCCAGAGAGTCTTAGTCCACCAGCGGGAGCAGGAGCTGCGGAACCAAGGAAGGCCCCTCACATTTCGAGTAGGTCGGTTTTCTTTTTCTGATGTTCAGGAAATGGTCTTCTAAATTCTTCTTTTAAAATACATCCAAGAGGTAGAGATCAAATTGAGATTTCTTTGCTTGATATTTGAATGAAATATAAATGCTGTGTTTTACAGGTATTAATTTTCATATATGGTAAAATTACCATGACCATTTGAAGCAGGCCTGGGTACTCAGGAAGAGTAAGAACCTTGCCGTGGATTCCAGAACCCAGATATGCTGGATGACTGTTAATCGGGGTGCTCTTTTTCGTCAGTCTTTTGCTCCTGCGCCCCATCCATGATTAGTTACCCTCGGCACGTTGGAAGTCTGCATCTTGGCTGCTTCATTGGCCTTTCTCTACACAGGCCTTCCTTCTCCTCCTTTTGTTTTCTTTAGTCTTGCTATCTTACATAGACTTTAACTGTCCATCCTTCTGCCTCAGCCTCTTTCTTGAATGCTGGGATTCCAAGCATGTCCTATGACCCCAGCCTCTCACTTCACTGAGATAATTTTTTAAAAAATTTTTTATCGATTCTTTGTGAATTTCAGTCCCTCTCATCATCCCCTCCCCTCATATCTGACCATTGCCTGTACAACTTTCCTCCCCAAAATAAAAAACACACAAACAACTACAACAACAACAACAAACCCAAAGCATAGAAAACATCTCATCATGGAGGCTGTAGTGTGTCTCAGTGTCCCACAGTGTATCGCTCTGTCCACACATCTTCACTTGCAAGTGTTCCTTGCCATGAGTCATTGGTGTGGTTCGAGATCTCTGGCTTCTGTGACACCATCAATACTGGATCCTCACTGGGACTCCTCCCAGGTGTCCTGTTGTTGCCCTGTGTCATGGAGACCTGCAGCTTTGGATTAGGAGGACCAGCCCTTTCACATCTCCCAACTGTTCACAAATGATATACATTTTGGGGTAGGCCAACTCAGCGCCCTGGATCTGGGCCTGGGTGGTACTGAACTGGTCAGCAGACTGGCTCTCCTTTATCTCCACCGCCAGGGCAAATTCTCCAGCACTGCTCCAGCTAGGCTACCAAGGCCACCTTTGGCTGGAGGCAGCGTCAGCTCTCCTGCTCTCATGCCCGTGGGCTGGCTCACCTGTACCCATGCTTCCTCAGCCGGCTTCACTGTGCTACCCAGTCAAGGTGAAGGACCCACTCTCCCAAGGGCTGGAACCTGTGATGGGTCAGCTCACCTATGTCTTCACCGTCAGGGCCAGCTCCACTGTGCTGCCTAGGCAAAGTGCAGGGCCTTCTGTCTTGCACTCTTGACCCTGTGGACAGCTTTCCTGATTGCTAGAAGTGGCAAGGGGCATGGCTGCATCACCTCTGCACCAGTGCCACCCTCACACCTCCACCACCAGGGCCAGCTCCACTGTGCTTCCTGGGTAAGGTGCACGGCCCTCCCTCCCAAATGCTGCCTCAGGTGAGAGATGGGGTCAGCTCTCCAGAGTACTGCAGCCTGTGAGGGGCAGGGCCAGTTCTGCACGTTCCCTGGACATCCGTGTGATCCCCGCTGCCGCCCCAACCAGGGACATCCTCATGTTCTCTAGTGGTCATATGTGCCATGGATGTTGACACTGACCCCTGCCATCGCATAGCCATGGACCCAGACATGGCAGCTCGGGCTGGGACCTCACCATGGCCCCAGTGACAGGACTGGCCACTCACAGCGGGCTCCTCCTCTCCACCTTTGAGTCTCTAGTTCCATCTCCTTACAATGCTCAAGCTGTTCCACTTCTCTCTCTCCCATCTGACCAACACACATATACACTGTGGTGGCTCCCGCTGCAGGCTGGACACATGGCTGGTGAACTCCTGGGTGACATCTATCCTTGTGCCTGGTGTGGTGGCAAGCTGGTGTTTATTGCCTCTCTTGTGCAATGCACTGGAAGGCAGGTCTGTAGGTGACATGTGAATTTGATTTGATTTGGATTTTATGAGTCCTAGGCATAAGGCAGCTTTGGCCAACAAGCCAGGCATCAGGCTAGGATGAGCAGAGGTCTTCCACCTGCTCTGCCCCTGACTGGGATAAGCACACCACCACCACCAAGGTGCCTCTGCTCATTGCTAGGGAATGGGGAGAGATTCTTTTTATTAAGCTTCTGGGGTGGCTGTCAGCCCAGCCATCTTCATACTGTGATTTTAAAGGAGAGAGATTGTTTCCTGACTAAATGTTCATTTGACTTTTTGGATTATTTGACTTTGTCTTGAGATTGTGAGTAAGCTTGTTATATTTTTGAAACCATGTAGTGTTGAATAATTTAGATATATTTTTGAGCAGCAGGAGTTAAGCAGGGTAGTTTGGGTAGACAGGGTGTCCCATGACGGTGAAACAGGTGCTTTGAACCAACTCTTCTGCTAAAAAGAGCTTGACATGGTGGCATAGTGTGGGAACTTGTGGATAATGAGTAGATGCATGCAAGCATTGACATTGTACCAGACTTTGTGTCATAGTGTGTTGGTAACACAGAGCATCAAACCTCCTAGGATTAGATAGAAATGCTTTAAAGATGGTTTTCACAAATAGCTCTCCAACCAATCTCTGTAGTTGTCCACATATTTCACAGTCCTTTCTCTACCCAAAAGGAGAGACTCTTATTTTGAGAGTACTACACTGGGTCTTGGAGAGAAAACCCAGCATGACAAAGTCTACTTACACTCAGCTTTAGAGAACCCTTGTAGAGACAAGAGTCCCAGGGCCATGTTTGCTTAGCAACTCACACACACCTTCTCAGACTCTCCATATAGTCTAACCTGATCTTAGGCCAGATTAACTCAAGTCTTCAGATATTTTGTCATCATCATAATTAAAAGTAGCACAGATTTATTCAGCATCTGTAAAGGTGCTTGAGATGGAGATCTGCCATGAGTGGAAAGGACCTAAGCCTTCCGTATGCTACATACACCCTTGAAGATTGTTGAATGGCTGTTTAATATCCTTTATTCAATGGGAGCAGCTCTGATGCCCTCAGTGTACATGGCATACTGTACTAAACACAATCTCATCTAATTCTTAACCTGAAAAGCCCCATACTATCGCAGTAGCTGCTGTCCTGAGGAGAATACCGAGGCCCGGGAGGTGAGCAGCACAGACAGACCACACATCTTGGATTTGCGAGAGTCTCACGGGGCTGAGCACACGGACAGCCCAGGGCTTGCCCTAACCTGCTGTGACCGACTGGCTCTCTAATAGGGGCTTCTCTGCCGTTTTGAACACAAGTGGGGTTTTTCAGATTTCCTTTTAGGTATTTTTCTTAACGTTATGAGTAAGAAGAAAAATACTTGTATGGAAAATTACTTTCTCAATCACTGGCAATTTGTAGAGTAATGGATTGTTTGTCCAGTGGGCAGAAGCAGAAAGGGGTGGGTGGAATAATTACCCACCATGATGAGAGGGGGGCAGATGTAGAGATTCCGCCCCCTACAACACAAGCAATAACGTGTGTTCCCAAAGATCTGCATTATAGGAAAAGGGCAAACCACGTCTTCTGATTGGTGAAAGTGAACTTTATGACCATACAGAACTTGCAATTTTTCCTCTCTGTCTCACTGCTACTCAGAAATTAGATAAGATTTTTCACTTACTCTTTAAGGCTTGTTAAAATATGTCAGTTATGATTTTCATAGACTAGATGAAACTACTTATGGTGCTGATTTTATTAGTGTGAGACCTGTAAGTCACTCGAGGCATAGCATCTAGGCCCCACCCCAAAGACTTCCCAACAGCCATTCCCAGCCCATTCGAAGCAGGGCAGTGTTCAGCCCATACCTTACAGAGAAAAAAAAAAGCCTAAGATCAGCCTACCAAATCCTTGAGCCTGCCCCAGGATCAGACCACATAACCCATTCAATCCCAGGCCACCCGGGAAGGCCCAGCCCAAAGAAACCCTGTACAAAGCCTGCCTCCTGCTCAGTTCTTTGCTCCTTGTCCCCAAAGTGGCAGCCACTCTCCTGTGTTTTTTGCTTCAAATAAATCTCTTGTGTGAGGTTTGTTGTGTGGTGTGACTTTGTAGTATTCCTTGGCTCCCGAACGCCAGGATCTTTCCATCTGAGCTGTAATACAGACCTCTTTCTACTCTAGGATTGTCCGGGCCCCCTGGTGCAGGAAAATCAACCTTCATAGAATGTTTTGGGAAAATGCTGACTGAGCAAGGGCACAGGTTATCTGTGCTGGTGGTGGATCCATCTTCTTGCACCAGTGGTGGTGAGTATGGCTGATGGTGAGTATGGCTGGTGGTGAGTATGGCTGGTGGTGAGTATGGCTGGTGGTGAGTATGGCTGGTGGTGAGTATGGCTGGTGGTGAGTATGGCTGGCTCTTTTCAACTGGACAGCTAGTGGGGGCTCCGATACGGGTTAGTGGGAATTGGTAGTTGGGTGGGCCTCTAGCTGCTAGCTGAACTTGGTCTCATGAAAGGTGCCATTTCTGTTCTGCAGACTGATGTAGACACTCTGAGACTTGGTTAGGAAGTGCTACACTCCGCAGAGGAGGTCAGCGTGTGGATGGATATGCAGGCAGGGTGAGAGGGACCAGCAGATGAGGCTGACCGGAGGGCGTGTGTTCGCCTTTGGTGATCGTGCCTAAGACCAGGCCCCTTTTGCAGGCTTTGTTTCTCCAGTGGTCTCCGATTCTCTGTTATTATCTTTACTGTGTTAGAGCATCTCTTCAGTTAATCTTGAGGGAAAAGTACAAGTGTTTATAGCTTGTCGTCTGTCTGTCACATGTCCAGTGAAGCAAAGCTCCTGAAGGGGCCTGTAACTTGCTGCTGCTCCCTACAGCTGGCAGAGTGAGCACACAATGCTCAGCACTTACTTGCTGCTGTGAGGTCATGCAGTCACTCAACACTTCATTTGCAGCTCATCAGAGATAAAATGAACGTAAACTTAGCTCCCTAAGGACCATTTAAAGAAAACATACAAAATCTTTCCCGTAACTACCCAGGAACCATTTCCTCTTCTCTCTCCTTGAGTTAAGCTGCCCGGATTACAGCTGTTCACTGAACTGGCATTGGAGTTTCTTCTGTAGGTGAGGCGCCAGCAAAGGGGACTATGCTATAGGGTGACTATGCTATAGGGTGACTATGCTATAGGGGACTATGCTATAGGGTGACTATGCTATAGGGGACTATGCTATAGGGTGACTATGCTATAGGATGACTATGCTATAGGGTGACTATGCTATAGGGTGACTATGCTATAGGGGATGATGCTATAGGGTGACTATGCTATAGGGTGACTATGCTATAGGGGACTATGCTATAGGGGACTATGCTATAGGGTGACTATGCTATAGGGTGACTATGCTATAGGGTGACTATGGCACAGTGCTCTTGGCCTTGCTCAGTTTATGTCTTATGAGGGAAACAGGCAACATAAGCCATCACACTATAGTATGTGCTCTGAGGGGTAAATACTTGGTATTTAGTGAAAGTGTTGGGTTTGTATGCAGTGGTGTTCTTCAGAAATAATCATACTTGAAAGACCTTAGGTCAGGAGAGAAGTAGATAACAGTTCTTAATTACCCTTTACTGAGGAATATGGCTCAGAGCAGTCAGAGGGTTTGGTTCACTGTAATAGAAAATTTAACGGTAAATGAAATTATACTCTAGTTCCAAGATTAATCCTTGTCAATTTCTTGTCTAGGTTATTTACTGTTTAAGAACTTTGCTATATAAACCTGGCACACGCCTTTAGTCCCAGCACTCAGCAGGCAGAAGTAGGCAGATTTCTGAGTTTGAGGCCAACCTGGTCTACAGAGCAAGTTCCAGGGTAGCCAGACTACACAGAGAAACCCTGTCTTGAAAAACCAAAACAAACAAAGGAACTTTGCTACATGAAAATTAATGAAAGATTTTCATGAATGACTCTTAATTTTTGTACAAGTGAGAAGGCCATTTCCTCCCTACCTTCATGGTCTAGACTACTTTCCATAGAAAAATAAATCAGTAGCTTGAAATAGTAATTAATAACAGATCTGTTGTTATATCCTGTGATTAAAGTTTCATAGCACATAGCTAGGTGGCTCCTAACCTCTCTTTTCTATGTGTATGTGTGTGCATGCATGTGTGTAGGGAGACATGTGAGTGAAGGTCAGAGGTCAGCCTCAGTGTCCTTCCTTTGGTGCTACCCATCTTGTTTTTGAGACAGACTCTCTCACTCTCTTGGAACCCACCAAGTAAGCTCTGTTGGCTGGTAGCAGGCCCCAGGAATCCATGTTTTTGCCTTCCAGTGATAGAATTGCAAGCATGTGCCACCAGACCTGGTTTTCTTATGAGTGCCAGGGTCAAACTCATTTGTCCTTGTGCTTGCAAGACAAGCACTTTACTAAGTTGTGGTTCTTAACCTTTTCAAACTGAAAGTGAAGGGTCCTATTCTTAGGTTTTCAAAATGTATCTGTAATTCGAGAGAAAAATAGATGCAGCTAAATAGACTGTTATAAATGTGAATTCCCAGTCTATGTTTAAACATTAACTCTTCTGTACTCGTGCTTTAGTCATAAGCCTTCCTGTGATACAGCATCGAGACCACCCTGGGAGCTACAGCTAATATTTTGGACTCACTGGCAAGAACAGTTCAATGGGAGAATAAGTTGCTAATGCTTTGTTAAGTGTGCTAGATCCATAGGGTAATACGTAGAGACAGCAGACTGTGCACTTCTGCAGGGATGATTTCTGCAGAAAAATACTTTAGGAAAGGTTTTATGTGGAAAAAAATGAGGAAGTTGAGGACTATGGTAGGCATGTGTCCTAGAATTAGTACCTGATAGAAGGCTCTAACGTGGAATAATAAAGGAAACGGTATACCTTTAAGGAACTCAGTCTTCACTATTTCATGGTGTGGAAAAGCCCTTAGGTGAGTGTAAATGTTCAGGTAAGACTGTCCTCATTCCTTGTATGTAACTATATGGCAAAAGGAAATTAGTAGGATGGAGAGAGAGCTCGGTGGGGAGGAGCACTGCTCTGCAGAGGACCCAGTTCAGTTCCTAGCACCTACACTGGGTAGCTTACAGCCGCCTGTAACTCCAGCTCCCGGAAGTTATGAGGCCAGCCTCCAACCTCCAAGGGCACCTGCACTATGCACATGTACTCACCTACAGATACACACACACACACACACACACACACACACACTCACACACACACTCACACACACTCACACACACACTCACACACACATACACACACACTCACACACACTCACACACACACATACACACACACACACTCACACACACACACCTGCACTTATGCACATGTACTCACCTATAGATACACACACACACACACTCACATACACACACACACACTCACACTCACACACACACATATACACACACTCACACACACACTCACTCACACTCACACACACACATATACACACACTCACTCACATACACACTCACTCACACACACACTCTTAAAAATGATAAAAAGCAAATATATTTTTAATTACAAAAAAAAGTAGGAAAAGGTAATAGTGATTTAAGGACTTAATTCTTTCAGAATTTCACATATTGCTGTTTGCTCATATACTACAATTAATTCAAAAAATATAATTAGTCCATTCCCTGGGCATCAGTTGAGTATCTACGCTAACCACGTTGTTTAGCATTTAGTGTACAATAGCTTTCGGATGAGGTCACAGGCAGGGAATGTAAGCTATAGCTAGAGCACATTTTCTCCACCTTGGCACTGGCAATGTTTGGTGACACTGATGGCAAGTCTTTGTTGGTGGCAGCGATTCATGGTATGTGGTGGCTGTCCTATGAACTGAGGTTTGCTTCACTGAATCCTGCCATTTTCCTGGGTGGTGCAGTAGCATCCTGCCCTGTCTTTGACAAGTGAAGACGTCTCTAGATACAGCAGATTCTTGTGGGGTTGGGGAGGGAATGGACCCTGGTTGGAAGCCATCACGTGAAGGAAATTAAACAAATGCCGTGAACCTGAGATGTGTCGTAGGAAAGCTCCCATCTTACCATGCGCTCCGTGCAGGTGAGGGGTGAGAAATCAGACTGGCATAATAAAGGCTGACAAACGCCTCTGTACAAAGAAGACAGTGGGGAGGGGAAGCTGTTCTTAAAGAGGAAAGGAGAGGGTCACCAAAGTTACCTTACGTCCTCCAGGGTGCCGGCAGGTTGCAGAGCAATTGCTGTGTACTGTACAGATTTACAGCAAAGGGCGTGTCATGAGAAAGTTCCAGAAAGACTCTGAAGGAAAAGACTTCAGTGTGTGTAAGATAGATATGGCCTGTTATGTTTCCAGGTTTTGAAGCACATCTTCCATTCCTGTGTAATATCATTTGAACCTCAGCACGACTTACTATTCCATTCATGTAGGAAAGGAGGGGTTCAGGAATAAAAATAACACCCCAAAATGAGGTAGCCAGGACCCTAATTTGACCTCTTGTGAATTAGTGACAAGGGGACATACCAGATGTCCTGGTAGGACACCAGCAAAGAAGCAGGCACACCAGTGTGGAGGATAGCCAGGAGGGGACACATGCTGGGCTAGAGGATTGGCTTGGGACTAGAAGGCCAGCATTGGCCAAGGAAGATAAGGTGGGGTTGTTGCCTGGGGCACCAGGGCTTAGATTTGAACCCCTGGTCAATTCAAGGAGGCCTTGTTGGTTTCCAGGAGCTTGGAATGATCTAATAGTTACTTCAGCGTGAGGATAGATGATGAGCTAGAAGAGAACTCAATAATGTGACATACACCTGAGGCTTGGGAAGAAACACCGTAAATCATGTCCTCTTGCAATTTGTTGATTGGTAATTACCCCTTACAGCTCTTCCATGATTGTAAAATTTAACTGTGTTTTAGGGTCCCTCTTAGGTGATAAAACCCGAATGATTGAGCTGTCAAGAGATATGAATGCATACATCAGGCCATCTCCTACCAGTGGTACTCTCGGAGGGGTAACAAGGACCACAAATGAAGCCATTGTGTTGTGTGAAGGAGGGGGCTATGACATCATTCTTATTGAAACTGTCGGTAAGTGTAAAACTCTATTTCATAAGAATAGTGTACTTTTATAATGAGTGCTATTTAAAGATGACTAACAACTGACTTCATTTAGTTCATTCAGCAGATATGAACTATAATTAGATATAAGCTATTGCCCCACAGACAATATGAGCACATGGGCTACATTCCCTACCCCAGAGCCTGCCTTAAAAAGGTGAGAGTGAGCCCTGGGTCTGCACAGCTGCTGTCTAAGCTGACATGTTCTGTGTGCCAGAGGATAGGAAGCACTTGAATGACCTTGGGAAGTAAATCACAGCACCACAGCACACGTGGGATCATGCTGCTAGCGCTTTCCTCCGAACCACAGTTATGTGTAGTGAGAACATCACATGAAAACCCCAGCATGACACGCTCTTGTGGAGAGATGACTTTTGGTTTACTTGTGATGACTGTATATGACAGCACCCAAACCAGTGTTTGGGGGAATCAGTGAAGACTTCCTGGAGGAGGGAGGGTGGGATTTGATGGTAAGGGGATAAAGCAGATTTGCACAGACACAGTGAGAAAACAGGACTCCCTCAGAGAAGTGCAGCTTGCTCAGGCCACTTACAGCATTGTGGGCAAAGAGGCGCTTGGGACAGTGGCCAGGGCAAGTTCTCCTCCTGTGCCCTGCCATGAGGTTTCATTCTCTCCGAAAGGAGTGGGGAGCTAGAACAAGGGAAGCCACATACGAGTTTGGAGGGAACCCCGCAGCAGAATGAAGAATGATTAGAACATTTAGAGTGGAGGTGGAAGGCGTTAAACTATGGTGTCAGTCGAAGAAAGGAACTGGTGAGCGCTACATCAAGTAAGCGTAGGACCAGAGAGGAAGAGACAGTTTAACAGCATCGTTGACAGTTAGACTAATGTAAGAGATGAAGGGGAAGCTTTTCAGAGCGGCAGGCAGCAGGCAGGAGAGGGCAGATGCACGAGCTCGGTTATCCACGTTCCTGTGACGTGCTTCTTACTTGTCCAGGTGACACTGTTGTAGGAGACTGGGCGATAACTACAGACCTGACAGTTATCAACATGGCTTAGAGTTCCACACGAAGTTATAAATTTGGTTTACATTAAGTGAAGGAAAGTGGGGGATAAAACTGGAAAGTCGCCATCTTGGTTCACTAGGATTATTGTCCTAAATAGGGGCCGAGCAGCTTCAACCATGTCCACGTGCCTCCTCGCAGCTCTGGAGGCTGAGGTCCAGCAGGGCTCTCTGTACGCTCTCCTCCCTTGTTTGCAGATGGCTTCCTTCTCGCCCTGCCCTCACATGGACGCTCTCAGGCTTATGCACCCTGGTGCCTTCTCTCCCTGCAAGGGCATCAGGTTAGCCCTTGGTTAGCACTCCGTATTCATGACCTCACGTAACTCCGTAGAGTCCCATTTCCATCTACGGTCACACTGAGGGCTGGAGTTTCCACAACGGATCTGAAGATAGGCCTAACAACCTTAGGAGGTCCACCATTTAAGATGGAATGGAGGAGAGTCAGAGGAGAGGGCAGTATAAAAGCCAAGCGTGTTGTCTCAAAGTTGTGCATTGCTGCTTGTCCTAGAGACTCACAGTAACAGTGACTCAGGTGAGAAGGGTTGCTGTCTTGTAAGTGAAGAAGCCTGGGGTGGGTGCTTGAGAGCAAATAGAGTTCCACCCCTTCAGTCCCCGGGATGCTTCTGCCATCAGGTCTCTCCGTCCTTCACACGTAGTCTGCCTCAAGGTTGCTCATGATTGGAAGGTGGCTGATGAAACTTTGACTGTCTCGCTGGGTTGCAGACAGAAGGAAGGAGAGGGAATTGGAAGCATAGAGTGGGACACAGGAGAGGCACGGCGGCTGACGTCACCTTCCTCAGAGGACTTGCCTGTGACCCCCCACTGCCCACCTTTACTATTGCCTGACAGGATACCTCGAAATGTCGGCTTGACTTGGTACACTGACGCTCTAGGGTGAGGAAAGGAAACAGGTAGAAATAAGCTCCAGAAGTATCAGTAACAAATAGAAAGTTTCCAGATGAGCGTCTGACCATATAGAGAAAGTGAGAAAGTCTGTGTGGCTGAGTGAGGCTTCAGGAAAGTAGATGGAAGGGAGCCCTGTCCAGGATGCTTGCTCCTAGGAACTGCAAGTGGGCGTCCTAGAGAAGGCCGGGCTGCCATCTGCCCATCTGCAGAGGGAAGTGCTTCCCTTGTTTCCTCTGATGTGGTGCCGTGTGGCAGTCCATGAGAGAAGCTGAAGACACTTAGGAGCTCGCTCGTGCGCTCTCTCTCTCTCTCTCTCTCTCTCTGTGTGTGTGTGTGTGTGTGTGTGTAAGTTTTGCCTGCATGTATGTCTGTGTGTCCCTGTTGCCCACAGAGACCAGAAGCGGATGAAGCGGATGTCGAATCCCCCGGAACTAGAGTTGAGAGCCACTGACTAGGTGATGTAAGAACAGAGCTGACTCTGCAAAAGCAGCAAGTGCTCTTGACCACTGAGCTCTCTCTGGCTCCCTGGGGGATAGCATTTATGAGACCCTTCAGTGGTACTTGTCTGCAATTAAGAGGTCTCTCCAAGAATGTTTAAAGAGGAGAGAATGGGGGGTGCTGCAGAGTGGAATAAAGGTGAAAAGGTGTAAAGAGATGAACATAGTGGCAGACATGGTTTTAGACTAGAGTCCATGTTCAAGCCACTTCCTGATGGAAGAGACTCCAAGAGAAAGCTTTAAGAGTAGGAGAGAATGGAAGTCTGGAGGGTCTCCATCCAAACCATTAGCCTGGTGAGAAGCGGGAGGGTGTGTTGGCAACTTAATCCAAATTCATGCTAATGGCATTTGGAGGCGGGGACTTTGGAGAGTAGGCTTAGATAAGGTGATGACTGTGAGGCCTCTGTTACGGCTTTTGTGAAAGCAGAAGAGACCTGCATCAGCTTTCTTGCTCTGTCTCCCACCCCTTCCCATTTGCTGCTGTCCGCATAGATGCACTGCGTCTGCCATTCTGCAGATCCCGAGCAGATGGGCTTGCTTGCTTTATTACGTCTTGGGTGCTGAGTTATAGCCACAGGACTTTAAAGGGGTTAATGTGTGATCATGACGATGAGGAATTAAGTGAAATAGAATGTAAATGAGCCAGTAAGTTTGACAAAAAGTAAAAACGGCGTTTTAAATAAAGTTGTGATTTAAATTTCCAGGTGTGGGGCAGTCAGAGTTTGCTGTGGCTGACATGGTCGACATGTTTGTTTTATTGCTGCCGCCAGCAGGAGGGGATGAACTGCAGGTGAGATTTTGGTGCTTTGGCCCTCCCATAATCATCTCCGAAAGAACAAATGTGCAGTGTAATATTGTTGTAAATTAAGTTGAAGGTAGTGTTTGAGCAGCATCATCCCATTGACTGAAGTACACGAGGCCACAGGCAGTTTCTCTGTACGTGTGGCTTGTTTTTCTCAACTAACAGTAATAAAAGCTGTGGCTCTGAGCTACTCAGACCACTTAAACTTTTCCCCTCTCAGCACAGAAGAGACTGGAGTGAACAGAGGGCCTTGATCCAAAGAGACCACAGCCTCACGGGTACAACGCTCGACTCAGAAGGAATGCATGTGGTAGACACCGTGGGGCAGCACACATACTGTGTAACAGTGCAGTACCCTCCTCCTCCGTCAGTCTATCATTAGCCAGCCCAAGTCTTCCACAGTCTCTTCCTTCACTTCAGACTCCAGCCGGTTTCCAGGCCATGGGTACCGCCGAGCTACAAAGCTGAAGGGTCCCACTTCCTCTCAGGTGCAGTAATTCATGGGAATAACTCAGAATTCAGGAAAATTCTATAATCGTAGGTTTATGATAACCTCTGGCCCAATGAAGAAGAGACACACAGGAGGGGTGTGTGTGTGTGTGTGTGTGTGTGTGTGTGTGTGTGTGTGTTACTTAGACACACCTACACACTGTGCAAAGGGCTAGGGACTCTGGGTGGGAGAGAGGCAGACACACCCATGATTATATGAAGGTGTTTTTGATTTTTTTTTTTAAAGTGGCAGAGCCTTTCTTGGCTCTGGTGAGCTTAACCCAGCAGACTAAGGTGTTAGATATCAACAATTACCAGAGTGGCTCAAAGCCAATGACTATGGAGTTAATGAATTGTCTCATGTTGATGAAGAATAAGGACTGTTTGAGGGGTGAGCAAGTGAAAGTTGATTTTATCAAGGAAAAAGGACTCTGGAGTGGGAGGGGATGTCCCAAGAGGGGGACCATCACGCTGTTTAATGGTCTGAAGTAGGACTTACGTTGGGAAGTGCATAGAACTTGAGGTACTCTTTACTGAGACTTATCATTCTTCGGGCACATCATGAACCAGTCAGTGAGGGCCCCTCACACTTGTGTGTCCCCCTTGGCTCAACTGGAGAAATGCTTCGTTCATCCAGTCTAAGTGGACGTACGTCTCCGTCACCTTTATTACTCTCTCAACTTGCCTTACTTACTTGGTAGGCTACTGATCAAGTCGTTTCCCTTCCTTGTGCTGGGCCAGGTGACGAGCTTGTGACCTGCCATTCTCCCTCACTCCCTGTGGTGAGCTGGGCTACTAGCTCTTGTCTCTGTAAGATGCTAGGAGCTGCCTCCTGCCACCATCATGTTTTATCTTGATCTTCTGTCTACTCAACATCTGGATAGATCTCACTAAGTTAGTCTCCAAATTTGAAAGGGATTTTATAGGTGACTTCCACAGTTCCATCGGCTGGTGCATTAGGTAATTCTTGTCAGTTATTGTTCCTGGCACATGAACTCTGGAAGACACAGAAGAAATGACAGTAGAGTGACTGAAGTCATGGCATCTGCTGTTGTCTGTTCTCAGGGTCCTTGGGAGCAAACGGGAGCTTCTGATGAACGTGCTTCTTCTGTTCTCTCTAGGGCATCAAAAGGGGTATAATTGAAATGGCGGACTTGGTTGTTATAACTAAATCTGATGGAGACTTGGTTGTGCCAGCCCGCAGGATCCAAGCAGAGTACGTGAGCGCACTCAAGTTGCTCCGTAGGCGCTCGGAAGTCTGGAGGCCAAAGGTTGGCTTGTGTTCCTTTCTGTGTTCTGCACTGAGTGGACTGTGCACCTTAGGAGAGAGGACATAGGTCTCAGGCTCGACATATATTCAGCCTTCGCTTGAATGTAAAGACTATACTTTGAAAAACTATGACAAAGCCAGATGTGTTGCACTGATTTTAAATAGAATCTTTCAACCACAGGACATCAAAAACTAGAGTGAGGCGAGACCACTGAGCCTGCTCAGCACCCCATGTAAACCATTTGGAAGTAAAAGGAGCTGTCCTTAAGATTAGGGAATAGTAATGGTTTGAGTATGTTAGGATTTGGGGAACAGAGCAAAGGCTCGCAAGGTGGGACCTTCAGCCACATTGTTTTTGCAAGTTAAGAAAATGAAGAAAAATACTGTGGGCAGCAGTACACTCCCATTGACACTGGCGGCTTGTCTGCATCCTAGAGCAGGGAGCCCTTCACTACGGCTGGCTTCTCTGGGGACTCCTGTGTGGGGGTGGCCGTCCTGTCATGGAGGTGCTGGGCACTTGTTCACCTGGCCCTGATAGGACAAGGAAGCTCGTCCTCAGCCTGGCTCCATCTCCGGCTCCAGGGCCCCAGGAACCCTCATCCTACTGTCTCTGCTCATCCCTCGAGGCTCAACAGTTCCCTGGGATTTCCTTGATCATCTATCTATCCAAGCCATTCTAAGTTTAAGTAAATTTCTGACCTAAAGCATTGGGCCTTAAGTTGGTGATTTAAATTAGTACTCCAAGGCATACAGTGCAGTATATGCCGATGTGTTGCTCTGACAGAGCTGCAGCATTCCATTTTGGTCTTTTGTCTTTTTTCTATAAATGTTAAGAATTCATTGGCAACTCCTGCGACATAACAGTTCTGGCTCTGCCTTCTCAATAGGTGATTCGCATTTCTGCCAGAAGTGGAGAGGGCATTACTGAGATGTGGGACGCGATGAGAGAGTTTCAGCACCGAATGCTGGCCAGTGGGGAGCTGGCTGCCAAGAGACGGACACAGCAGAAAGTCTGGATGTGGAATCTCATTCAGGAAAACGTCTTAGAACACTTCAAGGCCCATCCCAGCATCCGGGAACAGATTCCCCTGATGGAGAGGGAGGTTCTCAGTGGAGCCCTCTCCCCAGGACGAGCAGCAGACTTACTGCTTAAAACCTTTAAAAGCAGACACGAATAAATTTATCTTGTGCAATCACTTTGTAGAGTTTCCCTGAGTGCTGAATATCCAAAGTATCACCTGTGTGTTTATACCGTCACACCTGTATCATGCCCCGACTGGGAACTGCTTGTAGCCTTGAAGCTGTAGGTGGTGTGGTTAGACTTTCAGTAGCTGGGAGACCCTGCTGTGTGGGACTGGTTCCACTGTATCCTTTCCTTGTTCCCTGACATGCTGGCCTTCTAAGTAGTTTCTTCCCAAGACTCAAAAGTGGAGGAAGCTCAGGAGGAGAAAGAAGATCTTACATTTTGAAATGGCTACATCAATTCTCTGTTCTCTGAATTGCCAAAGAAAATATAAGCCAGAATGACCAAATTTCTAAAAACGTATTTGAGGCCAGAACAACACATACCAGATTTCTTAGAATTGAAAGTCGTGAGTGGCATTTAGTGTACCAGACTATTCTAAGAATTTCTGAAGTGGCCGTGTATACTTGTAACAAAACACCTGGAATGATGTGAGTCCAATTTTTAAACTCCACTTGGATGGACTTAGAAGGTGTCGTCTCCATGACAATGGAAAGGGATAATCAGCTACAGATGTAGGCCCCAAGTTCTCTAGAGACTCAGGTAGAATTAGGACAGTTCAGGGTCACTCAGATTGAAAATTATGAAATGTTTCTGTTTCTACTTGCCTTTCCTTGGTCCATTTACTTCACATTAGATCTACTTTTGTGTGTGTGCATATGTGCATGTGTAAACACACTTTGTATACTTGCATGTGGTAGCAACAGGTCATCATTAGGTATGTTTGTATGTGTTCTATTGCTGTCCACTTTTCTTTTTGGAGACAGCGTCTTACTGTGTAGCCCTAACTGGCCTTGAACTCGTGCTATACAACAGGCCGATCTTGAACTCAGAGATCTACCTGGCTCTGCCTCCTCAGTGCTAGGATTAAAGGTGTGCGCCACTGTGCCTGGTATATCCACCTTTCTTTTTAAAAGAAAATGTCTCTGAATCTGAAACTCAGCAATTCAGCCAGCCCCAGGGCCCTACCCTCTCTGCCCTACAGCGTTACAGTGGTGGATTATGGGTACAAAGCACGATACCCAGCTTTGGTGTGGGTCCTGAGGATTAAACTTGGACCCTTAGGCTTGTACAGCAAGCACTTTCCAAACTGAGCTGTGTCCCCAGCTGTTAGATGTACGTTTTCTTGATGCTGAAGAACAAATGAGGTCCTACAGAGGAAGCACACCAAGGGACTAAGAGGCTGGGCTCTCAGCTTAGGCTTCGTGTTTAAACCAGACCTGACCAACTAAGCCTGAACATGTAACCTAACGTGTAGGCTTCAGTTTCCTACCTGGAAAGATGGGGTTGGTGGATAACCTATGGAGTTGGTAAGGATTAAATTACTCAGGAAAATGATTTCATTATCATGGAGGCATATAGGAAATATTGCTATTTTATGCTAAGTTGTGGGTCCCTAAAGCTACATAAACCTTATTTATAATTTAAATTGCTCCATGGTCTTATCGCTTCCGTCAGGTTCTGATGATATTTTATGATTGCCTTTAAAACCCCGGCTCTGCTTAACTCTTTAAATGACTTAAACTATTTGATGGTAGTTACAACTATGTACATTTGGGTAAAATTATTTCTAGCTATAAATTTTCTCCCAAATAAAACACCCTTTCAGCAGTTTTACACATACTGTATTCTGGACCCTTTAGGATATTTTACACAATGTGTCAGCATTACTCTTTCCAACGCTACTGGTTCCTACCTAAAACCAATGTCTTGAGTGCTAAGAAGCACTCATTGATATTTATGTAAGATCTGTGGGATTGGCACACCTATATTATATATGTAGGTTATGAGACGCTCAGGGAGGTTAGCCAGGAGAGTATCTTGACTTGAGAAAGGACCACCATTAAACCTATCAGATGAAAACTGGATGTTTAGAAACTTCCAGAGTCAGCATCTCATCATTTCCCTTAAACAAGCTATTGCAGGGAATAACAAACCTGCCACGTGTGGTGGTGTCAGTAGTGATGGGGTGCCACTGCATTGCAAAGAAAGCTAGAAGGGGTGGTGGCTTCTGTCAGCAATGAATTTAGCTAGGTGATCTCCATTGGATCGCCATAGCCTTTGAAATGACACATACATAGTTATAAAACTATGAGGTAAGCCCCACCCCCTCCTGTGGCTCTTGTCACACAGGCTGGGAGAGACTAAAGGATTTTCCACCATATTTCTTTGGTTTACTATACTAGAGTAGTAGTTGTAGGTTTTTTCTTTAAATCTGCTTCATTTTGCTAAGCCCAATAATCCTTGCCTCTCTCTTTGTCGCCAACAGGAGTTCTACAGTGGTTCTACTGGGCATCTGGCCTGGGCAAATGCAGAAGTTTTGGCTTGCTGCATGTTGATATAACTCCATCGTGGACCAGACAAGTTAGGAAAATTAGTTCTCCACGTTTACCAAATCTCTTATCTATAAAAATATGGTAACAGTAGCTACTTTAGACATCTCTGAGAGAATTAAATGAGAAACTGACTTGGTTGGTACTCGATAATGGACAGACAGTGATTGAGATATTGCGCATAGCTGTTTATCGTAGCTCTTTCCCCACTACAGACCTTCATTTCCTTTCAGATGGACCAGATTACTTAATCTGCCAGTTGCTCAGTTTTCCCACGGTTAAATGAAAATGACGATCCCGTGATGTTTATACCACTTGTCAATTTGATGACTTTTTAATCACTTAGAGACACATCTCCGGCCATGTATTTGAGGGCATTTCCAGAGAACTTTGCCAAAGCTCATACTAAATGTGAATGCTACCGTCCCACAGGCTGGATCTGGGACTGAATAATGAGAAAGCCAGCTGTTTGACCCGTCGCTTGTGCTCTGCCCACTACACTTCCAGCAGCTCTCATGGTAACCGAGACTGTGCCATCAGCCAGAGCTGTACATGGAGTGCCTGGATACTAATACTGGAGAATGAATAGTGGTTACCTCCAAGGAAGCTTCCGGGTCAGATGAGAACAGTCTTCCTCCACCTTAAAAGGATAGTTCTTTCTAGAAAAACAAAATCTTACAGGTTAGTTGCATTAGTTAAAAATATAACTCTCAGGGCAGGAGAGATGTCTCGGTGGTTAAGAACAATTGGTATTCTTGCAGAGAACTCAGCTCAGCTCCCAGCCCCCGTGTGGTGGTTTATAAACATCTGTAAATTGGGATCAGACACCTGGCATGCGCGTAGTACATATACATATATGCAGTCAAAACACACAGACATGCTTTTTTAAAAAAACAATAAAGTAAATGGGGAAAATCTGGGCATAGTGGTTCCCACCTTTAATCCGAGGACTTGGGAAGCAGAAGCAAGGGATGGCAAGGAAGAATATTCAAAAACCATGGGAAAAGATCAAAATATGCTACATACAAGTTATAGATTCCAAACAGAGGAGGAGAAGAGGATATCCATTTTTGAAATTTCTGTTAGAATTAAATTATTTTTGTTTTTTGAGACAAGGAAGGTCTCTGTAGCCTGGCCTGGCCTCAAGCCTGCATGCCTGACTTTAATTTTTTTTTTTTTGAGACAGAATTTCTCTGTATAGGTGCTTACGTAATTCAGTATAGTACCAGAACTATGAGCAACATGAACATTGACTAAATAACACAACTAATAAAGTGTTATCCCTTTGGTAAGACAGAAAATGGTGGACAAGTTGCAATCTTCCTTGTTGAACAACCAGGAAGTTTCTAAGCTATTTTAATTTCTAATTTATTTCCTCAGCTATTTTAATTTCTAAACTTAAGGTCTTTTTAAAAAACCCTACTTAGAGTGAACCCTGAATGATAGTTACTGTCCCATGAAGCTCAAATAAAGTTTTGGTTGATTTATTTGCTTGTCGTTTATGGTATGTTTTATAAAATATAAATAGCATAAAAATAATTGGACTGATTATTATAGTAATTTGTGAGTATAAAATGTGGATGACATGGGTTAAAGTACATTAATATTTGCACCTGATGTATGATAAGGTATAAAGTAATAGTATAAAGGTAACCTTGGGACAACTGACCTTGTTGGCCACTTTCGACTCCTGAAGAAATGGAGTAAACATGTGTCTAAGCACAAAAATTCTTCTACTCTTAGCAAGATTAATTATTTAAACTAATGTTATTTTAACTAACACAGAAGAAATCCTGTGATGTCATCATCAAAAGTATGGAGAAAATTCTAAAGAGATCTAGAAGAATAATAAATCCATTTCTTAGCCTTATCCTGTATCTTGTTCTATATGGATGCAATTGTTTCAGGGATCAACTCCCTTAAGGATAAAGTCATCTCAGCAGGTGTGGTGGTTTGAAAGAGAACAGCTCTCATAGACTCATTTGTTTGAGTGCTTAGTCACCAGGGAGTGGAACTGTTTGGGAAGGATTAGGAGGTGTGGCCTTGTTGGAGGAGGTGTGCCATTGGGGGGTGGGCTTTGAGGTTTTCAAAGCCCACACCAGTCTCAGTGTCCCTCTGTCTGCTGCCTGTGGATCAGGATGTAAAGTTACTTCTCCAGTACTTTGCTTGTCTGCCTGCTGCTTTCTTCCTGCCATGATAATCATGGGCCAGTTGTCTGGAACTGTAAGCAAGCCTCCCACATTAAATACTTTCTTTTATAGGAGTTGCTTTGGTCATGGTGCCTCTTCGCAGAAACAGAGCAGTAACTGAGAAGCAGACATGACCAAGGTTTGCTCTTCAGTATTTCTACATGCAGAAACCCCTCTTTTTCTGCAGAAAACTCTCTTGACAAAACCACAAATGCAAGTTAACTCTCATAAATAATGGTCAATGGCTGGCAGTTGTTAATTTTCTGATAGGATCACCTTAGGTTAAATCACAAGCTCCCCCAGAACAATAACACTCCCATTTTACAAAGAAGAAATTGAACATCAGTGATATTAGGAAATAAATCTCAAGTTACTATTCCTAAAAGTGATGCATGATCCATTCTGTGTTTGAATAGTGCTATTTTAGAAGTTGTAAGCACTTCATGAACTCTTTCATTCTTTCTATAAGTCAGTTCTGTGACAGATATCTGCATTTATAGATAGTTTCATGGTTCAGAATGGATAAAGCTCTGCATATAATTCAGCCAGGAAGGTCCATGGTATTTTCATTTTTAAGTCCTTTCTTTAACATACTGTTCTCTTTGGTATTTTGTAGAAGAGTACCTTGACATACTTCTCTGTTGGCTTTCTGCTTATGCTAGAAGGTAACACTTTAAAAGTTAAGAATCAACCTCACACAAAACAGAAGTCCATTCTATCAACTCTGTATCATGTAGGCTAGAAATGGCACATGTAGTAATCTGGGCAGAAGAACTGCTCATCTAACACCACAGGGAGAAGAGTGGGAGCACAACCAACCTTGAGATCACAGATTCTGAGAGGATTCTCCTCCTCATCCCCATTCTATGCATTCTGACTCCACGTTCCTGAGTTCTTCCACATAGCTCAAGATGAGGCAACCTGCGGGACTTAGCAGAGGAAATATGTCTCCTATCTCCACACATTTGAGTCCAAAGGACTCAAGGAAGCACTCAGACCAGTTTACCTGACAGTTTCAGGTCTCTACAAGGGGGTGGGGGTTCTATGAGTACCAAGAAACACTTGAAGTTGGGGAAAAACCAGTTTCTACAAGAAGTGCATTGGTAGTCACAGGGAAAAGTAGGATGTCAAGCAGACAGAACAAATTTAGAATAGATGCTTTAATTCTGTTTGAACAAGTAACTTAGAAATAGATGGTTTGGGCTGTCTTAGAAAGATCAGGGAGCTAGGGATTTAGTTCAGTTATGGTGCTGGCCTCCCAGGTACAGGCTTCTGCATGGAAAAGCAATGTGTTTATAATGAAAATGTTTAATGATTGATAGCATACCAGCAAAGTAGAGTTTATACATTCAGCTGCCATGTGTTCAAACTGGTATGGTCATAACATTCTTAGCTACTGGGAAGGGTCTTCCCTGACCCAGTTTTAAGGACTACTTATTTTTCCTTTCCCTTCTTACCAATAACCATTGACCTTTCCTTATAGCGAAGATACATCTGAAAATATGGAAGGATCAATAACCTAAAGTTGAATAGTTCAAGGAATCATGATAACTTTTGAGTACTATTTATTATCTCTAGCAAATTGATAGATTTTAAAATTATTTTCCCCCAGTCTTTCTGTATAATTGAGGGAGCCGTGACTCAGGGAAGGGAATAAACTTCATTCACAGGTCTTTTGACTGCACAGCTGACCAGTTCAAGAAAACTAAAGAAAAGATGGGTTTATTTGTAATATAGAGAATCTCACAAAAAACAAAAAACAAACAACAACAACAAAAACAACCAAAAATCAAAGCTCAGCCTTCAGAATATGGAGGAAGCAAGGGCTTCTGTCTTAAACCATGACCCGTAAAGCCATTGAGAAGTCCAGCTCCCCTTCTCAAGGAAAAGCTGTGATTTGCATAAAACATGTTCCCTGAGGGTTCACATGCTGAAGGTTTGGGTTGTTCTGGGAGGCATGGATGTTTTTAGAGCAGCAGTTCTCAACCTGTGGGTCTCAACCTTTTGGGGGGTCAAAAGACCCTTTCAGAGGGGTCACATAAGACTATCAGAAAACACAGATATTCACATTATGATTCACAGCAGTAGCAAAGTTACACTTATGAAGTAGCAATGAAAATAATTTTATGCCCGGGGTCAGCACCACATGAGGGACTGTATTAAAGGATCACAGCATCAGGAGGGTTGGAAACTGCTGCTCTAGGGTATGGGGAGCCTTTCACATTTGAAGAGTATATTGGGAACAACCTCTCTCTCTCTCTAGTCTTTTCTCTCCTCTCCTCCTCTCAGTCACTCACTGGCTCTCACTCCTTGATAGACAGTGAGTGACTTTGTGCAAATACACATTTTTTTTTTTTTGCTATTACCATCTGCTTCTCCTCAGGCCTAAAGTCACATGGACAATCCTCTGAACCCACAAGCTAAATAAGTCTTTCATTTAAGCTGATTTCTCAGATACATTTTATCTCAGTTCCTATCACCCATAAGTATGTTCAGATTTCAATCTCTAACCATAAACATCTTGAAAGGCAAGAGAAAACCAGTGTGACCACACAGCAACCACCACAACCGGATTCAGATATAATACGGCAAACCGAATGATCAAATTTGAAATAGTTGCGACTGATATGTTAAAGAATCTACTGGAGAAACACAAACAGCACGTAAGCAGAGACGCACCATGAAGCACCCGTGAGGAAACGCTACAAATAGAAAACCAGCAAAAAATGAAGACAGCCTTTGACGGATTCATCACAGACTAACATGGCCAAGAACTGGGAGCTGGGAGCTGGGAAATCAGTCACTTGGAAACTTTATAAATTAAAATGAAACATCAAAAAAGATGACAAGGTAGAACAGAACATTCGAGAACCATGGGAAATATCGAAATATCCTACATACAAGTTGTGGATTCCTAAAAAAAAAAAAAGAAAGAAAGAAAGAAAGAAAGAAAAGAAAAAGAAAGGAATTTTAAAAATTGAGATAATAATGTTTTATAGAGTGAGTCAAGATTGACGGCAAACATCAAGGCACAGATCCGGAGCTAAACAAGATGAACTTAGGAGACTACACAAGAGACGCATCAAATAAACAAAAACAGAACCCCAAAACTCCACGTGCTATGCTGCCATGTCACATTCAAACTGCAGAAACCCACTCCTGAAGGAATGGAGTCAGTGCTTTGTGGAAACCACACTGCCCCTGCCATGGCTTGCGTTGAAACCACTCGACCTCCAGCAGGGCGTCCATCTTTTTTCTGTAACTTCTTAGACTTGACTCAGTCATAATTGATTTTCATGTAGACCGTCAAAAACCCAGCAAGCTGCAATTTAATACTTCAGAGTTAGGGTTCCAGATTTTAAATTCTTAGTAGAAATCTGACTGGCTTGTTCAACCCTGGGAGGCAACAGAGCTACTGAGAAAGAAACTAAATGGAGATCGCTCAGAACCGAGAGCCCACTGCAGTCTAAGGTGGGTGTGGAGGACACGGAATGAAGTATGTCTATGCTTCTTGTGTATTAACCAGGAACGGTTTGCAAGGCTCTGTTTCCTGAGGTCTGTGAGTAGATCCGGCAGTGACGCTTGCTCTTACCCTGAATAAATCCTTTGGGAGATAAAGGGGTGATTTGCTTAAGCAGCGACTATTACTCCTCTTCCATTATTTTCACTGATCTTTCAATAGGATGGTGGAGTGGTTTGTACATCAGTGTCCCCCATAAACTCATATGGTCGATCACTTGGTCCCCTGCTGATGACGCTGCTTGGGAAGGTTATGGGACCTTTAGGAGGTGGAATCTTGGTAGAGGAAGTCTTTCCTGGAGGCAGACTTTGAGGTTTTGTACCCTGGCACTACTGTGCTCTCTATGAGTCCTGTGTAGAGGTACAATGTGATCGGCTAGCTTCCCACACCTGCCAACCCTGGCTGTCTCCACATCTGCCCTGCCACATCCTCCCTGCCACATCTCCCCCCAACCTCGCCACATTCCCTGCTCCACACATCCCTTCCCTACATCTCCCCCACCACATCTTCTCCACCATGACAGACTTTATTCCTCGGGAACCCTAAGCCAAAGCAAACTGTTTTCCCCATAAGTTCATTTCTTGGCAGAGTATTTTATTATAGCAGCAGAAAAGAAACTAATACGCATGGATTAGAAAAAATTTGTTAAGATAAATGTATTGCCTAGTAACATTGCCTAGTAACCAGTTTCACACACACACACACACACACACACACACACACACACACACCCCACACACTCACACACACACACACACTCACAACAATTTCCAAGTATGCAACTACATATTGTTAACAATATACAGATTGTTATGCCACGGTGTCTTAGTTGGGGTTTGGGGTTTTATTGCTGTGAAGAAACACCATGACCAAGGCAACTCTTACAAGGGATAGCATTTAATTGGGGCTGGCTTACAGTGTTAGAGGTTCGGTCCATGATCATCATGATAGACATGGACGAGTCCAAGCAGACATGGTACTGGAAGAGCTGAGAGTTCTATATCTTGATCTGATGGCAGCTAAGAGGCTCTCAAAATTCTACCCCCACAGTGACACACTCCTTCAAACAAGGCCACACCTATTCCAACAAGGCCATACCTCCTAATAGTGCTGCTTCCTATGGACCAAGCTCATTCAAATCACCACACACAGGTTTCCAGAACTACCCTGATCTTGCACGATTCATTACTGTGGTTTGAATGTGTCCCCCAAACAACTTGTGCTAGGAATTTAATTACCATTGTAACAGTACATGTGATACTCTTCAACTTATAATCAGATTATATCCAAATAAAATCATTATACTTTGAAAATATTGTTAAGTATTCTAGTCAACTATTTGTTAATAAAACAAAATACCTGATGTGCCTAACATAAGAAAATATGTTTATTTACCTTCCAGTTTCGAAGGTTCAGAGTCATGGTGCCCATAGCTGCTTGGTGCTCGCAAAGGCAGCAGATGACAACCTTGGGAGCACATGTTGGAGCAGTCAAATTTCAAGGCAGAAAACAAAGTGAGAGGCTCAGTCCCACATTACTTATCAAGGGTATGGCCCAATGACCCAAGCTGTCACCTCTTAAATGAGCCACAGCAGTTCCCTACGTCACCACCCTGGGCATCCAGCTGTTACATAGAACCTTCAGGGGACACTCATCCAAACCTCAGCAGGAAGTCAGATGCTTTTGATATAGTTAAACCACCAAGAACCACAGCTTAGCCTAGCCTAACTTTTATGTGCCCAGGATTAACACTAAAGGACCTCGTGCTCATTCTTCGCTCATTTTTTAAATCCATATTCTCAGGGACGGGTATAGGGCATTGATTTTCTTGGTCTGACTTCTGTATTGCAGAATCTTCACTAAGAACTTCCTTTGGGGGCTGGTGATGTGACTCAGCAGGTTAAGGTACTTGCTGTGCAGACCTGGTGACCTGAGCTCCATCCCCAGGACCCATCTCACACAAAGCCCATTTTCTAACAATGTAATTCAAAATCCTATAGTTTGTCGAACACTGGACCTGAAGAGAGGAAGGGTGGTGTGGGCACTTTTGCACCATCCTGAAGTTGGAAACTTGTAAGTCAAGTCATCCCAGATCGTCTGCAAAGAGAACTGAAACATTTTAAGGCTTATCAGGCTGTGAGGGCTCTGGCTTATTACACCAATAGGTTCCTATAAAAGGGTCAGTTTGGCCCAGCCCTTTACTGGGTGCAGCTCTAGGGAGAGCTGACCCTGCACCTCACTTGGGCAGCAATAGAGAGAGCTGACCCTGCACCTCACTTGGGCAGCAATAGAGAGAGCTGACCCTGCACCTCACTTGAGCAGCATAGTAGATTTGGCCCTGATGGCAAAGGTGTGGGTGAGCTATCCCTGAGGGCATGGCCCCCTCACCACCTGTGGCAGGCTGGAGAGCTGGCCCTAGGGTCATGAGAGCAGAAGAACTGGTCCTGTCCCTTGCTGGCTGTGGCATTGGGTGAGCTAGCTGGAGCCATGATGGAGAGCTCAGCCTGGTGATGTGGGTGCAGGAGTGTTAGTGGGCTGACCAACTCAGCTACCACCCAGACCCAGACCCAGGGTTTTGAGTTGGTCCACCCCAACATCTACCTCATCTGTAACTGCTGGACTGTGTGAAAGGGCTGGTCCCACAGATCCAAAGTCACAGGATCTCTATGACACAGGTCAACAACACGACATCCGAGAGGAGTCTCAGTGAGGATCCAGTACTGATGGTGTAACAGAAACCGAGGCCTTGTACCAGACAAGGACTCGTTGCAATGACCATTTGCTGGTGAAGATGTGCAGACAAAAGTGTAGACCGTGGGACACACTATGACGTACCGCAGCTTCCACAGCAAGATGTTTACGTTTTATTTTGTTTGTTTATTTATTTTTATTTTCCTTCGGCTATTATGAATAATGCCATGATTGTGAATTAACATCCTTCTGTGAAATCCTATTTTCAGTATTTTGGCTATATTCCCAGAAGTGGGATTACTGGTTTGGCGGGCTCGATTTTAAACTCTTTTGAGAAATCTCTATGCTTGCACTGTGTAGCAAACACACAGTGATTCTCCCTAACAGGACCCTCAGACTCCAATGTACACATCGTAAATAGACGATTACTTTCTGTTTTCAAGATGGCTCTTCTACAAGGTCTAAGATGCTATCTCACTACGAGTTATTGGTTGTTTCCAGACAGGGTCTCCACCTGTCCTGGAACTCACTATGTAGACAGGCTGTTGAACTCACAGAGATCCACCTGCCTCTGCCTCCCAAGTGCTGGGATTAAAGATGTGCACCACTACACGGGGCTCACTAGAGTTTTGGTTGACACTTCCCTGACAATTAGGGAGCAAGCATACTCTCTCGTGTTCATGGCTGTCTAGCATCTTTAACAACGCATCTATTCAAGTCCTAACCACTGGGTTATTGTTCTCTTGTTAAAGAGTTGTGCGTGCTCTTTATATTATCATGGATACCAACCCAGGTTCATAGACGACGGTGAGAGCGGGAACCTGCATATCGTTCATGGTCTTCTTCCTAAAGTTACCCGCCTCCTTCTTTCTAGAAATGGCATTTCTGGTTGGAGATATACCAGACACTCAACATCTCTACACCAAGAGTCCAAGAGATTACTACCTTTCAGGAAAAAAATGTATTTGACACTAGAGAGATGTGGTTTAAAATACCTGCTCCTCTTGCAGAGGACCTAGATTTGGTTCTAAGCACCCACTTCCTGAGAGGCTTACAACAACCTGTTACTCCAGCTTCAGAGGGATTCAACAACTTTGATGACCTCCACAGGCACCCCCAACACACACACACACACACACACACACACACACACACACAGAGGATTGTACCCACCTAAGGTGAGAAGTTAACATCAAGGATTTCCCTCAATCATTCTCCACCTTTTGAAACAGAGTCTCTGGCTGAAGCCAGGTGGGTCAGTCGGGCTAGACTGCTGCCCAGCACACCCCAGGGGTCCTTCTGCTTCTGATTCCACTGCTGGGATTACAGGTATGTGATGCCACATGCAACCTTTTATGTGGGTGCCAGGGGAGCAAACTCCTGTCTTCATGCTTGCGTGGCAAACACTTTATCAACAAAGCCAGCTCTTCAGCTCCTAATCCTTGAAGAAAAGAATATAAAAACCAGGTGTGTCTCCTGCTCAGCAACAAGTTATTTACTTATATCTAGCCTTCTGCCTTTTCCTCCCAAACATAAATATGCACATATACTTTTTATTTAAACAATGGAAGCATAGCATATGTGCCATGTATAAACTGTTTCATTTTTAAAGCAGTAAATATAACCAAAAATAAAGTTTAATAAAGCAAAGTAAAAAAAGAAAGAAAAGGTCTCCCTTTCTTGTTTTTATTTATTTATTTATTTATTTATTTATTTATTTATTTATTTATTATGTGTAAGTACACTGTAGCTGTCTTCAGACACCAGAAGAGGGCGTCAGATCTCATTAGGGATGGTTGTGAGCCACCATGTGGGTGCTGGGATTTGAACTCAGGACTCAGGTTAAGCGCAGTCGGTGCTCTTAACCGCTGAGCCATCTTTCCAGCCCCACTTTCTTGTTTTTCACTAATTTTTTTCAGTCACATCCCCCCACCCCATTCCTTAGCACTTTACCCTCTTTATTTCCATTCACTCCTGTGCCCCACAGCTCCATGGCTCCCACCACGTGCACACACGGCTCCCACCACATGCACACATGGCTCCCACCATGTGGCGCCATAGCTCTCACCACACAGGCTTCAAGAGCTACTGAAAAAAATATGCAAAGCACACAGTTGGTAGGCATGAAGACATTAATCAGAAATGAAGAGTTCCATTATTATGATTGAAAGACTCAGACAGCTACCGTCACAATATGTGTGATAATTTAGAAACGAGTCACTCTCAGCCAGATGTCAGATTCAGCTGTTACTGGGGAAGAGATATCTAGATTTGGGCTGAAATGGAAGGTCTATCTTCATATGGGATCCTTGTCCCAGGACATTTAGTCTTCCTGTACTCCCTTACCTGAGATCTTCCTGATTTCTTTTTTTTTAAGTCATCAAAATAATTTATAATAAATGCTTCTTAAATATACATGATATCTTCCAAAGCTAAAAGTAATATGCACTCAACCAGTTTTGAAAATCTACTTGGAACATTAAACATGATAGAAGTAGAAAATTTTTTCTTATGAAGTCCTCTATGAAAGGAAATTGTGACAAGTTCCTGATTAGACAGAAACCATTCTGTCTCCAAGAGAGAATACGTAGCATAACTGTGGCTTCATAGAATGAATTGGGTAGTGCTTCTTCTGTTCCTATTTTGTGGAATAGTTTGAAGAGTATTGGTATTAGGTCTTCTTTGAAGGTCTAATAGAATTCTGCACTAAACCCACCTAGTCCTGGGCTTTTTTTGCTTGGGAGACTTTTAATGACTGCTTTCTTTAAGGGTTATGGGACTGTTTAGATGGTTTATCTGATCCTGATTTAACTTTGGTACCTGGTATCTATCTAGAAAATTGTCCATTTCATCCAGATTTTCCAATTTTGTTGAATATAGGCTTTTGCTGAATTTTCTCAGTATCTGTTGTTATGTCTCCCTTTTCATTTCTGATTTTGTTAATCTGGATACTGTCTCTGAGCCCTCTAGTTAGTCTGGCTAAGGGTTTATCTATCTTGTTGATTTTCTCAAAGAACCAGCTCCTGGTTTTGTTGATTCTTTGTATAGTTCTTTTTGTTTCTACTTGGTTGATTTCGGCCCTGAGTTTGATTATTTCCTGCAGTCTACTCCTCTTGGGTGTATTTGCTTCTTTTTGTTCTAGAGCTTTAAGGTGCACTGTCAAGCTGCTAGTGTATGCACTCTCCATTTTCTTTGTGGAGGGGCTCAGACCTATGAGTTTTCCTCTTAGCATTGCTTTCATTGTGTCCAATAAGTTTGGGTATGTTGTGCCTTCATTTTCATTAAATTCTAAAGTCTTTAATTTCTTTATTTCTTTCTTGACCAAGTTATCATTGAGTAGGGCATTGTGCAGCTTCCATGTGTATGTGGGCTTTCTGTTGTTTTGTTGCTATTTTAGACCACCCTTAGTCTGTAGTGATCTGATAGGAGGCATGGGATTATTTCAATCTTCTTGTATCTATTGAGGCCTGTTTTGTGACCTATTATATGCTCAGTTTTGGAGAAGGTACCATGAAGTGCTGAGAGGAAGGTATATTCTTTTGATTTAAGATGAAATGTTCTAAAGATATCTGTTTAATCCATTTGGTCCATTACTTCTGTCATTTTCACTGTGTCTCTGTTTAGTTTGTGTTTCCATGATTTGTCCATTGATAAGAGTGGGGTGTTGAAGTCTCCCATTATTATTGTGTGAGGTGCAATGTATGCTTTGAGCTTTAGTAAAGTTTCTTTTATTAATGTGGGTGCCCTTGCATTTGGAGTATAGATGTTCAGAATTGAGAGTTTTTCTTTGTAGATTTTTCCTTTGATGAGTACGAAGTGTCCTTCTTATTCTTTTTGGTAACTTTTGGTTGAATGTTGATTTTATTCTATATTAGAATGGCTATTCTAGCTTGTTTCTTGGGACCATTTGCTTGGAAAATTGTTTTCCAGCCTTTTACTCTGAGGTAGTGTTTGTCTTTGACACTGAGGTGCATTTCCTGTATGCAGCAAAGTGCTGGGTCCTGTTTATGTATCTAGTCTGTTAGTCTATGTCTTTTTATTGGGAAATTGAGTCCATTGATGTTAAGATATTAAGGAATAATGATTGTTGCTTCCTGTTATTTTTTATGTTATTTTTATGTTTGTGTGGTTTTTATGTTTTATGTTCGTGTAATCTTCTTTTGGGTTTGTTGAAAGAAGATTACTTTCTTGCTTTTTCTAGGGTGTAGTTTCCCTCCTTGTATTGGAGATTTCTATCTATTATCCTTTGTAGGGCTGGATTTGTGGAAAGATATTGTGTAAAATTGGTTTTATCATGGAATATCTTGTTTTCTCCATCTATGGTAATTGAGAGTTTTGCTGGGTATAGTAGCCTGGGCTGGCATTTGTGTTCTCTTAGCATCTATATAACATCTGCCCAGGATCTAGCTTTCATAGTCTCTGTTGAGAAGTCTGGTATTATTCTGATAGGTCTGCCTTTATATGTTACTTGACCTTTTTCTTTTACTGCTTTTAATATTCTTTCTTTGATCTGTGCATTTGGTGTTTTGACTATTACTTGATGGGAAGAATTTCTTTTCTGATCAAGTCTATTTGGAGTTCTGTAGGTTTCTTGTATATTTATGGGCATCTCTTTCTTTAGGTTAGGAAAGTTTTCTTCTATAACTTTGTTGAAGATATTTACTGGCCCTTTAAGTTGGGAATCTTCTATACCTATTATCCTTAGGTTTGGTCTTCTCATTGTGTCCTGGGTTTCCTGGATGTTTTGGGTTAGGAGCTTTTTGCATTTTGCATCTTCTTTGACTGTTATGTCAATGTTTTCTATGATATCTTCTGCATCTGAAAATCTTTCTTCTATCTCTTGTATGTTGGTGATGCTTGTATCTATCTATGACTCCTGATCTCTTTCCTAGGTTTTCTATCTCCATGGTTGTCTCCATTTGTCTTTATTGTTTCTATTTCCATTTTTCGATCCTGCGTGGTTTTGTTCAATTCCTTTACCTGTTTGTGTTTTCCTGTAATTCTTTAAGGGATTTTTGTGTTTCCTCTTTAAGGGCGTCTACCTGTTTACCTGTGTTCTCCTGTATTTCTTTAAGGGAGTTATTTATGTCCTTCTTAAAGTTCCCTATTATCATCATGAGATTTGATTTTAAATCAGAATCTTGCTTTTCTGGTGTTTTGATGTATCCAGGGCTCGCTGTGGTTGGAGTACTGGGTTCTGATGATGCCAAGTAGCCTTGGTTTCTGTTGCTTATGTTCTTGCCCTTGCCTCTCACCATCTGGTTATCTCTGATGTGAGCTGGTCTTGCTGTCTCTGACTGTGGCTTGTCCCTCCTGCAAGCCTATGTGTAAGTACTCCTGGGAGACCAGTTCTCTCCAGGAGGAATTTGGGTATGGACAGCTGTGGCACAGCTCCAGGGTGCAGGAAACCAGAAGGATCCTGTCCCAGGCTGTTCCTTGGTTCCTGTGTCCTGATGACACTGGATGGGTCCCTCTTGGGCCGGGGATTTGAGCAGAAGAGAAGGTCTTACCTGTGTTCATAGGTGTGTCCGCACTCTTGGGAGACCAGATCTCTCCCAGCGGTATTTGGGTATGGGGCGCTGTGGCACCGCTCTTTCTGATTTCATCTTCCAACCACATCAGTGAGTACCTTCAGAGAACACAACTTGGCAAACCCAGCCTGTGATGATGGACACAAGCAGTAATTACCAGGTAATATGGTGGCGCAGTGCATGTATTGTTTTATGGGAAAGGGTCTTCCAGAATACTGGTTTGGGCCAAAGATGTTGAGTGTAATTTTAAAAACACGCTTGTTCTTTCTTGGGAGCTCTCCCCGAGCTCCCGGCAACACTCTGAGAACAGCGGTCACCGTGTTTCCAGCTGGCGTTTCCCCGAGAACGCCTCTGTTCCTCCGGTTTGCTTTGCCAAGCTGCCAACAACCGCCTTTCCCGAATCGAGTGCTATCGGCTAACCAACCCGGCTGCCCGCTCTCTTCTCCTTCCCACTTTAACCCTTTAGAAGGAAAACACTAGAGACTTTTACTATTTTAAAACTCAATAGCTGGGCAAAGAATCTATAGCCCTAAACTCATCAGCTATGCTGTGTTAGAATTCTGCTGGTGACAGAGGCTGACACTGGTTCTAGTAGCCTCCAGACCTTGCATGGTGTCCCTGCTCCTCTCGTCAAAGCCTGGGCGAAAAACCCTTTATCTTTTTTCCTCCTCTTCCTCCTGGTACCCGAAGATCCTGCCTCTTTACCTTTGCTCAGCGATTGGCTTCTGCGGTCTTTATTTACACAATCTGAAAACAATTAGGATATCAGATTTTAGTATCAGCTTTTGCCCCTATACAAAGTTGCATGGGTCGGTGAGCATATATGGGTGTTTACTGCTTAATGTTATTGCTCTGGTTTTTACTGTTGTTGGTTTGCTTTGCTTTGTTGTTTTTTGTTTTGTGGTTTTGTCTGTTTGTTTGTTACTGCTCCTTGGCCCTCCCTTAAGCCAGGCTTTGGCTAGCAATCTAATACATTCTAGAGTCGAGCCTTAGTTATTGTCTCAACTCTAGACTCCTCAAATCTTTTCAGTTCTTGACCATTCCGGAGACAGCCAGTCGAAGAGATGCTTTCCCATAAAAGGAAGCTTGCAGTGAAGTCGACTTACAAAAGATGCCGTAATCGTGTACCCTTTCGAAGACGCACAGTGTACATCGAAATATCAAAAGTTCAGGGAAGTTCTCCAGCTAAGAATATGTTTCGCCCAATTTGTGCTAAACTTTCCTCACCATGGAATCGTTTAGGTGAAGGCCTAGCAACACATCTTTAGACTGACCCGTTACATTCGGAGAAGCATGGTCAAAGCCCTCCCTACAATGGCACCCTTACTGGAGACGGTTAGCACGCCCCCTGCTGGCTGGCTAGTGTGGTACAGCAGTTAAATAAGGTATTTCACCCTCTAACCAAAACTCATGTTCATATATTCTTGATTAGATTTTTGATTGCTTAACACACTATGATAGAAAAATCACAGTTCACCGAAATCTGGCTACAAAAATAACAAAGTGTTTTTCCATTTTCAAAAATGTATTTGTTTAAATTATTTTGTGTGTCTGTGTGTGTGTGTCTGTTTATGTAGGTCTTGGGGATAGAGCTCAGGTCACCAGGTCTGCACAGCAAGTACCTTAACCCGCTGAGTCACATCACCAGTCCCCAAAAGGAAGTTCTTAGTGAAGATTCTGCAATACAGAAGTCAGACCAAGAAAATCAATGCCTTATACCAGTCCCTGAGAATATGGATTTAAAAAAATGAGCGAAGAATGAGCACGAGGTCCTTTAGGATCCTTACAGATTAAACACTCACACTAAAACATTCAACTCATTCATTCATTCACTCATTCATTCATTCAGCATTGCAGGGCCAGAATCAAACCCCAACTTTGCTTCTGTGAGGAAAGTAATGCAGCAGGGGCTACACTCACGTTGAATTCACTCTCACAGGGATGCCCAACATCTAGCAGGCTGTGGAGGTAATAATCCACAGTTCTTCCTGAGTCAGTACTTCACACACTCGGATTCAGTGTCACTGTCTTTTCTGTTTTTGTGTTACCACGTATTAGTCGGGTAAAGTAATGGGGTTGTCATAACAGTTTGGTACGTGCATACAATGCACTTTGGTCAAACTCACACATGCCCACTGCCTTCTCTCACCCCCCGCCCACCACCACTTTCCCCTCCCCATTCTCTAACAGCCCCCTCCCCCTTACTCCTTCCCTTTTCCCACCTCAAGTTCCTGCAGTGAGAGATGTGAGCTCCTGTTTGTGACTGGTTCGGCGGGAAGATACACAGGTCCATCCATTTTTCTGAAAAAAGGTGCTTTTATTGATGGCTCAGTTAAATCCCACAGTGTGCACACCTCACACACTGGTTGTGTACGGTGGCTGTCCTAAACAGTGTTGTAGATGTCAACGTGGTTCTGATTCCTTTCGGTTTATAGCTGGATTGATAGGTCTTATTCTTTTGTTTGCTTGTTTGTTTTTGGAAAAACCTCAGTACTGACTTCCATACAGTTTGTGCAAGCTGAAACCCCTCTCAGCAGTGTACAAGGCCCCCTCTCCTCATCCTCGCTGACACTTTTTCCTTTGCTTATGTTCTTGTTCGTAGCCAACTGAGAAACCTGCTTACTTAACTTACTTAACCTTACTTAAACTTACTTAACCTGCTTTTTCCTAAAGACTAAAAACACCCAAACATTTTTTTTCTGTGTATTTATTGGCTTTTTGTATTTCTTCGGTTCATCTGTACGTTTATTAACCGGGTTATTTATTAATCTGCTCCTCTCGTGATTTAATATTGTGGGTTCTCTGCCTAGCAAGCCCCTTTTGGATGAGAAGCTGGTACAGGCTCCCTCCCCCTCTTCCGTGGACTCTCAACTCTGCTAACTGCTCTTCTGCTGCACTGGGGTGTTTTGGTTTAATGCAATCATTTGTAAACAAGCCTTTCCTACCATTTCCTCAGAGATGGGGGTCCTGTTCCAACGGCCTTGACAATGCCTGTGACCTAGGGTGAGTGCTGCCACCAGACCCTCTCAGTTTCGGATTCTCAGGTCCTATACTGAGGCCTTTAGTCCATTTTTACACAGAGTCTTGTTTTTTCTATGCACAAATGCCCAGTTTCCCAGCAGCCCTTGTAAGAGGCTGCCCTTTTTCCAGTGTGTATTGCTTTTCTCTTGCCCAAAACCAGATGTCTGTGGCTGTAAGAGTTTAATTCTGAATCTCTTGAGCCATGTCTCCAAGCCATGTCACCACTTTGGGTGGTTATAATTCTAAAATGATATCATGATCATTTCTAGGAAGGAAGAAAAAAAGAATTATAGAGAAAAAGCTAGGGACAGTAAAGTGACTTATAGGGTGATTTGTTTGGAAGGATCTTAGTTTATTCCATGCATGTTTGTTTATAGACTGCCTTGTAATTTGAGAGGAAAATCTGAAAGCATTTTCTACAAAACTCCTTTTATAGTCTTGCTTACTATCCTATTTCAGAACAATGTATATTGCTGGCAGAATTTTCCAAGCAAAACCACCATTTTTTGTTTGAATAAACAGGCTCAAGGGCATAGCAGCTGGCTTCTCCTTGACTCCACATGGGCTGACAAGAGCTGGGCAACCCATTCCTCTCTCTTGCCTTTCACGTCCTCTCTCTATCTTGTGGTCTCCTCTGGGTTTCTCTAAGAGGCCTTTTCCCAGGAGAAGCAACGGTTTGGGCTGCCGTCTATAGACTTTCCTGGAGCAAAGGCCCTGATGTTCTAGATTTCAACATTCTAAGAAAGCCCTTAAAGTTACATGTTATGAAGTATTTACCAATAACTTCAGACAAACACATCAAGCAGTGAGCTACCCTCAGAACTTTCAAAAGTTCTAAAATCCTGTCTACAGAACACCAACCCATATATTGTATCGTGATCAATACTACAATGCCCAGGCCCTAGTTAATTATGTAAGAGGACAAACTGCTCTTGGAGAGGACCTGAGTTCAGTTCCCAGCACCCAAGTCAGGCAGCTCACAATCGTTTTTACCTCCAGCTCCCAGGGCTCTGGTGCCCTCTTCTGGCCTGCATGAGGAACTGCATGCTTGCGGCTTACATATAGGCACACACACAAAAATTTAAAATACATTGCAAAAATACTTTTAAATTTCTCCGTGTTAGCCTTGGACTTTGTTTCTGAAGACAGGGAAGGCAGCGTTTCTTGTTGAATGAATTGTCTCAGCGCTGGTGTGATCGCATGAGGCAGCAGCAGTCTTAAGAAACTGTCCTGGTGATTTGGCCGAACACTGAGAGATGAGCAGAGCTGCTCCAGGAGTTGGTAAAATAAAAGACAAACATAAAAATTCAGTGTCGTTTTGATTTGCCAAGGAATTGTTGGTGAATACACTGACTGGCTTTGTGCGTCAACTTGACACAGCTAGAGTTATCAGTTCAGAAAATTTGTCCATGGGATCCAGCTGTAAGGCATTTTCTCAATTAGTGGTCATTGGGGAAGGGCCCATTGTGGGTGGTACCATCCTCGAGATGTGGTCTTAGGTTCTATAAGAAAGTGTGCTGGGCTAGCCATGAGGAGCAAGCCAGTAAGCAGCACCCTCCATGACCTCTGCATCGGCTCCTGTTTTCAGGTTCCTGTCCTGACTTATTTTGATGATAGACAACAATGTGGAAGTGTCATGGTCTTAATATGCTTGGCCCAGGGAGTGGCACTATTTGGAGGTGTGGCCCTGTTGGAATAGGTATATCACTGTAGGCCTGGGCTTTAAGACCCTTATCCTGGCTGCCTGGAAGTCAGTATTCTTCTAGCAGCCATCAGATAAAGCTGTAGAGCTCTCAGCTCCTCCTGCACAAAGCCTGCCTGGATGCTGCTATGTCCCTACCTTGATAACGGACTGAACCTCTGACCCTGTAAGCCAGCCTCAATTAAATGTTGTCCTTTATAAGACTTGCCTTGGTCATGGTGTCTGTTCACAGCAGTAAAACCCTAACTAAGACAGGAAGTGTAAGCCAAAGAAACCCTGTCCTCCACAACTTACATTTTGGTCATGATGTCTCCTCATAGCAATAGAAACCCTGACTAAGACAGAGGTTCTAGAGAAGACTGACTAGGCAAACATTGACCAGAACAGAGCAGTTATGGAGGAAGGACTCCTGAATTCTGATTTCTCAGCCTCAGAGTTCACCATGACATAACTACTTCCTTGATCCTTAACCCTGCAGTTCTTTACAATGCTCAGGACTTGGCTTTTTTTTTTTTTTTCCTGAAACAGGGTTTCTCTGTGTAGCCCTGGCTGTCCTGGAACTCACTCTGTAGACCAGGCTAGCCTCAAACTCAGAAATCCTCCTGCCTCTGCCTCCCAAGTGCTGGGATTAAAGGCGTGTGCCACCACTGCCCGACAGGACTTGACTTCTTAACAGTAAGCTTCCATGTTGATTATATCAGAACCTGGGGTTGCATCTGGGGCTCCTTGTTATTTTAACAGCCCAGAATGACTGTCCCGTCACCAGCCAGCAGGCATACCACTGCTCTGTGACACACAGAAACTCTTTACTGACCTGTTTTTGACATCACAAACAGCTAATGTTATTTTACCAGCCCTTAGAGCCTAGATCCTCAGGGAGCGTCCTTCCTCTCCAGCTCTTACCACCTTAGTCACTATTCTTAAGATGTGCCAGATTATGTCAGTACCAACAGACAAATAATTTTGCCTAGTGCCTTCTTGCCATAATTGCAAAGCAGTATTTTTCTTAGATCAACGGATCGGAGTTTCATAGCTTACAAATTAGTGAAAATCCGTGTGCTTGGAGCGGACACGGGCTTTGTGGAACTTTGTGACCCGTTGCCTGGTAACTGGACCTAAGACCACTCCACTTCTCTCTGTGAGCTGTCAGGCTTCAGAAGCCCAGTTAATAGCTTCCTGCTACTAGAAGGGAATGAGTGCTTCGCTCTGCCCAGGGCCTGAAAGACTGTTGCTCGCAGCTGCCCGCCCATAGGCATGTCTCACTTCGTGTATTTGGCCCCGGAAATCCTGCTACCCTTTAGCCCTCTCACTTCTACAGAGTTCGAGCTGATCAGACGCAAGGCCCGAGAACTGTGGAAGGATGAGGCGCAGTGGTCTGCTTCTTCAGTGACAACCTACTCAGGGAGTTACCGGGAAAAGCAACTGGATGAGACCACCTACAACCGGCTGGTCCAGAGAGTAGGCCAGCCGCAGTCTGAATACAAACCGTAAGATTCCCTTGTCGCTATTCAGAGGCAGGTGCTGTTAGGAAAGGGTATTGCAGAGTTCCGGTTATTTCTAAGATGTTAACACATCTCCTTCCCCCGTGTAAATGTCACTTTCCAGCTAAAGTATGGCTACAACCCGAATTGGTATATAACAGCGTATTACTGAATATGAGTGTTTGACTAATGTAGATATTTTTTGTTTGTGAACTTGTTTCTTAGTGCATTTGTTTATTGTGTGTGTTTCTGGCCATATGGGAAGGTCAGAGGACAGCTAACAGGATCATTTCTCTGATGGGTTCCTGAAACCATGCCCTTGTCTTTGGGTTTGCTCTCCTCACAACCATCTTTCTGCCCCCTCTCCCCATTTAGACAGGGTCCCCGATATCCCAGACTGACCTGAAACTCATTCTGAAGTGTGTGGCTCTGGGATCGACCTGGAACCTCCTAAATGCTAGGCAACATCCGTGGGCCTGAAATGGTGTTTCCTGTAGTCTTTCTCTTTGTGGAAAGCAGGCAAACCAACCATCACCGCATACCAGGGCTCATGGGTGCCTACAGGATCTGAGGCCCAAAGGTATTTCCAAAGGTTTATTGGGAAGCCAGACCCTGTGATCGGCCCGCAATCAAAAATTAATTCCAATTCAGTTTCACAGTTGTAAACACTCAGCTCATGGGAAGGAAAGGTTTCATCAGCAGGTCCTAGAGAAGAAAGTTTGGTGTAGTAAGACCTTCTGGAAAGGTCCTAGGAAAGTAAACCTCCCCCGTGGTGGGGAATGAGAAAACACCCTGCTCTGAAGAGAGAGTGCACCTGGGTAAGGACATGTGGAACTGCCTGTCTGCATGTACACCAGAAGGGGGCAGGTAGATCAGGAGCGTGAGAGAAAGGCAGAAGTAAGGAGTCTGGAAAACTCCAGGACCGATGATGAAAGCTCTTCCTTTGGGTGTTATTTAATAAATATCCAGATTCTGGAAACTCCTTTGAACATAGTTTGGATTATTGGCTCCAATTCCTGATGTAGGAACAACCCATGCTCTTATAAATAGTAGTTATGGGGTTGGAGAGATGGTTTAGCGTTAGGAGCACTGGCTGCTCTCGCAGAGCCAGAGTGCAGTTCCCAGTACTCATATCCGGTGCCTCACAAGTGCCTGTAGTTCTGACTTCAGGAGATAGGGTGCCTTTTGGCCTTTGTAGGCACCCACACGCTTGCAGGCATCCGCTCCCACCCCTCTCTCCCACTCTACCCCAATAAAAATAAAATCTTAAACAAATTTATTAGTTTCTTCACCTTCCCTGTCTTTCCAAACCACGAAAGTCAAGTGCATTATCTAGCTTCCCTGACACTCGTTGTAAACATAGCTCTCAGGCTTGTCATCCCTTCAGTCAGCTTTCAATAAGCTGAGGCTACCGAGGATCCCCTTGGCCAGGTAGAAGGAACTTTATACGTTATTGGGATCTGCTCTGAAAACACAGGGATCCACACAGACAGACATGCAGCAAAGTAGCTTCTGGTTTTGGTTGCTTGTTTTTTAAAATTACATATTTGTTAGACGTTAAAAGGCAGACGTGTGGCGTGTGGTGAAAATGCACGATTCTGACTGATTCTCATGCCTCTGAGGGTCATCTGGATGTTTGGAGAACCTTAGACACATCAATATATCCATCCCTCAACTGCTGTTGTATCAGATGCTAGGAAGCTGCAGTGAGGGGGAGGGGCAGACTGAGCTCGACTGCAAAGTACTGACTGCATGCTGCATTATTTTTTGTTTTTTGATCTTTTTCTTTGCTAATTTTAGTCCAGAGGAGAAATGCCTTCTAAAGTTCCAAGCAAAAGCTGTTTGATTAAAAATGCTGTGAAATTGTAGAGAGGCATTTTTTAATGGCCCTATAGGATCACCCCGTGTAAAGGTTGTATAGGTGTGGTTCAGGAACTGGCGTATGGTGCAGCGCGGATATCAGAATAAAAATGGACTCGTTCATTTTAAACATATTAAGGCAGGGAGATGCTGGCTCACATAGAACACAATGTTGCTTATCCTATATCTGCAGTGACATCCTGAGCCACACACTGTGTTCTGAGCCTTAATTGTCAACTTCGCCACCGTTCATCTGACGGGAAAGTCTCAGCTGAGGAAATTCTGGGTCAGACTGTGGGCACGTGTGTGAGGAATTGCCTTGATTATTAATTGATGTGGGAATGCTCGGCCCACTGTGAACAATACTATCCCTGAGTAGGGCCATCCTGGGCTGTACAGGAAAGCTAAGCTTCAGCCTGTGAGTGAACCAAGCAGTGAGCCAGCCGGTGACAGTCCTCCACGGTCACGCTCCAGGCCCCTGCTTTGAGTCCCAGTCCTACCTTTCCTTGGTGATGAATGGACTGTGACTGGAAATCAGTGTAAGGTGTGATAAACCCTTTCCTCTCTTAAGCTGCACTGGGGCAAAGTATTTTATTGCAGCAAGAGAATGAAATAGATAAAGCTGGGGGGAGGGGAGCCTCAATCATCGCATTCTGCAGCAGCTTTAATTCGTAGAAAATTCGTAATGTATACAAAAACCCGACCTGTGCTGGGGCGGGGTGCAGAGATGTGTAGTAAGGAGCTTACACTAATCCCAATTGTCTGCCGAGCCAACAACGGGGGGGGGGGAGGGTCTCGGGGGGGGGCAGGGAGAGCATTGCATTTTGGAGGCCCCAGGACAAGTGTGTAGTGTCACCGTTGTTTTGCAGAGATTGCACTAAAACCTTGCTCGCCCTAGACAGGCGCTGAGATAGCTCCAGCTCCTTGAGTGAGCACTTGAAAGCCTTGAAGCTGTACCAATTCGCTAATCAAATATTGACTTAGGGTCCTGCTGTGTTTAAGGCCGAAAATTAGATACAGTGGATCTAAAACCACATGAGTCTTCCACGAGCTTGTTGTTAGATGAGGGAAAAGCCATCAGGAAACATGAAGAATTAGTGTTGGAGGGAACAAATAAGGACTGGTCCTCTAAGCGAAGCCGGTGACAATGTCTTGCAAAACGAAACAGCTTTATTTTATCATCCCCCAACCATGTTCCTAAATATTTCCTTAGGAGCATATAGTGTACATCTACACAAACCATACCAGAACCTTTATGATGCTTTTCTTCATAACTGACATAAACTGGAAGGAACCAATAGGGAAATAGACAAACTCTGCCACATCCATACAATGGAATGTTGTTCAATGAAGAAGAAGAAGAAGAAGAAGAAGAAGAAGAAGAAGAAGAAGAAGAAGAAGAAGAAGAAGAAGGAGGAGGAGGAGGAGGAGGAGGAGGAGGAGGAGGAGGAGGAGGAGGAGGAGGAAAAGGAGGAGAAGGAGGAGGAGGAGGAGAAGAAGAAGAGAAGAAGAAAAGAAGAAGAAAAGAAGAAGGAAGAAGGAGGAGGAGAAATGAGGTATCAGACTATGAAAAGCTATGATGAGTCTTAGATCTGTATCTCTAACCTAAAGAAGTATGAAGTTGCATATTGTATGTTGCAAACATGCAACTTCTAAACAGCAGATGCATACAGTCCGTAGATCAGTGTGTCCAGAGGCTGGGCAGAGTTACACAGATGAAACCCGCTGACGTTTCAGGCCTATGAACTTGTGTCATAATGGTGAACACTAGACATTAAATATTTGTCAGAACACACAGCACTTCATAGCATAAGGAGTAAAGTTATGCAAATTAAGAAGACATTTAGGAGTCCGAGAAGGCTAAGAATAGGACAAAGAACTTGAAAAGGAATCTGCATATATTGTGGATATTTGAGATGAGCTCTGGGGGCATGTGACTGAAGGCTGATCTCAGTAACTCTGGAAGTTGGTAGGGACTGTGGAGGTGAAAGAACTGTGCGCAAGCACAGCTTTATCATGGGCACAGTTGTTTCCCAGTGGGTTTAAGCAGCAATGCTGACACTACTATCATACAAGCCAGAATCAAACAATTCAGTAAATGGCTGACTTTTATTGGAATGGGAAAGAATAACTAGTAGGTCTAGAAATGACCTCTGTCATAATGAGCAAAATTAGATCCACGCGTAGTGTAGCAAACTTAGAGATAATATGTGGGAATAGTTACACGTATGCATCTATACACAGGCTAGTGTTCATTTCCTTTTTCTTTGGAAGAAAATAGACTCTGCTCAGCTCACATCAGTGTAGAGCTTTACATCAAAAGGCCTTGAAGCTATGCTTTGCAAGAGCAGTGCCCTGATTTTGATTACTGCTAAGTTTTCTCCAGTACAAAAGAATGAGAGTTACATAGAGACACACCGACTCTCAGACTCAGCCAGGAGGTGGGCACAATGGCCCTAGAGCATGTACCAGAAACTGTTAAAAAATGCCAAGAAATGAAGCGGAGATTGTGGGGACAAAGGAAACTTCCAGATGGAAAATATTGAGGAAAGCTGGACGATACTGAGGAAAAATAAACCCAGCATACCAAATAAATATCCGCAAGTCTATCCTCAAATAAACAAAAGACCGAACAAATACATTATCAGGGAAAGGACCGAGTTCCCATGCAGAAGAGCGTCCACTTTATTTGTGTGACTGTTCTCTAAGAAGATGAGGGTGACTCACCATTCAAGTGTGAGATGAGTGGATATGGAAAATGGGAAGAGAAACTTTACAAAGAGGAAACCCGGCAAGCATGATCTCACTGTTTGAACCAGCTGACCAAGGTGAAAGTCAACAGCAATGACAAGCTACATTGTAGTCTGTGTCGCTGCTATGACGTGCTGGGGACTGGCAGATCACTTTTATGTTCTTCAAACCCAAGACACATCGCCTTCCTGAAATTGTGAAGAGATCAGCTAACCGGAAATTCTCACTGTTGTTGAGGTCATGAATAAAAAGAGCCTAAGAAACCGCCATTGCTATGACACACATAGAGAGATGGCTATTGAGTGCAGTGAGGCATTCTGAAGGGGACCCTGAGATAGGGGAATGGCATTAAGGAAAATTCAGGAAAGCCAAATGAGATAGAGATGCTAGGCAACTGTGTGTCAACACTGGTTCATCAACATCACAGGTAAACTACATGGATATAAATAATGACCATATCTGGGTGTGCGGCATATGGCCTCCCATTGTGTTATCATTACAGTATACTTGCTAATCTAAAGCTAACCTAAGGCTGGGTATAGTGAAGTACAGGAGTAATCCTAGCACCATGCAGGAGGTAGAGGCTACCCTGGGCTACACAGTAGTGCAAAGTCAACCTGGATTAAGAGCATCAAGTAAATAAATAAATGAATGCATAAAAATGGGTTCTAAAATTAACTTAAAAAAAAAAACCAAGGAAACAGAAGACAAGTGGGTTGGCAAGTGACAGCCCCAGCTTCATTTGCAGAGTGTACGATAATCAGGGAGGAAAATCAGAGCCCCAACAGTGAGAACCAGGCAAAGCTCCCGGAAGTAAAAGAGAACAGAAGATGGCGGTCGTAGGCCGAGGGAATAGCTCTTACACCGCAGTGCCGCTGTAGCTGCTTCTCTCTGTCTGAACAGAGAGCCTGATACTGAGTTTAAAAGTTTAACACCACTGATGGTCGTAGCCCCGTAAAAATTAAAATTGTGAACAATTTTTTTCATAGTATTTATAAGGCCCACAATAAGGAAAACTAAAATTTTGATGCAAGAAATCATAGTGTAACTAACTAAATACATTCTGTGTTCGTGGATTAAAAATAATAAAACATCAACTCAACAGGGGGCTTGGTTTGTTCCCTGATCCTGTGATAAAATGCCCTGACGAAAGGAACGTAGAGGAGCAATGGCTTGCTAGCCCGCCTTACAGTCCACCACTGTAGGGAAGTCAAGGCAGGGGAACTAGAAGCAGGTTCCGCACATCCACAGTTGAGAGCAGAGAGAGAATAAAGGCGGGCTTGCTTCCTAGCGCTCAGTCTTCTCTCTGTGTTTACACAATCCAGGGTCCCAAGCCTAGGGAGTGGTAATGCCTACAGTGGGTATAGCTAGCACAGTGGAGGTAATTCGCCCCAGTCACGCCCATGGGCCAAGCTGATTTAGACAGCCCCTCATTAAGGTTCTCTTCCAGATGATTCTAGATGATGTCACATTGACAAAGCTAACCAGTTCAATGTGTGAGTTCAATGCAACCCCAATTAAAGTCCCAGCAATTTATTCTGTGAGCACCCAAAAACTGAGTCTAGCATTTATAGGGAGAGGCAAAGTAGCAAGGATAACTAAGACATATTGTAGAGGAATATATTGGAGGACTAATATTATTGTCTGCAAATCGACTGTAACAGTACGTACATAGTACATGGTGCTGGTGAAAGACCAGACAAATAGATGACTGGGACAGAACAAAGCCCAGAAATAAGTGCACATAAAGTATTATTTGTTAATCTTTGATAAAGAAGCAAAGATATTATTTTAAAGAATGTTAGAACAAATAGACACCTATGTGTGGGAGCAGGGGATCTAGATATAGATAAAAAATAACTCAAAATGGATAATGCTCTAAGTGTAAAATGCAAAACTATAAAATTTTCCATGAGATTAAAGCCTAGATGCCCTTGTGATTTGGAGGGAACAAAATGAAATAGTTGGTGAAACTGGACTTCATTAAAAATTTTAAATTACTTTTTAAAAATTTTTTTGAGATTATAATATAGTTTCTGCCCTCTGAAGCCTCCCATATACCCCCTCATTGCTTTCTTTCAAGTTCATAACCTCTTTTTTTAGTTGTTGTTTTACACACACACACACTGACACACACACATGCACACACACACTCAAGTTCCTACATGTTATCTGCTTGATATATGTATATATATATATAATATATATAATATGTATATATAGTATATGTGATAGATATAATATACATGAATATATATTACACATACACACACACACACACACACACACACACACACACACATATATATATATATATATATAATCTCCAGTGCTGACTATTTGGTATTGGTATTGGATAACCAGTTGGCATGCTCTTCCCCTGGGGAAGACTATCTCAGCATTCCTTAGTTATCTATAGTTCTTTGTGTAGTACTGAGACTTCTCCTGAGCTTCTCCCCTGACCTCCCTTCTCTGGTTCAGATTAGCATATCTATTGTCCTCCCATACCTCCTGTTGGTGAGACATTATGGGTGTGGCTTCTGACGTTCCTAGGAGACACAATCCAGCAGCAAAGCCCTGTTTCTCTGGCTCCTACCATCTTTCTGTCCCCTCCTTAGGTGTGGGAGTTGTAGTGTAGATTGTAGTTGTATTGAGACGGGGCTCCGCTACTCTGCATTTTGATTGGTTGTACTTCTCTGTAATGCAAAGAGAAGTTTCCTTGATGTGGGTGAGGACTGTACTTATCTGTTGACATAAGGACAGAGTGTTGTTAGGGATTATGTTTTTAGTAAAGCAGTGGTTGTAAGTTCTCTTCCAAGATCCATGACTTCCTGAGTCCTGAAAAGTTGGCTAGGATTCCAGTAACAGGCATGATTTACTCTTTTTCCGTGAGTCTTAGGGACCATTAGAGAGCAGTTGGTCACTGACAAGGTATTCGTGCCACTATGCTAGTTCTTGGTCATTAAAAATTAAAAATTCTCTAAAGAATACAATATCAAGAGAATGAGAAAAGAAGCCACAGAGAGAAATAGTTGAAAAAGATCTATCCTGGTAGGTCTTCTGACTGATATAGCTAAGATTTAGGAACAAACTCTTATTAAAGTATATTGTCGACAGTTGATTTTAAAATGCACCAAAGACTAACAGACACCTCATCAAAGAAGATACACAGTAAACAGGAATGAGAATACATGCTTCATTTCTATGTTATCAAGGAACATTTAAAACCGCAATGAGATTCCACTACACATCTTAGAATGACCAACATCTGGGCTGGAGAAATGGCTCACACCACGTTAACTGCACTTGGGTACAACCATGAGAACCAGAGTAGAACCTATGTACTAGAACCTATGTAGCAACTGTATGCATGTATGCATGTTTCTGAGGCACAGATAGGAGGATCTCTGAGGTTTGCTGGCTCTAGCCTAGATGAGAAAGTGCAGACCCTAGGTTCAGAGAGAGAGCCAGCCTCAAAGAAATAGGAGAGCGTGCACAAACAGGCATGAGCACTCACACAGCTCGTGTGCAGTAATGATGAGAGCGTGGAGCAGCTGGAACTCTCCTCCATGAAAATACAAAACAGCACGGCCGAGTGGAAGAGGGTTTGACAATTACTTGGAAAACCAAACTGTATTGCTTCTGTAGCACTTAGCAATTGTACTCTTTGGTATTAATCCAAAGGAATAGGAAACCACAGTGGTGCCGTACCTTGAAAATGCAGTTTGGTCTCACCTAGTTTGATGCTGGTCTATGACCTAGCAATTCCCCTTCCAAGTACCTGCTATCTGAGATGCATTTCCACTTTACACCAAGAGACATGTATACACTTATTCCTAACAACATTGTTCATTTTAGGCAAAAAACCAAAACAAAAAAAACAACCCTCCCTCAAAAACCCTGAACACAGAAAAAATACAGAATAAATCCCATAGCTGCCTCCGTCTCCTCAGAGACTGTTTCTCGGGATCCCGAATGTGCCATACCCTGAGGATGCACAATTTCCCTCTTCTATCTAGCCAGTATTCTATTGCTGTGAAGATTCACCACGACCATGGAAACTTATAAAGAAAAACATTTAATTGGAGCTTGCTTACAGAGGTTTGGTCCATAATCAGCATGGCGGCATGCAGGCAGACATGGTGCTGGAGGACCTGAGAGTTCTACCTTTAAATCCACAGGACAGCAGGAAGAAGAGAGGGTCACTGGGCCTGGCTTGGGCTTTTTAAAACCTCAAAGCACACCCCCAGTGACACACTTCCTCTAACAAGACCACACCTCCTAATAGTGTCGCTCCCTAGCAATCAATCATTCAAATCTCTGAGTCTATGGAGACCATTCCTATTCAAGCCACCACATTCCACTCCGTGGTCCCCATAGGCTTGTAGCCATATCATCACACAAAAATGCATTCAGCCCAATTTCAAAAGTTCCCATAGTCTGTAGCAGTCTCAACACTGTTTAAAGTCTAAAGTCCAAAGTCTCTTTTGAGACTCATGGCAGTCTCTTAAATGTAGCACCCTATAAAATCAAAATTGAAAACCAGATCACATACTTCTAGCATACAGTGGCACAGGATATACATGACCATTCCAAAATAGAGGAAGAGGTGCACAGTGAGGAAGTACTGGGCCAAAGTAGAACCAAAACCAGCTGGACACACCCCATCTCAGCATCTCCATGTCTGAGGTCAAAGCTCTCCTCAGATCTCCAGCTCCTATCAGCTCTGTTGCCTGCAACGCGCTTCTCTCTTGGGCTGCTTGCATCTCTCCTCGGCACATATCCCATGGCTCTGGCATCTCCAACATCCTGAGGTCTCCAAGGCAATCCAGTCTTCACACCTTCATAGCTTCATGCAAAGGCCTCTCTAGGTTTCCATGCAGGGACACCTCTGATATTTGCCTGGCCTCCGTGGGTGGCTTTGCTTATCTGCAGAGGGAGATTCCACAACCCCTTTCTTCTATCCTCGTCCAGAAAGCCAGAGCTATGTTCCCAAAGCTGTCAGGTTCTGCTGCTTGCTGGGCCTGGAAAATGGCCCCGTGTTCAATTACATCTTCACCAGCTTTCTGTCTTCAACGGTTTCCTTCCCTGCCTAAGCTATTCTTTAATTCCTCTCATAAGTCAGAAGCGTAGCTGAGTGGGTCCTGTACTGAGGGTACCACTCCCTTTATTCCATTTCTCATCGGGATTTTTCTTATCTGTTCATGTCCTTGAGCACAGGACTTAGCTCCATTACACTCCTGGTGCCCTCTGTCTTCAAACTGTACATTTTGTGTCTTTCCTCACTCAGCTTGTTCCTTTTCATTCTAGATATGCAGGGAAAATGGCATATCCTATAATTCCAATGGCATAATTTAAAATGTCTTATGTGTATGAGTGTTTTGTTCTCACATTGTGTGTTTTACCTGTGTGCCCAGTGTATGCAGAGGTCATAAGAGGGCACTCAGCTAGGACTGGAATTACAGGGAATTGTGAGCTGCCATGTGGGTGCTGGGAATCGAACCTGGGCACTTGAGTGTTCTTAACTACTGGCCGTCTCTCCATTCCCTTATATAATATTTAAAAACTAACCAAACCACAATATGTGGAGATGTTTTAAAAATAATAAAGAAAAGGTGATATAATATAAAAAGGGGTGATTCCTATGGAGGTCAGGATACTGTCTGTCTGTCTGTCTGTCTGTCTGTCTGTCTGTCTGTCTGTGTCAGAATCATATACCCCAAACCTACTGAGAGAAAAATCAGCGGGCGCTGAGCTCAGAAAGCGCATTTGAAGAATCGGTAGCCTGTGATGATGATTCTGTTGCTCTCCCGGTGATAGGAGAAAGCTGTAGGGTGGGCTCCCAGGCCCTATCTGCGGGATGAGTGACTTGTCTTTGAAGCAAATGTGTGCACAGTAGGAGCATTTCAGGACTCTATGTTCATTTCAATTCCACTCTATGTCTTCCTCACCTTAGCTCCAAGTGCCCAGGGTTCTAAGCCCCTCCTTCCTTAATGAAAGGACCTTCGACTAGTTACCATGACATTGTGCAGACTGGGGATCATCAATCTTTCCATTCCAGGCAGAATGCCCCATCTCTCCTAAAAAGCCACAGCTTGCCGATAAGGAATGTCATATCTGAGTTCAGGGAAACTGAGTTACAGATGCATTTCAAAGGATAGACACCACATCTGTGAGTCCCCACATTACCCCACTGCCATTAAATTTTATTTGGAAACCAATGTAATTACTGTAATCTTTCTTATTCCATGCATAGCACTTATCTTATTTTGAAAGCAACTCCCTGGAGAAACACTCATAAATCCTGCTGAAGTAATTATGAACTTAATGTTTGAGCTTTGCAGGCAGAGATGAAAATGTTACCCTTTTATGACAAATCAGAGCACAAACAAATCCCTAAAGACTGTGCAAAATTTCAGCTTGGGTTGATTTAATGGGACTATGGGGTGAGGGCGAGAGTACGGAATGAGAAGAAAAGTAGCAGAACCTTGGAAACCCAAAGGAAAATTAAATCTGTAGGCTCCATGTGATTGGTCAGCCTACAGGTGTGTAACTTGTCTCTCTCTTTGGTTTTCTTCAGAACACCACTGCCAGGCAGCTCTGCCTACAACACTCTACCCGGCCAGGCTGGTTCCCAGGAGGCTGCAGATGGCAAAGGTCAGTGGGTAATCAGTTCCTCCACAGGCAGCCCTTCCAGGCCCTTCTCTACCTAACTGAGATAGACTGGTGACTGCAAGCTGTGTACACTAGGTTATACAACAGGATGCTTTGATAAGTGTTCACATTACAAAGTGATTATTGTGAGAATGCTAGTCAATGGTTTCACATAACTCTGTGTGTGTGTGTGTGTGTGTGTGTGTGTGTGTGTGTGTGTGTGTGTTAGATTTAATAGGTATTCCCCGCCCCCCCCCCCAGCACCCTCCATAGACTCATGTGTTTGAATGCTTGGCTTATAGAAAGTAGCACTATTAGGAGGTGTGGCCTTGTTGGAGGAAGTGTGTCACTGTGGGGGTGGGCTTTGAGGTCTCCTATGCTCAAGCAGTGTGACAGTTTCCTCCTTGCTGCCTGCATCAAAATGTAGACCTCTCAGCTCCTTCTCCAGCACCATGCCTGCCTACGTGCTGCCATGTTTCTCTGCCATGATGATGGTGGATTACCCTCTGAACTGTAAGCCAGCCCCAGTTAAATGTTTTCTTTATGAATTGCCTTGGTCATGGTGTCTTTTCACAGCAATGAAACCCCAACAGTGTGTGTGTATGTGTGTGTTGGGGTATGTGTTTGTGTTAGGTGTGTGTATACTGGGTATGTGTCCATGTGTATGTGTGTGTGGGCATGTGTGTATGTGTGTGTGGGCATGTGTGTATGTGTGTGTGGGCATGTGTGTATGTGTGTGTGGGCATGTGTGGTGTGTTTGTGTGAATTTATGTGTGGTATATGCATATGTATTTGATTGTATGTGCATGTGTGCATGTGTGCATATGTATATGGGGTATATATGTGTGTGTAGTATGTGCACAGCCAGCGTGTATGCAGAACCCTGACGTCTCCTCTGTCGATGCATTTTATATCTGTGGGGCACCCACAAGGGCTGGCTCTGAGGAATGGTGAGCGTGAGGAGTACTGAGGTACCCGTGGGTCAGTAGAGGTGCTCTGCAAGTGACAAATCCCCAACAGCTCCTGAGAAGACCCTTTGGGAGAACTCCTGAAACAGGAAGCAGGAGCCAGGATCCTCGGCTGGGCTCTAGGCCCTGGCTGGTTTGGGTTCTTGCCTCTGCTCTTTGTCCCTGATCTCCCTCAGCACCAGGATGGTGACCACCGCAGGATTCTGAGTGGCTTCAGGAAGAATTAAGACTTTTGGGTGGCCATCTAGCATGGTAGAAGGAGCCAGAGGCTCACTCATTGCTCTCTCCTACCCCGTGAGATAATGCCAGGCTGAGATCTTCTTGGCACTGAGCTGCACTGCCTTGGCTGGGACACAAGGCAAGTGAAATGGATCTTCCTGTATCTTCAATGTGTCGGCTGTTGAGTTGTCTATTTCAGTGATGTGCTGGAAGTCTCCCCCTGGGTGTCAAGGCTCCCACAAAGATGCTATCGTCTGTGGTTAGAATCCATGCTTTTATATCAAGCTCTGCTCAAATGTGATGAGGGAAGACTCCTCCCACTCTACCGTCCTCCTGCGTCTTTCTCCTCTACTTCCAGGCTCCTGGCTGTGCCCCATGTGGTTTCCATTTGCCCGAAAAGGCAAGATCCCTCTCGCAAGGAACTAACCATGTTCTATTCAAGACATATTGCTTGTAAGAGAGACAGTTACTCTGAGATGTTTTCCCTTCCTCCATATTAGTTCTGAACTGTGCCTTCCAGTAGAGCCTGGCGCTTATTGATACAATTCTGAGCGCTCCTGGCTATGCCATGCTCAGATGAGACGCCAAGGAATCATCTGCTGCTCAGCCCTGGTTGCTAGCCTCTCCCACTCTATTTTAGCCACTTGAAGTTAATACTAGATGTTTTATAATACATTAAATAGTTCATGAAATATATTAAATACTTTAATAACCCTCACCTCCAGCTTTTCTACACAACTGAAGAACGACTTTATATAAAGGCCAAAATGATGATGTGTGGACTGGTTAAACACATGGTGCTTCCCTTGGCATCCTAGAGCCTTTTGTCTCTACCTGCAGGGGAGGTGTCAGGGCTCAGGAAGACACGCCCATTCTTTCCATCCCTTGGTCCTGGAAGTAACATTCCTTCCTCACATTCAGTGTGAGATCAGAGAGCTCAGACCCCGATTCTCTGGCCGCTCAGTTACATCCTGGCAACAGCTGCACCCTGGAGAAGGGGACAGCTGCCCATCCTGCCACCAAGTCTGGCTTCGAGGAAGAAACAGATTGTCCTGCATAGTGGCCATCTCTCAGAGCTGAGTCTCTAAAGGGTTAATAATCACAAATAATATTTGAGCACCCCATAACATATCTGGTATCCTGCCCATTTGATGAGCTATTTAAAGTTGTAACGTGCTAATGGGGAGAGCTGGGTGGTGGAGAGAGTTGCTGGGCAGCCTTGTAGGTATTTGCTAACTGATAGAGATAAAGATTTTCAGTGTTTTCATCCGGTGGTGCTGATGCCTTCTTTTCCTAATAAAACTTGAATTTATGAGAAGTGTTTGAAATGGAGTTTCAGTGTTTCTCTATGGTTTTTTGATACGCAATGATAGGAAAGATAGCCATTTACATTGTGGTTAAAATTAGGAAAGATTTTATTCCCTTTGCTTTAAAGAGGAAAAATATTTAAAGCACACTATGCCACTTAAAGACAGGTCCAAACTCACATTGGTAGTTAAGGAGTTTGCCCACATTGTTTACGGCAACAGGTTCTCAACCTGGGGTTGAACAGCCCTTTCACAGGGCTCGCCTAAGACCAGCTACATGTTTCTCTCTGTGTCTCTCTGTGTCTCTCTGTGTGTCTCTCTGTCTCTCTGTCTGTCTCTGTCTCTCTCTCTGTCTCTCTCTTTCTCTCTCTCTCTCTCTCTCTCTCTCTCTCTCTCTCTCTCTCTCGGTGTGTCTGTCTCTGTCTCTTGGTCTTTCTGTCTCTCTCTGTCTCTCTCTGTGTCTGGTATATGTATGTCTAGATGGTGTGTACATGTACTCCAGTGAATGTACACATGTGTGCATGTGCACGTGGAATTCACAGGTTATTGTCAGGTATTCTCAGTCACTCTCTAACTTATTTTTTGAGACAGGATCTCTCACTGTACCTAAAGCTCTCTGACTGAGCAAGGTGGCCTGGCTTGTCCTCCTCAGTGGTAGGATTTCAAGCAGGCACTACTGTGCCTCTTTTTTTTTTTTTAGATTTCATACTTATTTCACACAGAAGTGTTTTTGCATGTATGTATGTCTGTGCACCATGTGCATGCAGTGCCTGCTAAATCCGGAAGAAGGCATTGCGTCTTCTGGGACTGGAGGTATAGATATTGGTTGCTGGGAATTGAGCCTGGGTGCTCTGGAAGAGCAGTCAGTGCTGCTAAGCACTGAGCCATCTCCCTAGCTCACTAGACCCAACTTCTGTGTGGACTACAGGGAGCTCCATTTCTATCCTTGTGCTTACTCAGCAGGCACTTTAGCAGTTGAGGCAGGTTGGCAGTCCCTCCCCGAGATGGACGGCTCTCAGAGTGATTTGTAATTCTCATAGGAAAAAGTTTCTCAGACTCTTTCATCACACCCCACCAAGACTTCAGTCCCTTGCATTCTGTCTACACTGAGGTGTTGCCCCTCTCACACTAATATTAATTTCTTCCCAATGTTTGACTCAGGGGTGGCTTTTCTGACTTGGATCCCTGAAAGAACATATGGTATCTTATATACTTAGTAGCTTTTAAAAGAACAAAATAGTAGCCAGTAAAAAAACTTCTTTTTGAAACCCAGTAAACAGCCAATCATCTTTCTTCTTAGTCTCCCCTATACTGGATTATATTAGTTTATGCCTCATCAAATAGTGTCTGTTCAACTGTCTGTCTGTCCATGACAAATCTGTGGTAGGATGCATAAACAAGGTAGAGTAGCCTCTCATCTCACACTTGCTGTTTCAGGAGATGTGATATACACCAGGTGGGATTTTATACATATGAACACATCAAAACCCAGGGGTTATAGTGTAGACAAGGAGTGCTGGGGTAGATCCTCAGCACAGAACACAATTCCAAGTCTCTGAAGCAGCTACCTAGAACTACTCTTAAATAGTCTTTTACAGGATAAGAATGTCTAGAATCCTGATGGGGCTAGAGTGGAGTGGTACCCAGGCAGGGGGTGCAGGGGGGGGTTCCCCTTCTCTGAGGAGGAGGGTGGGGCAATGGGGAGAGGGACTTGGAAGGGTGGGACTTGGAAGAGAGGAGGGAGGGGGCTGTGACTGGGAAAGTGAAAGAGAATTTTAAAGTGAAATTAAAAAATATTTTAAAAAAGAATGGTTAGGAGAATATTGACACAAATCAAATGATAGATGGGAGAGATGGCCTAGCAGTTAAGAGGACTGGCTGTTCTCCTGGAAGACCTGGGTTTGATTCCCAGCTAGCAGTTAAAAGGACTGACTGTTATCCTAGAAGACCTGTGTTTGATTCCCAGTCCATACACGAGAGATGGCCTAGCAGTTAAGAGGACTGGCTGTTTTCCTGGAAGACCCGGGTTTGATTTCCAGGATGGTGGCTCACAACCATCTGCAACTCCAGTTCCATTGACCCAAAATCCAATTCTGGGCATGCAAGGGTTACACATATGCAGACAAAATGCCTATATGCAGAGAGTTTAAAAATGAAGAAAGGATCAGTGTTTGGGTGGGGGGGGGGAAGGAGATGCATAATACGCCATGCGATTTCAATAACATGTGTGCCATTTGTAAGATCCCTCATTTCCTCTCCTCTTTGAATCCCATTTTAACCCTTCGGTGGCACATTATTGCCACTGAAAACAACCTCAGAAAGCAGCAAGAACTAACAACAACATCTTGTAAGTCTTGTCTTGCCAACCTAGTTCATTTCCCACGCAGGAAGACACAAATGCATGAACAAGGTGGCATGGCTCTGATTCCTGCCAGACTTGGGCTAAAGCGGACTGACTTCCTTACTGAAGCCTGAAGGGCTGCGAGGATGTGGTTCCCGTATCAGCCCGTGTTTCCTCTTCATTCTATTCGTGTCTTCCAACTATATTATCTTCACCTGAAAACCGTGCAAACACCAAGCCGGCTTTTGCCTCGGGACCCTCACTGACTGTTCTTTCAGGAACACAGTTGTCTGAGCTGCGCCTTCTCTGTTTGCTCTCCTTCGTCTCTAACATAAGCTTCCTGCAGCCAACAACTTGTAGAATTGGTCAGGAATCTTCAGTGTCTGGCATAGAGTTCAAAAGAAAACAGAATCCCTCTGTGATAGTCCGTCTTGATCACCAAGTTGATTGGATTGACAGACACCTAGGAGAACGCTGCTGGGTGTGTTTGTAAAGCCCTTTCCAGCCGAGGTTACATGGGGCACAAACGCCTTCCTGGAATTTAGTCAGCACCACATTCAAGCTGAGGGCTTGGAGGAATGAAATGAGGAAGCCTCTGGCTGAGGTTTTCTCTCACTTCTGCTTCTTGATTGCCACATGGTGACCAGCCTTGCTTCTTCATACATTTTGTTTCATGGGCCCAGAGCAATGGCAGAAGCCACCACAGAATGGAACGCTGAAATAGGAGCCAAAATAAGCCTTCCCCTGAGTTGATGCTCTTAGGTCTTTAGTCTTACAACACACCCTACAACTGTCCACCAGTGGTTATTATGGGCTCTTTCATTTCCCACAATGCTTCTCTCTCTCTCTCTCTCTCTCTCTCTCATTCTCTCTCTCTGTCTCATTCTCTCTCTGTCTTTGTCTCTCTCTCTGTCTCTGTCTCTCTGTCTCTCTCATTCTCTCTCTCTCTGTCTCTGTCTCTCTCTCCCTCATTCTCTCTCTCTGTCTCTCATTCTCTCTCTGTCTTTGTCTCTCTCTCTCTGTCTCTCTCTGTCTCTCTCATTCTCTCTCTCCCTCTCTCTTTCTCTCTCTCTCTCTCTCATTCTCTCTCTCTTTCTCTCTCTCTCTCATTCTCTCTCTCTCTCATTTCTTTGTCTTCTTTATTCATTTTTATTATTCTTTCATATGTTGCATCCAGAAGGCAGTTCCCCCTCCTCCCTCCCCTCCAAGTCCCGCCCCCACCATCTCTCTTCAGAAAAGGGCAGACCTCTATGGATGTCAAGCAAACACGGCGTATGACATTGCCATGTAACTAGACACCACCTCTCATATTAACTGCTGGACAAGGCAACACAATGATACTTTCTTACCACTCCATGTAGCAACCACTAGCGCAGCAACGCTGTAAATGAAATGACTGAGCGGCACAGGCCGCAGTACGGCTTATGCAGTTCTTGTTCTAGGTTCTTAATGGACTGAAGCCAGGCAAAGACCAAATATGCAACAAGTGTACATATGGTTTGAGTAAAAATTGGTGCTAAAACTGGGGTTGTTGCTCTGAAGAACTTGACACTATTTTGTTGTTGTTTGAGGAATGTGGAAGACTTTGGAACTTGGAACTAGAAAATCTACTGAATGCTGTACGCAGTGTCCAATGGGGCATTCTAGTGGGACGCTGAAAAAGTAGTACTGAGAGCAATGTGGCCAGGAAAGTCAAGCACAGGATACTTCAGAGGGGAGCAAGAACTCTATTAACAGTGCTATAGATGCTACTTGCAAACAAGCTAACTGCATTCTACCCGTGTTCTAAGAACTTGCCTGACGCTAAAATAAAAGCTAGCAGACTGATTTCTTTGGTGGAAGAAGCTTCAAGACAGAGTAACAGAGTCTGTGGAATTGCTGTTGCTGATTCCTCTCCTACAGATCTATGATGAAAAGGAGCAAAAATCTGGCAAAAAGAAATGAAAATGTGCAGTTCGGAGATGAACGAACACTCTGGAAGCTTGATGTCGTAGCAAAGTCAAGCGCAAAAGAAGAGGCTGTGATTGTTAAGGAGGGCAGCACATTACAGAAACGCCTCCAACTCTGCCTTAGAATGACAGGAAAGGTGTCCTCAGGGCAAGATGCCGTGCAGCTAAAGTTCCAGTTTGTGAAAGCAAAAGCCAAACTCCGTGTGTTGGAGGGCAAGTCCTAGAAAACCAACACAAAAGCGGATGTTGATGCTGTTCACATGGGGAAGAGTCCGTTCCAAGCTGGCAGCCCAAGGGAAGAGGTATCCATGTGGTACTGGTTTGGGAAACAAGAAAGATGAAAGCCTGAAGAGGTTATGGATTCTTTGTGTGCAGTTTTAGAGGCACAATAAGGAGAGACAACATGTGCCAAGGTCAGAGTGGCCCTGAGGGAGGCCCTGAGGGGCCTTAATGTGCAGGTGTAAGAGTGAAGCTTGGGTGGTGGTGGACACGCCAAGAAGCTCAAGATGTCAGACCTGTGAGATGTCTTCCAAGAAGTACTGCATGGAGGGAGGAGAGAGAGAGAGAGAGAGAGAGAGAGAGAGAGAGAGAGAGAGAGAGAGAGAAGAGAGAGAGAGGGAGAGAGAGGGAGGGAGAGAGAGAGGGAAAGAGAGAGAGAAGAAAGAGAGAGAGAGGAGAAGAGAGAGAGGGAGAGAGAGAGAGAGAAGAAAGAGAGAGAGGGAGAGAGAGGGAGGGAGAGAGAGAGGGAAAGAGAGAGAGAGAAGAAAGAGAGAGAGAGGAGAAGAGAGAGAGGGAGAGAGAGAGAGAAGAGGAGAAGAGAAGAGAGAGAGGGAGGGAGAGAGAGGGGAGGGAGAGAGGGAGGGAAAGAGAGAGAGGGAAGAGGAGGGAGAGAGAGAGAGAGAGGAAAGAGAGAGGGGGAGGGAGAGAGGGAGGGAAAGAGAGAGAGGGAAGAGGAGGGAGAGAGGAGGAGAGAGGGAGAGAGGGAGAGAGAGATGGAGGGAGAGAGGGAGGGAGAGAAGGGGAGAGGAGGGAGGGAGGGACGGAGAGGGAGAGAGGGAGAGAGAGGAGAGAGAGGAGAGAGAGAGAGAGGGAGGGAGGGAGAGAGAGGGAGGGAGAGAGAGGGAGAGGGAGAGAGAGAAGAGAGATGTCACAAGTAGCAAGCTAGAGGGAAAGAGGCGTCTAACCCCATATAATGAACCTGGAGCTCTGTCCTGCTGGGTCTGTCTATTTATTTATTTATTTATTTATTTATTTATTTATTTGTTTGTTTGTTTGTTTAGTCTTTGGTTCAGTCTTTTCTCACTAAGCCCCTACTCCTCCCTGTTGGAATGAGAATGTATATTCTGTTCCATTGCATGTTGGAAGTATGCAAACCTGCTTTTTGTTTAATGGGGCTGCCGTTAATAGATTGACTTGAGTTTCAGAAGACACTTTGGACTTCGAACAGTGTTGAGATTGTTGAAGACCATGGGGACTTCTGAAGCCCAGTAACTGCATTTTGTGTTATGAGACTCCAGTGAGCACATGGGGACCAGACAGTCCAATGTGATGCTTTGAATGAGAAAATTTTCCCATAGGCTTTTGTATCAACACTTGGTCCACAATTGGCAGCACTGATTTGGAGGTGACTGAACCTGTAGGAGGTGCAGCCTCGCTGGAAGAAGTATGTCACCTGAGGATGCAAGGCCTCACTGCACCGCCTACTTCCTGTCTGTTTCCTGTGTAGGTGTGACAATGTAATCAGCCAAATCCTGCCATCACAGGATACATCCCACACCCCAAAATGGACTCTCCCTCTGGAACCACAAACCAAGCCGAGTTTTCTTCCTTAAGTTGCTTTGGATACAGTATTTTTATTACGGCAACAGACAAGTAACTAATTCATCAGACAGAAGATAATCCTGGAACATTTGCATTATAGTAGGAAAGCGATGGTAGTTGTGATCTGGCCCGGGAAGGAAAGGGAGCAGGGACAGTGCTGGTTCTGTGAGGCTGCTGAGGCCCGAGGTGTGGGAAAGACCTTTCATTTCTCACTCAGGTGGGCGTCTTGTGCCTCCTGGGTGCTATTGCCTCTACTTGTGCTGTTAGCGGCCATTTCCAGAGCTTTGCTCCTAAGGTTGGGCGCCGAGGTGAAGGTTGGGGCAGATGAGTCATGGCACCCCGAAACGGAGAGGCGTTGGTCACAGTTTTCTAGCTGGGTCTCCTTCCCAGACATTGCTCTTGTCTATCAGAGGTACCTGGGTAATAGTCCCTCTCCAAGGCCTCCTTCTGCTCTGAAATCTAGAAACAGGTCAAGAGGAAGGCTTTCACAACCCTCGGCTCTACACAGGGACAGCACAGGAGGAAACCTGAGATCTACCCACCGATCCTACAAAGGACACTTGATTGCACACAGTAATCCATCCATCAACCTTCAACGTGTTATTTCTGCCCACGGGCCACTCTTCACCCACTGCATATCCACTGAGAGTGGGCCTGCCCTTCCTCCAGCCATCTTCCTACACCATTATCTGGCAGGGTCAGAGGTCAGCACTTCCCTTTTTTTTCCTCTTTATTTATTCTATTTTATTTTTTTAATTAGATATATTCTTTATTTACATTTCAAATGATTTCCCCTTTCTTGGTTTCCCCCTCCCCCCAAAAGTCCCATAAGTCATCTCCCCTCCCTCTGTTCCCCAATCAACCCTCCCCTTCTTCCCTGTCCTGGTATTCCTCTACACTACTGCATCAAGTCTTTCCAGGACCAAGGGTCTCTCCTCCCTTTGATGTCCAACAAGGCCATCCTCTGCTGCCTATGCATCTGGAGCCTTAGGTAACACCATGTGTACTATCTGGTTGATGTTTTTGTCCCTCAGAGCTCTGGGGGTACTGGGTGATTCATATCGTTGTTCCTCCTATGGTGCTACAAACCCCCTCAACTCCTTGGGTCCTTTCTCTAACTCCCCCATTGGCGACGCTGTGCTCAGTTCAATGGCTGGCTGAGCGTGTCCCCCTCTGTATTTGTCATGCACTAGCAGAGCCTCCCAGGTGACAGCTATGTCCGGGCTCTGGTCAGCAAGTACTTGTGGGCATCGATAATAGTGTCTGGGTTTTGTAACTGTATATGGAATGGATCTCTAGGTGGGGCAGTCTCTGGATGATCTTTCCCTCAGTCTCTGCTCCACACTTTGTCTCTGTATCTCCTTCTGTGGGTATTTTGTTCCCCTCTTCTAAGAAGGACCAGAGTATCTATACTTTGTTCTTCCTCCTTCTTAGGCATCATTTGATTGTGAAATGTGTCTTGGGTATTCCAAGCTTCTGGGATAATATCCACTTATCAGTGAGTGCATACCATGTGTGTTCTGATACAATCCCTTACAAGTTTGTTGGGGTGAGGGGAGAAAGAGTTTCCCACTCAGCTCTGCAGGGGAGCCTGCAGTGCTTCTCCTGGGCCTGTCTTGTTTGCTCGTCAGTGCTAACAAAGACAAGCTGTAGTGTAGGGTCTGGAAGCAGGCTGGGTTGCGTGCAGTCCTCTCTTCTCCCAAATGGCTCCTCACTCTCAGGTCTCATCCCACTGTGAACTTGACAGCCATGACTGCCCAGGGTGTGCAAGGTAGAGAACAAATGACTTGAACTGGCCTCAAGAGTTCCACGTTGACATGGGGTGTGATCTGGCGTATCATAGGGAGTTTCTAACACTACCAACTCATCATTTTCTGGCTAATTTGCATGCTTTGTTGTGGAAAAAAAACCCTACATTTCTTTTAAACTACTGTGGAAGAAGAAAAAAAAAGTATATCACTGGCCACCAATAAATCTGGACAGAGTGATAGGCCCTTGGCCCAGAGCTGAGGTCCCCACCATGCTGCTGATGACAGCTATGGTAGACTCTTGCCAGTAGGCCCTGGAAGAATCCCAGGATGGGCCTCCTGAATCAGAAACAGCAGTGTCCCTCCCAGGTGTTGAGGTTTCTGGTTTTCTGTTTCAATTTCCATGGTTTAAACTAGGAAATGGACGAATAAATAGTTAAATATGTTTGCCGGGAAATATTCAAGTGTATGACAACGATTTCCCAATCCCTACAGAGCCTGGACACAAGGGAGCCTTGGCAGCCAAGCCTGTTATTAAGAAGGTCACAAGATGCCATCTGTGACTGCGTACACTTTCCTGTTGAAGTGTAACACAGCTTAGGGGTGGCTGCAATGGATTTTGCTGAGACCGTTAAGCTGACACCCTCTTGTGGACACGGCAGAGACTTGGGTAGGCTGTGTGAGCGGGTCAGAGGTCAGCGCCGGAGAGAGGCTGGAGCTACACAGCTGAAGACAAGAAAAAGAAAGCACTGTTCTTGGGTCTGCCTTTAATTCTAGCTCAAAAACATTTTGACAATGCTCACGCATAGCTTTCCTAAATTTTTTTGTGGCTGATGTTAGCCACCGTTAAAATATGGCAATAGCTGTTTTATTAAGGCAGATAAATGAATCTTTTACTTACAATGTAATATAAAAATGTTGAAAGAATATGACAATCAATTCCAGGACTCTCTGATGAACTTTATAACTGTTTATATTTTGCTTTATCAGAACTTCTAAAATCCATATTTTTTATTACATTTTATTTATTGGGAGGGGTATGTGCATGGTACACATGTCAAGGTTAGAGATCAGAGTTCAGGAATTTATTCTCTCCTGCTGTGAGGGTCTCGGGATCCATCTCAGGCTCGTCGGGACTGCCTTGGCAGCTGGTCTCACCTGCCTGAATGTCTACAGGCGGATACATGACTGGGGCTCTTTGTTACAGGATCAGGAGTAAGTTAAAGTACACTTTTACATGCATGCATGTATGTGTCTTCTGGAGGTCAGAATGCTTTCATGTATAACCATGTACTATCATAACTGAACACTTTACCAATCAGAGTAGTATGTACCTCATATACACACTACTGAATGCCCAATTCTTAGAAATCCGCCATCTGCCCCGATGATGAACAAATGTCCAATGACAGTGATGCCTGGTGGATTTGAGACACTTTGAAAAACCCGATGAAAGTTCTGGTCTTCAGAAAAATCTTCAGAAGGACTTTTAACTCCCGAATGGCAGACATTTTGAATCCTGACAGGGTACTCATGGAGAGCAGGTTAAGTGTTAACTCATTGTTGATGCTCCATTTAAATTTCCCTCATCTGGGTACGTACACTATACACAGTACTCCCAAAAGGACAGACAGGACAGCACGTTGTCTTCATCTCCCATCGGGACTCTTTTTTTCTCATGAGTCTTCATTTAGAGGAAGTTAAAGTTTCAAGGAAATCAGGTAGGAGATGGATGGTCAACCTGCCTGGTTAAAAACTGAATGGCAAAATCACTGGCACTTGTACCAGGACAGATGCCAGTAGGTGGACTAAATGATTAGAATAGATGACTCAAAAAATCCTTCCAAACTGGAGTGTCTCCTACACAGTTATGCCTATAAGTCTACACCTGCCTTTTTGACAATCTGCAGTTGAAACCAAGTGTGTGTAGTGTTGAGGGGTAGCATGGTAGTTAAGGACACTGTTTCTGAAGGCACAGTTTGTTGGAGGTTATTGAGGTAGTCTCATCAACAATACATCCTCACTTGGTTCTAGTTCTACACCTAAGAAGCACAGAGGTGGAGAGAGGCTAGTAAATTAGGGTAATGGTAAACATCTTTAGCTAAAAACCGAAGGTCAAGATGCACTCTTTTGTCAACTGTGAGCTTGCAAGGAAAAATGAGTAGCTAACCATATTCCAGAAGATGAGCGCTCACGGTTCTCCTTTACAAATTCTGAAGAAAACAAGGCTTTCTGTGGGTTACAGCCATGGTTGATGGCTGTGTAACTCAGGATACCTGCTGAAAACCACTCAAAGGTAGGTTAGTGCAGAGTATGGAAACTATAAGCCACACCTGAACGTCTCGGAAGGTCCAAGGACAGTACCACCTTGATATATCAGCACAGTCCTGTGTCCCTTCTGGTTCTACGAGGAGGAAATGACACAATGTCCCAGACATGAAAATGCCTGTCCCTCCTCAAAGCTCCTGAAGCTTCACTGTGAATTTAAATGCCAGTCTCAATTTTGCCTCTTACTAATTGTTGGTCAAGGGCTGATGGGAAACAAAGGCTGCCTGTATAGTGTGGGAGTAGTTGTATAACTAAGACATTTCATCCTGATCTCCTCTTCTCCTGCACACAGGAAGACTCCCTGATATAACAAGCCCCTCCCGGGACAACCCACTGAACATCAAGCACAAAGTGGTAAGTTCTGACTCTTCCTAAGAATCTTTGAATAGTGCAAGTAAGAGATTGAATATTGTACATTATTCATAAAAAAAGGCAAATGAAGGGGATGAGTTCTGAAAATGAATATTCATCAAACAGTTATTTCTGGGTATTATGTGTGTGTCTTCCTCTCAGGGGATATACAGGTAGCCAAGGTTACCAACTGTAAGCAACTGGCCAGGTTGAGGCTTTATCACTAGTCTCACTTTGTCTCCTTTCCATGGGTGGCAATAATCACACATAAGCTTGTCTCTGATTACAAAATTCCCAAACAATGAAAAAACTATGTGAACTTTGGACTTTTATGCAAGTTTGAGACTGTCTGAGACTACCAGAACTTTTGAAGTTGGACTGAGCAAGTCTATGGGAGACAAGGCATGGAATGTGGTGGTTTGAATAGGTTTGGCCCCCATAGACTCATGTGTTTTGAATGCTTGGCCCATAGGGAGTAGCACTATTAGGAGGTGTGGCCTTGTGGGAGTAGGTGTGGCCTTGTTGGAAGAAGCTTGCCACTGTCGGGGAGGGATTTGAGACCCTGTCCTAACTGCCTGGAAGCCAGTCTAGATGCAGAACTCTCAGCTCCTTCTCCAGCACCATATCTGCCTGTATGCTACCATGCTTCCTTCTATGATCAAAGTGATCTGAACCTCTGAACCTGTAAGCCAGCTCCAGTTAAATGTTTACCTTTATAAGAGTTGCCTTGGTCATGGTGTCTCTTCATAGCAATGGAAATCCTAACTAAGGCAGAAGTTGGTACCAGGGACTGAGGTATTGCTGTGATAGGCCAGACCGTGGGTTTTTTTTCTTTGTTTGTTTTGTTTTTTGTTTTTGTTTATTTGTTTGTTTTAATTTTTATTTTGTGGGGATTGTGGATTTGGGGACTTTGGATTTGGAAAGCCATGGAGTGCTTTAAGTGGGACTTAATGGGCCACCCTAGTAGGAATATGGAAGACATTGGTGTGGAGGGTGATTTGAACTCTGGAGATCATTTTTAAGATGTTTGGGCACAGAATGCTACTGTTTTTGTCCTAGTCCAAAGAGTCTGCCTAAGGCTAAGATAAAAATATTAATTGCATTGATAAAGTCTCAAAAAAAAAAGTCTGGCATAAACTTTGGCCTCTAGATTACTCTCACGAAAGGCTTTTTTATTAAGCATAGCAAGCTTAGAAAGGAAAAATACAAAATGTAGACTTCAAAGAATAAAGGGGCACCAGGAAGTGGAATGAAGCTAAATCCTGTGTTCAAGGATATTGAATGGCATTAAGGGAGTGGTGACCTCAGGGTACGGTCCCAAGCTAAATTTAAGCATTTGTAGTTGTATGAGGGAGAGTTATATCATGTTAGGCATTATTATGACCTGGTTGTTATTTTCATTTGGACATAAGGAGATATGATTATGTGTCAAATTGACAAGGGATTGATTGTGAGGGCTATTCTCATTTTTCAACTTGATTAAGATCTATAATGAAAAGCATAGGTCTAGGCATGTGGCTATTCACCTTTAATCCCAGGAGACAGAGACAAGCAGATCTCTGAGTTCAAGGCTAGCCTTGTACAGAGCAAGTTCCAGATAAAGAAAAGCATAAATTCAGGCCTGGTGGTACACACCTCTAATCCCAGTGTTCAGGAGACTGAGCCATGAAGATCTGTGAATTCAAGGTCAATCTACAGAACAAGTTCCAGGATTTAGGAAGTGAGGGAGTTGTAAATAGAAAGCTGGTGATAATGTAATAGAACAAGAGGGCCACGTCCCAGCTCCAGCAAGCAGTAGACCTCAGCAGCTTCAGCCATGTGGCTCTGGCTTTAGAGGCAAAAATAGAAGGGACTACTGGGACAATTGACACTGGTTAGCTGGAGCTAAGAAATTAGTGGTGATTAAGAAGAGACCAGCATCACTGAGGTGAAATCCCCTGGGAAGTGTTTTCTGAGAGCACAAAGAAGCTGTGTTTCAGAGATAGCCAAGGTTGTAACTCAAGGTGCAGCTGAACTTGGTTATGTGTAAGAGTCACCCGGGTGATACTGGTTTTGAAGTCATGAAGGAGCCCTAGAGAGCAGTTGAAACTTCACACTGTGAGAGGCCATGGAAGGCCACTGGTGAAGGTAAAGCCTCAGTTGTAGTTAATGGCCTAGGACTGAAGGGGTTATGCAAAGAAGTCGAGGCTTAGCACCATGAAAAGAGCCTATGAGAGACTATTGATGAAGCCTAGTTGCAGTGGAATATTCCAGCGAATTGGAAACGGCCAGTACCGTGGGATGGTCACCAAGAATAGCAGCAGCAGTGGAGTGGAGTCAACTAGACCCTGGAAAGCAACAGAGGGCAGAGCTGGAGAAGTGACCCAAGCCTTTTGGAGGAGCCCAGAAGATCACGTGTGTATCCCAGACATTGGAACAAGAAGCTGTAACGTTGAAGTTGCCTTGGAGACCCCAAGATGTTTGAGATGCCAGAGCTGTGGGATACCTGCTGAGGAAAGCTGCTAACAGGAAGTGGAAACAGCTAAAGGGATCTGCGCTGCAGTCAACAAAGATAAATGGAGTTGGAGATCTGAAGAGTTCTTTGTCATCAGACATAAAGTTTGGAGTTTGACCAGTTGGTTTTTGGTCTTGCTTTGGTCCAGTATTTTCTCACCATGACATTTTGAAACGTTAATGCTTATCCTGTGATATTGGAGGTGTGTGGCCTTTTGACAGTTACGATTCATCTGCTGGATGAATCTCAGCAGAGACTTTAACAAACTATGGGGACTTTTGAAGCCGAACTAAATGTATTTTGTATTATGCTATGGATAGGTATGGCCCCCATAGACTCTTGTGTTTGAATAAGCCTATGGGAGCCTGGAAATGGAATGTGGTGGTTTGAATATGCTTGGCTCAGGGAGTGGCACTATTAGGAGGCATGGCCTTGTTAGAGGAAGTGAGTCACTGGGGGTGAGCTTTGAGACCCTTCTCCTAGCTGCGTGGAAGCCAGTGTTTTCTGGTTGCCTTCAGATCAAGATGCAGAACTCTCAGTTCTTTTACCATGTCTGCTTGCATGTTGCCATGCTCCCACCTTGATGATAATGGACTGAACCTCTGAACCTGTAAGCCAGCCCCAATTAAATGTTTGCCTTTCTAAGAGTTGCCTTGGTCATGGTGCCTCTTCACAGCAATGGAAACCCTAAGACAATGGGAAAGTCTTTCTCTTTCTCTGAGGTAACCAAAATTACAGTTTAGTTACACTTCTTAGGAAAATCAATATGCTTGTATGTATATACCGTATGTCTGTACATACACATGTGCCCAGTATATTGACTAGATTATACTGGATCTTACCCTCTTTAATCTGTCTTTACATATCAATATTTTTATGGGCACCTTTCATTGTTAACCAACATAACCATTTGTTATTTTAGCTAATGGACACATCCTTCTGACTGGTTACATCACAATTTAAAAATATCCTGTATCTACGAACATTTAGTATTTTTTCATTTTCTTATTCTTTTTCTTTATTGTTTTATTTCAGATACTAAGAATTTTATAATTATTATAAACTTTTATGATAACTAAAAGTTAAATGCATTTATACAATGGTAAATTTGCCTTAGTGCATTCCCAGAAGTGAAATTCCTGGGTTGGAAACCAAGCGCAGTTTAATTTTTTCACCGCTAAATTCCTTCTCCTGGATTAGCCTCAGTGCTTCTTTTCCTATAATCTCAGACCTGGTTTAAACCAGGCCTAGTGATACATGCTGTGATCCTAGCACTCGAGGATCACCCAAGTCAGGAGGGTCACAAGTTCAAGGCTAACCTGGGGAACATAGTAAGTATGGGTTTCCCTCCCAACGTGTTAATGAAGATAATTATAACCTTAATATTTTCCACTTTGATAGATGGAGATACTTGCACTTTCTTTAATCTTCTTTGGTATTTCCCCAAATACCTAAGTTTTGTGGGTGTTTTATTAACAGTAGTTGATTCTCATCTACACAAGCCATACTTTTCAAGCAAAGTTGGACACTAACAGAGAGCAAGCCGTTGCTCCTTTGGGAGAGGTGAGGTCTGGGTTCTCTGTGCACCTCTAGTCACAACACTTTTGTCAACTTATCAACCTGTAACTTTTTATTTTTGTTTCTATTTAAAAAAAAATAAACTGTATTATAAACACTAGCAAAGAAAAAAAATCAACGCCGTAATTTTTACATGTATGTTTCTGTTCAAGGACTCTTTATTTCATATATGTAAATTTACAAGCATTGAACTTGAGTCGGTGGCACTAACGTAGAGCTTTAATTAGCACAGCTCTTTTCCCTGCGAGGCCCACCACTGCCTTCATGTGCCTATGGACTCTAAAATCTCTAACGAACAAACATTAAAAAAAAGAGAGAGAGAAAATGGAGTTCTAAGGAGACCGCAAAAGGACAGTTAATCACCACAAGAGAACATTCAAGGCTGCGCCAGCTGTACCCCACCTTGCCACGAGTGCACACCGCAGGTGACTCCACTTTCCCCATTTCGCACGTGCTACTCAGTGACCTCAAAAGTGCTATGTTAACCTCGGGGTTACACACAGATTTATCAAGAAGGTGAAGTCATAAACATAGAACCCATGAATAATGAAATGGGACTGGGTAGTGCTGTTGCCCACGTTTCTGTTGCGATGGTTTCTTTTTAGGGATTTTTATAAGCTATTCACATATTAGGATCGACTTTCTTTGCTTAGCTTCAGCTGTACGTAATTCTCAGGCTTTGTCTTTTCATTTTACTGTTACTGCCTGGTAGAGTGGATTCTGATCACTGTGTGGAAATGTCATTTGAATAAGGATTGGGAAAACAACTGAATTTTGTTACTTGTTTATTCTTGTGAGACAGTTTTGTTGTTGTTGAATGTGTATATGGTATAGGAGAGTATACAGGTGCACATGTATATGGTATAGAGTATACAGGTGCACATGTGTGTGTGTGTGTGTGTGTGTGTGTGTGTGTGTGTGTGTAGAGGTCAGAGATTGACATAGGTATCTTCTCTATTCCTTACCTTATTGTTGCTCACCAAACCCAGAGCTCACTGATTGGCTAGCGAACTCTAGGGTGGCCTGTGCCTGTTCACCTCCCCCACTCTCTGCCCCATCCTCAGCATTACTCCTATAGATGACTCTCCGTGGTTTTGTTGGTGGCAGCGGCGGCGGCAGTGGCGTTTGTGTTTTGACAGTTTTAACGTGGGTGGTGGGTGCTGTGGAGTTGAGCTCAGAGCACTGCTCACACCCATCTTCTCAGCCAGTTCTGGGTTCTGTTATTTGTTCTGAGACATAGCATTGCTGTGTAGCCCAGGCTGGTCTCAAACTCAGGATCTTCCTGTCTCAGCCTTCCCCGTGCTGGGATCTTAGCTGTGCACACTTGTACCTGGTTTGTTTGGTATTAATTCCTAATTCTCTCTTCTCCAGGCACATCAGATTTGGGGTCCTGAAGCCCCTTGTCCAACATTTCTAGGTTACAGAAGTCGCCGTACGCCCCCCTGTAAGTTGCTATTCCTATCCACTTGCAGTTTTTATCTCGACTGTTACCTCCTCCTGCTGTTTCCGTGCTTTCCAGGGTCAGAGGTCATTTAATAAAGCCTCCTGCTGACCCCCACATTGCCACTTCATTTTATGAGTCTTAGCGGCAGAGACAGTAGGATCAGCTGTGACAGGGGTGGAACCGGTAGTCAACACATTCGCCTCAGCTGCTCTGAGAATCGGCCTCGTGGGGATGGCTACTGCTGCGGTTGGGGGAGACTGAGGGAGAGTTTGGAAGGACTGATTTAACAAGGGCTTCAGAATGTCAGCTTTGGCCCACCTTTAATCGTAGCACTCAGGAGGCAGAAGCTAGCCGATCTCTGTGAATTTAAGGCCAGCCTGGTCTATGTAATCAGTTCCAGGCCAGCTGGGGCTACACAGTAAGAAGCTATCTGAAAGAGAGTTAGAGGGAAAGGGAGGGGAGGAGAAGAGAGGGGAGGAGAAGGGAGGGGAGGGGAGGGGAGGAGAGGAAAGGAGAGGAGAGGAGAGGAGAGGAGAGGAGAGAGGAGAGGAGAGGAGAGGAGAGGAGAGGAGAGGAGAGGAGAGGAGAGGAGAGGAGAGGAGAAGGGAGGGGAGGAGAGGAGAGGGGAGGAGAGGAGAGGGGAGGGGAGGAGAGGAGAGGGGAGGAGAGGAGAGGAGAGGGGAGGAGAGGAGAGGGGAGGAGAGGAGAGGGGAGGAGAAGGGAGGGGAGGAGAGGAGAAGAGAGGAGAGGGAGACGGTGCATAGTATGTGACTAATACCTATAACCCTGGCACTTGGACTGAAGCAAGGAGAATCAGGACCAACTAAGACTATGTGAAACCCTGTCTCAAAAAAAATAAATAAAAAAAGAAAAGAAAAAAAGAAAGAAAGAAAGAAAAAAGAAAAGAAACAAGCCACCATCAAAACTAGAAAGAAAGAAGTTCAGGGACCTGGGGGTGTAGCTCATGTGCAAGACTTTGGGTTCAGCCCGCAGTAGAGGAAACAAAATGCCAGTCGCTTTCCTTATTATTTGTAGTAGACTCTTAGGCATTGAGCGTGTCTCATCTTCTTCACTCTAGGTTCACAGCCCAAAAAGCCAGGCTTTGAGCTCCTCGTGAGTTACAGGAACAGAGGGAAGAACCTGCTGAACCAAGTGAGGATCTTGTTCCGTCTGCCATTCAGTCCTGGGTGTACCTGCAGGGCACACGTGCTGAGCCGGAGGGGTGTTTAGCCTTAGTGTCTACACAAGAGCAGTCCTTCCTTTATCATCTCCTGGAGGGTGGGCTGCTCTGACATGAGGGGCCCCAAACACTTCAGGTCCAGACCTGTCCTAGCGGTTGCTTAGGAAACAGGCTTCAAGGCAGGCTTTGGGGATGGGAGCTCCTGTCACAAGGTCAGGGGGCTCTGAAGATCTGCCTATTGTGATAGACGGATGCATTAAATTCTCAGATTATCCTGCCTTGCTGGAATCCACCCTGCATACTGAGTGACCCAGTGTCGATTGTCCCCACTGTCCCTGAGCAGGACTCTTACTGCCCTGGTCAGACCTTCTCAAATCCCAGTACCTTTTAAACAGGATGTTAAAACAAGGTCTCTTTCGTGCCTTAGAATTCTGGCAGGAGGTGCCTTGCCTTGGAAACACGGGCCACCTGAGGTCAGTCCCCAGATAACAGCTGGCTGTGGTGGAACCAGCTCAGGATTGTGCTGGTGGAGCTGAGGAACCTGATGCAGGTGAAGGGAGCCCTGAGGCTTACTGGCCACCAGCCTCACCTACTGTACAGCACCAGGCCAGGGAGAGACCTTGTTACAGAATGAGGTAGATAGTCTGATGGTCAAGAGTCGAGGTTGTTTTCTGATCTCTACAAGCACATGCATACCTGTTCACACACACACACACACACACACACACACACACACACACACATGCAGGCACACATACACAGGCACAAGGTTACATGCACATACATACATAGGCATGCAAACACTCAGAGGCAGGCACACACAGGGATGTGCACACACATATGAACACACGGGCACACACAGGAACACATGTTAACCTGCACAAGCACACATACACACACATGAATACACAAACATGTATGTATGCACAGGCGCACATGAACATGAGCATATAAGAACACATGCAGAGGAACACACACAGGCACACATCAACACATACACGCACACAGAACACACAGAGGCATGCATATACACATGAGCACAAATACACACACACACACACACACACACACGGGCTCTCACACAATTCTCTGGCAGGGAGTCTTGAAGAATAAGTTAAAAAAGAAAAGAAAACTATTTCTTCTATGTGCCCTGCTAACTTCATTTATTATAAAATGAAACAATTTTTTTTTGCTAGCCCACAATTTTTATTACAGCTTCTCTTTAAGTTGAATTTTAGCAACTCAGTTTTATGTTAAGTAATTGAATGTGTGATATCATGAGTTTGGTATGCTAGCTACATGTGTTAGGGAGAAAAAAATAACTTGGTCAGTAAAATTTTTTTTAATGTTATTCAAGTAGCACCTAAGATTGTCACAAGAATACCAAGTATACACATGTCACTTGGAAAAGGCTGGTCTCGGGCATCAAAGGAACCTGGCAAATTTAGCTAACAGGGCAGGGTTGAATGGCTTTCCTTGGGTCCCAGACAGCTAAGTCTGTTGGAAGGGTAGCCTTCCAGAATGAAGCTTCTGCCCGCGCACTAGAAGGCAGCACGGCAAGGGAAGATGCTGAGCCCTAGAAGCTGTGGGTCTATTGAAAGTTCCTGTGCATTCCGTCGTGAACCTGCTTCTCTGGTGGGGGAGGGGCTCACTTCTGGGAAAGGAAGATGATTTCCTGAAAGTGCGCTGGTCGCAGCTTCCTCCTGGGAGTTGTCTGAGGGAATGATTAACTACGATTAAATAATCCGTTCTCGCTGTGTGGAGTTGCACGGGCGCCAGGCAATTCCATTGCCAATCAGTGTCAGAGCTGTGCTGAGAGGACACTTGTCTTCCTCTCCTGACCCCTCCCCTAAATCCATTTTATTGTGATGTACCAACAGTCCAAAGGCATTACTCCATTCCCCTCTTCTTTCCCTGTCACATTCGATAAATATGGGGCAGTTATCTGAGTAATGTTGAGCCAGAATCCTGACCAAAACCAAACCATGGCTTTTATGAGTAAAGCAAAATTTAATATTTTCATTTTTTATATGTGCAAGTATGCCTGTACACTATGTGTGTGCCTGATGCCCTCCCAGGCCAGAAGGCTCCAGTCCCCCTGGAACTGTAGTTACAGACGGATATGAGTCACCATGTGGGTGCTGGGAATGGAACCTGGGTCCTCTGTGAGAGCAGCCGTCTCTCCATCCCCCACTTTTAAAACAGGTACTGATGTTTTAGGGGAAGATGTGAAAGCTACCAGGTTCAGAATTGTCTTATTTCCTGCCAGGCTGCCAAAATTCTTATGTTTAAAAACATTTGCTTGGTGACCAGCTCCTTGAATTCTTCATGGTCTGGGGACCTGATTTGACGAGGGTCATGATGTAAGACTGAGAAGCAGAGAATTCACACCCAGGATTGCCTGACTGGTGGGAAGCGGGAAGCATAGCAAGGGTTCCTCTCAGTGAAGAATGAAGAAAGGAGACCGACCGAGTCTTTAGCGTTTCTTAGAATTCTTGCCTTTCTAAATCCGTCTTGCTTATTGATCTGCCCTTCCTGACCGAGGTGCAATATATGAAACAGAAAGGGTTTATTTTTTTAAGATGGAAAAAAAAGCAGAAGCGATGCCAGCCCTGCTCATGAATGATGTCAGGTTTGAAAGAGGCAATTAATTCCCATTTTTGTGGGAACAGTGACCTTTGTGGATGAGCGAGTGTTGACAATCGGACTATTTTCCTATTTTTTTTCTCCTCCAGCTTCAGAGACAATGGGATTACGAAAGCAAGATTGGCTCCTCAGAGGACTCAGAGATGGATCGATCCTCCTCCAATACCAGTGGAAGCTCCGGGCGCAAATTCAAGTGATTTCGAGAAAGAAGCCACAGACCTAGAGCCCTACCTAGTTTCTGTGTTAAGCCACTGAGACACGAGTTCCAAGGAGGCTTTGGTGGGGTGTGCACATACGGAAGACCTTGCTAGAAACTTTCCTGGGCTTCATCCCTCGTTCTTATCTCTGCGTGTGCGGTGATGGGGAAGGGGGTTTGTCACAAACATGATTAATGTTCCTTTACAATAAGTGCCCTGGCTCACACTCTGCTTTAAGAACCTCACAAATGGCAGCATGACCTCTACCTTGGTGGGCTCCAGAGTTTTGCATCCTGTCCTCTACCTCAGAGAAAGACTTTTCTGCTTCCCCCTGAGCTGTGACCCAGAAGAGAAGGCCCTCCTCGGCCGCAGGACTTCCCTCCACTCAGGGAAAATTGGCTTCGCTGCCGGCTCCGCCTTCCGCGGCGCCCA